>CM060964.1:306275074-306885074 GCA_030765045.1 Tenodera sinensis
ACAAACACAGGTTTTATAATGAGACAATACTAATGCAACACATACCTTGCTTATTCTGTAAGTTTTCATCAGTTCTCCATAGCTTCAAAGTTCGTGTATGGCATGTAAAAAACCTGAGACATATATGAATGAATGCCATTCTGCAAAAAGCTTCTGGAAGAAAGTTCAAAATTTAGATCCAGCATTAGCCGTTCCTGAACAGGTTTATCCCATCTACACTTCATTTGAAATAATAACTCTTCTGTACCATGGATGTGCCAGTGGAAGAATTATATGCAGCAATATATAGAAGGAAAATAAAGCTATTACTGTATTATCCTTCTAGCAGAAAAATTCCACTAAGATGCCTACACTAAGTAAGCTAGCAATTAAAAGCTCCATCATCTGCTTCAGCTGAAATAAGCTTTTTTTAAACCCAATTGGGTTTTAAATTCTAAACGGCTGTGTCTGACAGAAGAAAATCCTGAATCTCACCTAAAACTTGCAATTAATCAGAGGCTGTTAAAGGTATAGATGACTAGATTATCACTCTTAGGCATTGTTCTTTTACTGTAGTGTGTTCTTCTATAACTGCATATTATTTTGTAAGACAAATTTACTTTACAGTCACAAAAAATTAATTTAAGATAATGACGCTTATTTGTGGCGGCGCCGTGGCCGAGTGGTTAGGCCGTTCGCCTTCCACCTAACCGGCCCGGGTTCAATCCCAGGAACCAGCATGAGGTATTCGTGGTGTGTACTTTACAGTCACAAAAAATTAATTTAAGATAATGACGCTTATTTGTGGCGGCGCCGTGGCCGAGCGGTTAGACCGTTCGCCTTCCACCTAAACGGCCCGGGCTCAATCCCAGGGACCAGCATGAGGTATTCGTGGTGAACGGAACGGTGTCTGCGCAGGTTTTCCAGTTTCTCTGCCACTTAATCCACTAATTGCTCCATCATCACCTTTCCATTCATTCATTTCGCCTGCTTTTCATGTCATCCTCTCCCTCACTCTCATACCTGGTGCTTGCTCACCACCCGCTTCCAGGTTCATCACTCTGTTCGGTCCATAGGCCCCTCTGCTCCCCGACAGGCATCTGACCTGTTGTTGTAGTTGTAGTGTTTAACGCCCGCTTTTACTACTACGGCACCGCAGGCGGTGACACTGGTGATACATGAAGATGGAGCACCGGTGGAATGAGATGGCGGGGGAAACCGGAGTACCCGGAGAAAACCCGCCCTGACGCCGCTTCGTCCACCACGAATACCACATGCGGGTCCCTGGGATCGAACCCGGGCCGCCTAGGTGGTAGGCGAGCGCGCTAACCAGGCATCTGACCCTAGGCACTGGCTTGTAAGTCTTACGGGGTGTCAGTCCTACATAAGGGGAGGGTAATCAGGTAAAGAAGAAGACGAAGTTTATTTGTATGAAAGAAATGCATCATAAGAGATAAAGGATAATCATCTAAAGGATATAGCATAATTATAAAAAACAAAATGTGGATTGCTCAATTTATCAGTTACACAAAAGTCATCCAGAATGAAGAGGACTTCAGAGGCTATTCTCACAAAAGTCAAGATAGACATTTAATTTTTCATGAAAATATCTTAAACACATGGTAATTTATTCAAAATCATTACAGCCTTTTGTGAAAAAATATTTTTCGGAGTTTTTTCCATGTAAATGATTGTTTTGGATAGGAAGATCTTTTGAAAATCTTCCTGTCGCATCCTTGCAAGACACAGAACTTGACTTTTCGTTTTTTAGGTATGTGTTCACAGACAGGCGCGCGCGCGCACACGCACACGCACACGCACACACACACACACACACACACACACACACACACACACACACACACACACACATTTGCTTTACATTAAAGAGCTCCAAATTGATATGTCATATTGGACGATGAATGAATGAAATTAGTGAAATGGTGCTCAAATGAGCCCGAGGTCCATAGAGCTTAAAGTTCCCGACATACGTCATCTCAGGACAAGGGAAAACCTGAAAAAAAAAAAGAAAAAAGAAACCTTATCCGGATAACTAACCTAACCGAGATTTGAACTCGAGACCTCTTGAACACACTGAGAGAGAGAGAGAGAGAGAGAGAGAGAGAGAGAGAGAGAGCGCGCGCGACCATTTTCTATAGATGGATTACAATACCTCCTCTTCTTACTGCAAGTTTATAGTCGAGGAAGTAAAATACATATTGCATTACCTATTAAAAATGCGCCCAAGTTATTTTGTACAATATTAAGATGAAAGTAAACCGAGCGGGATGGCTCAGGCGGTAGGGTCTGTTGCCCGCATTCGGGAGGTACGTAGCGGGTTCGATTCCGGCGGCCGACTTTCCTGACCTTGGGTTTTTTTTCGGGGGTTTTCCCGGGTCACTTAGGCGAATGCTGGGAGGGATATTTACCTTACATCCCCCGAATCACTCCCTTTCATTTCATTCTCTCTCTATCCGGTCTTTCCAGGCTGTAAGCGTCAGCGGGGTCGCTAGGATGCGCTAGGGTGGAGCTTACGCTCTGGAACTACGGTGTTCGGCTGAGGGGATACTTTGTGGTCAGCTGGCCGCCTGGCAGGGGGGGGGGGGGGCTGATTGATCAGCCGGGTGCCTGCTGTGGCGACCTGGAACTCAGTCGGGCTGAAGAACTGCCTGCATCTGTTGGGGACCCAGCGTTGTAGTTTTGCCTGTGAGGCGTTCTAGCCGCCTGTAGGGTACTTTCATCTCATCCTTCCTCCCGGGATCTGACGCACAATAAGCTATCGGCCAATGCGCCGGAATCCCTTCCGTGACAGACAAGACAAGATAAAATTACAGTACTGGTGTTTGCGTTTTCGGACTATTCACAGTAAGGAAAACTTCCGTAAATCTCCGAACTCAGGTAACCAGCCCAAAGGAGATCCGGTCCACAGATTGCCTGTTAGGAAACAAACGCATTACTTACATGCTATTGCTATGCATCTTTGCCACGTTCGATATTCATTACAATTAATACTAGGTTTAAAATAGTAATATCTGTGATTGTGTTTCATCCCTAGGATGGACCTACAGGGGAAGGTTGCACTGGTAACAGGTGGTGCAGACGGCATCGGCTTGGAGACCTGCAAGGCGCTGCTACAGGAATCTATTAAGGTAACAATTTTAAGATATGGGCTAACTGCTATTTATGCGCTACTTTGATGATAAACTTTATTTTTCATGATGTAAAATGTTGAATAATTATACAAAAGACCTCCAAAAGACCATTCACAATGCAGCTGTAGGCGTAACGCTAGAACTCAACACGGATTTCTAGATCCGTAAATTGCCTGTGGAAATGTTTCGAAGCCAACGCAAGTTTCAAATTCAATAACATATGAAATAATGTACAATAAGAAATTCATCCAGTCTTGATGAATAAATTAGGATATAAAACTGTATTGGACCACATACAACAGAACTGTCTGGCGCCAACAGTTAAATGCCGTGGCATAACCAAATGCAAGAACTCGAGGAGTGTACAGTAACATCTCGCATTGCGATTGTGTGCTATTCAGAAGCTGGTAATGCATGGTGACTGAAATGTAGGATTCGCCCTCTATGCATGCAACGCAAGCAACAAGTTTGGGGTTTGCAATTTCTTGCGTTAGTAGGCGTTGTAATCCACGTGAAAGCTTCCATTAAATAACTTGGGCGCCAGTGGCGGCTCGTGACTTGTCGCAGTGGGTGTGCAGTACATTACATCCTCTCCACCTTTACTCCCTTTCTTTCTCTAACAGACACCACACAATTATAATTCTAAATTCATATGGACAATTGAACTCTTATGTTTTGCTATTTTTTTGTTTTAAATAACCAATATCACAAGAACTAATTTTTGTCCAGACACCATTTCTCTCACTCGCAAACAATAAGCACGGAAAACGGGCTTCTCTTATAAAAATAAACCCGAAAGATTTATCTCCTTTAGTTTCGCCATGTTATTCATTTCCATACTTTCATAGATTCAAATTTCCCGCTATGAACAGACACAACTGCATGCAACTTGCTGCCAGAACACATACATAACAAACAGTAATAAACACTGTAACAAAATAACTATTGCAAACTGAAGTATTGGCCTTGCTAAATTATGATATGAGTAATTATATGCATTTATAATCGCTTAATAAGATTATATGTAATTGTGTTTATAATATTAATATAATATAGAAGATGGCTACATTATATTTAGAAAGAACCGTCAGGTTGGCTGCCTAGTAGGTTCTGCTAAACCGGAGGGAAATGCTCGTAGCAAGGAAAACGGAGGGACTTGTACGAGAACGTAGTGCGCTTGCGCGGTAAGAATCGCATGTGTTGGCCTTGTCGATTATGCTGCCTTAACTCGCCGTACTCTTAAATGCAAGCTTTGTACCGCTCCCTGTGTACCCCTCGCCTAAAAGCTACCTTCGCCAGCCACAAAATCGGGTTTATGCGTCTCAGCTTGTTGACTGAGTGAGTTGTCATTTGGTACAGAGGGCGCGGGAAAATTAAACGAGCAAGTTCATATACGTACAAGAAAGTTGGACATTCGACTTTCTCTTATGCATGTCTATACACATTCGCATGCGGAAAAAATTAGTGGGTGTACAGTTGCGAGTATGCGATCACCCAGGAGCCGCCATTGTTGGGCGCAAAACCTTGTGCTTGTGTTGCGTCTACGCTTAGTTTTCATTGAAATTGGCCTTCAATCTATTGAGTATTTAAATGTGCAATTTTTATTTAGGCAAGTCCTTTTATTCCCTATTTATCGAAAGCTGGAGATCTATAAGTGACGCCTAAATAAACCAAGCTTTCGACTGAAGTAACAAAACTAACGTAAATGGCGATATACGTCTCTATATGTCACGAGGCCATTTGGCCTGGGTGAAGTATTGCTGTGCTACAAGCTGACTAAATAAGGTTTTCATACAAACCCAAAAGGCCTCCAACACACTACACGGTAACCTATCAACACAGTGGTAAACTCTGAGTATGAATAGGCACACTTACAATCGCATCTATTCTCAACACAGGTCTACCATAGAGACAGGCAGTGGATTGTTCAATATTTGGGTTTTCGCACCAGAAGATGCAAGTTTACCTATCTCCGCCGAAGGATTCAGTAGACAAATGTCATCATCTACTTGGATGTCAAGCAAGATAAAAGTCTAGCTTTCCGGTAACCCATCCGAGACCTGTCGCAGCGGGTCATTAGGGGCCCGGTGCGATGAGGAGGGAAGATGTAGGTTTAAGGGCACTGAACTACTTGGCCGATGCGACCTCGCTGTATCCCACGCTAAGGTCAAGGATGCCAATCGCCTTACATCAGCGCCTTTTTAGAGCCTTGATAACCCCCCATTTCTATACGCGTATGAGATCTGGGGTATGGCCACAACTTTAGTCTATTGAATCTACAGAGGGTACAGAATATAAGTCTTTGGGCCATCTTATTTTTGTTGCGTTTCTTTCCTCTAAGACTACTTCACGAAGCCTCATCTCTTCCATACGAGGATGATTGTACCCGCTGGGCTGTAAAGCTCTGCGACAGACTTCCATTCCATCTGAGTGCCCTCGTCAGATCTCTTGGGAAAACGTCCCTTGAGGTGATACAGTGTCCCGTGTGGTTTGAGCGCACCGCCAGTAACACAAGAGCAACTCCATACAACAGTTAAAGATGAGCTTCTCCATAATCCTTCCAAGAGATGCGTGGGCTCAAAATACAGAACAGTAGCCCCATAATAAAATTTTGAGAAAACGCATAACAACGGCGGTGGAGAAGGGCCGTTGTACACTGACCAGCAACCGTCGAGGAGCAATTTAGTACCTACCTCGTTTTTCTCGTTCAACCTCAATCTCCCTCGTCACTAACCTTTCTACAAGCGGTTAAATCGTAGGTACGCTTTATAACACTCCATCGGGCTGCCCCAAAGCTACCAACACAATTCGGGACTCAGGATGCTAGTGGAACATTTCATTACAAATATATGTGTGTGGAAACGAGTGCTGCACTACAATGTGCGCCCAGATGTGACAAGAGAGCCAGAGTTTGCTGCTGGTGCTCACAATTGGAGATTCGCGACCGTTCCCACTGAAGCCCCGACTTCTGCCCGGGACTACCATGTTTCTGGGTCACCAACAAATGTTTCAATGAATGATAATCCGAGAAGCTGTTGAAGAATGGCTCCGCAGCCAACCGGAACAGCTTATGCTCAGGATATACCTAATTATACTGGAGTGCTGGGACAATTGCTAGGATAAGATCACTATTTGTAGGCAGTACTTAGTACTCTTTTCGCAAATTTGGTGCATGGCAACCAATTTGAATGTACTGACAGTTTTCTTCCTCGTTTTCACAACAAATAAAAAAAGCTGAATAACGCTCTCTCAATCGTTAAAATCGTTGCCTGCGTCTACTGTAGTCCGCGCGTAGATTATGCAAGGACAGTCTGTGTTTTCCTCATCTCTGCCGCTTCCTTGCTGGTTCTGCAGTCCTGCCTAAGCTGTACAACATTGTTTGAAGTGTGCCTTAGAGCATAAATAAGAGAGGAATTTTAGATGTGTGTTAATTTAACAAAATGAGTTAATTTTTGTGAACCACAGATTAGAAAAAAAGTTTTTAAGTTTAAATTAAGATTTTTGTTCAATCATTAACAATTAAAATTTCATCAAAACCTATCCTAATTTCATGCAATATGATAATGGCAACATGTTAAATCTCAAATATTTTCATTAAGCTTCCTTTCGGTTAAGTAATGCTCTTATTGATAATTATATGAATGTAATTTAAATTTGGCACACATGTGCATTTAGTCGATATGTGTTTAAATGCTATTCACATGTAGAATCTACAGGATTCAGTAACACACATTTCAAACTTTTGAAAGGCTTACTTTGGAATAATTTGCTCTTTGACAAGTGTTTACATATATTTATAGGGTCTAACCATTGCTGACATCAATAGTGAACTGGGACAGAAGCGTCAGAGAGAACTGGAACAACAGTTTGGGAAAGGTCGTGTACTATTCGTCAAGACAGACATCACTGATTATGATCTATTCCAAGGTAGGCTATTATTCAACATCTCTTCAAAGTGTAGTTTAGAGAGTGCACTCTAAGGTGAAAGGAAACTTAGTAAAACATGTTAATATACTCATTCCAAGTTATAATTATTGGAACAGTATTTTTGTACACCATTAAGCATGAATATAGTGCTCCACTGTAAAGAAAATAATGATTGGTGTATATTTTATGCAATTTTCACTTTCTCTGCTGCCTATTTACAGTAAGTATTATATTCCACCCAAAAAATTCAATGTTGAGGTTTTACAGGCAATACATGTTTCGAGGTGCCATTAATGTAGAAAAGCATCAGTGTGCATATGTGTGTGAATGGCCTAACTCAAAAGTGAATTATTGGATAGATACCAAACATGCTATTTAAGTTCAGTATCTTTTAAAGATGCAGCATGAAGATTTAAAAAATCGAACTATCATGCATTTTTTTTTAAAAATGTTGATTGTCTTAAAAGCATCTGTAATGAACCTGATCTTAATATCATGTGTTTAAGATATTTACATGACAAAAAAAAATGTGTAATTTGAATTTTCTGGGAATAATCTGAGAAGTCTTCATTCGGGAGCAGTTTCATATAATTTTGTATAATGTGTTAACCACAAGATCTAGATAAAAACTTTCTGCACAAAAATCTTGTAGTCCTTTAAAACACATAATTTATTTCAAATAAGTTGTTCTGTCTGATCAGGCATATCCAAGATATCCGTTATTATTGGTTTGATTTTTCAGCACCTTTGTCATGTATTTAAAGAAATGCCGCTATTCAGTGGTTTCTTGTGACATCATGGAAAGAGCATGAAATTTTAAGGCCAGGATATAGACATGTGTCTATCAATTCTACATTCTGTATTCCCCTTGCACCTATAACAAGATGTGTAAATGACACTATTTCAACAAAAACCTTTACTTCAATTAACATGAAGTAAGCAGGAAAGTTCCTTTAATATGAATAGTTTGTAGCAACTATATACAAATAAATGATAGTAAATAGAAAAAGTCTTGTGAATGTAACACATCAGTTTTAATAGTAGATATCTATGTATTTGATACTGTCAATAAATATATGTATCTACATCTGTATAGTTGCCCCAACTTTGCTGTTACTGGGCATACTCCAAAAAGGGGTGCTGAGATATGACCACTGACTTCCTATGTAAACAATCTCCAACATACTTAAAACATTTTTTCTTATTTATGTATTAATTTCTTTATACAGATTGTTTCAAAAAGACGATAGACACTTTCTCTGGGCTCGATATTGTGATCAACAACGCAGGAATTTTCAACGACAGGCAATGGGAAAAAGAAGTGGACATTAATCTTGTATGTAACATGCATGTATCAAATGGTTTAAAGCCAGGGACAAGATTTGGTATTTATAATTATTTTAAAAGTTTGCAATTAATCATTTTAATTAATGGTATTTTATGTTAAATATTTTACCATAAATTTGCACTAATTTTTTTCTAATTTTTGTGGAGAATTAATGAGTAATAACATGACTGAAATGAAATTAACAGGTAACTAAAGTAACATTAATGCTAAAACTCCAAAATCAAATCTTTTATTTGAAAGCAATACCATGAATACAATCAAATATCACACATCACATCACCAAACTGCGACATTAAACAAGTTGTGACATTTTTATTCTTCATAGTTGTCCTTCTGTCTGTTACACCCAGTGGCAGTTCCTGGGGGATGGCATACTCGCAACTGCATACCCACTAACTGTTTCCACGTGCGAATGTGTATAGACATGCATAAGAGAAAGTCGAATGTCCAACTTTCTTGTATATGAACTTGCACGTTTAATTTTCCTGCGCCCTCTGTACCAAATGTCAGCTCATTCAGTCAACAAGCTGAGATGCATAAACCCAATTTTGTGACTGGCAAAGGTAGCTTTTAGGTGAGGGGTACACTGGGAGCAGTGCAAAGCTTGCATTTAAGAGTACGGCGAGTTAAGGCAGCATAATCGACAAAGCCAACACATGCGATTCTTACCGCGCAAGCGCACTACGTTCTCGTACAAGTCCCTCCGTTTTCCTTGCTATGAGCATTTCTCTCCCATTTAGCAGAACCTACTAGGCAGCCAACATGATGGTTCTTTCTGAATATAATGTAGCCATCTTCTATATTATATTAATATTATAAACACAATTACATCTAGTCTTATTAAGCGATTATAAATGCATATAGTTACTCATGTCATAATTTACTACTTCAGTTTGCAATAGTTATTTTGTTACAGTGTTTATTACTGTTTGTTATGTATGTGTTCTGGCAGCAAGTTGCATGCAGTTGTGTCTGTTCATAGCGGGAAATTTGAATCTATGAAAGTATGGAAATGAATAACATGGCGAAACTAAAGGAGATAAATCTTTCGGGTTTATTCTTATAAGAGAAGCCCGTTTGCGAGTGAGAGAAATGGTGTCTGGACAAAAATTAGTTCTTGTGATATTGGTCATTTAAAACAATAAAATAGCAAAACATAAGAGCTCAATTGTTCACATGAATTTAGAATTAGAATTGTGTGGTGTGTGTTAGAGAAAGAAAGGGAGTAAAGGTGGAGAGGATGTAATGTACTGCACACCCACTGTGACAAGTCACGAGTCGCAACTGGTTACACCTATGTTATACAGAGAGAAAAATCTCTCGCTGTCAGTATTTAACAATGGTAGTCAAAGATATTGAAGGGAGTTTTCACAGAAAATGTAATAAGACTCATCTTTTGCTTTCAATACCAAAAGTGCTGTTACTACATCTAATGTGTTACGGTTACTACCATGGCTTAAGGCTGGTTGATAGCCACTGACAATGGTAATGATAACCAGAATGAAGGACTTTAAATACATGTACTCAAATGGAAGTGTTCACAACCAATGACAAGCCTTCCCGGGCCCCAGGAACGACAGGCAAAGCTTGGCCAAGATTCAACTTTGATGATGCCGTTACCGGACACAGCATATCAGATTCATTAAGTGGATATTAAAGACTTTTGCTTCTTCTTCTTTCAAGGTAGAAATTCTTTAAGGTGGCTGTGACATAAATGGCTGCTAGAGTTCTCGCTAGTCACAATTCTGGGAAAATTAAACCAGAAAGAATTTTATACAACAATAAAGAACAACGATTAATTTTAATGAATGCTGGGACACTAAAGGACTGGCACTTGCTGATTTCTCTGAATCAGAAATATGACTGCCACTTCCTGTTTTCTTGGAATCAGAGGTATGCAATAGCTTCATGTTTAGATCTTCACTTTATCAAAATTTAGAATTGGTTAACCTGTTTCTATGTTGGATGAATTGGAGAGCAGGTTAAAATTGTTTCATTAGTCAAAAGAAATAAATGACATCCAAATGCACAATATTCACTATCTATTCCTGTTGCCGTTAGCGGGCTGTTGTAAACCAAAATGCTCATGCTACCCCTGTTGTCGTTGTTACCAGGTGGTTGTGAATCAACCTTTAGCTGTTCAACAATGGCACAAAGTTTTTTGTAACAAAGAAGCAAATCAGTATTGATATAACTATTGGTTTTAAATGCATTTAGTTGACTAAATACTGCCATTACAGTATTTAAATTTAGTAACTAGCACTGATAGCTCAAACAAATGATTTAAGGCATTTATTGCTATTATATCATCAGTTTCATTTCACATAATAGAGTCCAATTTAGACAAAGTCTTATGACAGCAAACTTTTAAATTGTGTACTGTAGCTCTAACATTGGAATCTAAGTGTTCTGCAAGTGCACTTACTCTGCTTCCAAAGTGACCACTCTAAAATTTCAAATTTGGCCCTCAGCAAATTAACTCAGGATAAAACTAAATGAACTACAGGTTTTTCTTTAGACTGAAATTCTAATATTGGACGTGTTGCCAACCTGAAATTTTCAGAAACAAATGTCTGTATCTTTACAATTTTGCACCACTTGACATCATTAAAATGATCATTTAACAAAATCTGTGCAGCAACTGAGAACTTTTCCTTTTTAGAAAAGAAATCAACAAGTGCATCAAAATGGTTCGCACTGAATTTAAACCAGCCAGGTCATCGTATCATTATGGACAAAGGGAACAGTTTAGGTTCTAAATTTGTGTGTGATGCATCTTTTGTATTCATGTTTTAATTTTCATGCATTTTGGAATACATTCTTAAGTCCTGGCACAGCACTGTATTTTCTTCAAATTGTTCTATCATATTTCCCCCAATACATTGAATTTATGGCACCAGCATGTGAAAGCATATAAATTATCCCCAATCACTACTTTAAGTGCCTTAACACATTTCAGCATATAAAGAATATTGCCAGTGCAGATGGCTTTAACATTACCCAAATCAATATTGGAGTCACTTAGAGTCCGCAAAACTACCTGATGTGTTGTGGTTGCATTTGCTGCTTCTAAGAAAGTACATGAGTTGAGATATTGCTGCCAGCAAGTGTCACCATCCAAAGCATGAGTGTCGGCAGACTTTTTTCCAGGGGGGGGGCACATGTTGGAAATTTGCAATCATATAATATTAAATCATTATTTTATTGTCAAAATTTATAATATTTGTTGCAGATAACCGTATTAATTTGTGTTAAATAAAAATTGTTCTTTACATCAAAATTAAAATAATAGTTTA
This sequence comes from Tenodera sinensis, assembly GCA_030765045.1. Classification (NCBI taxonomy): domain Eukaryota; kingdom Metazoa; phylum Arthropoda; class Insecta; order Mantodea; family Mantidae; genus Tenodera; species Tenodera sinensis. Next base: position 306,286,777 of record CM060964.1, read on the forward strand.
ATAGTCAGTAACTGGCTGCACATTAAATTCACCAACTTCCAAGGGGGGGCTGCGGCCCCCCCTTGCCCCCGTTTCGTGACGCCCATGATCCAAAGTTCCTAAAATGACAGCACAAGTGCAGTTACTGCTGGGATTAGTTGTTTTGTCACAAAATACGGCAATTGGCTTGTCAAGGCAGTCCTTTATCTTTAACTTGACTTCTGCACACTTCAGTAGATACTGTTTCCTCAACCAGTCAACAGCAGGTAAATCGCCAGAGCTAGGAATGATTTTTTCAACCACGATCTCATAGCAATGTTGTCTACTTTATGAAGGGAAGTTGTTAGCCTAAAATAAAGTGATTTCTGTTAGAAAATTTGTGATAACTTGTGCATGGCCTCCACTTAACTTCAGACATTAGCCTATTTTAGTTGTATCATTTTTAAAATATTATATAAACTATATATGCTCATTTTTCCAATAGTTTTAATAACACCAAGCAAACATTTTAAGGAACTTTGTAAATATAATTATTATTTAATAAATCAGGTGAAAGGACATGATTCGTGAATATTAACACTGCACAAGTGTTAAAAGGGCACAATGATGTGCACATACACTGGCAACATAAAGTTTAAACTCACCAACTGTATTTTGGTTTGTGTGTTTATTGTTGCTGATTCCACCAAAATTATTAATTCTGAATTAGTATATTCTTTTAAATATTTGAAGGCAAATTACAGTATGCTTCATTACAAATGGTTTGGACCTTCCCACAATATTTTTATACTGCATTTAACTTAGGAAATTATATCAATGCATGACTGTAATGTGCTTCTGAATGTCATCTTTTGGTGTCATCTTTGTCCTGAATGATATTTTCTTGTGTCATGTTAACATAAACATATTAGTTTATGCCACTCTGTTTACAACCTACTTTGTTATTGATGGTGAAATGTTTAGTTTAGAGTGTCTCAAAGCTCTTCCCAATGCTTGTGGTTTAATCAGAATAGTTTCAATAGTCAAGGTGATCAGTTCTGTGACAACCCAACTGTTAATTGCACCATAGGTATATTAGTATAGTATTAAGTGCTCCAAATAAACAAGTATGAGTAAAAGAGCAAATGTGAGTGCAGAGCAATGGCATGTGCATACAAAAATGCACGTTGGTTCAACAGAAAAGCAGTGAATAAACTGGACATTTCTGACTATAGTATTCGCTTTGCATTGAAGCGCAGAGAAGAAACTGGTTCCTACAGTGACCGATCACGCAGTGGACATCCAAGAAAAACATCAGCAGTGGATGACAATAGAATTGTACTTTAGAGCAAACATTACAGGAGGCATTCAGCTGTGTCCATCTGCAGTGAAATAAATACCACCAGGGCAGAGCCAGTATTAGTCAACAGTAAAAAGTCACCTATATGCAGTTTTGTTGTTAGGATGTGTAGCTGCAAAGAAGCCACTGTTAACCCATCACCACTCAATTAAAAGGTTGCAGTGGACCAAAGAGCACCAAAATTGGATCTTAAACGACTGGTAAAGTGTTCTGTGGACAGATGAATCCAAATGTGAGAAATTTGGTTCAACTCATCAGCATTATGTCTGCCATCTCCCTGGGGAGAGAATGCTTGAAGCTTGCCTCACCCCCTCTATGAAACATGGATGTGGAAGTGTAATGGTGTAGGGGTGTTTCAGGAACAATGAAGTTGGAGATCTAGTGAAAGTGGGTGTTATTTTGGAGAAAAAACAGTACCATCAGATTCTTTCGCACCATGCTGTGCCATATGATATGAGACTTATTGGATACAGTTTTGTTCTTCAACAAGATAATGACCCTAAACACACATCAAAGTCATGTAAGAACTATGTGAATAGTACAGAAGAAGTGGGAGTGCTAAAATCCATGATCTGGCCCTCGTAATTTCCGGATCTATCTCCAATTAAACTTCTTTGGAAGGAGCTTGACAGGAAAGCAAAACAGATGAATCCCTAACAATGTGGATGAGCTGTGACAGTGTGTTTTGCAAGCCTGGGGTAATATAACTCCAAGGGTGTTGACTGCAAGAATGCCCTGAATTTGTAAAGTAGTTATCAAAGCAAGAGGTAGTCATTTTGATGAACAAAAATTTTGAATAATTTCCTTACAGCACACAAAAAAGACTACAGACAGTATAAAAAACATACTTTACATGAGTGATTTTTGTGTATTTCATAGCATATGCACTGAAGTTTGTTGCAGAATAAAATAAGTATCAGATCTCAACTTTATTTGCAAGTACAGCATCTAAAAAGGATTACTTTTTAAGTTTTTGTGTGGTGAGTTTAAACTTTCTGTCACTAGTGTAGGTAGGAAGTCACTAATAATAATGTAATTTAGGGAATCAACAGTGGCAGCAACCTTGCCTTCATAAAAATTTCCCTTATATCGATAATGAACTCCACTTCGTCGTTATTAGTCTTTTTCTAACTTTGAAGTGAATCATGATACTGAGTTGCCTCTTAGGTGCGTTACTTGTTTAAACCACATACTCCAATCGCCTCGCAAGGCCCTTAGTTTTTATATGCTTTTCACATGCATCACGCCTCTTCCATTCAATTCTTGTGCTGCAGAATTTGCACATCACATCATTGGCACTTAAATAAAATCCTTGTTCTTGATATTGTTCAACACAGGAGGTCACACAATTTCATTATGCCTTCCCATTTTTCATCTTTAACCCATTAATATACACAAGTGGTCTATGAGACCAAGGAGAATAGTTTCACATTAATAGCTACTGTCTGTTCATCAGCTCATGGTCTCAGGGAGAATGATGGGGAGAGGAGAGACATTCCATGTAGTGTAACCTGAGTTTTGTAAACTTCCACACAAAGGTTATTCTGCTGGTTACATTGTCAACTTACCTCCAATATTATTCACACTGTTTACTTGCTGCTAATTTTTGTTAATTTCAGTTGTAAAATCGTATGAGTCACTAGTTTTATGTCGGAGGTGATGAAAAGAGTAGTGTACAAGTAGATAAACCCCCACCTAGGAGTGCTGTGAAACCTGCTATGATATTGTGGTTGTAGAACAAAGGGGTTCAGAGTGACAGTTCTATGCGTAAAACAAATCTTTAGAGGATGATTGAAACAAACAAACCTACAGAGTAATTATTATTTATTTATGCCAACAAACTTACTGTTGGTGTTTTTAAACACACAAGCCGTGTGTGGGCAAAGTTTAAGAGGTAGAACTGGAACTTAAAAATTCAATGCCACAACTGGGATTTGAACCACAGACCTTCCGCTTGCCGGGCGGACGCTCTAACCACTGAGCTATTGTGACAAACTGCCAGAATGAACTGGCTTGAGAATTTAATGCCATTCTGGCAGTTTGTCACAATAGCTCAGTGGTTAGAGCATCCGCCCGGCAAGCGGAAGGTCTGTGGTTCAAATCCCAGTTGTGGCATTGAATTTTTAAGTTCCAGTTCTACCTCTTAAACCTACAGAGGTTCTCAAAGCAGACACATTTTTGGTTTTATTGGGCCAAACTGTTCTTTCCTTGCCCCCATATATGTGTAGTTTCAATTCCATAGAACTAGCTTGGGCTAAGGTAAAATCAATAGTTAAACAAATGTAACAGGTGATTTATCTTTACAGGAATATAACGATATAATGCTCAAGTGTTTTGTGACCAAAACAGACTAGCAGGGTTTTAGAAAAATATAGAAAAGGTAGAAAATGATCATTGGGAGAAACATGGTGTAGTTGAAAACATTGTTTACGTTTTATAAGCTAAATATTCTACTAGGGCTGTGTACAGCCTTTCAAACCAGAATACCTTCATCATTGGTGCAATAAATAAGCATTTTCTTAGTAAACCCAGTGTTGATCTCCACTTAGCTGGATAAGGATAGTAAGGATTTGTAGTATTTGACATCTATTGGTGAAGTGGCTAGGGCCAATTCCAATATATGCCACTATGTAACAGCTTGGCACAAAAATAAGAAGTAAATAAAAAATACAAGCAAAATATAATGCATGAACTGAAAATAACATTTAAGTTCCACTATTTTGAGCGAGTTCTTTGCTTTAATCTAGCGTGAAAACACCTGCTAGTTCAACAACAGTATCTACTTCCAGTTAGCTTACAACAAGCTTTTCTAAGGTATCACTGACCAGCCATGTGCATTGCTGTCAGTTTATTGTTAGCTTCATTATCCCTGTGCGTGCATGTGTGCAGTGTTTGCTTTGTTTAGTATATGTTGTAAGTATTGTAACTGCTAACTTCTTTTTCATTGAAATTCTTAACCTTCAAGCTTCATGGTATAAATACGTAAATGTTAAACTTTTATTTCTGTAACTTGAAATAAATGCAAACTTTTTCTAAGCAAAATAAAATTTTGTTTCTTAATTCAACAACTTTCTTATTTATTGTTAAAAACAAACGTCTTGTCCATGTTTGTAGCTTTCTGGGAAGAAAAAAAATGTTTTTTATTTAATTTATTTTCCTTCCCATTTGCATTACTAGCAATCTGACCTGATTTCTACTTCTCCCATTCTCAGTATCCTAAGGAATGTGCTTGTAACAGAAAATTAAAGAGATGATATTTTCCACTCAAAAAGTCCAACAACATTAATGATGACTAAAGCCAAATAAAAATATGCTTTTTATAATGAATTTTAAAACAGCTGAAAAGTTGTGTAAGCAGATGAGCAACATGTAAAGGAACCGAGTTTTTGGCTCCAGATCTTGACTAGGGTCGGTCCCATGGTCGCTAGGACGTTTGACTTTGATGTGTCGTTGCATAGAGGTAGATGTAGATTTGGTGACAGAGGAAACGCCTAGCATCTCGCCCTTCAATTAGATCTTTTGTGCATACACCCCTGGGAGGAACAGATGAGATGAAGGAACTGCAGGAGGCATATGGGCTGCAGGAGTGGAGATTGCAGGCATGAGGGACATGCAGTTCCCTAAGATTTACTGGCTTGACCACCCATCTGGAAGCCACTCATGGTGACCTGCCCAAGCTACCGGAGGTTGGCTCAGAGGCTCCCTTCCAGCAGGAATTGTGAACAGTCGACTCAACAGTGGAGGCTCAGATGGCCACTCTCTGGCTGAGCTCAAAAGTTCTAACTTGCACACCTTTGTGTCATTTGCCTACTGTCGACTGACACACAGCCTCGGAGTCGTCCTGTAACATGAAAAAGCGAGACAAAATAAGAGGAAAGGGAGAGAGGAGAGCCGTGGTAGAAGACACCACTCCAGTATTTGCCTTGCCGACCAGTTAAAAGTTACAGATAAAACCTGGGATCAGAGTGGGCAGCCACCAGGAATCAAATCCGGACCTACCAAATGGGAGTCTTACACGTTACCATGGAGCCATCTCTCTTGAATTCCGTCCCATGGAGGACAGTGGGTTTCAAATCCAGCCTTGGGCATAGGTGTTTTTGTCCAAGTAAATGTGTTGATAGAAAGTAAAAACAGAAGCAACCATTTAAAAGTGTTTAAAAACTTGTCAAAGAGATGGGGCAGATGATTGAGAAACAGTTTTAATGGGAACTGACACACGTCTGCCAACTGTAGATGTACAAACCAATGTGCAATTCCACTTCATGTTGCTCACAAGCAGTCAGGGAAGAGTGGTAAGGAAAACTCAGCTGCATGATCTTGATAGAGGAGGAGGTGAAGGCATACATAGACGCAGGATACACTTACTGGCAGCCAGTGGGCAATTTAACCCATACATCCCTATCTTCATTGTCGGCAGAAAGAACTCCCCTTCTTTTCTGGAGCTCAATGGGTGTGTAATTCTACATCTGCAGTGGCATAATCTGACTATCAGACTTGGGTGTGTAACCCAATGAACATTGTAAAATTCATTATATGACCCAACTTAAAATTGCCCTTTGGAGTTTTCATGTTTTACCGTTCTCTGAAAGAAATATTCAACAATTTTGAGTGCATGATTCAAAAGAGAATCTGCTTTTCCCTCAGAAATTGCATCTGTAAAGCAAATAAACCTCTCTTGAACATTTCCGTCAAACTTTATGTAACAAATGGTACAGAGTTGTTGTTCACTATTAATGTCAGGAGTTTCATCTAATATTAAGTAAACAAAGAAGGCATCAGAAATTTCTTTCTTCATTCCATATGTCATGACTAGGGCTCGGATTTTAGATGCTAAAAACTTGGAAAATATTTATTTTTAATGCGCCAAAAATGTTGAAAATATTTACTAAAAAGTACAAAATATGTGCTAAAAAATATTTTTAAGATCTGAATGGCTGAACTTCTTCTTCTTCTTCTTCTTCCTCTTTCCCTTCTACCTTTACAGCGTAGGGGTGGCTCCGTAAATCCATCTTCTCCAGTCGTTCCTATCCCTCATCATTCTCTTCATTTCTTCCATTGTCTTGTTCCTTTTTCTTCCAATCTTTTCCATTCTGTCCTCAAACATTATCCGGGGTCTTCCTACTCCTCTCCTTCCTTGTACCCTTACTTCTAGCATCTGTTTAACTTTACTATCCTCTGCCATTCTAAATGCATGTCCCCACCATTTCAATTGTTTTTGTTCGATTTTCTCCTCCAGTGATCCTTGACCTACTTCTTCTCTGATCCTCTCATTTCTTATCCTATCCCTCCTGGTTTTATTTACAGCTTTTCTTAAGTATTTCATTTCACTGGATTGTATTTTACTTATTTGCTTATCTTGCAGTGGAATGCTTTCTATTCCATATGTAAGCGTAGGGACCAATACCGATTGATATAACTGCATTTTTGTTTTTAGTGCTACTTCTTTCTTTCCAAGGATAGTTTTGTTAAATTGGTAATACATCTTATTTGCCTTCCTTTTCCTATTTAGTATTTCTTCATCCCATCGTCCATCACTCGTAAAGATCGTTCCTAAATACTCGTACATATCCACCTGTTCTATTTTCTCATTCTTATGTTTAATAGATATTTCCTGTCCAAGTTCTTTTGAAATACACATTACTTTACTTTTCTTAGTATTTATTTCCATTCCCTTTCTTCCGAGTTCCTCTCCCCATTCTATCATGCATCTCTGTAATTTTTCCTCATTTTCTGCTATTAATATTATGTCGTCTGCATATATCAGTGACTGTATTTGAATCAGTCTCATATTCCAATATCCTATTTGTGTTCTTGGTGTCCTCCTTTTACATATTTTTATTATTTCATCCATAAAATTAATGAAAAGTAATGGGCTGAGGCTATCTCCCTGCTTGATTCCTTTTTCCATATTAAATTCCTTAGATGTTTCTCCTTCTATTCTGACTATCCCCTTTGATCCATCATATACACTTTGGATTGCTGTAATTAGCTGTTTCGGTACGTTTTTCTTTATCAGAGCTTCCCATAGATGTTTTCTGGGCACCGAATCGAAGGCTGCCTTTAGATCTAAAAATGCTAGACATATTTGTTTGTTTTTATCCATTAATTTCCCAATCATTGTCCTTAGTGTGAAAATATGATCTTGGGTTTGTCTATTAGGTCTAAAACCTGCTTGCTCTTCTTCCAGCTCACCTTCTATAATATTTCTTAATTTCCTTTCTAATATTCTTGTATATAATTTATATACAACAGAGGATAAACATATTGCTCTATAATTATTACAGTCTTTATTATCTCCTTTTTTGTGTATTGGTATTATAATGTTCTTTTTCCATTCTTCAGGGATGTTATTATTTATCCATATTCTCTTAAATATTTTTGTTAATATTTTTATCATGCTTGGTCCTCCATATTTTATAAACTCAGGTGCTATTTCGTCAATTCCAGCCGCTTTCCCCACTCTTATTCTCCTTATTGCCTCTGTTACTTCATCTTCCGTGATTGTATCAGTGCCTTCTTCTTCTTCAATCCTTATCTCATTTTGTTCACTTTGCTCTGTTATTGTATTTCCAAACTTCTTTCCATAGTATTTCCTCCATTCTTCTAATATATTCTTCCTGCCTATAATTAATTCATTTTCTTCGTTTCTTAGGTTTGTTGCTGGTTTTCCATGTATTCCTTTCAATCCTTTAACTATATTCCAAAATTTTTTCTTGTGTTCTATAAAGTTATGTTCAATTTCATTTCCAAAATTTTCGAATGGCTGAACTACCTAATATAAATATGTGTATTACTCACCAGACATTATTCTTGGAGGTATCGCCAAGTACTGCAGAATTACAGTATAGACTACATGATTCCTCAAATTTTCTATCCTGAAAGATTTGACGACTGTCACATAAAATTGTCTTGAATTTCGAAAACGATCACTCACATCACAAGAAGTAAGTCTAGCATCATTATAACATGTTATGTCACTCACAATGGCATTAATAATTTCTTCATGTTGTCCATCCAACACATTTGAAATTTTACAGACTGTTAAATCCACTATTATTTTCGAACACTTCCTTCCATTTTCTTTTTAGGGTTTGTGCTGCAGGATCAAAAAGAACCTTAAGTTTTTTTTCCATATCCTGTATTACTTGAACTGCTTCTCCCAAAGACATTCCTACTGATTCCAGTTTCTTTATGGAATCACAGAGGAAACCAAGATTTGCGGAAAAGTATGCAAAGTCATTTCTTAACAGTGTCTTTTAATTTTTGCAGCATTTTGTGGCAATTGCACTCCAGACATCTTTAATCCATTGTGAACTCAAAACTGTCAATATACTATTTCCCAACACAACACAAGTAGTATGTGCTATAATCTCTGCAGATTCAGAAATGACTAAATTTGACTATACAGTTTCAGTGTATATACTAGCCGGATTGTGCAGCGATAACAGGTGCAGTGGAAGAATTCCCCGTTCTTATCTTGCAGGTTCATGTTGCTAATCAGGATGTTTATATTTTTTTCCAACTGAAGGGATACTATAGGTGACATATCAGTTTTTCAAATAATCAATAAATTGCAACATCCAGCCTGCGTAATTAAGCATTAAAGAAGTGGACAGTGACTTGTTGAAAATAATTTGCTGCTGCTTTTATGTGATTTATGCGAAAATCATTTTAAAAATATTTCCTTTATGCAATTTTTGTGCAATTTATGTGAATATCCGAAAACATATATTTACATAAAAAATCAGAAAATATGCATTTTTATGTGCAATAAAACTTCAAATGTTTGCTCCGGTGTAAATATCCAGAACATTAAACTAAGTTTCAAGTTCATGGTAGGACACAAACAAAATATGTATTTACCTAAAAATCCAAGTCCTAGTCATGACAGCACTCACATTTGAAATTAAGTCATTCTGAACATCAGGAGAAGTTGCACGAAAAACAGTCATGTTTTCTAAGTGTACTTTGAGAGAGGTGTCATATATTGCTAATTCATTTAAATATTCAATATAATTGCCTCAGTTTGAAGCTCCTTCATTCTCATTGTGACCATGAAAACCAAGTGCCTATTTTCCTAGGAAACATACAGCCCATGCAAAATGAGAAAGTAAAACTCTGTTCTTTTCCATTTCATTATTATGCTGTCCAACTCAGACCTTATACTGATTATTCACTGAAAATTCTATTTCTGGAATTATCCCAAACATTTTTAGTTGTTTTTCACATATTATGTGATTAAAAGAATGGTGGTGTGTTTTGCCTGCCTTATAAATGTAATTGAAATCTTCAGAATTGCTGGAATTTCAAACTCACTTTTCTTTTGAAAACAAGATCAACAAAGCATTTGTTTTAAGTTTTATGACACACCCAGGATTCACTTTCATAAACTTTGATGTTGAAATGCCTTATATATTTTTTAATGTTCGTTATAATATCAAGTACAGGCTTTGGAGGATCTGTTTTAATTACATATTGCCTTTTAGAGAAATTTTAATGTTTGGAAGCGTCTAACAGTGAGTTTGTCTGTCACACAACAGTTTATTTCTATTTTTGTTGCTACAACGGCATGGAAACAAAGTTTTGTTTACTTCCGTGGCTCTGATTCACATTGTGATGTCATGGATGTAACTGCCTGTGTACATACCTATGTCCCAGAATCTGCGCAAATCTTAACCTACATTTGGTTTAATAGTAAGTAACCAAGTGTCCAAATCATGCTCAAATGTCCACAAGTGAAGACCACATATACAAGAAACAAAACAAATTGCCAATTACTCTATTCTTGACTGTAAATGCAATAATGTTAACACAATTCTTAACATGAAATATACAGTAACACATTACATGTGAGTTCCCTACAGCTAACGACAGATGGCATTGACCCAAGCTTTGTTTTGAACCATACTGCTGCAGAGTGGCATGAATTCAAATCTTAATATATAGGAAAACTTGATTTTTAATGAGATTAAAACTACTATGTGCCACAAAATTATGATGAACACCAAATTGGCAATCGGCTTGGCAAAAATTACAAGGTATGTCTCACATCCATTGACGCTACACCCCTGTGCATCTGCTATAATGATAAGAGCACAGTACAACTCAGATAGAGCATCTGTGGCTTACAGAAAGTCATGAGTTCAAAACCCTGTATCGCCTTTGCCCTCTGCACACACTTTTCCTCAGTTGTCAAGTAAATAGTAGATTGGATATTCAACACCATTACCCAAAACTCTACCCATTGAATAAAATAAATATAAACAAAATAAACTATACAGAAAAATGGATATGCAGCTACAGTCATCTGTCCAGCATCATCCTAACTACTTTTACAATGCATTTATTGAACAGCAATCCCCTGATCTCAAATTTCACCTTTCAATTAAAACTATAACAAAAAGCTGGACATCACGGGAAGATGACTGCACAACTTAGACCGGCTATCGACAATTATGTGCAGCTAAATTCATCTCTCTAAATCAGTGGCATAGCTAAGGTTTGGGGGGCCCCCCTGCAAATAAATGTTGAGGGCCCTACTTAGTAATAAAGTTTAAATATGGAGATATTAAAATATTACATATTTACTCACATAGAATAGTATTAAAGTGAAGTAAACGCACCTAAAGATGAACTCCTTTTGGGACCAACAACCTAGCGAATTTTTAAAATAACATTGTTCCTAAATAAACAATATACAGTTGCTAAACGCATAATGCCCATTGGTGGAACAAAATCATCACCTGTCAATATTCTGGGTAACCCAAGCAACTTCTATTTCTGATACCTCAGATATCATTCAGAAGTAATAACACTAAACAGCTGTTTAGAACAGCAGATATTGCTTTATGTTTATACCTTATAACAAAATTCTAAAATAATCCAGTTTATTAGCCAATTGACTACATTTTGGCATAATTGTTCAGCTTTTATAACAACCGTATTGAATAAAATACTATGCTTTAATGAATTTCTCTATATGACTGTGAATGCTTTTGAGAGCACACACACTGGAGGTAAGCTTATTTCACACTTATAAGCAAGAAAGGACAGGAAATGCTTACATGGTGCACTTCTGTTGTCAGTATGTCATCAGTGAACTGCATCTGTCACAGCACTTCTTTCTAGCAATTTTTCATGGTTGAATTGAACATAACATGTCCTTTTAAAGAAAAGTATTAAAGGCAGTCTGGGGGCCCCTAAAGATCAGGTCCCCCAGTGTACGGGGTCTGCAGGGCTGTTATTTACACCACTGCTCTGAATCATGTGTAGGTATCAAGGAAAGGATAGCATCATCATTTATCTCCTAGATGATAAATCAAAGTTAAACAAAAACAAATAACTTAATTAGTTGTAACATTAAGGATTATATCGTTGAATACAGCTAATTGATTTTAACAAAGCGAATGACTTCAGCTTCCTCCTGTAAGAACGTCAAAATTAATACCATAAAATCTAATCTATGGTTTTCTTAACAAAGATATTTTTAAAATTCAATTCCAATGTTTGTTTATTTACTTTGGAAACCTGTATAGTCAATTTAAATTAATTAAAATATTTTAATGCTGTTATTACACAGTAATAGCAAAACTATTGTAAGTCAGAAGACAGTAAACAAAACATGTGCGCATGAATGAAATCCAAATAATTAACTCCCTTCAACAATAACCATTATTTCTCAGTTAGAAATCACTGATTAATAATATTATAAATATTATGAAATAATATTAATAGGTACTATCAGTAAACATGCAGTAATGCGAAGAAATTTATAACGTAAAACTAATCTTCAAAATCTTTGGCTTCAATTTCTTAATTGTAGATTATTCTGCTCATTGATTTTTGACAAATGTTGATAAACCATGTGATATGTTTGCAGAACGGTACCATTAGAGGTACAATGTTGGCCTTCAAGTACTTGGGTCGAGACTGCGGTGGAAAGGGCGGCATTGTAGTTAATATTGCATCAGTTCTTGGATTGGAACCTGAATTGTGCACTACGCCAATGTACAACGCGACCAAACATGGCATTGTTGGTCTCAGTCGTTCTCTTGGGGTATGTACTGAACAATTAAAACAAATTAATGATGATGATGGTAGTGGTGGCGGTGGCGGCGGCGGTGGTGGCGGTGATGATGATGACAATAACAGTAACAACAAGAACAAGAATACTTTCTCTGTTTATGACCCCCTGAATCCAAAAAAATCATTTTTAGAAAAAGGTCTGTGTGTGTGTGTGTGTGTGTGTGTGTGTGTGTGTGTGTGTGTGAGTGTGTGTGTGTGAGTGTGTGTGTGTGTGTGTGTGTGTGTGTGTGTGTGTGTGTGTGTGTGTGTGTGTGTGGGTGGGTGTGGGTGTGGGTGTGGGTGTGGGTGTGGGTGTGGGTGTGGGTGTGTGTGTGTGTGTGTGTGTGTGTGTGTCTGTGTGTGTGTGTGTCTGTGTGTCTGTGTGTCTGTGTGTCTGTGCGTGTGCGTGTGCGTGTGCGTGTGTGTGTCAGTCTGCGGACAGCATACTCAAAAGTGAAAAGTCGGTTAAAAACCAAAGTTGGTATTTAAGTTTAATGTCTTTCAAGGATGTGTCACGAAGATTCTGAAGAAAACTGCTCCAGCCTAAACTACCCTTTACATGGAAAATTTTGATTTTCTTGAAAATGGCTCTAACAATTTTGATTAAAATGTCATATGTTTAAAATATCTGTATGACAAATGAAATGTCTATTTTGAATTTTCTGGCTATAGCCTATGTAGTCCTGTTTACTCTGGATGACTTCTGAATAACTCATACACCATAAGAGATAGACAAATTCTTAGTATACAAAAAATGTAGATCTCACTAAAACACACAATTTATGTCTCAATAAATTTTTTGGTAGGGTGAACCATTTCAGATATATTCCTTGTTATTTGTGTCAGTTTCCAAAAACTTAAAACTTTCGTGAAATGCAACATCGTTGTTCATTTTTTTTATATGTTAAGCGTGCAAAGAGAATGGGATCTCAAAGCTTTAAAAGATTTGACTATAGCTCAAAGCCTATTGTATTCCCACATTCCCCGCACCTAGAAGGAAATAAGCAATAAGATAATTTGTACAAATGTTTATCTCACTAACACGAAGAAGATATAGCAATAAGAGTTTGTAAGAATGGTTAGTACAAGAGTAGAGAAAGTCATGTGAGTGCAACACATCAGATTTTTTACTATATGTTAATTGTAAACTGGCAAGTTATATGCATGTTCCTCTGAGATGTTTATAAGTAGTATTTAGGTTTTCAAATTGAATACAGTAGCTACATCTGTTATTTCTAAGTACAGCTTGTGTACAACGTCCTGGCATTCCCCCACTCTTAAAACAAAGATGTGAATAGAATTGAGCAGCCCACTTGCACAGTAAGAGAAGTGGGGGTCAGTGTTCACAAGACACTGTTTATCACAGGAGTTTACTACGACCTTGTGGCTCACATAAGTGAAGCTGAGATACCACACTGTTGTTTTTTCTTCTCACTCTTGACATTTTACACCCTGCTTCAAAAGCAATTTATCCTTTCTTTCCCAGTACAATAAATATTTATGCAAAAGAATATCATTAATACATTATATTATTGCACAAAACAAAGCAATTATAATCATACTTTCAGTGATATCACTAATGAATTATGTTTATTGGAGACTCAAGAACCACACAATATAATATTGTAGCAACACTGGCACTTCTTAAAGTCCAACTGCCTTGTAGACAGTAATTTTAAACTGCTGGTGTTCCTCTTTACATCGTACCAAGAAGCATAATTGCACATTCAAAAACAAAGATATTCACCTCGGTTAGTGACAGTACTGACTGATGCATCTAGCAGTGTGCAGTTGATGTAATCTGGCCTTTTCTCTTAGTCAAGGGAGGGGTGGAATGCATTGCTGTGTGCTGAGTTCAGAAGGGATAGCGAGAATTATGACCAGTAAGGTAGTTCCATTTACCCCTACCCTCCCCCTGTAATTCCTCGCTTGCCGGCATCGTCCCCCCTTCAAGCTATTTAAGTCACAGGAAGGCATTTTACTTCATATACTATCCTCAAAGCAGTGTCGGGATCGGGTAATATCTTGCGAACACTGGTGATAAGTTCAATGCATTGCTTATGTGACTACCTCCAAGTACTGATAACACTTCTAGTCCCTTGCTCCCCCACCACTCTCATCATTTCTCATTTATTTTCTCTTGTGCATTTGGAATTTCATAACATTTTACACAAACTGTACTATCTGTAATCCAAAGTGACTGTTCCAGGCTCCATATCACTTTGAACGGACAGAAGTGCGAGTGGTAGTCCTCTGTCCTGGCAAAACTGAAACTACATTTGGAATGCATGTCAGTGACCCTCTGTATAACGAAGAATGGAAACAACACTTAGAGAAGGAACAAATTGTCATTCCTGCACAGAAGTAAGTAATGTAAAAATGTATATGGAGTAAAAAAGGGTGTGAATGTTATAAAGTTCTTTAAATTGTTTTATAATACAGTGCATTCGTGGATCGGCCAGACAGTCCTGCGGTGGTACCATACCGGGCAAGGACCTGAATCCCCTCTGCCAGTTACAGGTAAACTACCAGCAAGTCATAAGTATGGAATACTAACTACTGTATTAACTCACATTAGGCTTACCTTCATCACAACAGATGTTGACATTGATGACCTTCAACACGAACACATTCCCTATATCTCCAAAAACAATTCTGGTTTACTCACAAAAGTTCATGTTGATTGTTTGCCTGTGTTTCTCTCACTGTCCTTCAATTCTTATAACGTGTACAAATTTGATACGTGCACTTTATTCTTTAATATTCCCTATAAATAAAAATCACGTGGAGATTGATCCAAAGAACTAGGTGGTCACAATCTTAGACTACTTATTCTGTCACCCATCATACTTCGGAATTCACGCTTAGAATTTGCAGCAGTGTGCACTGTAGCTGAATCCAACTGAAACCAGGCACATAATCTTTTATTTCTTGTTAGTTACAGAATAAAAAATAATTAAAACAGATTTTACGCAAATTTCTGAATCAACTGTTGTGTCATAAAATATGGGACCTATAATTTTATGTGCACTCACTGCACATCAAACCCCAACTGTTGCAGTGTGGTGAGCAACTTAATAAATAATATGGGGACTTTTGGTAAACCAGAAGCTATTATTCTGATTAGAAATGTGAAGATAGAACCACGCTTCATCAGCAAGAACGTTAAAATTGGGCCCACATGGTTGTAAAGCATGAACAACACTTCCCTTACATGGCTGAACCTTCAGAAATTTCGTTGCCACGAAAGCTGGCATCTTGGAAATGTTAACCTCTTGTGCTAAACATCTCAATGGGGAATGTTAAAGAATGAATATCCGCACATATTACAAGATTTGAAGGACAATATCACAAGAGAACACGGGCAATCAGTCAACATGAACTTTTGCAAGTAAACCAGAATTGTTTTCAGAGATATAGGGAATGTGTTCACGTTGAAGGTCACCAATTTCAACACTGTTGTGATGCAGGTGAGCCTAATGCAAGTTATAGCTGCTACAAAATTTAAAGGGCGGCTGTCTCAACACAAAATCCAATCATAGGCTTGCCACGCCTTGCAGTATTGTGTAGTTAAACATGCTGAGAAATCACACTGTAAAGCCAGTGATATAATCATTTGCTGCCACAAAATTTATTCTTTGAAAAAGAATAGTAATAGTCAACTATCAGTTATCATTAAATTTTGCAGCTACCATAGTACAGTAGTTAAAGTGTTCTGTACCCATGAGATTTGTTGGACAGTTACAGGTAACTGAGCAAGGGCGCACCGGTCCTTGCACGGTACAGTGCCACCACTGAGCAGTCTGCCTGATATACGAATGCACTGTAGTCAATTCATTCTGAAAATTTAACACAAAAAACAATTATCAGCAAATTACCACTTTGCCTCATCCTTTATTTCTTTTCAGGCCTTCACATGTTGCTGCCGGAGTGTTGCATGTTATAAAAGTGGCTAAAAGTGGGTCCATTTGGGTGTGTGACGATGGACAACCAACTTATGAAATTGTTATCCCCAGCCGCAGATCTCTCAGAACGGTTCTTCATGTCTAATTAGTATTGGTATTAATGTATAATCATTATAGGTAGCTTTCCAAAAGATAGCACTAGACAGAGCTATAAAAAATTAGCTGGTAGGGGAGGATGTTATGTGGAGGGTGCTAGCTTCCACAAAAAGGTGATATAGGTAGAGGAGGGTATGGTTACCACAAAACATTGTATTTTGAGGCAACCTATGAGTGTAATTTTCAGTATATAATTATTTATAAATCTGAAGAAAATGAAGTGTTTGAAGCAGTGGAGCATATTGATAAATTGAAAAATATGTTGATATTTCTACATAAACATAACAGTTGATCAACAGCAGAATGATGGAGAGAACCTTCTCCAAAACTAGTCCCGTGATTAACATAATTACAAGTTGGAGCAGAATGTGTTTAGAAATATCAACATATTTTTCAATTTATCTAATTATTTATTTATTAATACTCTTGAATGTTTGTTGTTGACTCTGTGTCCTAAGAGGAATGAGCACACAAGTTTTATGTGTATTAGCTTCAAAAGTTTTGAAGAGACCCATTTCTAGTGCTTTGTTATAGTTGGTCTCAAAATGCTCCACCCATTCTAGTTTTATAGAACTTTCAATTCTGCAACATCTTTCACTGAAGAAATTCATTCTTTTAGTTTTGAGGCACATTCAATTTTGAAAACAATAATATCTGTTTCATTCTGAAAAGCACTTTTGGTGAGGATACAAAATGAAGACTTTTAAAAATTAGAATAAAAGGTCATTCAAACAAACATTAAAAAAGTCTATATGCACAAATGTTGAAATAAATATTGTGTAAGTTTTTTCACATTTTAAAATAAAGCAGAAGCTATTTTGCAAGAGGATCATTTGACTAAATTCTGCAAATGTTTTATTTTGAAAATTAAGCTTCCAATTTGTATTGTGTAATAAAGCTTATGCTGTATGGGAGGTTTGTAAACACTTAAATGAGTGAATTTAGTTGATTAAATATCATTTGAGAATGAAGGTTTAATTACCAGAGGGAAAATAAGTGCTAGAAGCTAAAATACACTTTTTATTTTTGTTTTTGATCAAAGTTAAACACAACAGAGTGACTATAAAACTGGAATTGAAGTACATTAATGTGATATTCCTTACAGACGCTAACATAATACACAATAATACAATTGGTACATCTCTTTTACTGTGCAAACTAGAACCATCCTAATGAAATAACAGAACTGGTTTTCTCCCTCAGTACCATTATATTTAGAAGCCCTTTAGTGCATCTTACTAAGTAATTCGTAATTTTATAAAATAAAATACTGCACTGTTAAACCTTTGTATTGTTTCCTTCTATATGGAGTGTTTCATCATTGTGATTGTATTACACACACACACGCGCATGCACACACCCCCTGCCCCCTTGAAGAATTTGACATACATGTTGCAAATGATATACAGATGAGGACAGAAGTAGTCAAATCTATGGATATGCAACTTTAAATGTTGAATTAATTGACACAGAAGGTGGAATTATTTATTTCCTTATTCCAATGATGTGTTATATTTTTCAAACACATGCACAGTGCACAAATGACAAGAATACGTGTGTATTATTCAAAATGTGATTTTCCTTAAAAACATTAGTTAGCTTATGACTCCGATATTCAAACGAGCTCAATAATACAGCAATAAAACACAGTAGATGATGGAAATGTTGACCGTCATACCTTTAGAACTTCTAATTTGTGTCTGCTGTCATAGAGTACACAAGCAATTTCAGGTACGAATGGCCCCAGCCAAAATGGGGCTGGAAGGGAAACAGACAACTCTAGAGGAGACAAAACTAATCTTACATAAGTGTGAACAAAATAAGGCGTAAAGAAATTAAAGAAACTGTATACAGAAATCCATCCATTGTGCTGTGTGTTCTCCAACGCAATAAAATGAGTAATAACATTGTCAATCAGCCTAGGAAAGGTGCTCTGCCAAAACTTACTTCTAGAGATAAAGACTAAGTGCTAAAAATGGTGAAGTAAAATCCCTGAGTAACAGCGACAGAAATTAGAGCATGTGAGGAAGAACATCTTGCGAAGGTGGTTCATGAAAGAATAGTTCATAGGATTTTGAACAGTACTGGTTATTATTCCAGACACCAAGAAGAAAACCATAGTAAATAAAGTAAACAAGAAAAAGCATTCAGTATTTGCCTATGAGTATGTAATGAAGAACAATGAGCTCCAAGATCGTCTGTTATGCTCAGATGAAAGTAAGTTCAATGTATAGTGAGCTGATGGCCGATTAAAGGTGTGGCGACAGAAGAATACTGAGTGGATCCTAAAAGCATGGAAGCTACAATCAAACATGGGGGTGGCAGTGTAATGGTATGGGGATGTATGGGGTCAAGTGGTAGGTGTGGCTTAGCTTTTACTGATGGCAACATGAACAAGTACGATCATATCAACATACTAGAAAAGCATCGGCAGAGAAGTGCTCATAAACCTTGGAAATAATGTTTACTTCCAACAAGACAACGAACCTAAGCACATCAAAGAAGCTGCTAAGTTATGGATCATTTACAATACACCCCATATGCCCAGAACATCAGCTCAACCACCCAACTTGAACCTGATCAAGAACATCTGGCAAGAATTGGAAGATAGGATCAGGGCAGACCACATCACAAGGAAAACAAGACTGAAGGATATTATTAAGCAGGAATGGAATAAAATTGATTCAGGCTTAACTAGCAAGCACATACATACAATGCCAAGGCATTAGGCAGCTGTTATTCATAGAAATACATGATAACCAAGTACTAGAGTGCGGTGTTTTGTTTACTTGAATACTGTCCAACTGTTTGGAGAACATTTTTCAGTTTTCATTACGAAAATCTAATTACATTTAATTTAAGTAAATGCATGTGATGTTTTATGAAACTAAGGTGTATTAAAAACATAGAAGAGAAATGTTTATCTTACTCTGCATGTTTTAATGGTTAAATGTCATCTCTTAGTAGTGTATTGCTGACATTTGAGTACTTCAGCCTGCTTCTGTACAAGGTAATAATTTCAATGTGATGATAGATACCTAAACAATTATATAGTCCTTTAGGTTTTGTTTGTTGTCTCAGTAATAAAAAGAACAGTATTCATTGTTCAGAAAGCTGAAAGGCAATTATGCCCCACTGTTGAAGCACAGTGAGTCCGACTGATTCCCTCCCCAAAAATGAGGTTCTTATTCCCTCATACAATAGGATACAGTCATATTCCTTCCCAATTTTCCATTATTCAAATAAATTGTAGTCCGATTCCCTCCATGGCTTAACTTCACAATTTTCTGTCACACTTTAAACAGACTTCGCACCAACAAGGATATTAACAAAAAAAAAAAAAAAAAAAAAAAAAAAAAAACAATCAATAGCCCTGGTGTGTTTAAAAATTATTTTCATTAATCAATTAATCACGTATATTAATCAGTCAAAATTCTCTACATAAAGGAATTGGAAAGTAATTTGTAAGACATGGCATTGCAGTATTGCAATAGACTGACCTGTCCATTATCTAATTGTTTGATTTTGTTCTCCAAATAGTTTAATTTTTGTACATATGAATATGAATTTATTGAATATCAAAGCATGTACATCTTGGGCTGCTCATGAACTTGGGCCCTAGCCCCTCTGTCGTGGGACAGTCCCCTGCGATTCTCTACATATCATTTTTTATGTGTGCTGGCTATTCTTTGAGTACAGGTAATTAACCTTGTTCAAACCTGTCTTTTTAACTTTTGTCTTTTGATCCACTTATTTTCACCAAATTCTCTTATACTTTACTTTTCCCTAAGATCATTACTATTTTAGTTTACCCATTTCTTTCTAAAATTTATTTTCCCCCTCACTTTTCTTATCTTTCATGATGATTTGTTAATAATTTCCTACACCTTACTGATTCACTTTCTTCTTAACTCTATATCACTTCCACTTCCTTTCCTCCCTTAACTTTCGCTTTTTTATAATGCCTACTTGACTTTATCCCTAAACTTTTATTTCCATCCCTCCTACCAACCCTGAATACAGTTCACTTAATCACTTGTTCTTCCTTGTCACACAGCGTGGAGCACCATTTTACTCCCTTTTTTCTTCTGCTTGCTATATATCATCACATGTTCATCATCTGATATTGACTTTCTTGAGTTAATATATTTCCAAATACGAGCTGGTCTTTACTGCTTGCCCTTCTCCCATTTCAATCTATCCACATATGTAATGCCTGTCTCTCTGTCCTCCCATTCCACCTGATCATACCCCACCTCTTCTTGTTTACCTGGTTTATTTCTACCCAACTTTGGAATTGCCGCTTTATTATTTGAGTAATTTGCACTAGCACCTTCACCTACACGACCACTCACTGTTCCTTGGTCGTTTGATCGTAACTTTTCCAATTCCTCGCTGCCATCGTCTTTCCCCGTTAAATTGCTGTCACCAATCATAGCTTCTTTCTTCTCCTTGTTACTTGCTAATTTCCCCTCGTTTTACTTTCTCTAATGGTAAGTATTGTATTCCACCCAAAAATTTGATGTTGAGATTTCACCGGAAATATGTTTTGAGAATCCCTGAATCCAAAAAAAAAGTATTTTTAGAAAAAGGTCTGTGTGTATGTGTCTGTCAGTCTGTGGACAGCATAACTCAAAAACGAAAAGTCGGTTAAAAACCAAAGTTGGTATTTAAGTTTAATGTCCTTCAAGGATACGGCTATAGCCTATGTAGTCCTGTTTACTCTGGATGACTTTTGAATAACTCTTAAACCGTAAGAGATAGACAAAATCATTCTGTACAAAAAATGTAGATCTCGCCAATACACACAATTTATGACCAAATAAATTTTTTTGTAGAGTGAACCATTTCATAGATATTCCTTGTTATTTCTGTCAGTTTCTGAAAACTTAAAACTTTAGTGAAATGGAACATCATTGTTCATTTTTTTATATGTTAAGCATCCAAAGAGAACGGAATCTCAAAACTTTAAGAGATGACTATTGCTCAAAGTCTACTGTATTCTAATATTCCCCTTGTACCTATAAGGAAATAAACAATAAGATAATTTGTACAAATGTTTATCTCAACTAACACGAAGAAGATATAGGAATAAGAGTTTGTAAGAATGGTTAGTACAAGAGTAGTGAAAGTCATGTGAGTGCAACACATCAGATTTTTTCTCTCTCGCATCTTCCTTGAGGTGATGTGTCTTTCCCATCTCAGCAATTCTTGGAAATGCAAAAAGTCTGATTTATTAATTTTCTGTGTTCTCTGACCTGTCACTTCTTGAACTTCCACTGCTATGTCTGTTAATTCATTTTTCTCCTCTGCACTTTGTCCATCTGCCCATAATTTTAAACCTCTGATGTATGCCTGTTTCCTCTCACCTTTTGCTCCTCTTCTCTGTTCTATTAATTTCTTCATTTGCTGCCTTTGGTCATATAAGTCTTTGTTAACAAAGATGTTTGTTCCTTTCAGTTTTTTTTGCTGCAAGTCACATATGTACATGTAAATTTTGCTAAAATGTTTCTTCTTCCATTTCTTCCAAATCTAAATGCTTCACGTATTTCATTACTAGCGGTCATCTATGGCTTCTTCACCAAAACTTCCTTTCCCTCTTGCCTTGGATCAAAGCCTGTCCTTTTTTCTATTCCGACAAATACCAACTTATATTCCCTACTTCTGTTGTCCCATTTTTTCCATTTTTTCTTTGATGTTTTGTAATTCTTTTTTTACTGTTTCTATATGTTTAAGTATTTCCTCTTCATTTTTGACTAGTTCTCTTCTTTTATTTCCCTTTGTGCTCTTTTCCATTGCTAGTATGTTTCCTATTTCTCCCAGCTCTGTAATCACTTCATCTGTAGTATCTTTGCCAGCCATGTCCTTTGTGTCCTTTTTCCTCTTACTCACGGGGGCTTCTTGGCACACACCTACACTCTCTTGCTGCTTGCTCAGTACTCCTTTTTTTTGTATATAAGTATTTTCAGTATTGGCTGTGTGGATAATACCCCAAGCACAACAGCCCATGAAGGGCCAAGGCTTGCTGCCCAGCCGCTGAGTCCCCCACCTCTGCCCACTACAGGCGTCATTGGTGGGGTGCAGTACTGGAGGGTGGGACGTGGTCAGCGCCCCGAACTCTTCCGGCCAGTTATGCAGCCTTCTCGACCTGGGGCCGCTATTTTTCCATCAAGTAGCTCCTCAATTGGTCCCCCTGGGACCTAACGAGGCTGAGTGCACCCCATGCCAGACCTCCCAGAGGGGATAAAATCCCCATGCTGGTACCGGGGATCGAACCCAGGTCCTCCGCCCCAGAGGCAAGTGCGGGGTGCATAATGGAAGAATTTATTTTAATTTGGCTATCCGTCTGTCAGTGGCAGCTCTTGGCTGATCGCATACTCGCAGCTGCACATCCACTAATTTTTCCTGTATATGAATGTGTATTTACATCTATAAACATGCATATGAGGAAGTCAAATGTTGAACTTTCTTCTACATGAACTTGCTTGTTTAATTTTCCCGCATCCTCTTTACCAAATGCCAGTACATTGTCAACAAGCTGCAGAGATGCATAAACCCGATTTTACGACTGGCAAAGGGAGCTTTACGGTGAGCAGGACAAAGCTCGCATTTAGGAGTACAGTGAGTTGCAGCTGCATGATCGACAAGGCCAGCAAATACGATTGTTACTGCGCAGGCACAATGCATTCATGTACAAATCTTCGGTTTTCCTTGCTACAAGCATTTCCCTCCCTCACATTTAGCAGAAGTTGCAAGCAACCTGCTAGGCTGTTAGCCACCTTGACGTTTCTAAATATAGTGGAGCCATTTTCTATATTAAAATGACAGTTATGTTAATATTGAAAACACAATTACATCTATTTTTATTAAACCATTATAAATGCATATAATTACTGTTCATATCATAATTTACTAAGGCCAATACTTCAGTTTGGAATAGTTATTCTGTTATAGTGTTTATTATTGTTTATGTTTGTGTTTCTGGCAGAAAATTGCATACACGTGCATCTGCTCATTGTCGGAAATTTGAATGTATGCAAGTGTGGAAATAAACAGTATGGTGAAACTGAAGGAGATAAATCTTTTGGGTTTATTCTTAGAACAGATGCTGTTTTCCGTGCTTATTGTTTGCGAGTGAGAGAAATGGCATCTGGACAAATAATGGTTGTTGTGATATTGGTAATTTACAAAAAAAATTAGCAAATATGAGAGCTCAAATGCCCATATGAATTTCAAATTAGAATTGTATGGTTAGAGAAAGAGAGTAAAGATGGACAGGATTTATATACTGCACACCTACTACAAGTCACGAGCCACCACTGCTCTCTATACTTTGGATAAAACATCTAGAAACACAAATATGTTGGGGTGTGATGTGTAAAACCAATTGTTGAATTTTGTGTGGAAACGTTCTCACGCCAGTAGCACTTTTCCCAGCCCATAGAATTGGTGGAAAGCATTGTCATCATTATCATCATCATCAATGTGATTGTCAGTCACAGAATTCTCTCACTTTTTCACAATTAGGCATCTGCGACATGAAATGATCAGCAAAACAATTTCCAATGTCTGATGGGCCCAAATATATGCCTTAGAAATTTAGCAATATCTGAGTTACAGTCCTTATATATAGTAGTCCTAAATTCTGAGTTTTTCTCCACCATGCCTGGCTAAGATGGAATTGGCAACACCTGACACTGACGTTTGGGAAAGCCGATCTGACTGCAGCTATAACTAACTGACAGTTCTAACATAAGACTGAGTGTTATACATTCTCCTACTAATAAAGACAGCGCAGTAAAATACGATTCCATTGATTTGTTATTTAACAACATGAAAACCAATGGAGTATAGTATGCATTTTCACTATGTGCAAAGTGAACATTTGCTTAAAAAATTTGAGGCAATATTGAAATGTCCCATCTACAATCAAACACTCTGCAGAGCATGTATTTAAGTTAGATACACAAGTAAATATGACTATCTGTTCCCTTACACTATTCACCAGCAAAAAGTTTCCACCTGTCATTGTTTTGATTTCAGTGGTATTTAGTACACTTTGCACATCCTCTGTAGTTGAGCAGTGGAGCCCATACCTTTCTTTTCGCACTGTAAATTCCTTTCATTGTGCACTGGACATCCGTCATTGTAAGGAAATGTAACTGTTCTTGGCTCACCTCTTTGTGAAGGAGTTTCCATGGATGTTCACTTATATCTTCAACTGGTTTGCTTTTAATACTATTTCTAATGATTTGTCTATGTAATTTTCACAAGCTTAATTATGTTGCACGTTTTATTCTATGATCACTTCCTCGTTTGAATCAGTTTTTAAAAAGCACTTATAGCTTTGTAATGCACACGTCCACGTCCTAACACAATCCTTCAATATTTTTTGGAAGCTAAATTTATAGTTCCCTAACAGAATCAATTCCTTGCCCCTTTCACTTATGATTTTTCCACGTATGCCATTGTCTACACACATGCCATTGTCTACACACATATCCCTCTAGATTTCGATGTACTGAATAAACAGGCCTAGTATCAAGGCCAATGACATACTAGGTGACCAAATCAATTGGTGTCTTTACTATCGACTTGGGTAGTAGGTATTACCAACATAAAGCTCAGGAGAAAATTGATTGACTTACAGGAGGAATCGGCATATATATACACACACAATTACTGCTTTGGAGGGAGTTGGGGAAAAAAATTTGACCATGGGAGGGAGTCGGTAGCCACCCAAGCACAGCGGGCTAGAAAGTCAAGCCTAACAATTTTCCCTGCAAAACTGACTCTGAACTTCACCTCTAGTGTGTATATAAAACTATAACAAAAATATTCAACAAATAGTGATTTAGGATAAATAACTGATGTTATCATGTGTAATGAGGTGATTTTAAGTCAAAATATGCAAATTTTAACTTCACATGATTTTAAGAAAGGCAGAACCTATTTCTGTAAAGCTTTAATGTAAAAGGATATCTCCCACTAAGGGCCGGTTGTAAGAACTTGGAATAAGTTCCTGTTTGACTTATTCCATGGTTAGCTGCTAAACTGTGTTGTACACTCACTTCCATTTATGCTGTCCCCGCAGCTTTGCGAAGGATGGGTATTATGTGGAGAAATGAAATGTTCCTGAAGGATGTATCTTCACAGTATAAAATTTTCAAAGGTGTAGAATGAAAACTGTATTTTTAAAAAAATACTGTGCACTTCTTTTGGAGTGACCCCTCATATTTACACTCACCTTCACTTATAAAATGTTGGAAAAACTGCAACTTTTCAAGATCATTTAATCTCATCCTCAGCCATTGGGAATGATCGAATGATCTTGAAAATGTTCCAGTTTTTTCAACATTTATCTTATAAGTGTAACTAAAGTGACTCAAAAAAACTGGATTCAAACACGAAGAATACTTCACTGTTAATAGTGCTTCTATTTTTAATACAATAACATTTAAGTATGAAGCTGTCAATGTTAAAGTTCCTTCTTTTCAGCATAAATTTTTGTGAGCCAATGATTCAAAGCAATCATAAAATGCATATTTGAATCTTTAGATAACATGTTTGAGATTACATACAAATCAGAGAAAAACTGAAATGTAAGGAATTAATTTCATATAAAGTGCAAAACTGAGAGGAAAAAAGCACAAGTGTGGTGTACCACAGCATGGTTAAAATGAAGTGCATGGGTGACTAACATATTGCTGGACTTTTCAAAATGGTGGTTGGGAATAATGTTTGGCCAAAATGATTCACAGGTGATTATAGAAACCTGACTGTAGGTATAGAAAGTCCTTGTCAGCTGAATCATTGGTGGAGAAAGCCAAACCATACATATGAGTCACTGACTAGCTGCTGGAAAACACGGCTGTCACTTGTTCTGTATAGTAATGGTGTTATAATAATGAAACAAGGTAAGCTGATTTATATGTAATCAGTTATTTAGACTAATATATATTCAAAAATTAGAATGATTTAGAAAATTCATCCCATTTTATTATAATTTATGTTACACAGTGGGTTTCTTTTTTTAATGACTCTTAAACAAGTTAGGATATATGTTTCTAAAGTAATAACAAATTAGAAACTAAAAACTTCACTTATCTTAGTAATGTTGCAAGATCTTCATGCAAATTGCTGACTAAAGTTTCGAGTTGACTCCAACTCATTCTCAAAGCTATAGCTTCTTGTTGCTTCACTGTTAATAGCTTCAATTTCCTTAATTAGGATATATGTTATTAGTACTAGCATACCTACATTTGTGTTTAAGATTTCATATGGAATTTCTTGAATTAACATGTTTTGTTATAAATACTATAATTGGGTGACCTATTTCTGTTCTTTCAGAGCCATGGAGCTCTTGTGTATTTGGCTGCAAGTCAAATTATGTTGTCAAAAAAAAAAAGAGATACCCAACTATCTTCGAAATCCAACCTAAATATTTAACCACACATTAGCATCAACTCGGAATGATCCTAGTGAAAGATGACAGTAGAAACTTAAGGAAGAGTCAGCTTTCAGAGAATGGTGTGAAAACAAGATTTTGTCACTTGAGGATTTTAAAACAGATGTTAAAAGTGGAAAGGTATAGCTTGATTACTTAGACCTGACCCTGCAGAAACGCAGAAGAGACGGTAGTCTAGGGGTGGGGTGAAATTCTGGCAGTGTTCTCCTTGCGTGGTACAACAGGAAACTGCAACTGATGCACAAATGTAAACATGTACAGTGCTGTCAAAATTTGTTAACTACTTACCAAATACTGTGCTGCTGTTTCTCATAAGTTGATGTCTCTTTTCATGTCAAAGGTGGGAGGCTAGAGATGAAACTTAGTCCCATGGATGCTTCCTCTTCTTCCCCGTCTTGTTCTCCATCATCGTCACTGCTAACATCACTTTCACTAGAACCATCAGTCACCATTGAGATGAATTACTACTTCTTCAGCAGCATCAAGAAGTCCTTCCTTTTCCATATACTGTTTTTCAACCTTTTTTGGCATGATTGCATTTGCTTTGCCACTCCGCCGCTGTTATAAAGTTCATCTTCTCACCAGCAAGTTTTATAATATCATCCATTTTAAATGTCACATTATTGTCAGCAACCCCGTTTTTTTCTGTAGCTCATATAAGTTCTATGGGATTGAGCTCAGGATAATATGGAGAAAGTCGTAGAACACTGTACCCAAATTGTTGCAGGTGACTGTCTTATACTTATGATGCCGTGGCTTAAGAGGAAAATCATACCATAAATCTCAGCTTTCTTCATCTGGCAAAAGTCTATTTTTGTGTATGCATCTTCTTCTAGATGTGACTGAAGCCAACGTATCATTTCATCTTTTCTAGAATTTGACGTGGGTAATGTTTCAATTAGTACATTATAATATGGCGCATTGTCTATAACCAGCACCGTGCGCTGTGGAATATGTGGAAGCATTTCTTTCGGCCACTTTTCATAATTGTTGAAATTCATATCGCCATGGTAGTCCCCTTCTTTTCTATGGGATACAAACCTCAGATATGCATTGGGCACAAAACCTTGCCCGCCTCCTGCATGCACTATAATTAGCCATGGTCCTTTAGATACTGGCTAGAATAATCCTTGCAGAGAATCATCACTCGAAGCGTAAGGTGTAGTGTGAGTGCTGTGGATGTACGTCTTGTCCATATATATTATTGGACATCCTTCGTCTCTATACTTCTGAATGGACCTCAGGTATGGGTATCTCAATGATTTCACTCAGTGTTTTTCTACCAGAACTTTTCTGTTATTCCTTGTTTTTCTCCAACGAAAACCCAGCCGCAACACAGTTTTTCTAAGAGTGGTGATGCTGCCTGGAAAGTCTATTGTGCACTTTAGTTTTATGTGTACTTTTTTAAGAGTGGGTCTTTGTTTTTCTTCTATATAAAACTTATTTATTGTTCTCCATAGCACTTCTTCATTGAAGTCATCCAGAGAAGATTTAGGTGAACTACGAGGCCTTTCCTTATGCAGGGTAGAAAATGAAGTTCCAGCTCCACATTCTATCTTCTTTGCTTCCTTAACTATTCTTTTCGCACTGCTCACAGATACACCGGTAGCTTCTTCAACTACTTTATACACAGACTGTCCTTGATCCAAATTCTTCTTAAGGTACTTATACACATTGTATATAACTTCCCATGTCTGAGAATGCAGCACTTTACTTCCACCCACTTTACTTTTCACTGCAGACATGGTAACAATAATTATGCATGTGACCGTACTTCTCTCACTTTGAACATGTGGTGAATGTTACTCCCTCTCACGATGTGCATACGCCTGAAGCTCAGCTCAGCTACTACTAACCCAAAACCCACCCAGAAGATAATGGACTAGTCCATCTACTGTGCATACAGATAAGCAGGGTCAAGTCTAAAAAATTGTACTGTAACTCCATTTGTTAAGACTGCAAATGGCACATTGTAAATTTCAATGTGTCAGTTTCTTTAGAAGTTTGTTTTATAAAGGTGTGTGTGTATAACAATGGAGTCTTTCAGATGGTAAGGTGAAGGAAATCTTTGCAATGACTAGACTAAATTTAAATATCATGTCACTTAGGTCACTATGATCTATTAATTTGTGATCAGTTAGAGTATCTAATGCATAATACAGCCCACTTTGTAACAGGAAGAAGATAAACATCTATGTGTATCAGGTATAGCTGCTGTTAATGAAACAAAAAAGATATCCTTGTGATTCACTGATATGTTCATGTGCCATATCTTTTACTTGTGCTGCTGCTTATAGTTTTTTTGTGAAGTAGTGGTAACCTTAGTCAAAAAACATCTGATGTGTTGCACTCACATGACTTTCTCTACTGTTGTACTAACCATTCTTTCAATCTCTTATTCCTCTACTCCTCTTTATTGTATTAGCCGAGGTCAACATATGCAGAAATTATCTTATTGCTTATTTCCTTGTAAGTGCCAGGGAATATGGGAATACAGAAAGCTTTGAGTGAGTCAAATATTTTAAAACTTTCTAATTCCATTCTCTTTGGCACGGTTAACATGTAAAATAAAAAAATTAAGAGCGACATTCCATTTGACACAAGTAAAGTTCACCAAAACTCACACCAATAACAAGCAATATCTCCGAAATGGTTCACCCTACAAAAAACTTTATTCAGGCATAAACTGTGTGTTTTAGCAAGAACTACATTTTTTTTCTATAGTAAGATTTGGTCTATCTCTTATGGTTTACCAGTTATGCAAAAGTCATCCAGAGTAAATAGGACTTCATGGGCTATAGCCAGAAAATTTAATATATACATTTCATTGTCATAAAAATATCTCAAACATATGGCATTTTAATAAAAATTGTTAGAGCCATTTTCAAGAAAATAAACATTTTCGAAAATTTTCCATTTAAGGGTAGTTTAGGGTGGAGCAATTTTCTTCAAAATCTTTGTGTCGCATCCTTGAAAGACATTGACCTTGAATACCAACTTTGGTTTTTAACCGACTTTTTGTTTTTGAGTTATGCTGTCCACAGACTCACACACAGACCTTTTTCTAAAAATGCACTTTTTGGATTCTGAGGGCCTTAAAACATATATTTCTGGTGAAATCTCGACACCAAATTTTTGGGTGGAATAGAGTACCTCCTCTACTCTACTATACGCAGTGGAGAAAGTAATAATGCTACCAATACTTAGCTCTGCATGCTTTGCATTATAAGAAATGTATAGAATCTGTTTACCAAAATGCCTTAAGAGCAGCATATTTTGTCCACTTTCGCTCCCTGTTAAGATATGGGATTATCTTCTGGGGTAATTCAGCAATCAAGTATTCTAACAAAAAAGGGCCATAAATATGATTTGTGGCATTGTGCCCTGTCATTCTTGTAGGTCATTATTTAACACTGAAAAAATTCTTACTGTTGGTGGTGAATGCATATATTCTCTGTAAAACTACGTTACAACTACTTCACAACATATTGCTGTGCATGATGCATAGATCAGCAAAAAGCTTAAATTATTCCAAAACTGATGTTACTACTCTGCAATAAAAATCTATAATAACTTTCCATGTTTCCTAAAACTATTAGGCAATCCTTCATAGTAAACATTAAATCTTCAAGAAAAATTTAGTCACCCTTGTATACACGATTCCCATATACCTATTGTGGAGGTGTTTAATATCTGATCAACATGTAAATATTCATATATACAGCAAATTGCATGTGGCTTACACAACTGTAATCATGTTGTGAAGTTCACTCTTCAAACGGTGGTGGTGGCTTACAAATTTTCATTTTTTTCCTTGCATAATATGCGATAGAAGGAAAAATAAGTATTCTTGGCAGTCGGTATGCTATTATTTCACTTAATATATACAAAGTGATATAGACAGTGACACTTTTCAAATATTTTAGGAGTATATGAGTCGACCTATAGACACTTAGTTTCACTTACACTTATTTTATCCAGATGCGTTTTGAAGACTAGCGTCCTGATTCTCAACAGTTTCTCGAGTGAAGTGAAACTAAGTGTCTATAGGTCATCTCATATACTTCTAAAATTTATTATTTATTATTATTTCTGTTTCCCGTTTCGTGTTTCTCACTCTCACTCTCACTGTTACTGTTACTGTTACTGTTACTGTTACTGTTACTGTTACTGTTACTGTTACTGTTACTGTTACTGTTACTGTTACTGTTACTGTTACTGTTGGTGTTGGTGTTGGTGTTGGTGTTGGTGTTGGTGTTGGTGTTGGTGTTGGTGTTGGTGTTGGTGTTGGTGTTGGTGTTGGTGTTGGTGTTGGTGTTGGTGTTGGTGTTGGTGTTGGTGTTGGTGTTGGTGTTGGTGTTGGTGTTGGTGTTGGTGTTGGTGTTGGTGTTGGTGTTGGTGTTGGTGTTGGTGTTGGTGTTGGTGTTGGTGTTGGTGTTGGTGTTGGTGTTGGTGTTGGTGTTGGTGTTGGTGTTGGTGTTGGTGTTGGTGTTGGTGTTGGTGTTGGTGTTGGTGTTGGTGTTGGTGTTGGTGTTGGTGTTGGTGTTGGTGTTGGTGTTGGTGTTGGTGTTGGTGTTGGTGTTGGTGTTGGTGTTGGTGTTGGTGTTGGTGTTGGTGTTGGTGTTGGTGTTGGTGTTGGTGTTGGTGTTGGTGTTGGTGTTGGTGTTGGTGTTGGTGTTGGTGTTGGTGTTGGTGTTGGTGTTGGTGTTGGTGTTGGTGTTGGTGTTGTTGTTGTTGTTGTTGTTATTGTTATTATTATTGTTATTGTTATTATTATTATTATTATTATTATTACTGTTATTATTATTGTTATTATTATTATTGTTGTTATTGTTGTTGTTATTGTTGTTATTATTATTATTATTACTGTTATTATTATTGTTATTATTATTATTATTATTATTATTATTATTATTATTATTATTATTATTATTATTATTATTATTATTATTATTATTATTATTATTATTATTATTATTATTATTAGTTTCATTAACAAATTGTAGCTGATACACACAGATGTTTATCTTCTTCCTGTTACAGGGGGCTGTATTCTGCATTAAATACTCTATCTGATCACAAATTGATAGTTCCTAGTGACCTTAGTGACATAGTATTGAAATTTAGTCCAGTCATTGTAAAGATTTCCTTCACCTTACCATCTGAAAGATTCCATTGTTATACACTCGCCTTTATAAAATGCTAACTTCTAAAGAAACTGACATATTGAAACTTACAATGTGCCATTTTCAATGTTACCTTTCCACTTTTAAAATCATTTTTAAAATCCTCAAGTGACAAAATCTTGTTTTCACATCGTTCTCTGAAAGCTGCCTCTTCCTTAAGTCTCTACTGTCATCTTTGACTAGGATCCTTCCTAGTTGATGCTAATGTATGATTAAATATTCAGCTTGGTTTTTGAAGATAGTTGGGTATGCATCTTCTTTGACAACATAATTTCACTTGCAGCCAAATACACAGCAGCTCCATGGCTTTGAAAGAACACAAATAGGTCACCCGGTTATAGTATTTATAACAAAACATGTTATTTCAAGAAATTCCACTTGAAATCTTAAATGCAAACGTAGGTATGCAAGTAATAACAACAACAATAATAATAATAACAATAACAATAGTAACAACAATAGTAACAATAACAATAATAATAACAACGATGATGATGATGATTATGATGATGATCATTATAATAATAATAATAACAACAACAACAACAATAATAATAATAATAATAATAATAATAATAATAATAATAATAATAATAATAATAATAATAATAATAATAATAATAATAATAATAATAATAATAATAATAATAATAATAATAATAATAATAATAATAATAATACCTAACTTGCTTAAGAGTCATTAAAAAAAGAAACCCACTGTGTAACATAAATTATAATAAAATGGGATGAATTTTCTAAATCATTCTAATCTTTGAATATATATTAGTCTAAATAACTGATTACATATAAATCGGCTTACCTTATTTCATTATTATAACACCATTACTATCCAAAACAAAATGACAGCCATGTTTTCCAGCAGTTAGTCAACTGACTCATACATAGGGTTCGGCTTTCTTTGCTGATGATTCAGCTGACAGGGGCCTTCTATACCTACAGTCAAGTTCTACAGAATATTTATATGATGCATATAATTCAAAAACCAAATATACCATTTTCACCTAAAAATTTAGTTCTAGGGTTTCTAACATACACCAATGCTTGGTTGAACAACAAATGCAGAATGTTCCACACACTGCTACAGCTGAGAAGATTGGTAAAATGTCTCATAAGCAGGAGGGATGAAATTTATGGAACCCATGATAATACATATATCAGACTAGATCTTCAGAACAGTTATCCCATGCTTTAATACAAAAATATCTAGTTATTCCGACTATTTCACTCTTATTACGTCTTGTTACTTTTGACCAATAAGACGCTACAAAATTGCCTGTTTCAACAAATTATGGCTGCTTATACCACATTTTTATCACTTCCCTAGCATCTTCCATAGCTAAAACATAGTGAATGTGCACTACACTTTTATTACATGTAAAGATACAGAAGTTTTGTGCAGCGAAACTTTATAGGACAATTCTTGCAATAAATGGGACATTCTCCGGCACCACTTTAGACTTCGATACACTATCAATGGCTATACTGCATGTCCTTTCATGTGTTAGTCGTTCATCATTAGTATTTATTATTTATAATGTACAGAATAAACAGTCCCAGTAACACCAAATTTAATAACTAGTGTTTTAAGGTCAATTTGCAACTGAAATTTTTAGTTGGTCCCTAGGTGTTCTAATACTGAGTCATCATTCATAACATT
The DNA here is from genome assembly GCA_030765045.1 of Tenodera sinensis. Lineage (NCBI taxonomy): Eukaryota > Metazoa > Arthropoda > Insecta > Mantodea > Mantidae > Tenodera > Tenodera sinensis. The sequence goes on from CM060964.1 coordinate 306,320,552, forward strand.
GTGGACCTCATCTATGTAGATTACGTGCATTTTTACCAATGAGTAAAAAGATATGACAGTTACCTCTCCTGGGTCATTGAAATAAGGATTGGGAGGTCAGTAGCTTGAGGATCATGTCACAGTAGAGAACCCTTTATATAAAGACAGCTGTTGCTCTCTGGGAGTACAGAAAATAAACATGGACTTTCGTAATTTAGTTCTATTTAAAAAACAATTAGTTTTTTATTGTGCTTCAGATCAGTTAATTACAGACAAACATTAGTTTACGTTTGTTTGCTGACACTGATCATCAATTACTCCTGTACACTGGCTGTCTTCAGCATCGCTTCTTCAGTGCATGGCGACCTAATTTATCAACCTCCCACACTGGTTGGCCATCCTCAGTCACCCAAACAGTACCAGGAGCTGCATTTCTTATGACTTCCACTGCTGCCTTGCCCACATATTCTGGACTGAAATAAAATAAGCCAGGCTAGAATATTGAGGCATACTAAAAGCAACTCAAATAATAGCATAATGTTCAATGAAAAATTTAAGCTGTTAACAGTGAAGCAACAGAATCTAAAATAAAAACAAAATTAGAAACTAAAAGCTTCACTTATCTTAGTATTTGCTGGCAGTTCTTGAATTATTACACAGACATATGTTTTGTGATGGCTCCATCACATTTTCAATGCTCTATTTAAGTAGCTATGGCAACTGTTTTAAACAGAGCACTGAAAATGTGATCGAGTCATCACGAAACACATGCCGGCATAATATTTCAAGAACTTGTGGCAAATACTAAGATAAGTGAAACTTTTAGTCTCTAATTTTGTTTTAATTTTAAACAACAGAATGTGTTTTTTTTAGCTAGGATTGACATGCCAATGTGGTGAGGATCCATTGTTGCCAATCTGTATAAATGGCAGCAGCATTCCTACATGCATACAATGGCAAACACACATGTAAACATAACCTATAGAATCATGAAGTAAGGGCTAATAAGAAACAATAAAATGGCTACTGGTGATGTAGAAATCAGAGAACATAAAGAAACTCAGTTTAATGTGGCAATCCACATATTACTCCACTATAATTGCAGATTACTAACTTCTGAAATGTCAGCCCTGAAGTTACAAAACTCAGAATATAATAAAAAACCTTAAGGGAATACACAACTGAAATTTAGTAGAAATCTCACAAAAATTGATATTTGTATTTTATGACTTTAAAATACCCCAGGGCTATAAATTTAAAATGTTTTTTGACTTTTCATAATACAAATACCTATATCTATATAATATATATTAAAAATGCAGAATAATTTTTTTTTTCATTTTGAAATTTAAGGTTTTCAAAAATTATTTTTTCACGATATTCACTGTTTGACAATGTTCCACATGACGAAGTTTGCATCCAATTCTTCTGAAATTTGTCATGTTGATTCTCAAAACACAAACAGTAAAATTTGTTATATATGTTTTATTATTTTGAGCTATTAATTTTTAAAGCTGTTTAAAAAAACCAAAACCAGAAATTTCAAATGACTGAATTTAAAAATTATTTTCTTTTGAACTAAGGCTAAAAAACAAAATTATATGACATTTTAAATTAACAAAAAAATGTTGTTGTTTAACGATGCTGCCAATTGCCAGGATCACATCAGTGTCACCGGTGTGCTAGAATTTCGGCCTGCAAGAGTTCTTTTACATGCCAGTAAATCTGAAATGGAGCTATCGTTTTTAAGCACACTTAAAAACCATTGGTATGGGCCAGATTTGAACCTGTGAGCTTGGGATCAGTAGGCCAGTGTCTAACCAACTGAGCCACTCGACTGACAAATTATATGACACATTTGTACCTTATAGTCAGATAAATATAATAACATTTAAAAAATAACTTTTAAAAATTGCATTATTTGGAGTATTTGGCACAGAATAATAAAACCTATATTTAACATTTAACTCACAAACAAAATCACAAATGTGAATTATGTTATGGGTAGCTATGGGTAGTCTCTTATCACCATTTCTTGCCAATCTTTTCTTGAGTTTTTCAAAGTACACATTACCAAAGCATTACCTTAATTTTCAAACCTTGGTATAGATATGTAGATGACAGTTTTGCTATTGTGCCTGAGGAATTGATCAATGATGCTTTAAAGCTTTTAAATTCACGAGATAAAGCCATAAAATTCACTTTAGAAATTGAAAACAAAAGGCCGTCTTCCATTCCTGGATTTGAAGATCTTAAAAAAAAATAATGAACTGAATTTTGGTATTCATAGAATGTTAACACATACTGATAATTATATAAAAAAACAAAAGCTTTAACCCTCCTGCACATAAATTCAGTGTTTTCAACAGTTTAATTTCTAGGTTAATAAATATATCCCTAAATAAGGAAGAATTTAACAGAGAACATGAACACATTATTAACACAGCGTTATTTAATGGTTTTAGTACAGAATTTATACATAAAGTGATAGAGAAACTTAAACATCAAAAGGCCATAAATAAAGCTTCCACTCTCAAAAAAATAAAAGATGACTGCAAATTTAAAATGTTTGCTTACCACTCTTAGGCTAATAAAAAAAAATTTTTTTTTTCTTAAAGAACATGGCATAATGTTGGCTCCTCAAAATAAATATAATATAAAAAATTTGCTGAATTTTTCTAAAAAGGACAAAATTCCAAATTGCGAGAAGTCTGATATTTATCAAGTTGACTGTCTAGACTGCAGTAAGGTTTACATTGGTAAGACAAAACGTCATTTGGAAACCACAAAAATAGAACATTTTAGAAACATTAAATATAATCAGTTAAGAGAAATCAGCTGTGGCAGATCATTTTTGATCACTTAATCATGAAATAAATCCAGAGGTTAAATTATTAAAGCAATTAAACGGACCTATTGAAATGGAGGTTTGGGAAAAAATATTCACTTTGAAAAATAGGGACCTTGTTATTAATTTTGAAATACCTTCTACTGATTCCGTTACTAAATTTGTTTTGAGAGCAGTCATCACATGTAATGGCGAGTGATGTAAACGTGACAGCGATAGGTTGTAAAAATGGTTAAATTCTTTAGAATTAAACAAAGATTTAATAGATGATTTTGTAAAACAAATCTTTGTTTAGATCAAAATGTCTTTAGTTTTAATGGTAATTTTTTCAACAAACTTCTGGCTTGGCAATGGGTAGTCCACTTTCGCCATTTCTTGCTAATCTTTTCATGAGTTTTTTTGAAACTCAAATTATAAAATCATTCCCTCTAATTTTTAAAATATGGTATAGATATGTGGATGACATTTTTGCTGTTGTCCCTAAAAAAACAGATAAATGATGCTTTAAAACTTTTAAATTTACAAGATAAAGCTATACAATTCACTTTGGAAACTGAAAATAATGGATTCCTTTCATTTCTGGACTTAAAAATTAAAAGACATAACAATAAATTGAAATTTGGTATTTACAGAAAATCTACTTACACTGATAATTACATAAAATATAAAAGTTTTAATCCTTTTGCACATAAATTTGCTGTTTTCAATAGTTTAATTTATAGGTTAATAAATATACCCCTTAATAAAGATGAATTTGACATAGAATATAAACACATTATTAACACTGCAGTAATTAATGGTTTTAATACAGATTTTATACATAAAAAGATAGAAAAATTTAAGTACCAAAAAGCTGTTAAAGAAGTTTCAACCCTTAAAAAAATAAAAGATAATTGTATTTTTAAAAAGTTTACTTACCATCCATGGGCCAATAAAAAATTTACAAAGATTTTTAAAGAATATGGAATAAATTTGGTCCCTCAAAATAAATTTAATATACAAAATTTACTTAATTTTTCTAAAAAAAAAAAAGATAAAATACCAAATTATAAAAAATCTGGCATTTATCAATTTAGCTGTTTAGATTGTGATAAGGTTTATATTGGTAAAACTAATTAGAATTTAGAAACCAGAATAAAAGAACATTTTAGAAATATTAAATATAAACAAACTGATAAATCAGCTGTGGCAGATCATTTTTGGTCATTTAATCATGAAATTAATCCAGAAGTTAAATTATTAAAACAATTAAATGGTCCTATAGATTTAATGGTTTGGGAAAAAATTTTTATTTTAAAAAACAGGAACCGTGTTATGAACTTCGAATTACCATCTATAGATTGTATTTATAAATTTTTGTTTTCAGAGATTGGTAAATAAAAATAGAATATCAGTATTTATTTTTTGTTTTCAGAAAAAAATGAAAGATTGTAGCTTTGGTAACGAATTTGTTTGTATAGCTTTGAGAATGAGTTGGAGACAACTTGAAACCCTGGGTCAGTTTGTGCAAAAAGACCGTGCAACATTACTAAGATAAGTGAAGTTTTTAGTTTCTAATTTGTTCTTACTTTAGAATCTTGTTGCTTCACTGTTAATAGCTTCAATTTTCCTTATTTACTGTTGGTGTTTTTAAACACAAAAGCCGTGTGTGGGCGATGTTTGAGAGGTAGAACTGAAACTTAAAAATTCAATGCCACAACTGGGATTTGAACCACAGACCTTCTGCTTACTAGGTGGGTGCTCTAACCATTAAGCTACTGTGACAATCTGCCAGAAGGACATTTATTTCTCAAAGCAGTTTATATTTCTCCCGGTAAACCACAAAGGCAGTCTCACATCAGAGACAATTACCCCAATGGTGTCTTACTATTGCAAATACTTTATGTCCCGGGATTAAATAACCTTCAGATGATAATTATTTATTTATGCCAACAAACTTACTGTTGGTGTTTTTAAACACACAAGTCATGTGTGGGCAATATTTGAGAGGTAGAACTGGAACTTAAAAATGGTTTACCAGGAGAAATACGAACTGGTTTGAGAAATCAATGTCATTCTGGCAGGTTGTCACAGTAGCTTAATGGTTAGAGCACCCACCTAGGAAGTGGAGGGTCTGTGGTTCAAATCCTGGATGTGGCATGGAACTTTTAAGTTTGCAAAAAAAATCGAGAGGATCAACTATTTACATCAATAAGGACTTAACGTATGCACAAAGGATGCAAATGAAAGAGTTAATTAATCAGCGTTGACAAGCAAGAAATGTAGGCAAGAGGGTATACATTAAAAACTTCAAGCTCTACACAGTTGACCAGATAGCAGAGAGGAAAAATGGACCAAGTGACAGGCAGAGGTAGGACCAGCAGCCATTGCAGTAAGAAAGGCAGAAAAATGAGCATTCACCAGCAGGAAATACCTTAGAACAGACGACTACTCAGCATTTTACAACACGTGTGGTTCCAGTATGAAGTGCGTCGAACTCAAGTGTGAGCAAAACACATGGTGGGGATATGGAAAGATGTGGAGCTTGAAAGAAACAGGGGAAAGAACCAAGGTGGGAGATGACAACAGTGGAGTGGCGGGAGGAAGTGGGAAAAAGTGTAAATGCAGAAAAAATGTCAAATGAAATAGCTAGGAAATCAAGGAGGGTGAGGGGGAAAGGGAGAACTAAGCAGGAGAGAGAGAAAGAAAGGGATATTTCACCAAGAGTAACAAGGTTAACAAATGGTTGAGTAATCCATGAATGAGATAGTAGAGGGTGAAAGTGAGGTTATAGTGAAGTAGTGTAATCGGGATAATGAACATTAGCGAAGTGTACAATGTAACTGATTAATAAAAGTTATAAGTAAAGTTGAGAAACAGGGAAAGTGAATTGGGTTGGGAGATGAAGTAAAACAGAAATAAAAATTAAAAGGTGGGAGCAGAGTGAGATTATTGAAAAGGTTAACATGTGTAATGTGTATGTAAAAGGAAATTATAAAGAAGGGCTATCCTAATCAGCAAAGGGGCCAGGGCGCAGCTTAAGGGTAGCCCAAGATGTGTAAGATTTGGTACTCAATAAATCATTCATTCAAATTACAAAAATTATTAGGAAATGATGTTCATCTTGTCTCATCTATTGGCAGCTGTCTGTTTCCAATGTCTAGTAACTGTCATGAGAATACCTCGGCTGATTTATCGTTTTGAAGCTGAGCACACCTATTCGTATGTACATACATGTTGCCACAATGTTGAATATTTTATGAAAGCATTTATTTTGTCTGCTGGTGCCGATTGAGAAATTACAGCCAATGTTTGTCTAAAATCTCCTGCGAGCAATATCAATACATTCCTGAATGCTTGAATGTTTCCACGCAAATCTTGTAACAATTGATCCATAGATTCAAGCAATTTTTTTATATACCATCGTGCATTCATCCCAAACAATGACTTTACATTTTTGTAATACTTTTCACATACCAGACGCTTTGGAAATATTGCACGTGGAAGTCGCAATGTATGTTCAATGGCAACTTCAGAGCTGAATGAGCAGTCCTTCCACCTGGTAACAATGTCGCAGCTATTCCAGACAAAGTGACAGCTAAGGCTATGCCATTCTTTGATCGAACCGTTGCCAGAATCAATCTGATAAGAAATTCTAAAGTAAGAACAAATTAGAAACTAAAAACTTCACTTTAGAATCTTGTTGCTTCACTGTTAATAGCTTCAATTTTTCCTTATTTAACTGATAAGAAATGTTTTCCCGGTTCCTCCTGGCACATCCAAGAAGAAGGTCCCCCCAACTCCGTCATTTATCATTTGCATTATGCAATCATAAATGCCCTTCTGTTCACACGTTAATTTGGGAATGTTTGATTGGACATACCACTGGAGATCACTGGTGTTTTAACTTTATTCACGACGCAAAATCCACATCAAATGAAGCAGTCGCAGCTCGGTTGGGTGCTGCCATTCCCAATTGAATAAGAACTTTATTTGCAATAGTTAAGCACTTATCTTCAATATTCACCAATGTTTCGTCGTAAATGCCTTCTGGAAATTCCGTACCATATTGCCATTTTCTAGCCATACTCTATGCAAAATATCCTCGGCCATATGCGATCAATATCTTTCCCATAACCTTGTGGGAGATGAAGGGAGGCAAGAGGTCAATATAATTGTGAATAATGCGCGAATTTAGTTTGGATGTGCAGTGTTACACACATCATTAATACATGTATCCCATTGTTGGTCACTTTCTAATAAGTTCAGACTTGACACACACTGCGAAAAGTGGCATGTGTGATGCCGTCAACAATTCTCAATTCCTGGAAAGATCTAGGACCAGGCACATGCGAAGATAGAAACATTAATCTTGATTAGGATGCGCTGTGTAGTCTACCAATTGTATTTTCTCTGAAAATGCCAGGTTGACCGTTGACTGGTTCCCCTCGTCTGTGTCGTACGGAAAAAGAAAATTACTGTTAATAATGCCATCTATTGGCAAGTAGTGGTAATGACCATTGAAAATGCTGTTTTCTTGCAGTCGCAGGTATGTTACTGATGCAAGAAATAGATAAAAACAATCTTTGAAGTAGACTGTATATCGTGTTGGTGAGGTTTCTAAATATTCAATGATGGTTGTTGAGCTTTCGACTCTTTTATAACCTCGGGTCATGGTACAGGGTGAATAATCATAGACTCGGGATGAAGTCTTTATGTGATACTTTATTCGCACCTTTCTCACAATATATTAAACACGTGTCACAATAATGAACACTTTTCATTTGTGGATCGACTTTCTTAACATTTCCACTATATATCGCCAATCAATATTTCATTTTCATCGTCTTTTACCACGCACATATTAAAATGCGTCTTACTTCAGTGGATGCTGCTTGCTAAGAGAGTGATTGAATTTGCCACATCTTTTTGCTATGCATTTGTATTAGTCCATGTATATGCATATTTTATAGCATCCTCTATGACGTCATCTTCCATATATTTTCCTAGTTCCCAAAATGTTAAGAAAGCGATCTCAATCCAACTTCCTAGCACTTTTGGTATTACATTTAAAATAATCCTTAAAATTATATACATTAAATCAAAACATAATAATCAACAATTATGATACTAATAAACAAACAATATTCTTAACAATTGAACAATGATGTAACGCAAACAAAATCAACTACAAACAAAAAACAAGTCAAATCCATAATGTTTTTTGATATATTTTGGGGACTATTACATGATGCGTAGTTGAGCTTTCAGCTCTTTTGTAATCTTGGGAGGTGGTACAGGGTGAATAATCGTAGACAAGGGATTAAGTCTTTATGAGTTATTTTATTTGCACCTTCTTCACTGTATATTAAACACGTGTCACAATAATAAACACTCTTCATTCATGGATCGACTTTCTTAACATTTCCACTATATGTCGTCAATCAATATTTCATTTTTACCGTCTTCTGCCGCACACATATTAAAATGTGTTTTACTTCGGTAGACGTTGCTTGCGAAGAGATTGATTGAATTTGCTGCATCTTTTTAGTTATACGTGTGTATTCATCCACGTCTATGTATATTTTAGCTCTTCAGCGATATGGGCGTGAAATCACGTCCATTTAAAATGACGGATGAGCGATATGGGCGTGTATACACGTCCTGTGTGTTTAAGCATTTAACCCTTATTTATCCCTTATCATCTAACTCAACTTATTTTAATTTTCCCTTTATGAAACATTTTAGTAAAGTCTATATACTTTACTGGCTTACCTTAATATGTTCGTTCTGCAGTCATTTACCTCAAAACAGGGATAAAGACACAAGGGTACATCTCCACATTCACGAATTCCCTTCTTGCGGCACACGAAACACTTTCGAGATGGGCGGGACTTCTTTGCTGTTGGTGGTATCCTTTTAGGATAATGTTTTCCTTGAAGTCTGAGGGGTGCAGGGATTTTGGATTTTCAACCCCCAACGTGGTATTGTTCAATTAGGCTGCGAGCTATTTATAGTCGGAAGTCAAGGTAGGTCATTTTCCTGTGTGGGTTTAGAGCTCTCCAAATTACCAAACAATTGTATATGGTTATATCCAGTTGGTGCAAAAATACCTAGCTTTGGAAATATTGCAAGTGGAAGTCGCAATGTATGTTCAATGGCAACTTCAGAGCTGAATGAGCAGTCCTTCCACCTGGTAACAATGTCGCAGCTATTCCAGACAAAGTGACAGCTAAGGCTATGCCATTCTTTGATTGAACCGTTGCCAGAATCAATCTGATAAGAAATTCTAAAGTAAGAACAAATTAGAAACTAAAAACTTCACTTTAGAATCTTGTTGCTTCACTGTTAATAGCTTCAGTTTTTCCTTATTTAACTGATAAGAAATGTATGCTGATGCATAAGCCACACATACAATGGGTCGACTACTATTTCTTTCAGAGAACTTATATTAGATGTGTTCGGCAGAGTAAAGTTGACTTTTCACCACAGTGAAACAAAATAGTGCCATTTGAACGTTTTGTAAATACAACTCAACTTTGCTGATGACGTACATTTATACTGCATATAACGAGTTTTATACCAGTTTTTGTTTCATTAAAATAACTTAATAATTACATAAAATACAGCTGTGTATATACAAAGCACTTTAAATGCCCTGCACTGGATATTGGGTAGCAGTTCTCGGCTCGCGGACATTTTAAATGGCCATCGCTCAAGAGGTTAAGTGTCTCCTATGACGTCATCTTCCGTATATTTCCCTAGTCGTCAAAATGTTAAGATAGCGATTTCAATCTAACGTCCTAGCATTATTAGCGTTATGTTTAAAATAATCCTTAAAATTATATACATTAAATCGAATAATCAATAATTATGAAACTAATAAACAATATTTCCAACAATTGAACAATGTAGCAACATAAACAAAATCAATTACAAACAAAAAATAAGTCAAATTCATAATGTTTTCGACATACAAACCATATATTCTGTCTCAGTGTCAAAATTTGAGATAATAGATGCAGAACTTTGAGTTTTTGAAGCGTACACAAACCAACATAACATTTTTATACATATATAGATTAGGCACAAAGCCGTGCTTTGCACTTCACTGTTACTATCAGTTAAGTATATAAATTATTTAAATGCAAACTATCCTTTGCGTTTACACTACTCTGTAAAAAAAGACAAATTACTGTATAAGACATATACATCTTATACTTCATAAACACTGTCACTATCAGTAATATTAGATTGTCAAATTCACGGTAAATAAACTTCACCTTCACTCACTGAATCATCTTGTACTGAAGCTGGACCACCATGCTGATGGAGCTGCAATCCGGAAGTTTGCCTGTCAGCACCTCCATTTTGTTCCTCGCCAGCAGGCATTGCCAGCTCCAATGCATTGGTCATGTGATCAGGTGACTCTGCATTCTCTCGCTTTATGTCATCTGGACCCTCCTCTATGATGACTGCCAAGATGCAAGAATCGGCTCTCCCTCTCTGACTGCTAGGTGTTGGTTTAAGTTTGTCATCTCCTCTTCTCTGTGTTCCATCTCTGCATGTATTGTGTGTACATCTCACCAGGTAGTTGTCTGGGCCTCACTCTCCTTCTCTCGGCCCAATCTTGTTGCCCGGTTGTTGTATAATAATATCTTTGTCTATTTATGTTACTTTCTTCTTCACTGTTGGCATTTCTTGTGACTTGTTGGTTGTCTTGTGTGTCAGGCAGATTAATGTCAGAGTTGTTTAAGTATTCTTGATTTTGTAATCTTTCGGATGGTCTTATGGTATGTCCTGATGTTCTATGATTATTTCTTTTGGCAGAGTTTTGGTCTCTATGGCAGATTTGCTGCTGGTATTGGCCATTGTCTCAAGATGGAAGAATAATTCCTTATCCCTTACAATATTCCAGATTTGGTGTCCTTGTAGTGGTGTCTGATGTTCTTCCGTCAGGTGTGCATATTTTGGACATCCAAAGAAACCGTGCTCCGGCATGTCTTTGATATTACATAAATCACATAGGCCAGATAATTGTTTATTAATCTTAAGCCAGTAGGCTCCATACGTGCCATGTGCAGTTAAAAAATGAATTATGCCTTTTATGTGATTAAACTTTTTATACTTCTTTTGTAACCTTCCTTTTATGCTGCCAAAAATTGAATACGTTCTCCTGCCTTCTTCTATTGTACCCAATTCTTCTTGCCAGATTTGTAATAGTTTATATTTAACATCCCATTTCTTGTGATAGTAATTGTAATAAAATTGTGCTAACTGTGAAAGTTTTAGCATATCTTTTTCGGCTTTAACCCTCACATAATCTGTGTGAAATTTAAAATTTAGTCTTTTGTCCAAAATTATGCCCAGATATTTTACTTCTTTTAAACGCTTTATGTGACCATTTTTAAATTTAATAATAGGGTCTCGCTTAAATGAACCTTTAAGAATCATGTGCACAGATTTCGCTGATATATTCATTTCAGCTACTTGGCACCAATTGGATAGCTCTATTAAAAGATTATTGGCTTTGTTCTCCAACATATTACGAGAATTACCCTCCACTACAACCACTATATCATGGGCATATGCCACTTATCTTAAGACAGATATTTATACTCTTAATTTGTTCTAATAATGTTTCCAAAATTATCTCCCAAAAAGTGGGCCCGAGAATCCAACCCTGGGGGCATTCCTTAGTAATATCTTTTGAAATGATCTGGTTCACACCAACAAGTTGTACCTTTCTATTTCTACAGTAATCTAAAATACGAGGGCTGGTCAACAAAGACAGACTGATTTTTTCCTGTAGCTTCCATGATAGTTTCGTATCTGTAACATAAGTATTTGAAAAGAGCGGGTTTTTATGTATAATGTCGGTAGGCAGCAGCACTCTCGTATTGGTAGGATGGTAGTATTGCTCTATTTTGTAGACCCTACGTGCATTTCGCATACCAGACAGTAGAGGTGATGCGAGAGGAGCAGTACAGCGCAATCAAATTCTGTTTTCGTTTAAACCATACAGCCACCAAAACTTATGAAAAGCTGAAGCAAGCATACAGTGAAGATACACTACCTAGTGCAACAGTGTTTAGGTGGTTCAAGGACTTCAAAGAAGGCCGACTTGTCAGTGTTAAGCAGGGTGGGCCTGGTGTTTCGGCTTCTGCTGTGACTGAAGTCAACATCAACACAGCTGCTGCGATTGTCTGAGAAGATCGGTGTATAACATTACGTAACCTCAGTGAAGTGTTGAGAATTTCATATGGCAGTGTGTTTACAATTATGCACGACCATCTCCATATGACCCGAGTTTGTGCTCGTTGGCTGCCACGTCTATTGACTCCCAAACAAAAGGCTATGCGAATGGAGACAAGCCGTGAGGTGCTGCATCTCTTTGCTGATGGAGGGGATGCATTTTTTAAATTGATTATCACCGGTGATGAGTCATGACTGCATCATTATAATCCTGAAGGAAAACAAGCCAGCACAGTGTGGAAATCGGCAGGTTCTCCAACACCAAAAAAGGCAAAAGTTGTTCCATCTGCAGGGAAAGTGATGATCACATTTTTTGACTGTAATGGAATGATTTGCCAGCATGCAGTTCCCCCTCACACTACTGTTACAGCAGCATACTACACGTCAGTATTGGCTACGCTGAGGAAGCACATTGCAAAGAAACGACCAGAGCTTTCTCGGACAGGGTGGCTACTTCATCAAGACAATGCACGGCCTCACGTCGCAAATCAAGTCTTGCAGTTTCTGGCTCAATTCAACATTACCTGTGTACCATATCCACCTTCTAGCCCTGATCTTGCACCCTGTGACTTTTTTTTATTCCCATCACTAAAGGCAAAGCTTAGGGGTATTCAATTTGAGAACTCTGAAGCAGTGCTCATGAAAAGTGAGGCGATTCAAGGACCTGTCAAAAAATGGTCTGCAGCACGTGTTCAAGGACTGGTAGAGACGCTATAAAAAGTGCATTGAAGTAGGAGGGAACTACTTTGAAAAAGATGATGTAAACATTGAATTGGAGTAATAAACATTTGTGGAAAAAAATCAGTCTCAGTCTTTGTTGATCAGCCCTCGTAGTATATAAAGTTCTGGGATAACTTAGTTTTCTAAGCCTGGTGAAAAGATGGAGCCACTAAACATTATCAAAAGCAGCCAAAATATCCACAAAAATAGCCATTAATTTGGAATTTAGGGTGGCAGTAATAACGGAATTGATAGCGTCTTCGGTAGATCCCCCTTTCCTAAAACTGTAGTGGTCCTCATTAAGTGTGTGATATTCCAAAATGTTTACTTATTAAAGCTTCAAAAATTTTAACAATAGTGTTCAAAAGACAGATGGGTCTGTAAGATTTACAATCCATCGGATCTCTATCAGCACTTTTCTTCAAAATAGTTAATTTTGCAACTTTTCGGTTTTTGGGAAATTTCCCTTGCCACAAACAGTAATTATATAGGTTACAAAGTATTGGAATTAATGATTATGCAGTATTTATGAGAATTTTGTTTTTAATGTTGTTGGGTCCTGCTGCTTTTTTTTTAGTCTTTTAATTATCTGCCATATTTCCGATTTGTTGAAGGGATAAATAACATTAGTGTTGGGATATGGTATTTCCAACTTTCTTCTAATTTGTACGTTTTCGTCAGTGTCTGTTTCCTGGCTGTTGTCGGGTACTAACTTTTGTAATAATTCTTGTGTAGTTTAGGTCCAATTTTGGGTTAAAGTCCTGTCATCTCCTCTAATAGCATTCAAAGTTTTTGGTTTCCTTCTTTTCTCCATTGTGATTTTATAAGGTGCTCCCCAAATATTGTGCATAGAATTTGTTTCTACAAAATTTTTTCCATGTTCTACTTCTAGTTTCAAATAATTCTTTCTTAAATTTTTCTTTGGTTTTCCGATAAATATCTAAATTTCTGAGAGGTAGAACTGGAACTTAAAAATTCAATGCCACAACTGGGATTTGAACCACAGACCTTCCACTTACCAGGCGGCTGCTCTAACCATTGAGCTATTGTGACAAACTGCCAGAATGGCATTAAATTCTCAAACCAGTTCGTATTTTTCTTGGTAAGCCACAAAGGTTGAACCACAGACCTTCTGCTTACCAAGCGGGTGCTCTAACCATTGAGCTACTGTGACAATCTGCCAGAATGCCATTGAATTCTCAAACCAGTTCGTATTTCTCCTGGTAAGCCACAAAGGCAGTCTCACATCAGAGACAATTACCCCAATGGTGACTTAGTATTGTAAGTACTTTATGTCCCAGGATTAAATAACCTTCAGATGGTAATTATTATTTATTTATGCCAACAAACTTACTGTTGGTGTTTTTAAACACACAAGCTGTGTGTGGGCACTGTTTGAGAGGTAGAACTGGAACTTAAAAATTCAAATCTCAGCTGTGGCATTGAATCTTTAAGTTCCAGTTCTACCTCTCAAACGTTGCCCACACATGGTTTGTGTATTTAGAAACACCAACAGTAAGTTTGTTGGCATAAATAATAAGAGAAATAGTTATCTTTTGTGTATATATTTTACGATAGTCTAGTGAGTCGTGTCTGGTGACTACATAACAACTTGGCCATTTTTGCATCCCATCAAAGGCTAGTCTACTGTAGCATAAGACAAAATGCCTATACACTTCATCTAGATCTAGCTCTTCATTTCGATTACTATATACCTCCTCAACAAGCTCAAGAAGCTCTTTTGGTTCTGTTATTATGTTTAGAGTTTTTAATTTCATACAGTCAATAGCATCTGGTAATGGAAAGATAATTTTGTCCCTGTTTTGATGTAATTTCCTAATAATATGCCTTAATGTTGCCATTAAATTGCTTCTTTCTTCGAGGCAACTCAGCTGGGAGTTTGGTCAAAGTCATTGTACAGTAAAATCGCATTACTGCTGAATTGCAACTCTACTTCCGTATGTTCAGGAGTAAAGACCTGACTGTCACAGCTGGCCACATCGCTTGCTTTCATTTTTAAAACTGGGTTATCTTCCTTCACTTGCTTAAAATTTATCCTACAATATTTCCAAAGTTTTGTTAAGAAATTTTTATTATCATATCCCCATGTTCCTGTATATCCTCTTGATCACTCATGCTAGTAATTGCTTCATAATTTACATTTATTTTAGTCTTTTTCATACTTTTATGTGCTTCCAAATTACTTAATAATTCCTCTTGATTTTTTTTTTCTAATAAATTTACACCCAGTTTATTATTTTTATTCTGATTTAATTCTTTTTTATATTCTACCGATTGGTTGTCTATTATTATTACATTTGGTTCAATGTATTCGCTTCCGAAATATTTTCCTTGATTTAACTTTAGTTTATGATTTATAACTCTAATTAAATTTTGTCTTAGACGACTGGGGGTGTTACGCCTGCATCTTCTCTTATGTTTATTTTTATGTTTATGTTCTAGATGATCCATAACCTATTCTGGAAATTGTTCTTTCCTAGAATAGTTTATATGTTGGACAATTATTTGTGCCCCCACAAGTTTTCTTCCTTTTTAGACAAGCAATGCAAATTGAAGGTTGCTCCTTTTAGTAATCCTTTTTTAGATGAATATCCTCCCTGCAGTGACCACAACTTGGTTTTGGTGCTTTGCAGGCCTTGGTAGTGTGTCCCAAATCATAACAGTTAAGGCAGCGAGCCACAGAGATGTAGTCTTTTACGGTGCAGGATTGGAAACCCAAAAAAAACCCTACCCTGTTCCTTTAAAATATTTCTTTATGGAATGACTTCAGTTACATGATGAACATGGGCTCTGTCTCTGGGACCTGTCTTAAATTTCAGTAAAAATCCTTTTTTCAAATCCTCCTCACTTATCGTTCCATCAAGATTTTGTACAAAAATGTTTTCCTTAAGCTCCTCTTCCTTCATGCTTGATGATACATCATAGATGATCATTAGCAGATTTCTTTTTCTTGTGAGTTATATTACTACTAGTTCAACTTCTAAATTTTTTTTATTTAATTATCTTTTGCATATCCTCGCTGGTTTTGGTCTCAATTATCAGGTTCTTACCTGCCATTCACATTTGTCTGATTCTGGTTTTCTCCTGGGACAGTTTTAGACTGTTTACAACAATCTTTTGCATTTCCCTTGAGTCTTGGCTAGTTTTGGATGAGATAAAAAGGGTATGTTTGGAAGTGGGTATAGTTTTAGATTGGATTTTCCTACAAAAACTGGTACAATGGGTTTCTGCACCGTTTGGGCATAAGTAATTGGGGTAGTAGTCACTTTTGAACACAAATCTTTCGCTAAGTTAGCTTTGGTCTTTGTCTTTTCATATTCTACACGCACTTTGGTGTACGCTTGGTTAGTTTTGTTCAAGTAGCCAAAGAACTCTTTCTTAAATATCTACCTTTGTTTTTTCTTTTCTGATATAGTTGTGTAGTTCAAGCATAGCTTGATGGAATTCATCATTTCCTTCTTCAATGTGGTGCTGTTTTTATGTATTACGTAGTTGATGGTGATGGGCTTTTGACTCTTATGTTATCTCGGGTCGTGATACTGGATGGAATGAACATACACTCGGATTTAACTTTGGTGAAATATTTTATTTGCACCTTCTTGTTCACAGTATTTAAATTGTATTACAGTAGTAAGTCCTTTATTTCAGTGGATCGACTTCCCTAGCATCACCGGGATTTAATATCTAAAAATTTAGCAATATTTCGCTAAAAGTGTTTTCTATCACTTTACACTTCGTCTATTTTATGTCCTTTTATTTACTCGCGCGCTTCGTATTAACTAACTTATTAAAGATAGCTAATGTCTCACTTATTTTACACAAATTAACGGTCTTTAAACACTTAGTAAATTTACTTTCACTATTTTATGACGCGTACACATAAAAATACGTCCATCTACGTCAAACACATAGACGCTAATGACTAGACAATTGGCGACGCATTACACTTCCTTTAGTGTACATCCGCGTATGCGTTCATCAAATAGTTCCCGCATTGTTAGGGAAGCGATCCTTAGCCATTCTCCCCTCGCTTTCAACATTGAACACATATAATTCCTTTATTTATACATATATAATGGCGGCGCCGTGGCCGAGCGGTTAGCGCGCTCGCCTACCACCTAGGCGGCCCGGGTTCGATCCCAGGGACCCGCATGTGGTATTCGTGGTGGACGAAGCGGCGTCAGGGCGGGTTTTCTCCGGGTACTCCGGTTTCCCCCGCCATCTCATTCCACCGGTGCTCCATCTTCATGTATCATCAGTGTCACCGCCTGCGGTGCCGTAGTAGTAAAAGCGGGCGTTAAACACTACAACAACATATACATATATAATAAAATTAAATATGGAAATATTTATGACGTCTTTAAACAAACTTAATTGTTTGTAACAATGAACATTAGTAACACGTTTTCGTAATTTAACCAACTCATACCAACATCAAAAACAAATTACACTCTTAACAAATATGCACATAAACGATTTTCTTTTGGGGTCTTTTAATATTCTGTCTCACATGCCCCTTGTTTTGTTTTTCAAGTTGTCACCTATATTTACAATCTTGAAACACAATACAACACTTCTCCCTATTCCTCTGATACAATCACTTTGTACAATACTTTTTTCTTTACAGTCTTCTTTGCTGTATGTTTTTGTCTTTTGTTTTGGTATGACACAGCATGTCTTTATAAATTTCACATATTCAGTTACTATACAATACATATTCAGTTATTATACAACACATATTCAGTTATTATACAACACATATTCAGTTATTATACATTTGACATTGACACAAACATTATTTTTTAAGTGTATCATGGTTTATTGTGTGCCTTTTGACTTATGTTCCTTGTTATGAGGAGAGAAAAACAGGATACAAATCTTGAGCTAATGATTATGATCATATTTATGGCAATTTTATTCAATTCTTTGTCCTCTGTCTTGCAAGCTTATTATGTATGGGCAGGTCGTTGAGTAAATTCTTAAACTCTGATGTTACTAATGATGCTATTGTGACATTGGGTTCTTATTCACTATTTTAGTTTGGCATTTCTTCAAGCTTAACATTGGCTATATGCATCTTACTTCATGGGCATTGCTTTTCTGACTATGGTTTTTCTTACTTCACTAATTGTCACCTCTTTATCTCTTATCTCTATAAGAGAAAACTTCTATATTTATAATTATTCTGCAACTATATTATTTTTCTTCTCAATTCACCCTCGACACCTTTGTGTCAAAAATATTTTATCTTTGTCATCACAATTGATTCCTTTTTATTTTTGTCCCTGACATCCTTATGTTAAAAACACATTGTTTTCCATCGCTATAATTCACTTCTTTAATGACAATCAGTGTCCTCATCTGTCTTTGTTGACAATGCTCTTGGTGGTCAATATAGCCAATGACTATGTTGATTTTCTTTCTTGTTGTATTTTCCAATCTGAACATAATCTTCTATAAGTAACCCATTAAAAATTATTATTTTTCATTATCTCTACTATTCCTGCCTTACATGTTTGTTGGCAAAGACTATTTGGTCCTTTCTTTGTATGGTTTTAATTTATTTTTATATCTTCCTACCAACTTGCCATTTGTATTCTGTAGCTCATACGTATGGTCACCCAGCTGTTTTGTTATGACCAGCGGTCCAGTGTACAGTAGTTCCATCTTTCCAGATCTTTTCTCATGCCTTGGATGCTTTGTGCCTTCATTTCCTGATGAATCTTTTTATCTTATTTCTCCCTTTTTCTGCCTTTTGCTGTAACCTTCTGAATGCCAATTGACATTTTTCCTTCTCTGTCAATTCCCTTTGAGCAGCCATCGTAGTGTCAATGTCATTTGTCAATTGCTTAGATTTTGTGTTGGTCATCCACTCGATTGGGACGAACTTAGTTGTGATAATTTCCCTGAGTGTTGGTGGTGGTTGTTGTTTCTGTATTCTGTGCAACATCTGCCCTATTTGGCACATTTTCATGCTGTTCCTGTCGTCTTATGTTGCCGGTGTTCCATTGGTTTCTGCCCCTTTGGTGTGAACCCCTATTGTATGACGACCTTTGGTTGTTCAAGTATTCTCTACAGAATCGTATGTGGTTCACTTGATGGGTACAGTCTCCTGGTCTTCCACGATCATAAGTATATGTTCGGTATCTCGATTCACCCCTTGGTATTGTGTCGTGGTACCGCTGTCTCGTGTTCTCCATTCTTTTGCCATGATTGTGTGGTTGTGGGAAATGGTGTGCCCCTCTCCCCCTGTCATGGTTGCTCCTAGTATTTCTATCTTCTCTCTCATTCTGGTTGTTTGTAGCCGTGCTCCTATTTAAGACAGGTGAGTTTGGATGACCGTTTCTATGTCTATGTTCATTAGGCCGACCATTTTGTGTTTCGAAGGCTGTTAGTAATTCTATCATGTCTGCAAAATCTACTGGTCTCGCAACAATTAACCCTGTTCTCACTGTGTCCGGGAAATGTCTTGTTATGCTGGTAATTAACTCTGCTTCCAACAGGTTAGGGTCTAATATCCTCCCTTTGTTGGCTACTTTCATAAAATAATCGACTAGCGATAACCCTTTGGTCGGATCATATCTACCTGTCGCTAGCTCTACCCTAGTCTGGTTTTGCTTAGCTGGGTCCCAATACCTTGATAGGAATAGATTTCTGAATGAGCTATACGATTCATGACCAGCTAGTGTTAACCTAAGCCATTCTAATGCCTTGTTTTTTAAGCTCTTCTTAACTATCATCCTAAGCTCATTTGGTATCCTTTTCACTTTAAAATACTCTTCCATCTCTTTAACAAAGAGTTTTGGATCGTCTCCCTTCTCGTCAAATGTAGGTGGTGTGATTTCATGTAGTATGCTGTTGGTGTAGCATGTGTTGTGTGTTGTGTCATTGTTTAATTGTGAACCTCTTTCTCTGTATGGTGAGTCAACATTTTGTACATCATTCAAATAACTCATCTTGTACATTACTTACATCTAAATCATCATTTTGCCTTTGTGTGCATTCACATCATTTACATTAGCCAAACTTTCTTTCCCTTTTCTCATTTCTTCACAAATTGATTTTAAATCATTCTTTATTTCTAAGTGACTTTGTTTCATATCATTCATAGCATCTTGTTGTGACTGTACTACAACAGCCATAGTCTTAATTTTAGGAATTACAATTTGTTCTACAGTTTCATTAATAATTCCTTTCTTCACTACCTCAATTTATTTCCTTAATTCCTCAGTTATTTCTACTTTTACATTTGTAATCTTACAGTCTACACTTGCATTACATTCTGTTATTTCATCTCTACATTTACCAATTTCTCCTTCTAATACAATCTTATTTTCTCTCATTTTCGATTCTATTTTTCCCATCCTATCTCCTATGATTTCTATCCTAGCTTCTAAAGCTTCCTTTGTCTCATTTATGTTTTTATGTACTAATTTTAAATTAGTTTCCATTACTTTCATATTTTCTTTACACTCCTGTCTTCCTAATTCTATTTTCTCTTCTAAGTTCTGTCTTCCTAATTCTATTCTCTTTCCCAAATCTAGCTCTAATTCTTTCCTATTAAGTTCTATTTTCTGTTCTAAGTTCTGTCTTGCTAATTCTATTTTCTGTTCTAAGTCCTGTCTCTCTTCCTCCACTTTCTGACCTATATCTTTTTATTTTGTTCTAAATCCTGTCTTATCTCTTTTTTATTATTTTCTAAGTCCTGTCTCACTCCTTCTATTTTCTGACTCAATTCTATGTTATTTTGTTCCATTTTCTGACCTAAACTTTGTTCTAGTCTTTCAAACATGATCATTTATAACCTTTGGTCTTTTCCTATTGCTACCTGTTCCTCGCTTTCTGGTTCTATCTGATAACTAGGCCTATCTGCCCCTTCCCCTACTCCTGTTACTAGACCTCTCTCTTTTCACGACATTCTAGTTTCTTTATTCAGTTCACTTTGGCTTAAAAGTCCTATTATTTTCCCGCTTCGCAGTAACATAAAAATAAAATGAATATGAAACTAAAAATTTTTGGTCCTACTTTTTTCTCGTTGATTTATCCAGTTACATGCGTCTCCTGGGCGGTTGGCTTCACTAGACGATCTCTGGTGTTTTCCCGCGTTGATTATCCATCCATCGGCGTTCCTGAAGTCGTAGATTTCAAACGATGGTCTAATGGCGTCTTCTTCCTTTTTGGCGCGAAGATTTGGCGTCACTTGGTATTTCGCGTAAGTCCATTTCCCGTAGATTTTCATTCCATCCAAAATTCGTGCTCCACGCTTGGGTAAGCCATTTGGTGCTGTTTTTATGTATTACGTAGTTGATGGTGATGGGCTTTTGACTCTTATATTATCTCGGGTCGTGGTACTGGATGGAATGAACATACACTCGGATTTAACTTTGGTGAAATATTTTATTCGCACCTTCTTGTTCACAGTATTTAAATCGTATTACAGTAGTAAGTCTTTTATTTCCCTAGCATCGCCGGCATTTAATGTCTAAAAATTTAGCGATATTTCGCTAAAAGTGTTTTCTATCACTTTACACTTCGTCTATTTTACGTCCTTTTATTTACTCGCGCACTTCGTATTAACTAACTTATTAAAGTTAGCTAATGTCTCACTTATTTTACAGAAATTAACGGTCTTTAAACACTTAGTAAATTTACTTTCACTATTTTATGACGCGTACACATAAAAATACGTCCATCTACGTCAAACACATAGACGCTAATGATTAGACAATTGGCGACGCATTACACTTCCTTTAGTGTACATCCGCATATGCGTTCATCAAATAGTTCCCGCATTGTTAGGGAAGCGATCCTTAGCCATTCTCCCCTCGCTTTCAACATTGAACACATATAATTCCTTTACTTATACATATATAATAAAATTAAATATGGAAATATTTATGACGTCTTTAAACAAACTTAATTGTTTGTAACAATGAACATTAGTAACACGTTTTCGTAATTTAACCAACTCATACCAACATTAAAAACAAATTACACTCTTAACAAATATTCACATAAACGATTTTCTTTTGGGGTCTTTTAATATTCTGTCTCAAATGTTAACATTAGGCTCTATTATACTTTCCCATTTTGAACTTTTTTCCGGGGATCTAGCCATTTCGGACGGAGTAAAAGGGTTATTATCTGCCATGTTTACAAGAGGGGAAAAACGCCCTTGGGTTTTTAAATTTAACCAGTAATTAACTGCTCCTACAATCTGAATAAATAAATACTTAAACCGCAACCACCCAACACATGCATACGCCGCCTGTAACACAAAGCAAATGACCTCACCTTGCCAACGGTACACTGCCTCTCTAATTTCCAAGCCAGACCTGCAGAAGACCCGGACATTGACTATGAGGAGTATTTTGAAATATCTTATATTGAAGAGGAAGAAGAATAAAAAGCAGAAAACAACTAGGAATCCATCAATGGCTATTATTACTCTCTGAAATGGCTGTTCTATGTATCCAAATAGCCAACCGCTACAAAAGGATGGCAGAGACAGCTAGAGCAAGTGAGAATTCTCTTTCTAGGTACAAAATGGATGGCAATGTAAAGTGCATGCATGCACGATAATAACTCAAGTATTTCCCTTGTTAACTGATTTAGCTATGAGTCGTCTGCTGTAATCAGATACACTCTAGGACTCACCTCTGCACAGGAAGGGTACATAACTGCCTCTCCCACTCAGGAAGCCATTCAGGGTCATAAACCGAAGCAACAGATGCTAACAGAGCTGTAGTAGTGACTCCTGGACAAAGAGCTAACACACGAACTGAACTTAGCTCGAAATGGAATGGATCCTGTAAACATAATTACACATGAAACAATCAAATATCTCACAATGAACCTATGTCACAGAATACCCAGAACAATTGCGTGGGTTCTAATACTTACTCCAAGAGTCCTGCTGAAACCAATGACTCCATGCTTTGTAGCATTGTACACTGGAGCCCCTGCCAATGTTTCAAGACCACAAATCGATGCTATATTAACCACTACACCACCTTTACCACCTTTGTCTTTGCCCATATATTCTAGAGCCAGAAAAGTTCCAAGGATGACTCCTTTCTGCAGCAAAGAAAAACAGTACTCGGTTAACATGATTAAAGTTCCAAATAGGTTCTTATGTCATCTTTGTAATAAAATCGTTAAAAGCAAGAGGCAAAATTTGATCTGTTTTGTGTAGCCTTGGAGACATTAGTTATAGTTTTATCTGATTTTTTTAAGCAATGTCCCTAAAATCCTTTGAATAGAATGTCAGATGAGGTCCATGAACTAGGTCGGAGATTAAACTTTGAACTTGCTTGTAATTATTTCCAGATATCTCAGTATTAGCTTGTAAACCTGATCATCTCGAGTTCACAACTGCCAAGTGTTAACTACGAGTAATTGCATAACCATTCTCTTGGATCAAATGCTTCCATTGAGCATTTTCAGAACGGAAGCAGCACCATTAACGGTAAGATAAACCAATATTAATGTTTACAGTGCACATTAATTCAAATTTATTGTTTGACTTTACTGCATTTTATTATTATTATTAAACTGGTTTTACAATAAATACATTTTTCTGGCACCCAAATTCACAGCCTTCAACAAATTGCGGTGTGGTATGTAGTACAAGCGGGCGTTAAACACTACAAAAAACAAAAAAAAATGTTAGTCCACAACTGGAATTCATTGGGCACGAACACAAGTGTCAAATCTATTTACCAATACTTTCTTGAAATGTTTTGCACGTACTCATGAGCACAAATCTTGTCAGAAACTTTGTGTTGCAAATTTCACTAACTCAAGTTATTTGCCGCTCATAAAATTCTTGTTAAATCTTGTTGGAGTAATTGTAGGCAAAAGTGCTTCCAAAAACTTCTGCATCATGTTATGCAGATTCCTTTTATTAGACTGGCAATCAGAAGTAGGTACCGTTTGCATGAAGCACATTAGTCCCATTTTAAAATAGGTATATTCAAAATTAAAGAGAATCATAACTTACCAGCTGACCAAACGTATAAACAACTGCATGTTGTAACAATGGACCATAAAATCACAATCATTATAAATTATGCTTACCTAAAGGTTTGACAATTACTAGTATCACATTGTTAAATTCAATATGGAATAATGGTATTAATAATGCAATAGATGTTTCATGCAAGAGTGACATAACCTTTGGTGCGCTCAATGTAAATTTGCCACATTAATCCCTTTGCTGGAATCTAACCTCCGGCCATTAGCTGCCAACCTCTGTACCAATGCTTCATACATAATGTCCCGCAAACAATATTGGAACTACATGCGTCAGTGTTAGAAACTATCTTACCATTTATTGCGAACATGAATATCGTATTAGGTCCCTACCATTCAGTAAATAAAGTGAATAAGGCAACCTGCTTTTGCTCAGTGTGCATGCGCAGTAAGTAGACATGCACTTAGTATGTATTCGCTTCATTTCAAGTGAATTTATGTATTTCTGACCGATTAGAGCATATTTAAAGTTTCTGTGTTTATGTTTGTACCATATTTGTAACTTCCTAGTGGATTTAAGACTGCAACTACTGTCGGAAGTTAGAAAACAGTTTTGCAGAGCGTTAAAAACAAGAATCCAATTCCAACTGAGGTCATTATCTTATCTTGGCATAAGCCTCTCAGATAGAACAGGCCAGATATTCAGACCTTTAAATGAAATAAAACCTTTGTAAAACACGGAAGTGTAAGATTCTAGGTAATGTTTTAATACAGGGCAGTCAGCATTAACCTAACTTTTGCGCATAATTTTCTGGTGTCTGGCCCAACATGACAAAACATCTAAATTTGATACGTGGCCAATGTTACTTAAATGGTTTTTATAGAGCATTAGAATAGTTCATTGATCTGCTGGTAGAAGCTAATCACTCACGTTACCACATACTTTCACGTTTAAATGCAATTATTTAGTTAGCGGTGCATATAATTAAAATAAGTTATTGGAATTTTTTGTTAGTTTTCATCCACTCTCTCACCTCCTTCAGTCTGATGGATTATTTCACTTCCATCCTTTATAGTAAATATGATTATTCCTACAGTAGTATAATTTAAATTAAATAACTAAATAAGAAATGAGAAATTGTGGAGTAAATAGTAACATACAAAATAACTTGCAATGTTGAATTTATGCATTGGTTACCAGTACTGGAATCTTAAATACTGGATATCAGTATGGAATAATATATGCAAATAGAAAAATTAGGATATGGTTGTTGATATTATGTGTAAATTTAGTGTCAATACAATATTTTCTTAAGGAAATTTCCTGGAATTATCACTAATGAAAATACACTGAACTCACCAAATTAATATCTATTGACATCTCCCATTTCTGGTCATTAAAAACTCCAGCATTGTTGATCACAATATCTGGTACCCCTTGCAAGCGTATGGTCTCTTTGAAAGCATCTGAAATAGCAAGAAATTGCATAAGTATTACTCAACTTTTTCCAAATTTATTTCAAATCTAAAAAACATTGAAGCAAGGAAGGATTATTTTGTCAATAGCTAAAGCAGTTAAATTAAAGCAAGTGCATTTTTGTGACCTTAAAGTTACGCACAGGCTTCCAACATTATGTTGGAAAACAAACTAAGCGACTCATCTCCCCAATGTGAATGTTCAGGAACACAGTGTACAGACTATACAGAACGTGGGATGACACACAACACAATAGCTAGGTGAAAACCTAGCATTCCTTTAAGTATTGTGCTATCCAATAATACAGTGATATTTGAAATACCTACCGAAAAACTAACAACAGGAACAAACAAATTTGGAATTGGTCCAATTACGCTATAAATATAGATTATAAACCAAACATGTTAAGCAAAAAGGCTTCATTTTGATATTGTAAACCTTAACTTAAAATAAAGGAATAAAACGCGTAATATTTTAAAAGGAAATACACCTTCCTTTACTGCATGTAATATTATGCAACAAATATTTTCCCTCAACTTGTTTTAGAAATTATATTTCTTCAAAACTGCTTTCAGGTACACATATGTTAATGTAAAACAAAAGTAAAGCCCATTCCTTGACAGGAACTTTGCAGATAACTGGTTTTTAAAATGTTTCACATGTTACAGCAAAGATATGTGCCACAGCTGTTATGCTTAGAAGAACTTAAAACTATTTTGCCTCATGTTGATGAAGGTTATTAAAATCAAAATATTACGATCTTAAGGGGCCTAACACTTTCCTTTATTTCAATGTTCTGTTACAGATTGTAACTGTTTTATAACACAACATATGATGCATTTTAGAATGCAAGTTATGAACGCATATAAGGTTTTGTTGCATAGACATTAAGATATTTTTATGGGACTACAGTTCTGAAAAATTGAAGTTGGGGACAAAAATCCAGTGAACAATGATCAGAAAACAATTTCTGACATGCCTGAGCATGAAGATACCCAGACAGTATTCATGAGGGACTGTTATTGTGAACATTTAGTATACAATGTTGCATTTATGTAGATGCTCGTGAATAAATATTAGCAATTAGTATTTATTTATGGCAACAAACATACTGTTGGTGTTTTCAAACATACAAGTCATGTGTGGGCAATGTTTGAGAGGTAGAATAGGAACACCAATAGTATGTTTGTTGGTATAAATAAATACTAATTACCAGGGTCTGGATTTTGATGAAAAGTCATCTTTTTTCTTAGTAGTCACAGACAATGCTTATTGGAAATAAAGTGCATTCTGGAACAAATACCTTCGATATATGTGGTTTTTATAGGTAATCAAAATGCAGTTTTTCCACGTTTTTATAATAGTCATTTTTTAACATTCTATGTTATTATTTATTAACACTCAACACAGTATCTTTTTTCAAAATTTTAATATGCAAGAACTGAACATTGCAATAAATAATCTAAAATCAAAAAGTCTCCTGGACCAGATCACAAACAAAATAAAAATAAATAAATAAAAAAAATAATAATAATTTAAATAACAAAATTTTAACATCCTAAAACCACATCTCTTCTAACTAAAATTAAAAGAAAAAAAAAAAAAAGAAAAGAAAAAAAAGAAAACAAATTACCAAAATAAATTACAAAACATTCCATCTCATCCCAAACCATACCTATTCAAAACTTTTATAAATTTAATAAAAAATCTATACAAATTTTAAAAAAGCTCACCTCTTTAATCACCAGCTCTTATAAGTTATAAAATAACCTATCAGAGCTCTATCTTTCAAAATCTATAAAAAACAAAAATTTTAAATAAAGCTATTACTGGTATCCAGTAATAAAATAAGTAACTGGTAACCAGTTACCACTAAATCTAAAAATATAAAAAATCCATAACAAAACAAAATATGACCACCGGAATCTGGCAGCCATCTTGGTACTGGTACCCAGCACCAACTCAGTCCTAACCTCCTTTACTCCACACTACAGTTCAAATACACTCATGCATAATTATATAAAATACAATAATCAAAATAACAATTAAACAAACAAAATTACATATATTTGAAAGAATACACAAACATCATATAACACAAACAATGCAAAATTTAAAATCTTCGGAACTTCAATTAAACAACTCAAAAATACAAATTATCTTCAAACCTCCAAAGTAAACAAATTTCTCAATCTACTAAAGCTTCAAAACATTTAAGTTTATTTAATAAAATATAGCCTTAAAATTTAAATTAAATATTAATATTTCAAATTCAGAATTAAATATTAAATATTAAGAAAAAAAATTTTAATCTCTAAATTTAGAAAGTATTTGAAACTTATTAAACTCCACACTACAGCACAAATACGCTCATCGATAATTATATAAAATGCAAGACATAATAATCAAAATGACAAACATAAACAAAATTACACATGGTAATTATTATTTATTTATGCCAACAAACCTACTGTTGGTGTTTTTAAACACACAAGCCGTGTGTGGGCAAAGTTTAAGAGGTAGAACTGGAACTTAAAAATTCAATGCCACAACTGGGATTTGAACCACAGACCTTCCGCTTGCCGGGCGGACGCTCTAACCACTGAGCTATTGTGACAAACTGCCAGAATGGCATTAAATTCTCAGGAGAAATACGAACTGGCTTGAGAATTTAATGCCATTCTGGCAGTTTGTCACAATAGCTCAGTGGTTAGAGCGTCCGCCCGGCAAGCGGAAGGTCTGTGGTTCAAATCCCAGTTGTGGCATTGAATTTTTAAGTTCCAGTTCTACCTCTTAAAATTACACATATTTAAAATAATACACATAAAACATCATAAAACATAAACAATACAAAATTTAAACATCTTCAAAACCTCATTTTCATAAAAATTTCAAAACATTTCTTCACTGTCAGTATTTATGTCTTGTCATCTTGTATGTCAGATAAATCACTATCAATGTTATTTAGGTGTTGTTGATTTTGTATCCTTTCGGATCGTCTTATTGGTAGGTACTGATGTTGAATATTTGTCTTGGCAGAGTTTTGATCTCGATGGCAGATTTGCTGATGGTATTAGCCATTGTCTCTAGATGGTAGAATAAATCCTTGTCCCTTATGATATTCCAGATATGGTGTCCTTGTAATGGTGTCCGATGTTCTTCTGTCAGGTGTGCATATTTTGGACATTCAAAGAAAACATGCTCAGGAGTGTCTTGGGTGTTGTACATATCACATATATCGGTTAATTGTTTATTAATTTTTAGCCAGTACATTCCACACGGGCCGTGCTCGGTTAGGAAATGTATTGTACCTTACGTATAATTAAAACTGTTATACTTCTTTTGTAATCTTTCTCTAATGTTGCCGAAAATTAAGTAAGTTCTCCTGCCTTCTTCTATTAAATCCCACTCTTCTTGCCAGATTTGTAATAATTTATTTTTGACATTCCGTTTCTTGTGATAAAAATCATCCATTATTTCAAAAACTTTTCTTTGATCTCCTTTTTTCATCCAAAAACATGCACCCCTGTATCGTAGGGTAAGGTCAATAGGCCAAATCCCCAAGATAACTAGCAAAGTCATGGTCGGTGTTGTGTTCACTGCTCCTGTAAATCGGAGTAGGATCTTCCTCTGTGATCTTCTTAGCAAGGTCTTGACTGTGGTAAGCTTGGCTCTGTGCGCCCACATTGATGCTACATAGGTCACTATGGCTCCAAATATGCTCGTATGGTAGATGGTTATGGTGTTCAAGAGAATTTTGAAATCAAATTGTGCTAAACATGAAAGTTTCAGCATTACTTTTTCTGCATTAACCCTCACATAATCAGTACGAGATTTAAAATTTAGTCTTTCATCCAAAAAAATGCCCAGATACCTTACTTGTGTTGAACATTCAATATGGTCATTTTCATATTTCATAATGGGATCTCGCTTAAATCAGATCACATACATCCAGAGTTCATAAAAAAACCTTGGAAAAACAGCAAAACAACAACTACTAAAACTCTACATCTATCCTGGAAAACCACTGTACCTGCCGAATGGCAAAAAGCAATAATTGTCCCACTCTTGAAGAAAGATAAAACAGCATCAGAAATAAAAAATTATAGAACAATAGCTCTTACTAGCATAATAGCAAAAGTGATGGAAAGAATGGTGTCAAACAGGTTAAATTGGTTTCTAGAAACACAAAATTTAATATCCCCATGTCGAGCTGGTTTCAGAGAGTTCCACTCTACAAATGAACAAGTCTTACTTCTCAGTCAAGAAATCAAAGACTCCTTCAATAGAAAAGAAGATAATGTATCAGTTTTTATTGACTTCCAAAGTGCATATGATTCTATATGCAGAACAAAACTACCAAAGAAAGTAAAAAAAATAGGGATACAAGGTCCAATGTTTTCATGGCTATGTAATTTCCTAACACAACACTTTATTGCAACCAGATATGGAAGAAATATATCTAAATACAAACAAGTGCACCGTGGCTTAACACAAGGTGCAGTGCTCAGCACTACACTTTTTAATATATTTATGAACGATCTACCACAACAAATACAAGAATCAGGTGTGAAGTGTGCACTATTTGCTGATGACTTAGTAATGTTGACTTCAAAACCAAAAAGCAAAAGTACAGAACTAGAAAAAACCATGCAACAATCCTTAACAACCTACAAAAGTGGACCAAAGAAAATTTAATGACTGTTAATACAACAAAATCAAACTACAAAATCTTTTCACTAAGAAAAAAACCACTAAAAATAAAACTAAATTTTGAGGGTCAACAATTACCAGAAACAAAGGAAGCAAAGTAGTTAGGAGTTACATTTGATACCAAACTTACATGGACGAAACAAATAGAAAATGTAATACAAAGAGCAGAAAGATGCCTTTCACTGTTGAAACGTCTAACAGGAATGAAGTGGGGATGTTCCAGAGCAACTCTTTAACACAACATACAATGTATATTTAAGCCATTATTTACTTACTGCAGTGAAGTTCTTATAACAGCAAATACAAAAAAAATTCAAATCTTTCAAAACCAAAGTCTGAGACTAATTGAGGAGCGTTTTTTCAAAAACTCGATAGATGCACAAAATGCGTTTCTGAGAAAAACGGTTTTTTCTATTATTTGGAAATAGTAATTGGTTAGCACAGCAAATATATTAATCACTCAATTCTCCTTCCTGGTACTGTCTCATTGAATGTAAAAAGAAACAAATAGCATAGTTTAACAGGTGCAAATTTGGGGTTTGAAAAATGTGGAGTTTTTTCAAAAGCTGATAGATGCTGATCAACTTTTCCGCGTGAGCGAGAATTTAAGACATGAAATTTCGTTATTTTTGTCATTTATTGTTTTTATTGCTTTTTATTTGTACATTTATTATTTTTTTTACTTATTTTCATCTCTTTATAATACATAATGTACTATACAACCAACATATTAATCTTTATAAGGATTATTTTATTAGGTATAAACTTGGAAACTAAGTACTGCTACATTCACAATAACAATATATTTTGTTTTATTTATATAACATATATATTGAATACACACAAAGAAATTTCAAACAATATGAATAAGTAAGCTTTCACCTTTATTAGTGCTTGTGCAGTCTGTACATGGTTCTTAGTTCGTTTCTCTTTTCTACATCTGCCTCTTCATCAGTCCCATTGAGCATGTGTCAGTGTGTGGTGTACAGAATGAAAGATTGAAGAAGTTTTAAAATATGTATTTGTATTTTGACAATGAGCAGACTGGTAGATTTCTTAATCTTCTTTCGTTGAAGAAGTTGGTCCAAATTTTTCTGATATTAAGTGCTGGAGGTAAATATCCTCTAATTGATTTTGCTCTTCCACAGTGGCTTTCTCTACATCTGTACTTCTTAATGTCTTGCTTTATAGCAGCAGTAATGCCCTTTTGTAATATACCTGTTCTGTCACCTTCTTCTGGGTTCCTTTGGCGCATTCCCAGATAAGTGAAATTTTCTAGCCAGGTGAGATAATCTAACGTTTGACACCCCCGTGATTCCTTGGAAGCTTTAGTTTTAGGATTTCATGGAGAGCACTCGAGACCACGTGAACATTTAATTGCTGGAGTATGAGCTTTCCTTGACTTGCATTTTGATTTCCTTTCCTTGTTTTTGCAATTCTTACCTCCAGCGCATTCTATGACTGGTACAGTTTCACAATCTGAGCTCCTGTCCATTGTGCATAGTACAGTGCAGTATCTCAACTAAGAATAAAAATGCCATGTAAGTATAACAAAGCTTGAAGAAGCATCTGCCTGCTGTACAAGGGGTCCCGGGTTCGGTTCCCAGCATGGGGTAGGAATTTTTCTCCAGTCAAGATTATTCTTCATCCTTCCCTGAGTCTGAAAGTATGAATAAAACTGTGAATGTGTGTGTGAATTCAACGTATAAAAACCCCCAAAGACCGAAAAACACACTGTTAAACGAGTAACACCATTGCCAATAGGCAAGGTCGCCGATATGACCTATGAAGTTAAAGGCGAGATACAAATGGAACAAAAAGCTTGCAGAAATGAATGTGAAATCCAAGCGCACAACCTGAGTTCACAGTTATTTCCAACGATACAGCAGTGTACAAAGCTTGCAGAAATGATTGAGAATTCCAAGAATCGCAACAGTGAGATGGCAGTCAATGCCAACATGCATTTCATAGAATTGAGGTTGCTACACTGGATTTTAAATCATAAAATCGCATCTATCGACCTTTGCTTTAACTGAGCAAGTGCATCTATCGAGTTTTGAAAAAACTGCTGATATTCCCTAGCTTCTACACAGGACAAGAACAGAATTTTGCAAAATCTGATTTCACAGAACGATGCAGAAGGTGAAAATTATGCTGATACTATATATAACTCAATTTCGTAAAATTTTGTAGCTATTGAGTTTTGAAAAAAAATGCTCCTCAATTACAGGTGCTATCAAAACCACACCAATACCAGCTATGGAAATACCAGTGGGTGCCGATTGGAATAGGCACTTCCGGTTCTACGTCGTTCTGCCAGGGTCACCGTGGTGAAAGGTACATTTCAAGCACTGCAAGTCAATTTTAGAACAGGTTATTGTCAACAGATGTCTCTTTTTACCGGATGTCAATGGAGGTAGAGCAAGTATCAGTGATGCCAATATTCGTTATTATGGGAGTATCCTTTTATGAAACAATTTAAGAGGAAATTTTGAATAAAACAATAAAACGAAGGAATAAATCATACAATAAAAGGAATTACCTAATGACCGAACTGAGTCAATACCAAATATGAATACATTACAGATCTAGTTTTGTAATTTAATAGAGTGTAAGTTAGCGATACGACATGCAGTGACGTAATTTAAAAGTGATTTTGATTTGAACACATGGTTAACGTTTGTGATCTTATTAACGGCAGCGGAGTGAAAATAAATCTGGAAAGAATATTCTTGTATTTGTAAAACTCGCAAGATTTTAAATACGTGCTGGAGTGTATGAGCAGCAAGAGGAAACTATTATTTATTTATGCCAACAAACTTACTGTTGGTGTTTTTAAACACACAAGCCGTGTGTGGGCAAAGTTTAAGAGGTAGAACCGGAACTTAAAAATTCAATGCCACAACTGGGATTTGAACCACAGACCTTCCGCTTGCCGGGCGGACGCTCTACCACTGAGCTATTGTGACAAACTGCCAGAATGGCATTAAATTCTCAAGCCAGTTCGTATTTTTCCTGGTAAACCACAAAGGCAGTCTCACATCAGAGACAATTACCCCAATGGTGACTTACTATTGCAAGTACTTTATATCCCAGGATTAAATAACCTTCACATGGTGATTATTATTTATTTATGCCAACAAACTTACTGTTGGTGTTTTTAAACACACAAGCCGTGTGTGGGCAAAGTTTAAGAGGTAGAACCGGGACTTAAAAATTCAATGCCACAACTGGGATTTGAACCACAGACCTTCCGCTTGCCGGGCGGACGCTCTACCACTGAGCTATTGTGACAAACTGCCAGAATGGCATTAAATTCTCAAGCCAGTTCGTATTTTTCCTGGTAAACCACAAAGGCAGTCTCACATCAGAGACAATTACCCCAATGGTGACTTACTATTGCAAGTACTTTATATCCCAGGATTAAATAACCTTCCCATGGTAATTATTATTTATTTATGCCAACAAACTTACTGTTGGTGTTTTTAAACACACAAGCCGTGTGTGGGCAAAGTTTAAGAGGTAGAACCGGAACTTAAAAATTCAATGCCACAACTGGGATTTGAACCACAGACCTTCCGCTTGAGAATTTAATGCCATTCTGGCAGTTTGTCACAATAGCTCAGTGGTAGAGCGTCCGCCCGGCAAGCGGAAGGTCTGTGGTTCAAATCCCAGTTGTGGCATTGAATTTTTAAGTTCCGGTTCTACCTCTTAAACTTTGCCCACACACGACTTGTGTGTTTAAAAACACCAACAGTAAGTTTGTTGGCATAAATAAATAATAATTACCATGTGAAGGTTATTTAATCCTGGGATATAAAGTACTTGCAATAGTAAGTCACCATTGGGGTAATTGTCTCTGATGTGAGACTGCCTTTGTGGTTTACCAGGAAAAATACGAACTGGCTTGAGAATTTAATGCCGTTCTGGCAGTTTGTCACAATAGCTCAGTGGTAGAGCGTCCGCCCGGCAAGCGGAAGGTCTGTGGTTCAAATCCCAGTTTGGCATTGAATTTTTAAGTTCCGGTTCTACCTCTTAAACTTTGCCCACACACGGCTTGTGTGTTTAAAAACACCAACAGTAAGTTTGTTGGCATAAATAAATAATAATTACCATGTGAAGGTTATTTAATCCTGGGATATAAAGTACTTGCAATAGTAAGTCACCATTGGGGTAATTGTCTCTGATGTGAGACTGCCTTTGTGGTTTACCAGGAAAAATACGAACTGGCTTGAGAATTTAATGCCATTCTGGCAGTTTGTCACAATAGCTCAGTGGTAGAGCGTCCGCCCGGCAAGCGGAAGGTCTGTGGTTCAAATCCCAGTTGTGGCATTGAATTTTTAAGTTCCGGTTCTACCTCTTAAAGAGGAAACTAATCTATTGTTACAAGGTCATTGGTAAGTATGATTCATGTATTAAATACATAAATGTAAAATGATCTCAGTTAAATCATGACAACCTGAATTGTAATGTATCTGCATTACTTATTTTCAATATAGAACTGTGTTGGTATGGACTTGACTAATATTACTTTTTGCAAATCAGCTGTAGTTCGAATCTACTCTGCTTAGAATGATAACTAGGGCTCAGAAGTTCATGCCCTAACACTGAAATATGCATGCAAATGTGCTCTTAAAAACTTGAAAATATGCCAGGAAATATGCACTATTTAATTAAAACAATTAATGTACCTTTGCAGTAGACAAGACGAGTTGGTATAAATAATAAATAAAATTAACTTATTCCTTAGATGTTGAAGCAAAAGTAGTTCTGCTACTAGTATTAACTGCTAAATTGCAGTTCACAACCAACACTTTGCACAAATTTTCAACTGTCAAACATCGTCTGCAAAACACTTTTGTAATGTGAAAAACTTCTCTCCACGTCACAAGATGTTATAGGGGCATATTTAAATGATGTTAACTGCTTCACAGAGAGAGTCAAGTCTCTTGGTGTGACAGATGGTTTTCTTTCGAGGATATCTGGAATATCGCACATCTGTTTATAACCAGAATTTTTCGAAATTACATAATTCACTTTCTCTTTCACTTTTTGTCCTATGCTACCAGGAACCAAACTTAGGTCACATATTGTTTTTTCAGACAGTAAGTGATTCATGCAAAGGGGATCCTACAGCTTCCAATGCCGTTATGGCTGTTGGTAAGAAAGAAAAATG
Organism: Tenodera sinensis; assembly: GCA_030765045.1. Taxonomy (NCBI): domain Eukaryota; kingdom Metazoa; phylum Arthropoda; class Insecta; order Mantodea; family Mantidae; genus Tenodera; species Tenodera sinensis. The sequence goes on from CM060964.1 coordinate 306,355,694, forward strand.
GGCAGATATGAAACTAGGATCCTCTTTTAACCCAGTGCCTGACAGAATATTTTGCAGTTTCTATTGATGAAGTCGAGTCCAATGAATTAATCTCTTTGACTATTTCTATGTGCTCAGCATAATATAAAACTGCATGGACCCATGTTGCCCATCGAGTTAACAGTGGCGCAGGAGAAAGTCAGATATTAGGTGCTGTTGATCTAAACAACTTAACCCTTTTAGGAGATTTAACAAAAATTCTCTTTGTACTGGATACAAATCTATCTACCAATGGGAAAGAATGACGTATTGTCTCAGAAATGCGATGAAGAGCGTGTGCTAACAAGTTATATGGATTAAGTTAGGAAAAATACCTTTCAGAGTTTGTCCTGATTTTACCATATAATGACCTGTATCAGTAACAAATAAAAGTAACCGGTCGTATTTGATTCCACATGGCCATAGTAATTTCAAAGGGTCCATCACAAACTGGGTGACAGTTACGTTTTCAGTGGCTGACAATTCGCTCACATTAAAAAGATAAGGCGTAGTCTTTTGTTCATTACTTAAAGCACCCACAATTATATTAGCAATAGAACGGCATTTAGAATCAGGGGTTTCATCAACAGATACACAAACTGATCCGCTAATTCATTTTGTATATTTGAATACGCTATTGTAACAATGTCCTACATAAGTCTTATGCAGTGTACTTTCTTCAGGTACACGTTGTCAAGTGTACTTGGCAAGAAATTTTTTTAAATGTTGTATTATTAATTTTGAACAAGAGAGTATCAGCAGCTAAAAATGCTTGGCACAAGTCATAGGAAAATTCAGTAACCCTACTTCCTAAACACTCTACTAGCTGTTTTTGAACAGGTTCTTTGCGAGTTTTCTGATTAAATTCTCCTTATGTTTTGTGTGCTGAACTATTTGAAATCTTTTCTTCCTACCTAAATTTTTCTCACACGCTCCAGAAAACAGTACCCTATTATCTGTAGATATTAAATCACTTGAGAACTGTTTCTGTAAATTAATTACTCTAGCACTCGAAGTTGGTCTTATTTTAGGCATTTGAAGAGCTTTTTAACATTTTATACGCCTAATATAATTTGGTGGGAACCAGTTCATAACATGTTACGTTTGAAGACCATGACACAACTACTGGTGGGCAGACAAGCGTTGCTATAATCGTGCTGCTCAAAACGTTGACCTGCACTTCGTTTGTTAATATAAACCTCTCAGATTACGCATTGATTATTCTCTACGCACGTACATATAATGAAAGGATGGAAACTGGAGATACACTGCATGACAACATAACTCAGTATTAGTTCTCGCCACCTCGCAAGTTGCATCATCATGTGCAATATTACCAATACGAAAAATAGTATACAGATGGAAAAAATAATTTAAAAAAACCATAAAAATCATTAAAATATGTAATATAGGGGCTATAATATTGAAATCTTCATGAGTTGGATTCATGTGCAATACTACCAATATGAAAAATATTATCCAGATGGAAAAAAAAAAATAAAAAAACATTTAAGCATTAATATATGCAATATAGGGGCTATAATATTGAAATATTATGCATTTATCAAAATCAAGAAAATATGCAGTTATATGCACCATAAAATCATGTCCAAATAACTGAAAATTCCATAATTTGTGCACATAATGTAAAAGCATACATTTCTAACCCCTATGAAAAAACATGCAAATGCATGAACTTCCTAGCCCTAATGATAACATTAATAATAAATAGCATAGTAACTTGATAGTTTATGAGCTATGAGTCCACAACAAAAATCCATTCGGAAACCTATTTAAGCTTTGTAGTTGTTAGAAGACTAGAATTGAAAGCCTTTTCATTCTCATTTTAATATTAAATTCACTTTTGCATTCTCTGAATTTCAGAACTGTGCATATTACAAAATGAACTACTACAGTGCTGGACGTCTCCAGAAGTGCATCTTCAGGACTGTGGCAGAGATTTCCTTCATTTATCATTTGAAGTAAGTTATATTTAATACATTTTCCACTTTGCTGCCATAACCCAATGGCAGACTCATTGCTACATCTTTAGTAAATTATCTTTTCTTCAATTTTGTCACTGTGAGAGATTAGGGCATACAATCTGAATATTGTTGGTACAATGTTATGACATGGGCTAGGATCACATGCTAAGATAAAGTTCTTTGTAAAATAATATTGCTGTTTTAACAAGGAAATCATATAAATTTACAAACTTCAGTAAAGAAAGATGTACTAAAATGTCTGGTATTCATACTTCATAAGTTGTAGCAATGTTTCAATCTGCAGCACTATCTTAATATTGTTGTGATGTTACTGGTACATAGCTAATGGTATCTTCACAAGAAAATAATTTCTTTGAAGAACCACTGATATGAGATTAAAGCCGGTGTCCCACGGTCCAACCTTTTTGACCAAACTTTCTGTATCCAATGGAATTGTACACAAAAGACAGTGTCTGTCACACTATGGTGAATTTTGGTCCAACACAAATGACAGTTCACGTAGCAAGTGTGAAAAGTATACGTGGCAGAAGTAAATATTAATTTAGTGATTGCTATATTAAGTATAGGTTTGCGATATATTTCCACGAGTCTATGTAGGAAGAAAAGATGTATTACAAGTAAAAGACGTTGGTTCAGCACGGTCATGAGAACAGGACACGGGCCAGGTATATTGGGTCTGCTACAGAACGAAATGAGGTTAGAGGAATTGGAAAATTATGGCAATTTTCTACAAATTGGAGAAGCTTTATTTCTCGACCTTTTACTTCCTGTAGAAGGCAATATTACACACCAGGACTCAAATATGAGACAAACTATTATAGTGCAAAAGAGATAAGGTACAATTGTAATGGTTTTAATCTTAGTATGCATGGGACAGGAGATTTGAATTCATTTCATAACGTAAAATTTGAACTCCTGTTAACTGGAAATTTATGAAATTCAGCTATGTAATGATCACCTCTTTAATATATGTTAATGGTCACGAAAAATTGTTAATGAATCTTCCACAAAAAGTTTAAACGTTTTATTAAAATACCCATCAGCTGTGCATATAAAACAGCTAACTACATGTTGCCTGTGCAGTCTGCCATATTGCTTTGTTACTTACGCTGGTTGGCTATTTTCAGGTTGTTGGATGAAAAACTTAGATGCAACTTAATCACATTGTATACAAATAGATTGGATACAAAAAATAGTATAGAAATTGTATGCAACAAAATTGTATCCAACTCTTGATGTTCCCATGATGCTCTTTTGTTGTATACAATGTGTTGGACCTTGTACATCAGCATAAGTTAAAAATATTGAAATAAAGAAACAAGTTTATGGTAAACAAGTGATACTACAGTGTTGCATTTAGAGAAGTTTTGATCTGTGTTGTTGCTGAGAATGAAGAGAGAATGTGTTAAAAGTATCAGGATATTTTATAGTTAGTGATAGGCCAGCTAAATTATAGTATCCTGTAAAAATCAAATGTTTTCATTCAGTTTAGCCATTCATATAAACATGTTAAAATATAATTGGATCAATGAAAACAGTTTTCTTTTCAATGATCATACAGCTGATGTTACAATTGTATTTGGTTCTGAGTTGCATTAAAATTATATTTGCAGCACAGGTATAAACAGAGTTTTCATGTGGCCCAAGAACAGAATTTTAGCCGTAAAAGTGTAATTAATAAGTAATCAATGATCTTAGATATACTCTTACACAGTTATTAATTGCTCAATTTATTCAGAATGTTTGTCATTGTGTTAGGTTATGTTTATTTAAATGTAAATATACTTTTTGAAATTGCACTAGGTGAAATATAATAGTCATTTGACAGTTTGTTTTTGGTCGAGATCATTTAATAGTTTGGGGTGTAATTACCACAATGCTATTCTTGTGTTAGAGATATATACAAGAAAAATTTAGTTTCTTTTATGGATGCACTTTAACTGATATAGTTCTCAGCGTCCCATACTACATTGGGAATGATCGATTGCTTAATTTTACTCAGAGGCCTCCTTAATTAGGCTTGAGGCCCTTCTTTGTGCTGCATATCTACAACACAGGATTCTTCCCTTCTAAAGGAAGCTGTGCTAGTTAGAGATTTTTATGCCCAAAAATCCTCGCCCTCAGCCACATTTAAACACCCAGGGCACATACACAAAATCAACAATCAGTGCCAACCAAGTCACACCAACAATATAGAAACAAATCTGTGTTGTATCAACCAGGCCTAGAAACTAGAATTTAATGTTTTGAACTGATCAGTTTTGTGAAAAGAACAAGATTTACTCCGACATTCCAACTCCCACAAGGAAAAAGGATAGCAAAGGATATAAAATGTGACAGTAGTACTATAGAATACACACTAAGAGTAGGAAATTGTACCAAACTAAATTTTGATTATGATGGGACTTGATATCATTTTGAAATGAATTATATGAAATACTGATGAATTATTTGCACTGTTTCCTGTTGTTTGTTTCAGGAGAGCATAATTGGTTTGGCAGCACCTACCTTGGATAGTGTTATATATATTGTGTATAATTTGCATACTGCTTTGTTGCTGACACTGTCTCATGTACTAATTTTAAACGTTTAAATAAACTATGAATGCCATATGAGACAATCTCAAATTTCAGGTCTTTCTCTTAATACATTCTTTGTAAACTTGTGCAGAAAACGTATATTAAAGTGTAATTGCTTTTCAAAATCTTATTAAACATAGGCATTAACATGACTTCTTTGTTTTCTTTTTGAAATACTGCTGGTTTTTTTATGCATAGTTGGTGTATGTTCATTTAAAATCTATAGTTTTTTATTTCTTGGTCACTAAGGTTATCTTTCAGGAGTTTGTTTTAACATTATTACTAATTTACTGTGTACAAAAAAAGTTGCATTACACATAACCTTGTACTATCCTTTCCTGTTTTCCTCTGCCATTAACTCAATGTGTGCTTATAATTGCTGTAAGCTTTGAAATTCTTGAGAGAAATAAAATAAAAATATATTGCATAATCTCAACAATTTGTGTGATATTACACTCTCCTTCAGGTTACTAAAGTTATGATTAATTGAAGACAAATATTCATACATAGAAAAAAATGTCAAGTTTAGAAGTGGCTTCTTCTTGCCAATCTTATATTCAGGAATTGATTGAACTTCTTTCGAAGTCACATCTCGCGCACTCATGAATTGTTTACAGAACATTTCAAATTGTCACATATTAGCATAATATGCATTACATCAGTTACTTGGACAAGAATCACGTAGCTCATGTAGTGTGTATTATACCATATCTCAGCCTAGTTCAGTCCTGCTGTAAACAAGGCAGAGCGCCACGTGTTAGACATACAGGCACGCACAAAAGTTTTGCAACACTAGCACTATATATAGCAGCACTAACTTCTAGACAATAAATAGAGTTGGGTTACACATTAATTTATTAAATCTATGAGTTGGAATATTAATAGAATCGTGCAGTAACATAATGGTTACCTTTAATCGGATTCTTTCCTCTCTGTCCACTATATCTGATTTCCGCCTCGCTTTTGAAACTTCAATCCAACATCTATCAGCAAACGGTGGAGAGTACTTGCTGAAAAATTCGGCAAGTCCGTGTCAGAATTTACCGCATGCAAAATTTTGTCGAGTCGGCGGTTCATTTCTGAAAAAATAACCATGAACTTTACTGCGTATAGCAGTTTTCGTAAAATCGTCCTATTTCTCCACGCGCTGTTTGCATTTACGTGATTTTCCCGGTGTTCTTAGAGTTCCAGATGCTTGCTGTTCCATTGTAACACTGTGTTCACTACTTGCGGAAACACCAAAGAGATCACCAGTTTCTTTCTCAATGTTTTTATAGACGACTCCGGGTTTCTTTCTTAAAGCACTGCGAAACAATGCGCGATCATTCGCCTCTCACCACTTTTTAAAGGTTTGCTTCGATTGTGTTTCGTTTTGGCTGAAGCACCAGTCTGCTCCATGATGAAAAGCTTACTGATTTTAAATTGCATATACATAAGTGTCCTTGGCCTTGTGAGGTCCACGAGATGTACAGGAAATACAGTGTTAAATATCAGAAGCAACTCCACACTATAAACAAAAACATCTTAATCAGCATTCAGCTCGATACAGACCTCGTTGCGAGAGAGTTGCCTGGTATAGGAATGCAAAAATATATAATAGCAGTGTCCTTTAGTAATTGTTAAGTAAAATACAGCTTAATTTAACATAATACATTAATAGTGTGTATAATTTCACCTGTCTTCTGTCTAATCTGTATATAGTATACTATTATGTATATATTCCCTTCACAAAGTCACAAGCCGAGAACACATCTATGTGGTATGTGAAGCAGAAAGATAAAATGTGGGCCTATTTACGTTTATAAGAATTGAAACATTTGCATACTTTTCTGTGTCCGAAATGAGCTCGCGCAGAGCAGTGATCAGAAAACTACTTACAATACTGTACTTAAAGGAGGGGTTTATCGTATGTATGCAAATAAAAGAAAATGCCCATTATCTTCGCCAAACCAATCAACAGCTTAACCGTTTTCTGTCTCAATATCTCTGTCTCTCTTCCCGCCCAGATGTTTACAACAGGATGGAACTAGGTTGCGACATATTATAGGCTAATATGTGAAAATTTAAAATGTGTGGGAAACTATTCACGAGTGCGCGAATTGTGATTTCGAAAGAAAGAAATTCGGCATTTGATTTTGGCGCGGAATAGGCACGAAGGAGGGACGGATGTAGCGCTGCTCGGTCGATATAGAGGCGTACTGCATTATCGATGGAATCGTTAGTTCGTGCTGGTGCCATGGTGAAAGGTAGCGACATAAGCGACATTTATGACATCACCCTTTAACACAGAGTAGAACATCTGGTATAATCTGTGGGAAATACTAACCAACTAATACCCCATTGAATACGAAATAGAAAAAGCAGTTCTTACTCAACACGAAAAGTTGATCAGACTCCCATTCAATACATGGAACAAGAGAAATTTTACACATATACTAAAGACTCAGGAGAGCTTACTTTCCAAAATTCAAGACATCAAGAAGAATATACCTTCCTAATTCTAAGGAAAACTTCATATCTAAAGTCAATCCAACACAAACATTAGACATCACATATTATTTACACCTGACAGAAGAAGTTAAGAAAAGTGATACTCCAACTAGTGTTCTAAAACTATTGGCATTAGAGACAATCCATACTAGATTTCCAGAACACGAATACTCCATATTTATACTGATGGATCACTGATATCAAACCGAGATGGAGCAGGGGCTGAAGTCACGTGTCACCTCTTTTCCTATTACAAATCTTTAAGTTATGGAACTACGAACTTTGATGGAGAAATTGAAGCAATTCGAATGGCCCTACAAAATCTTTTGTACAGAATTTCACATTTTCAGCAAGCAGTTATTCTCTCAGATTCCAGGGCAGCAATTATAGCAATTACTTCCAAGTTGTCACCAAAAAGCCAAACAATTATAGAATGTTGGAAAATCCTTACCCATTTAACAGCAGTTCAAAAACACCTAGTCTTCCAATGGATATCAGCACTCTGGACTGAGTGGTAATGAGAAAGCTGATTTTCTTGCAAAAAAGGGTACCAGCAGTGTACAAAAATCTATAGTTAATCTACCATTTTATGCAGCTAAAACATTAGTCAACTCTGAATTCAAAAAGTTACTGCAAAATATTACTATGAAAAATCAAAGAATAAAAGATGGGAACTACCAAACATTCAAACAGTAATTCCCGAGTATCCTCGAAAAACAGCAGTTGCAACCTTCAGGTTGATTACAGGACATGATTGTCTGGCAAAACATTTAAACAGATTGGGATATATTCTCCACCACTCTGTCCCCTATGTGATCTGCAAGAGGAAATGGATCGAGACCACCTTCAAATATGCCCGGCCACTTCTAGTGCCCCATCCATCAGTGAAAAATATTGGAGAGCAAGAGGATTAATGACTTCATTGTCAGAAATCCAGCATTAGCTAACAACATTTTTTTTTAACATTTAAATGCATTTTCCGGTCATTTTCTTTCTTTTTCGCGAATTTATTGGACATTTTAAAATAATCTGTTTAAAAGTTTATTTATATCATCTTTTATAAAATATTAACTTTGTAAGTGTGGTAAACATGTAATTAACACAGGTCAGCGTCCTAACAGTGCTGATGAATTTATGACGCATCAATTCGAGGAATCGCCGATTACATCGTGCAATACGTGTAGATTGCATCAGTCACAACTTCAGGAGCTAGAAGTGTCGCAGTAAGAGAGTAAATTTGTGTGTAAATTCATTGTGCTGTGGAATTAAAATGCAGAAACAAAAACAGTCAACTGCATCCTGTTTGAAATGGTACGTTTCAGAGTTTGATGGAAACATATTCTCTATTAATTGAACTGTATTGTTCTGTAAAGTGTGCGAAATTAAAGTAGCTGCAGACAAACGGTTCCGGTACAACATGTTGGACAGGAAAAACATTTGCGAGATCTTCAAAATGTGAAAAAAGACAAGTGTCACAGTTACTGTAAAAAGAAACTGCTTCGACATCAAGTAACAAGCATCTTCCTTTTGTAAAGAATTATGTGAATTGTTTGTTAGTGCAAATATTCCGCTAGGAAAATTAAGTAATTCCAAATTATGAGATTTTCTTGAACGTCACACTGGTGATACAATTCCAGATGAATCAACTTTGCGTAAAAGTTACCAACAAAAATGTTATGAAGACACAAACCAAATACATGAATGTGTGAATGGGAGAAAAATGTATGTATCAATTGATGAGACAACCGATTCAGAGGGGTGTTATATAGTCAATGTAGTGATAGGTACTCTAGAAGCTACTAGTGCCGGATAAATGTTTCTTCTGACCTCAGAGGTTATGGAAGCTGTTAACCACTGTCAGATATGCAAACTGTTCGATAAATCCATGTGTTTATTGTGGCCTAGTGGAATACAGCATGACAATGTGCTCCTCTTCCTAACAGACACAGCGCCTTACATGGTAAAGACGACAAAATCGATCCAATCATTTTACACTAAGACGGTGCATGTTACGTGTTTGGCCCATGCTTTTCATTGAATTGCGGAACAGGTCAGATCAACATTTCCAGAAGTAGATACACTAATTTCCACCGTAAAGAAAATATTTTTGAAAGCACCAACCTGACTCAAAGACAAAGCCCCTAATATAGCTTTGCCCAATTTGCACCAATTTTAACACGTTAGGGTACATGGTTAACTGCATGTATGTGAAAATTTTCAAATGGTGAGAGAAGTGGTGAATAGCTTTGATAGGGCAGACTCTAAGGCAATTGAGAGAACACAGGATCTGTTTTCTGATACTCAAATCCAAGGTAAAGTAGCTTTCATTAAATCAAATTTTGCATTTTTGACGGAAACCATAACCCACCTTGAAGAAAGTTGCATGACATTGGATAAGTCGATTGAGTTAGTGAGGATTGCAGAAGAGAGGATGCAAATTTAAAAGGTGAGATTGGGGACAAAATTAGAGAGAAACTAAAATTTGTGTTGGACAAAAATAAAGGATACCAAACAGTTTGTCAGATTACCAATATCTTGTCAGGAGAAAACTTCAGAACTGATATTTTTGAACAGGATTTAACAGGCAGTGGCATAGTGTTTTTTAAATATGCACCTATAACATCTGTGGAAGTGGTAAGAAGTTTCTCAAAGTATAAAACAGTTTTAGCTGACAATTGATGTTCCTTTACTTTTGATAACTTGAAGATGACCATGGAGGTGTACTGCAACGCTAAGTAAGGTATGTTTTGGCTAATGGATACAGTAACTTATTTTTCATATTTTATAAAATTGGAAATTACCTGATGAATTTTTAATCTATTTATTATTTAGTAGCAATAATTGCATTATTTACTAAGAAAGTTGATTTTAAAATATGGTTATTCGAACCATATATTCAGTATTTGTCTAAGACAGTTATCAATTTACTATTATGAAAGAAATTGTTAATTTTTGTTAGGTCATTTTTTTACATTTTATGTGCATTTTTATTATGTTTTAAGGGCATTTTATAGCTCATTTTTAGAGAATTTTTAGGTCAACAACTTCCAGGCCCTACTAATTACCATCTAAAGGTTATTTAATCCTGGGGCATAAAGTACTTACATAAAGTAAGTCACCATTGGGGTAATTGCCTCTGATGTGAGACTACCTTAGTGGTTTACTGGCAGAAAAATATGAGTCGGTTGGAGAATTTAATGTCATTCTGGCAGTCTGTCACAGTAGCTTAATGGTTAGAGCACCCACCTGGTAAGCGGACGGTCTGTGGTTCAAATCGCAGCTGTGGCGTTGTATTTTTCAGTTCTGATTCTACCTATCAAACGTTAACAAGCTTTTTCTCGAGTGAAACCTAGGTTGCATCTCGACTATGCTAAATCACATATTCCAGAAAATACAGCCCACTCTGTTCTGCATGGTGTTCAGCACATTTCCAGGAGATAGTGAGGACTGGCTCTGTTCATTCAAAATAGCCGACAGAAATAACTAAACTAGTCAAACTCCAAGTCAAAGTTAGAATTTAATATGCTTTGAATATTAGTATATGCCACTGTCTCTAAAGCTCACCATATACCCCCTTTGGGAGTAACCTAACTTACCAAGCAATGAATGGATCCATTTCTGAAGTGGAGGCACCCAGACGGTGGAGTCCATTATCTCCGATAGGGTGACGGTGAGAATGGCAGTGGAATGAAAGGACCTACAACCTTTATGGTGGACTCCAAACCATGTTAGGTCTTGGGTATACCCCACATGAGCTAGTCCGAGGTGAAAATTTGGATAGAGCAGACAAAATTGCTACCCAGAGGTGGGAGCCGAACCACAGACCCCCCAGTATGACAAGCTGCAAATGAAACCACTGAACTATCCCAATGCCCATGTTAGTATACACTGAATGTCAGTTATAAACAGCATTCTCCCCCCCCCCCCCTCTCTCTCTCTCTCTCTCTCTCTCTCTCTCTCTCTCTCTAAGATATATTGCTCACCCCTGAAGTTCTCAGAGTTTCTGACATCAGTATGGATAAACACAGCCTTGTCCTTGCCATGCTCAGCATTTAGCTTCTTAATCGCCTCCTTGCCTTTCTGTGCATTTACATCGCAAATGACAACCTGTTGAAAAAATATGTAAATTAAGTTTTCTGTAAATTAGAGTAGTCTACAATGGCAACTCTTGTTCAACATTTTTCAGGGGCTAAAAAATGACATTGCTTCCTCATGTATTGGTAATCAATTATTACTGTTACAGATTTTGTTAGCTATATTTTTTCACGTTGTATGCCTGCAGCCCATGTTATAATACAGCCGTGAAGCAGTGTTAGTCTTGGCACTCACTAACTCGCTGCATGGCTAGCTACTTCGGGTTCTTATTCTCATTTGGTGTATCTCATGTAGTGAAGATGTAGAGAAATGAATTGTTTAATACTTGAAATAAAATCCAATATGCCTAATTTTTACTGCAGAACTATGTATTATGTGTATTATCTGCAATTTCTTCCTCAAACAACTGCAGAACGCTCTATACTAAAATGCAGTGCTTTTAAGCACCTCCTTTACAAATTAGCTAAATAAACAGCTACAATAACACAATGTTAGTATCATAAATCTCTCTCTGTATAATTAATGTCGTATCTAGGCATCACTATTCCGTAAGTCGAAATTCCAAAATGTTTGTCTACTGATGAAAAATTCTTTAACTGTTATTCTTCGTTGATCAGTAACCATGGGGACAAGTGAAGCACGATCTCTTGTTGCCTCTGTTACATAGCCTTTTAACAAATGTTTTTAGGGGGCTTATACAAGAAACGGTTTCAAATGCCCCTCATTGTTATCAAAGTATTGCATTTTTATTGTTAATATTATTCTTAAATTTATATACTTGGATGACAATGACATCCCCATGTTTTGTATAATACAATACAATATTAGTCAATAATTTTGATATGTACAGAAAAATGACAATTTACATTACATTTTTTGCATAAACAATTTAAAATAAAATAGCTGTACATGATACAACATTACAATTTGTAACTTTCATTATGGTAATGGGGTGTTTGTTACTTGTTTGGTCAATATTTTTTTAAATTTTGCTTATTCTTCTTATTACTTTTCTTTTAAGATCTTATAAGGTCGTAGATTTTGTTTGTGAAATCTTCCCAACAGCTTGCTTTTGTCATAAAGTTCATATGTGTGGTTCCCAAACTTCATTTTATATGGTGCTTTGTACAAAAGTTCTAATTTGTAGCTCCTTTTCTGTTAGGCTTTTGAAATTTTGCGGTCGCGTACCAAAATTGTATCTCTAACTTCAGGTTCCCACTTATGTTTTCTACGTTTTACCTTCATATTTCTCTTTTCTGCTCTTTTCTATATCTTTTAGAAAGCTATGTGGCACATTTCTTCCTCCATTAATTCTTTAGATATAGGAATCATTTTAGGAAGGTTGGGAACAATCGGTTTAGGTTTCTGATTGGTTTTTAATTCAACAGGCAAGAAAGAAGTCATAATATTGATGGTATTATTTAGTATGTCTTCTATAATTTTGCAATGAGGTACCCATGTTAACGTGGGTTTTATGGCACAGTATGCAAAAATAAACAGATATGTGCTTCCAAATTCTTTCAGAAGGATTTCCTTGGAATAAATAAGCAGATGAATTGTATAATTTTATCCCTGAATTTCTCAATGTTTCGGTGAATAATTTACTTTTCTGTACCATAGTATTATCTGATCGAATGGCTCGGATCTTTCAATATTTTGGAATATAATCTTCCAAAATTTTATTTAAGCATTTGTGATTATTTATATTACATACTGGGTATATTTTAACAAATTTAGTGAAAATGTCATACATGACAAAGATGTATTTAAAATTATGTATTCCAAACGGCATTTCTCCATGAGCATCAATTGTAATGAGGGCATTTTTTTTATCCCGAATAACGGTTCCTGGTTCAATGTCATATTTTACATTTAAAGGTTTCACTTTCTGGCAAAGTTCGCATGCAGAGATGTATTTCCTTACTTTCTTAGTTAAATGTTTTATGTACAAATTTTCGCCAATAGTTATTGCAGTTTTCTCGGTTCCTGAGTGTGATAGAGTTTGATGGAATGTTAATATTGTGTCCCTCTCCATAGATTTGAGAATTATGACTTTCCATTTCTTTGTGTGGGTTCCATGAGCTTTATACAAAATTCCATCCAATTTTCCTATATTTCCTGTTGCATTGGGTGTAATTTCTGGTGAAGTAGCCCATAATCATGACAAATCTGAATCAAGTTTTTGTTCTCTTATACCCTTAATTTGTTTTGAGAAGTTGCTATTTGCTTTCCAATATAAGTTCAAAATTTTAATTTCATGACGTGGATTATATTTCTGGAATTTGTCGATCCGTTTTAATCTGGACAGAGTATCACAAAATATGTCATCCTTTCCAGAAATGTGTTCTATTTCGATATAATATGATATCTCATGGATGTATCTAGATATTTTTTAATTAGTAAGTTTGCATTTCTGTATAAATGACAAACTCATGTGATCTGTATGCAAAATGACCTTAGAGTTGTATATGTATTGGCAAAATTTTATTAATGCAAAATAAATCACAGAGATTTCTTGTTCTGTAACACAAGCATTTGCTTCTGTTTTATTTAAAGTTCTAGATGTCGTAGATATTATGTGTTCTTCTCCATCCTCCCATATTTGGAGTAAATTTAAGTTAAATTTGTGAAATGGTAGTTCTGATCTAAGTCTTTCTAATAGTATTGCGTTTTTAAACAATTCTTTCGATCTTTTAAATGCAGCTTGGTGGCACTCGTCCCATTTCCATTTAATGTCCTTTTTAAGCAATTCTCGGAGGGGAGCTACCTCTGCTGCGTAATTATGAATAAACTTACTCTGATATTGTAGAATGCCTAGATACCAGCGTAATTGTTTTAAATTTTTGGGTGATAGTATTTCTTCGACTGCTGATACCCTTTCTGGATTAGGTTTCAATCCGTCGGCTGATATTATGTAACTGAGGAGTTTGGTTTCCTTTGCAAAAAATTCTGACTTACAAAGGTTGATCAACATTCCTCCTTCTAGAAATTTGTCCAAAATGTAACTAACATGTTTTAAATGTGTATTGGCATCTTCATCATAAATTAGGAAATTGTTGACGTACTGTGTGACAAAACCATCTATGCTGTCACCGAAAATGACATTTAATCCTCTTAGTAGAGTTCCACTACTAGTGCATAATCCAAAGGCACATGTTTTAAAATGGAAAATTTTTCCATTACACTGGTCAACAAAATTTAAGTTGTTTAATGTTAAAAGAAGTATAAAGGGTGATTCTTACTGAATTTTGTGTGCTGATTACAAATCGTTTTGCAGAACTTTTCCATCACCCATAGTTTTTGAGTAATTGCATTAACAAGATTTCTTGTAATTATGCAGTTAATATGTGTAACACTTAGCTTGAGTACCTTTTACATTACTAAAATGTATGTCAATTAGAGTTTCAACTGTACTTTGCTTAAGGAACATCCCTCGAGTGTGTAGCAATAGTCTACCAACATATTTGGAGTCCATTTTCCCTGGTAGCGTCTTTTCATTTCAGCGATGTCCTGATGGAAACGCTTGCCATGTTCGTTGCTGACAGCACCAAGGTTCTCAGGAAAGAAGTCAAGATGGGAGTCCAACATGTGTATTTTCAAGGACATGTTACATCTCATGATCTTGTAGTTCTCAATCAGCTCACTGACAAGTTCTGCGTAAATGTTCAGACCTGTGGTTTCCAAGAAAGTTTATGACAATGTTTTTGAAAGAGAACCATGCAGCTCATTCTTGGGTATTTAAAAGGCTTTCAAACTGTTAATCGTTCATAAGTTGTCTAATTTGAGGGCCAACAAATATTCCCTTCTTTATTTTCGCTTCACTGATCTTTGGAAACTTAGTTTTCAGGAACAGAAATGCACTCCCATCACGATCCATTGCTTTCACAAAGTTCTTAAACAAACCTAGTTTGATGTGTAATGGAGGTAATAAGATTTTGTCAGCATCTTGCAAGTGGTTGGTAAACAACATTTGCCTGTCCTGGGTTGAATGACTCTCTTTGGCCAACTTTTTTAACATAATGATTGCTTTTGTCTCTACTATCCCACATGCACAAGAAACAGCAAAATTTTGTACAACCAAGTTGTGCTCCAAGTAAGATAACTATCACTTTAAAATCTGCACATATATGCCATGAGTAGTCATCATATCGGATACTGCATAGCAAGAGTTGCATGTTCACATAACTCTGCTTCATATCAACTGCATGGGCTATAGGAATGGATGGAAACTTGTTTCCATTATGTAGCAAGACTCCTTTCAAGCTTGTTTTCGAAGAGTCAATGAACAAGCGCCAATCTTCAGGCTTGTGTTGAACACCGAGAGACTCCATCAAAGAATCGACATCATTACAGAACACCAGGTCCTCCAGTTTAGAAAATAAGTGCTCCAATTCCTTTTGGCGTTGACGAAAAGAAGTTATTTTGGTACCATCCTGCAGGAGATGCCAGCCTTTCAATCTTGAAGCAAGTAACTAGGCTTTACTTTTAGACGTATTTTCTCTCTTATCTTGCCAATAGCTACACCAATATACACCACAAACAGGTAAGAATTTGATTTTACCATTCTTTTGCAATAATTGAAATAAACTTTCTGCACAAACAGTTGTGGTTGATCACGTATCAATCATGGCCTCAAAAGTTTTGCCCATTATATTAACGCTAATTAAAGGCGCATTAAATAAGGTGGTAGTGGTCCCTAACTTATCTTCTGATGAATCGATTTTATTCGGTAATTTAATAATTGTGTTTAAAGGACTCCAATGCAAAGATGTAATCAACTGTGCCATAGGATCATAAGACGGTGTCGTACTATGATCCTTCATTAGTTTTCTGTTTTGGATATCCGCAATGCTAACCTGTGGTTCTGTATTTGTTTGACCATCAACTAGTTGACTTCGTTCACTCCTTTGTACTTCCGATCGAATCTTGGATACCTATCAGAATAGTATTCCTGAGATTGTCTATTTATTTGGTCATGTCCACTTTGATTATATCGAATATATGGATTATGCCTGTATTCGTGATTGTTCCCTCTATTAACACCTATATAACTGAGGTGTGTATTTTCTCTTGTATGTCCCTGAAAACGGTTATTTCTGTAATCCTGTCGAAACCTCTGGTTCTGAAAACGGTTCCTAGATTTATTGATATTTTGATTTGAATGTTGGTCAAATAGGTTATGGTTATTTCTGTTCCTTGAAGTATTGTTGTTTTGGTTTAAGTGTTGGTCGAAGTGGTTGTAATCATTTAAATGTTTTGCTCCTTCCCCACGAAAATCATGGTTTTCGTCTGTCACAGGATGCTCATAATTTTGTTGGCAAAAAGCACCATTATTTATGCGGCTTTGCAGCATTTGTGTGACACCATTTGCACTTCTACATTCGCCTATTTGTAAGCTATTGATCGTAATTCCTGGTTGTGTCAAATCACAGTTGAACGCTATCAATAGCTCAATCACATCGGCAAAATCGATTGGTTTTGCAACTATCAGGTTGTGTCTAACAGAGTCTGGGAAATGTGTAATCACCGTCGTTATGTTCTCCTGTTCGTTCAAAGGCGGTTCTATCATTTTGCAAAGGTTGGTTATTTTCATAAAATAATCCATAAGACTGGTATCTTTTGGGTCATATTTCCCAGTAGCAAATTGTACACGGATCCAGTTCTGCTTAGCTAGTCCCCAATATCTTGCAAGGAATAAGTTCCTGAATGACACATATGATTCATTTCCCACAAAAGTTGATTTTAGCCATTGTAAACCTTTTCTTTTTAAGGTTTGCCTATCATCATGCATAAATCTGAGGGAATATTTTTAATTTGGAAATAAAGTTCCATTTCTTTTAGAAATTGTTTGGGGTTATCATTAGTGTCATCAAAAATAGACACAGTAATTTTGTGAAGGTTTTTAGTTGCTTTTATATATTCAGGTAGACAATCACTTACTTGTAGTTGTAGATAAACAGGAGCGCTTTCGTGGAGGTTACGTCCACATCCTCAGCCAGTAGCAACTGTTGTTTGAAGTCCGAGTTTGGTGCCTTGTACACTCTCCTTCGCTCTGGTGGTAGAACTTGCAAACACAATCAAATCTGGTGCAGAGGGAATTTCAAAATTGCAGACATGACTGGAGTTTAAGTGAATAAAATATTTCTCCCAAAGGTCCAATTCTAATGCAGAAGTGGCTGGTTTTAGCAGTTTGATGTTGTTTCCAATGTTGTGATTCTCGTTCCAAAAATGGTGTGCCACCGCAGATTTCTCACACTGTTTGTTGAGAATGTGTCTCCTGTGTTCTTTTAGTCTAATATTCAGGTTCCTTTTTGTTTTACCTATGTAGAATTTCTCACAATCGTCACAATCGATCTTGTAGATTCCTGATTTGGCGGTTTTTGAAAGCGTATTCTGAAGTGGGGAGTTGAGTAAGTTCCTGAGGTTGTATTTGTTGTAAGGTGCCAATTTTATGTTGTAGTCTTTGAAAATGGTAGTCAGTTTTCTAAACAGTTTGGGATGATATGTCATTTTTTTAAAATGCCCTTTAGTTTCATTTATTCTTTTTAATTTGGTTAAATCAGTAAGCTTTTTCTGTTTGATTGAGTGTTTGTTCATTTTATGTATAACATCAGAGTTGAAATTGTTCAAGTTTGCAATGTTGAGGATATTGTGGAATTCTAAATCATATTCCTCTTTTTCAAGTGGTATGGAGTTGAGTCTGTGTAGTAAGCTTCTGAAGACCGCATATTGATGAGAGTAAGGGTTATTATTGTTCTTCTTAATGTAATTGTCTACGTGAGTAATTTTGTTCAAAATTTGGTTGTTATAACTGGTTTCATGGATATGTCTTGTGTATTCAGGTAAGGACGAATAGTGTTGATTAACTGGCTCGTCAGTGTTTGTGTTGCATAGTATATGTTGATCGTCAGTCTGTATATTAGTCTTTACATTGCAATTATTTTGCATACAGTCAATACCAATATCACTACTAACATTAACATTATCCTCATTATTTATACCTTGTGCTTGAAAGGCTACAACTATTTTACGTAAGTTATATACATTCTCTTTTCCTTTATCAAAGCACTCTTGCAAAGATTTTACTTTATTGTCTATTACTGTTTTGTGGCTTTGCATTTCAAGCATGAGGTCATTTTTATTATTGATGTTTTGTAATTTTATAGTCTCTACTTCTTGGCCTAAGGCATCTCTAAGCTCTATAATGACTGCCACTTGTGTAGAACTGCAGCCAAGTTGTTCAAGCCAAAGTTTGACCAGTTCCCGTGATTGACTGTGAAATTTGCTATTTATTTCAATCATCATGTTCTATTGTTCTGATTTAAAATTTTCTATAACTTCAGAGTTTTGTTTATCTAACCTCACTTGTTCTTTAGTAATTTCAGCTATGCTAATTTGGAGTTCGCTAACTTATGTTTCTATCTTATCATTTAAAGTTTGATTCTGATTTACTATTTCTAATCTAAGTTGTTCATTTTGGATAGCAATTTCTGATTTAAGTTGTTCATTAACCTTAATTCCATTTATTCCATTATTAACATTACTTTATCAATGTCCGAAATTTGCACACTGCTTTCATTGCTCGCTTGGTCGTGATCACCTTCCATTTTATTTGGTTTTGATAATTTTCCACTACATAAAAGCATACACTAGCACCACAATAAAGTAATGTGCACCGACTTAATTTTTGATATCTTCTTACTTGCTGGAAGATTACCATGTTTTACTGGTGATGGAATTTCCTATCCTGGGAGTCGTGTCGTTCCCTTTCCAGGTCCTTTTATTGCCATCTCCTCTTTCAAGCCTCGCAGAAGGGTCGCCAATTATGAAGCGTGGTTAGTCTTGGCACTCACTATTTCGCTGCACGGCTAGCTACTTCGGGTTCTTATTCTCATTTGGTGTATCTCAGGGAGCGAAGATGTAGAGAAATGAATTGTTTAATAATTGAAATAAAATCCAAAATACCTAGTTTTTACTGCAGAACTATCTATTATATGCAATTTCTTCCTCAAACAACTGCAGAATGCTCCATACTAAAATACTGTGCTTTTAAGCACCTCCTTTACAAATTAGCTAAATAAACAGCTACAATAACACAATGTTACTATCATAAATCTCTCTCTGTATAATTAATGTCCTATCTAGGCATCACTATTCCGTAAGTCGAAATTCCAAAATGTTTGGCTACTGAAGAAAAATTCTTTAACTGTTATTCTTCGTTGATTAGTAACCATGGGGACAAGTGAAGCGCAATCTCTCATTGCCTCTGTTGCATTGCCTTTTAACATAAATGTTTTTAGGGGGCTTATACAAGAAACGGTTTCAGACGTCAGAAATTAGTGCAAGAAGCCTTAGCATCATTTTTACCGAAAGATGCTAGATCAAATATCCACTTGGAGAAAAAATCCAGTTTTTAGTCAAACACAGTAATTTCTTTTGATAAGTTTTTCTTTCATCCAAATAGATCTTTTGGTACTCAAATTTAAATTTGGATTTTACATCATTGTAAAATGCATTTTTTGTGTAAAAACAACAAATTTCTTGTAAACCTTGCAGCAGTCAGTTTTCAATCAATTTTTTATTCTTTCATTGAACTGTTTATATTATATGCAGAATGATGTGAAGCAGAATTGCGAACTTCCATTAATTTACCAAATGTCTGGTATTTTTATTGTGAATGTTGGCTTTATGTTTTAATTAAAGCTTTTAACAACTAAGCACAATTTTTTTCTCATAATATTTTCCTCAATCATTCTGCTTCAAAACATTCCTTGTTTTATTCTGATTAATTTGGTATATAAATGTAGAGGTTTTCTTAACTTTTAGGAAAAATAAAAAAATTATTTTGTTGTTTAATGACGCTGTCAATTGCCAGGATCACATCAGTGTCGCCAGTGTGCCGGAATTTCGTCCCGCAGGAGTTCTTTTACATGCCAGTAAATCTACTGACATGGAGCTGTCGTTTTTAAGCACACTTAAAAACCATCGGTCTGGGCCAGGTTTGAACCCGCAACCTTGGGATCAGTAGGCCAGCATCTAACCATTAAGTTTAAGATGTTTTTTATTCTGAATGTCACAAAATGTACAAATTTTTAGTTTTGAGAAAATAAGGAATTAAAGTTTATCATTTAACAGTCGTTCTGTACTCACAATTTAACCAGCTACAACTTCCCTGCTCCATAAATAGGACCCTCTTCTTCATATTTTTGTTCTATTTGAGCTTCCTTCGACCTCTAATAAATACAAGTTATAAACCTTTATAACTTGTACTGCTATCCTCTATATTACAGATTACAGTGTTGCCATCACTGCAATTTTGGGGTGTAATGTGCCGATTTCCACAAAAAAAATTGTTTTCTCTTTTTATCTCTTCGACCTCCAAAACCCATTCAGGCCCATACCCATTCCTAAAAGATTTTTCTCTGGTATCCCTTCTTCAAATCGTTTAAGGGGAGTTAGGGGTGAGTTTAGGAAATTCTACAATTTGTATGCTAGCAGTACCAAATTTTAACCACGTTAATAGAGTGCTTAGATATGCAGCTGTACAAAATTTGAAGTATGTAAGTCAAATAAGTTTTTTAATTAAAAGCTTTTAATTGATTACAAATATACTCTGATTAAAAATGCTCCTTGCGTAACAATTTTTATATGTTTGGCATGAAACTTGGTGATCTGATGCTTCATGCACTTGAAAGTCATAATTGCTCTGGATTTTGATTTTACACCAGTACTTTAGTATCTGGAAATTTATTAATATGTCTATTTACAGATTTCATGTTTTTTTAACTTTTCATCGGCATTTGTATGCGAATATGTTCAATATTACTTGGCTGATATCAAAACCCAGAGCAATTTTGGAGCCTTATATGAATAAGAACATATCCTGAAATTTTCAAAAGAACCCCTTAAGAACTCTGTCGCAAGAAG
The DNA here is from genome assembly GCA_030765045.1 of Tenodera sinensis. Taxonomy (NCBI): domain Eukaryota; kingdom Metazoa; phylum Arthropoda; class Insecta; order Mantodea; family Mantidae; genus Tenodera; species Tenodera sinensis. Next base: position 306,376,809 of record CM060964.1, read on the forward strand.
TATTTCAGTTGCGTGAAAATGCTGAGAAAAAAGAAAGTGAGAAAAACAGCATTTAACTTTTAAAACGTTCTAACCTCGTAAGAGGTGTGTTGCAGCATAGGTTTCACTTTCTAATCTCATATCCTCTCCTGTGCTGACATGACTTCTGCATTTTCTACTCAGAATACATCTTCTAGCATTGCACTTCTGACAAAAGCATATTGCTCCAACTGAAATGTTTTCATTCCTAAGACTATGCAACACTTGAACTTACTTCACTCAGCCCATTACAGTTTTCAGTACTGTAAGTTCAAGTTTATTCCTAGACACACACAGGCGCGGCTCGTCAATATGTGCCAAGGTAACTAGAGAAAAAATATGTGCTACACACAGAACACCGATGGGATGGCTCATGCTTCCAGAACAACGTTTAAAACAAGGTAATGATTTAAGCTTTCCTGGCGACGAACATATTCAAGATGAAACAACGTTTGTTTTCCTTACAAAACTTCAAAACTTGAATCAGCCAATCAGATTTTCGTACGGTTCTAGCAGTGCCACCAGCGCCATTCCTTGGTGGGGCAGATAACTAGTGGACTCGTGTTTCCAATTCCACAATCCAAGTGTGACCGGTGTGGTGTGCTACACTAGGTGTTCTGTGAGTGCTACAGCACAATGATTATTTTGCAGAAAATAGTTCCTTCTTCGTGTTAAATATATATCGGTGCTGCATTGGGTGCTACAGACTTCTTCAATATGTTGCATTGGAATGTAGACCAATCCACGCATGCGAAACATAGATGTATGAGTTTGAAATTTGTTCTCCTATTGGCTGAATTTACCTAGCGTTATGCTCACATGAAGTCATAGGTCATAGGTGTTCTGTGGATTACATGTATGCAGCGCTCAAAATTATTGCTTTACCACCTTGTCCTCTCTGTTCATAAGAGATGGCGCTGAGGTAATTTTTCTACCCTGAACTTGAAAATAACATTATATTACAGTACTTATGAATAAAGACATGGAAAAACATGTTTGTTCTAAGCAAAATTAACTGTATATGTAGTCCGCGTTAGAAAATACAGCGCATCTGCGGTATACGATATTGGGATTGATACAATTGTTTTTCTTCGAGAAACAAAGGGCGGCGCCGTGGCCGAGCGGTTAGCGCGCTCGCCTACCACCTAGGCGGCCCGGGTTCGATCCCAGGGACCCGCATGTGGTATTCGTGGTGGACAAAGCGGCATCAGGACGGGTTTTCTCCGGGAGCTCCGGTTTCTCCCGCCATCTCATTCCACCGGTGCTCCATCTTCATTCCATGTATCATCAGTGTCACCGCCTGCGGTGCCGTAGTGGTAAAAGCGGGCGTTAAACACTACAACAACAACCTTTGAGGAACAAAGAACTATGAATGTGTCTATGATACTCCAATGAAATCTAACATTCGACGTTAAGCTAATTGGTTTATGTGTAGTTGCAGATGTTAGAAATATAAGATGAAATATGGAAAAAATCGTAACATATGTTTTTCGTCGCAAAATGATCTTTTTTTCTCTTTATTAATGCATAATTTTTGTACATAGTGTACTACAATTGTGCCACATAGGTTAATCTAGTATTGTCATAAAGCGTGTTCTGAGGGTTACATCCATTGATGTTCCTCAATAAAATGATCTTTGACAAAGGTAATTATACATGTGCATAATTTCTACTCAGTATATGTGTGTGTAACATTGATATTTCCTATTAATGTTGGTGAAATACGTAGCAATTGGGTGTAAAATGCTTTTAACCCTCCGTCAGGTGCAAGGTGCAATACCTATTGTTATGGGCGCAAAATGTCTTGAGAGATACCACGTGTATATCTGCCTTTGTGCGTCTGAAATTCCTCCTAAATGTGAAATATTTGTATTTTATTGTGTTTTAATTATGTTATTTTTATATACCAAATTTTATTTTCAAAGTATTACAATACATCATACTACATTTCAAAAACATAAGTTATGTAAGTTGCAGAAAATAAACTAATACTGAGAATGTCAAAAAATGTGAAAGGGTAATTATTCTTATATGTGAACATAAAATTAACAATAAACATCATCAGCTTTTATGAAATTATAAACATTATTACAATTAATCAGTTATTTAAACTAAATTGTATGTGCATGTGTCTGTAATATACTTATGAGTTTTCACTGCAAATTCTCAGCACACTTCTTGCAAACCGGTCTGGCATGCTCTAAACAACAGTATATTTCACATTTCTTGCAGCAATATCTTGTTCAGACCTTTCTCAAGGAAAAAAAGATACTTTTTTGGACTCGGAGAGCCCCAAAATGTGTATTTTCTTGAAAGCTTGTTATAAAAATTTTGGCTGGAATACAATACTTGCTCAGCATAGTAGGTATGTGGTAAATATAGTAAAGATGGTAACTTGGCAACACTTGTACCCACGTTAGTTGATAGGTTGTGTTTTACTGTGAGCAATTCTCTCCTCTGCCTTCCCTGCTGTCTACCATCTCTGTACCCATAAGCCCCTGCTGTAGCTGGTTTGATCCCAATATTGCAACAGGAATTTATATCTCACTCCACCACAATTGAGGATGCTGTACCAGCAGCATAGGTTAAAAAGTAAAACAAGTCTTTGCTCATTGTATAGCAGGTGCTGTAAACTTTCATTAGTGGCCATGATATAGTCCATTAGGTTAAAATAATGTAGAAGTGATTTGTACAACACAGTTTGTAAGTTAGCAAAAGTTTAAAAATCAGGCACTTTATATGGAAGGTTTACAGGAGTAGAATGTTGCAAACAGATAAACATATGTGCCTGTGGGCGCTATTTCATAAAATATGCTGGAATGAATGCAATTTTATTATTGTGGTTTTGATAATTCTAGAAGAAACTTCTGGGCCGATTTGCCATGCTCAGCTGGAGTAACTGGGCCCAGACGTTTTGTCCACAACTGCGGTGGACATCATTGGTGGCACGGGTGAAGTCTTCTTAGTGAAGGTTCAGTTGTGGACAAAACGTCTGGACCCAGTTACTCCTACAGACCACGGCAAATCAGCCCAGAAGCTTCTTCTAGAATTATCAACTCTGGCCATGAAAATCTATGCTTACTCATTGTGCTTTTGTTTCTCCAAAAGGACAAAACATCCGCAAGTTAATCAAGGATGGTCTTATAATTAAGAAGCCTGTTGCTGTGCACTCCAGAGCATGTGTTCGTAAGAATACTGAGGCGAGAAGGAAAGGAAGACATTGCGGCTTTGGCAAGAGGAAAGGTACAGCAAATGCTCAAATGCCTCAGAAGGTAAAGCTGTGTAAAATTTTGATAAATAGTGCTGTGCTCTTAACACATGATACTAAGCACCATGAGGATGTTATAGGTACTATGGATAAATCGCATGAGAGTATTGAGAAGGCTACTCAAGAAATACAGAGAGGCAAAGAAAATCGATCATCATCTGTACCCTCAGCTCTACGTGAAGGCAAAGGGTAAGTTAATTAGATTCCTGTCCTGGTGTTTTAAAAGTAAACCCACAGAATTTTTAAGACAGCAGCGTTTTTCATTTTCAGCTCCCATGGTATAATTCAGGTGAATTCTGAATCAGTATGTCCTAATGCTACTTGTAATTAATTACTTTATACATTTTAATGATCCTTGCTGACAATGTCAAATAACAAATAACTGTCACATCTTAAAAGCTTTTGTTAATGGAAAGGTAAAATCCTGAAAAATTGCCTTAGCAGGATTTGAATAATTGATCTTTCGCTCCCCATGCAGTTTCTCAAACCAACTGAACCACCATGCCAGCACATTAAATTTGTCAGCTGGCTCAATTTTTCCAGTAAACCCACAAGTACATAGCCCAGTGACAACTTACAATGTTGTAAGTACTTTGAATTCCTGGGCTTATCCAGGACTTCAAAGCAGGGGCTTGGCTATGGCTTTGAATTTTCTGCCTTTCCATCTTATCCTACACATGGTTTGCTAAGAGAACTCTTGGCTCAAGTTTAGATTAGGTTACTTGCCACTTGCCGGCCAGATTCTAAGTCCGAAGTTACTTACTGCGCATGCGCCGACAGTAGTTTCAGAATCACCACTAGGTTTCGCTGCATGAGCTAGCCGTCACTAGCAGACGATTTTCACATCTGCCAACATTGCTTTTTACACTACACTAATTTTCGTTGCCAAAACATTAAACACAAGTGCACTCGCGTCGTTGCCACCACAGACATACCGCTAGCGCTACTCCGTGTACATTATTATTTTGCTGAATAGGTGACTCAGCACTTGCCGGCCAGATATTGTGTACATTATTTTGCTCACACAGATATATCGTTAATGTGACTCCATACTATTGTTGTGGAAATTATTGTATACATTATCGTTATTGCCTTGTTACTGAGTCCACGAAATGCTGGCTCGTTCTTTTTTATTTATTTTATTTTTCATTTTATATTATTATATTATTTTATTATATTATTATTTATTATTATTACATTTATATCACATATATTATTTATATATAATGTTATATATTATATTTATATTATAATATCCTCCTCACGGGGTGTAACACGGCATCACATTCCCTGCATAGCATTCGAGTTCTCAGCAGGCCCTCGTCGTAAAGAAATTACATGCATTCCTCATTATAGCACAGAGGCGCTAAATCTACTATGCTAATGAAGTGATCCATTGCACTCTCCCAACTTGTTTCTAAGAAGGTCACCAGCATACTGCCGGGTCCCGCTAAAACATTCAAACTTACTATTGGCAACAAACTCCTGGGGAAATTGTGCTGTTGGCATCGCTGAATTAACACAGCAACTTCGGAAACTTTCATGACCATTCGTACACACTGCCGAGTTGAACTTAGCCGAAATTCTGACCAAGTGCTTGCGTCACCTAAACTAAACAATATCCGAACTCTTAACCATCAAAGTGTGGGTGATTTGGTTGCTCCAGCTTTTCACACAGGTCGTTCTCCTTACAAATGCGTTGAAGGATGTGGGTTGCAATGGGTAAGAGATCTTTATCTCAGGGTTGTCCAGCTAAGGAGAATTCAGGTAAAGAACTGAATCTGTGTTAGTTTGTTTCTTTTTAATGAATATGGTTAGCTTCACTTGACGTTACATTTATCTATGCCCCCTTTCGACACATGAGTGGAAATCTGCCTGGCTACTGTTTTGTGCGATAGTTACGCCCTACCGCCAGCCTGTGTTACTTGCGAACTGCACATGATTTCAATTTTGGAACTCAAGTCTTTGTCCCCCATGGAGAAGCAAGTGTTTTCCTCCGCCTCTCAAAAGCTTCATTGATAGCTTCGGTTTTTCCACTTGGCCAAATTTAGCTTATGATTAAGCACATATGCCTAAGCATTGCTGTCTTGGGTTTTTCAGCCCTTTTATTAATTTTCTTTAAGAGGTGGATGCACTTCCTGTTGCCCCATACTTGCCTGGGAGCATTCCTATACCCCGGTTCCACCTTTCCTCTTTCTGCCAAAATCCAACTTTCAAATGTCTGCCTACATTATATTTTCAATACTATATAGCTATTACGTGCATCTGTATAATTAACAGGTGTGGGTTTCAGCTTCAGGGTATGTCATCTCAAAGCGAATTTGAGATCTTCTGTTTACTGGGAAAAATGTCAGTAGGGAAACTTCATGCCCGCATATTACCATGGTAGCTCAGTTAAAGCAGCTGCTGTAAATATGTATAAAATCAGTCCCTGTAGAAAATTAATGAAATATAGTGCAATGGATAGACTTTATCCCTGATTATGATTTTGAAAGTTTTATTTGGCAGTCAAGCTTCGATTTTGATTTATGAGCAAACTCTGTATGGATGCTGCAACTGTTTTACTTTGTGTGGTGAATATTTCACAAATAAATATTTTAAAGGGCTATTATGAGCATTAACATGATTTATTAATGTATTTGCAATAAATAGCCTAAACGCAGGCTAAATTTTGATGACACAGGACCCTGTCACCTAGGTCATATAGACACACTCCCTAACACAGGCTAAATTTGGCTGTAAGAATTATGCTTATATGTAAAACATGATACCATGGGGGTAATCTGCAAATAAGACTTATGACATTCTTGCCCTGCAACAGTTTGTGTATTCTGCTAACCACAAAACCAAAGTTTTTCTTTAGAAATACAGTGTTTATACACTAACTTCATTGTAAACACATTAAATCATTTTAGCACATATAATAGTCACTTATATAATACTTATTTGCTAAGTATCCACTGCACAAGTGAAAAAAAAAAAAAGAAGTTGCAGAACACATACAGAATTTGCTCATAAATCAATTCTGGCTGTGGTATAACATTTTTTCAGTCTGATTCTACCTTTCCAATGGCATTGTTAAATGTGCTTTCTTACCATATAATTCTAATCCCAAATAAAAATGTCTCTTGTGTGTCTTAACAAGTGTCAATCCTAATTTGACAATATATATTGCATGTGTTAACCCTTTCACTGCTGAGGAATTTTCCACTCGATGACCCCTCCTTGCTGAGACATTTTTATTTTCTCTACTGGTAAGTAGAGGAAGTGTTGTATTCCACCCAAAAATTTGATGTCAAGATTTCACCCGAAATATATGTTTTGAGGCCCCTCAATCCAAAAGGAAAAGCATACAAAATAAAAACCAAAGTTGGTATTTAAGTTTAATGTCTTTCAAGGGTGTGACACAAAGACTTGGAAGAAAATAGCACCACGCTAAACTACCCTTTACACGGAAAAGTTTGATTTTCTTGAAAATGGCTGTAACAATTTTGATTAAAATGTCATATGTTTAAGATGTTTGTATCATTAATAAAATGTATATTTTGAATTTTCTGGCTATAGCCTATGTAGTCTTGTTTACTCTGGATGACTTAAATAACTCGTAAACCATGAGAGATATGCCAAATCTTACTATACAAAATATGTAGATCTAGCTAAAACAGAAATTTATGTCTAAATAAATTTTTTTGTAGAGTGAACCATTTTGGAGACATTCATTGTTATTTGTGTCAGTTTCGGAAAACTTAAAATTTTCGTGAAATAGAACATCATTCATTTTTTTATGTTAAGTGTGCAAAGAGAGCAGGATCTCAAAGCTTTAAAAGATCTGACTATTGCTCAAACCCTACTGTATTCTAATATTCCCCTTGCACCTACAAGGAAATAAGCAACAATATAATCATTATTTATTTATGCCAACAAACTTACTGTTGGTGTTTTTAAACACACAAGTTGTCTGTGGGCAATGTTTGAGAGGTAGAACTGGAACTGAAAAATCCAATGCCACAGCTGGGATTTGAACCAGACCCTCTAGCCATTAAGCTACTTTGACAACCTGCCAGAGACCTGCCTGGTAAGCGGAGGGACTGTGGTTCGAATCCCTGTTGTGACATTGAATTTTTCAGTTCCAATTCTACCTCTCAAATATTGCCCACACACCCAACAGTAAGTTTATTGGTATAAATAAATAATGCATATGCAACTCTCTGTATTTTAAGCCGTAGATAATGCAGAGAGCTCTTTGAAACTGCTTCTTCATAATCCCAACAGATGGCAGAACATGCTCTTTCACCTCAGTGCCTACAGAGATTCCCTTCAGTGTTTAATAAGGCTTGATTCTAGTGAATGGCTTCTGCCACCTATATTGTGGCCAATGCACTGAGAGGTAATGCCCTGCTGTCTATGTGACAGCCAACGCAGTGAAAGGGTTGTGTACTGTCATTTGGGTGTTTGGTCAGTCTTAACAGTTTTCTTACCACACTGTTTGCCAGTAGTGTCAGATTATTCATAACCCTTTATTCAAGCACATAGATTTCTTGTGCAAATTATAACTTATGATGTCCTTGTAGTGCCACACACCTCACGCCCTTTAGGGAAATTGCATAACTCATTAATTCTTCATTAAAGAAAACCTTGCTTGTCCTTTCAGGGGATTAAGTGTGGGTCAGTAGGATTACCACAACTTCTTCTAACACTTAGTTGCAGAAATTAACTCGAGTCACATCATCACATAGAACTTTGTTCTGTTGCCCAATGTTAACCAGGTATTTCCCTTTGAGAACACATCCATTTACTTTCAATTCAATCTATTCACAAGATTGGGGACCATTTCTCTACAAGAGACAATAGCGGCAGGGAATCTATCTACCAATTGCCATGATTTCTCCACAAGTGTTGTGCTAAAAGTATGCAAATCTTTTGGCATTATAACATCACTACCACACCTTAGTGGTCTGACAATGTATCAAAGTATTATTGGTGCCAAACAAGAAAGGTCTTGACAGTTGGCAGTGAAAGAGAGAGCACATTAGCATTGTGTATAAGTTGGATTGCATGTGGAATGTAGAGCACGTATTATTTATATTCGTATTCGAAAACAATAGTAAAATAGTTCATCTACATGCAAAGGATAGAATATGGAAGTATTATATCAATGTAAAGATTAATGTTAACAAAATATTGTGGAATATTGTAATGGGAAATGCCGCTGATATCCAAATCACTTGCATTATTGCTATTGTTGCAAGAATTACCCGCGGAAATGACAAACTGTTCTATCCTTGCATCTAAGACTTCATTTTCCCATGTTGCAGTTATTACACCCTTTGTATCGGTAACCACTTGTTCACAGAGTTCAGCTTTTTATTACTGATGACACAGTAAAGTCTTTGTTTCGCACAGTGTAACCCTTTACTTCTGCCCAAATTAATTAAATCAGAGTACACTAGAAAAGGGCAATACCAAACAATTTTGCGACCATGTTCTTCAATACCATCAACTGCATAATCCTTTAATTGGGATATGTACCTTACCAAACACAATTTCATTCACTTCCCGAGCACGTAAAGTTTTTGGTTTGACTACGCTGTCTTTGTCAATATTTTTGGACATAATTATTCATTAAAAGAGTGAGATAGTTGTAAATGCTCACAACATACGTACGGATACACAGATTCAGACACGCGTAAATACGAGGCAAGTAACCACAATAAATGGAATGATGCAAATGAACTTGTCAGCACACAATTTTCACATTCCTGGTAATGGTACATCAGATCCATATTGTGGTTATTCACTGTAACAATTACTCATTGCCGCCATGATATGAAACAGCTGCTACAGCTCTGTCACAAGCCTAGAAAATGAAACTGGAATCTGTTTTAAATGTGCTTCCTGACTCCCTCAAATCCATTTGGCATTGCTTCTGCTAGCAAAAGTGTAATCTGTAATTTGTTTATATGCCATTCTTAATGCTACTGCCTCAAAAAACAAATGCTAGAACTGGTAATTGACAAATAATAAAGAACAGCTAACTTTAATGTGTACTATTAATAAGGCAATGACATTTGGCATGTTAGCTGAATTGGAAGCAGGTGAAAAAAAGTTTGTTACAAGCAAATTATGTCCTAATGTGCAAGGTTCACTTCCCCCTTTGCTATCAGTGTGCATTTATACTTTCATTCCTGTGGTATTGTGAGTAATATATGTTTTGCTTTCTATTCTGATTCTACTCTTGGTTATTGTGAACCAGCCTTTACTGGACTGGATTAATGATTTCATTGTCAGAAATCCAGCAACATCTTTTAGGGGTTTCAAATTTCTAAGAAAACAGGAAAACAATCCTGTGTGAATGTTAGGTCAATATTCTACTATATTTATGTTGTGAAATGAAATTACAGAATGTAATTTCTCTTCTGCATAACATTTTTATGTTTTAACATTTGATTTAGGAAACAATGCAGAGTTCTGTTAAAGAAACGAAATGCAGTTCTTTGAATTATAAAGCATATCCTCTTGCAGTGTTATGGTGGAAAATATCTGATATTAAGGTTTTGTGTTATCTTTTAGGTAACGTGTTCAAGAACAAGCGTGTGCTGATGGATTTCATCCACAAGAAGAAGGCTGAGAAGGCTAGGACAAAGATGTTGAAGTAAGTTGAAGTTCATGCATGCTTAGGAGCCTTTTTTCAAAACTTGATAAATACAAAAATTTCACAAAATTGAGTTAAATGTAGTATCAGCATAATCTGAACCTCCTGCATCGTTTGGTTGAATCAGATTTTATATATCGCAGTATATATGTATAGGGTAAGGAATGTTAGCACTTTTTTCAAAACTCATTAGATGTATTTGCTCAGTTAAAACAAATTAGATGCAGTTCTATTATATTGTAACTCAGTATACAGCAAACTTAACTCTCTTGAATTTTTTTTTTTTTTTTTTTTAAGGATGCTTCTTCCGCTGATTCAAGTATGTAGTTTTGTAGTCTCATATAGTTCTTATACTCTTTTGTGCATCTCCTTGCATTTTGCTGTATATCTTCTCTTTAAATATTACGTTGTTAATTCTCTCTGCTATAGGTCTAGGGTTTCTTCTAACACATCTCTTCTTTTTCTGTTTAATTGTTGCCCTTACTGTTCTATGGTCTGAGTCAAATTTTAGCTCGTTTCTCACTTGTATATCCATAACTCCTTCCCTGCTGTTGCTTAATATGAAGTCAATTTCATCTTTTGTTTTTCTGTCCGGTGATCTCCATGTCCATCTTGCTTGCGGATACTTCTTGTAAAAGGAGTTAGGTAAAATTAAGTTGTATTTTTCAGCAAATTGTATGAATCTTTCCCCCCTGCCACTCCTTTTCCCTATGCCATGTGGTCCTATTAGCTCTTCGTCATTCACACTTCTCCCTAACTTGCTGTTGAAGTCTTCCATTATGTGTATTCTCTGGTCCCTTTATTTTATGGCTCTGTCTAGATCCCCATAGAAGATTTCTATTTCTTCGTCTGTGCCATTTTCGGTCGGAGCGTATATTTGTACAGTAATGATTTTTTTCCTTATTTTCCATTCTTGGTACTGCTATCCTTTAATTCCTATAAACTCCTTAATGCAGTTTTTGTAGTCTTTGTGAACTATGAAACCAACACCTTTCTGTCCTTTTGCTCTGCCGATGTAGTATATTGCCTTTTTTTTCTCCTACTATATTTTCTCATATTTTTCTTACCTTGCTTAGCCCCATTATGCTAATCCAGTTAAGTCGATCCTAAATAGACCATTTAATATAACACATTAGACTGTCGGGTTACAATAAGTTTATCGTAATCCCAGCATTACTGCTAACCCACTGTTGGGGCTTGTGATTTTCACAGCATTTTCTGCAAACTTTGTTATAAGCACTAAATTTATTCTTAGTTGAAAACACTACATGTTGGCTAGTGGACAGCAGCCCATATTGTGAAACTGTACCGGTCATAGAATGCAAAGAAAGCAGGAACTGCAAAAACAAAGGGAAATTATTCTAGTCAAGAAAAAAAGTGTGATGTTCATGCTTATTGCTTTCTTGGAGAAGGGGAGAAAACTTTCCCCGGTTTCCTCCAAAGTGTTAACATCTATTGTACAGCCAGTGGATTTGCAGCTCTGACATTTCTCAAGGCCTTGTACGTGGTGTTGCCAGTTCTTTGGTGGGAATTTCAAACAGGGTATTTGAAACATTTCATACATCTGCAGAGCGCAGAGCTACTTCATAAATTTTCATACATCTGCAGAGCGCAGAGCTACTTCATAAATTTACGTGGGCAGTAAGATCGCAGAATAGTATCATATGTAGACTATTGTTGTACCGTATACTTACCAGAAAAAAGCCTGCACAAACACCAAAGCAATTGAAACCACATGGTCCTTATAAAATGGAGTTGGCAACATGGTGCTACATTTGGAAGCCACGCCTAGCAGTGAGACCGGTAATTGGTGCTAGCAGAAAGTTTTAACAACTGGTGCGTTACTCACTTGCAGTATTGCCAATAGTAACAGCTACTGCCCATAACAGATGTAAAGGTAATATTCAAACAGAATAGCAGTGTAACAAAGATATTGCATGAAAATAAAAGCAAAACCTGTATTTCAATGTTTTAAGCTTAGTAAACTTCATATGCTTTCATTGTTAAGATAATTTTGAGAATCCATTTTCTGAAATTCATTACTATACATTGGCAACATTAACCTTCCCCCTTCAACTCATCACAGCTGTGAAATGTCAAGAGCCGGAGATCCACTGGCTGTACCATAGTTAATGTCTTTGAGGGATGCAATTGACTATGCACTGTTCAAATGACTTCTGAATGTAGTTGACTAGGTGGCATAGTGTGTACATTTGGATGTGGGAGAGATTAGAGAACTTTATTCTGGTAAAACCTGTCGTGACACAGCCAAGTTGATCTTTGAGGGTCAAACTTACTCCTGGGGTTAGATGTGTGTCAAGGGTTTTCTACTCCAGTGGGTTTCCCTCTCTGTTTCAACATTGATGTTACTAAAGACAAATTCCCTGCACTGGTCTTCTTTGAACTTGTCAGGGGTAGTTCAGTGTTGCTCTGAGCTAGATATGGGAAACTATGCTGTTGAACTTTATCCAGACTTAATGTATTCTGCCAAGGTTGGTAGACAATTCTACTTCAAGATGTTTCACAACGGAACATGATCATTTTGCTGTTGGTAGTGGTATAGTGGGCACAGTTTATTGGCACTTCCCAAGAGTTCAACATGGCCGACATTGCACTGAACAGCAGACAAAATATCCCAAAAAGCAATCCTGCCAATGCACACATTAATGGCATTTCTAACCTCAAATATCACAGGGTTAAAGTATCACACTTTCAAACGATAATAATGCTTGAACGTAGTTACCACACAACAAAGAACATTCACCTTTGGCAAATCTTGTTCTGCAATAACACTTTTGGATAAAATCACTTCTGAACGCTAAATATAATATATATTTAATGCACACAGTGTAATTCCTGAGTATCCTCAAAAAATGGCAGTTGCTACCTTCAGGTTGATTACAGTACATGATTGTCTGGCAAAAGTTTAAATAGAATTGCGATATATTCTTCACCACTCTGTCCTGTGATCTGCAAGTAGAAATGGACAAAGACCACCTTCAAATATGCCTGACCACTTCTAGCACCCCATCCATCAGTGAAAAATATTGGAGAACAAGAGGATTAATGGCTTCATTGTCAGAAATCCAGCATTAACTAACAGTATTTAATGCACTATTGTGTAGTGAACACAAAAATAACAATAAAAATAACTGCATATACTGCTCTAAAAGAATTCAAGACAAAATCTTGCAAACACGAGCAGTATGTCCACAGCTTAATACAGCGTCTAAACAGAATCTTGTTTTAAAATCTATCAGTTGGCCTCTGCAACACATTCATAAACAAGGGCTTCTGTGGCAACATAACAGACGCAAGCTATCGTCGTAGCTTTACCATTGTTATATTTTACGAACAGTTGACGGTAGTAATGCAACTTAACAGATGGAATATCACCAAATATAACCAGACTGGACCATAATGGGTAGGAAATTCATTCATTCATTCATTCATTCAGCTTTATTCACCAACTGTAATAGTTTTACAAGGTTCGTCATATGAAAAAAGGCATAACATTATTTACAATATAACAAATTATTTACACTGCAACCAATTTACCCTATAACAAATGTTATGAAGAGGGGTACTGTTTTCTATATATACAATTTTGCCCTTTTATATTCTTCTACTGTATAGAAAACATTTTTTCTCAGATAAGACTTAATTTGTTTTAGTTTTGTTTGTTCCTCATTTATTTCCTTAATCCAGTGAGGTAAGTGATTTATAATTCTTTTGCATTGGTTTCGATACATCTGTTTTCTAATGAGCCTCTTAACCTGTCCCTAAAGTAGTTTTTCTTTGTTTGAGTGTCATGTTCATGAATATTTGCATTTCTATCCTCTTTGTGGCTTTTTACCACGTACTTTAGACATTCATATATGTATATATATATACACGGCAGCATTAGCACACCAAGTTTTTTGAAAGCTTCTCTACAATTATTTCTCCTTTGGATGTTTTTAACAATTCTTATTGCTCTTTTCTGAAGCCTAAATATCTTTATTGTATGTTTTTTACTTGCAAATCCCCATAAAATAATTCCATAACTTAAGTGTGAATGCATAGTATACTTGTTTTGTACTATCTTCATCCATGATTTGTTTAACTTGTTTTAGAATATATATACCCTTATTTAGTTTCTTTGTAAGTTTCTCTATATGTCTGTTCCATTTTAATTTATCATCTATGACTAGTCCTAAAAAATTTGTTTGTATCACTTGCCTAATTGGCTCCTTTTTTATTTCTAAATAGATGTTTACTTGTGTCTTGTTACTTATACCAATTTGCATCCATTCTGTTTTATTTGTATTCAGTGCCATCCCCACCTCTTCCAAGTATATACTAACTGTCTCTAACAATGCATTTGTTTTACTTTGCACCTCTGTCGCTGTATTGCCTGTTACAATTATTGTTGTGTCGTCTGCATACCCAATGGCTATTCCTCCTCCCTCGTGAATTTTTTTAAACAGACTGTTTATATATAAAATAAATAAATACGGCCCTAATTTTGACCCTTGTGGAACACCATGTGTTATATGTTTAAACGATGATTGGAGTTTGATTAGTTCTCCATCTACATTATGCACTAATTCTACACATTGTTCTCTGTTTATTAAATAAGATCTTAGCCACTCTAATGGAATGCCCCTAATGCCATAGTTTTCGAGTTTTCCCATTAATTTTGCAATGTCTACACAATCAAATGCTTTTGACAAATCAAGAAATACTACTACCACAATTTCTTTTCTATGTAATGCTCTAATAATTATGTTGTTACCCTTACTTATTGCATGTATGGTTGATTTCATTTTTTGAAAGCCAAATTGACACTCTGATACTAAATGGTATTTATTACAATAATTCTGGAGTTGTTCTAGAAAAATTCCTTCCATTACTTTGGAAAAAACAGAACATAATGTTATTGGCCGATAGTTTGCCATCCTTTGTTTACAGCCTTTTTGTTTATAGATTGGCCTATTACCTTTTTTAGTTTATTTGGAAATGTTCCTGAACTAAAACTTTCATTTATTATATGCGAAAGGATCTCTGCTAACTCATACTTGCAATATTTTACCGTCTCGTTTGAAAATTCATTTAGGCCACTGCATTTCTTACATTTTAACATATTAATTTGCTTAAGGACCTCTTTGTTTGTAATTTCCCTAGTTACCATTGAATTGCATATAGATATTTCGTTTGTACTTTGGTAGCTTCGTTTTTTTATTCCCATATTTGTTACTATATTTACATAATAATCGTTTAAAGCATTACTTACTCCTTCTGGTTCTGATATTGTGGTGTCATTTTTTATAATTTTTATGTTTTCAACCACTTTCGCAGAGGTTTCCTTCTGTACAATTTTTATAATATTCCAAGTTTTTTTCACTTTATTGTCCGCATTTTGTATAAGCCCTTTGTTATGTAATATCTTTGCTTTCTTTATTACTTTATTAAGTACCTGTTTATAATTTTCTATGTACCTATATGATTTTTCATTTAGCTTAGGAGATTTTAAACTATTTAGAAACTCTAATCTTTTTATAGATTTATTTATGCCTTTTGTAGACCAATTTATATTTTTCTGTTTGTTACAAGCTACTTTGTGTAATGGGACCACTTCCTCTAAACATGCTGTTAGTTTATTCATAAAGAGATTGAATTTATTGTGTACATTCTCCATTTCATAAACGTTTCCCCATGCTATTTGATCAAGTTTACATGTCAAAGAACTTAGGGTTTCGTTCTTTTAATTTCGGTTTGTCTTTTTCTTTTTACCCACCCAGAGTTTATTGTTTTGGTTTCTATTAATTGATCAAAATGGTCACTAAGCCCTCCTTTAGTTATACATACCTTTATCTCTTCCCCTCTGAAATTTGTATACACACGATCAGTACACGTAGAATAGTGATTTGTGACTCTTGTGGGGTCTGTTTTTATTAACTTCAAATTACTCCTTCTCATAACGTCTATCAAGAGATTTTTCTTCAAGCTGTCTATTAGGACATCTATGTTGAAGTCATCTGTCACGATTACTTTATTATTCTTAATCAAATTATTTAAACAAGATTCTAAGCTACTTAAAAACCGTTTTTTATCTGCTTTTGATGGACTGTAAACCCCCAATACAATTAGCTTTCCTTTTTTGGAAATAGTTACAATTGCTGCAAGCTCAGAGCACATTTCCTCACAATAACAACTACAATCAATCTGTTTATATTTTATATCTTTTTGTGTATATATCGCAACCCCCCACTTTTATGTAATTCTCTGCAATAACTTGAAGCTAGAACATAATCTCCATAGCAATTTGCCTCTATTTCATCCTTTTTTAACCCATGTTCTGTAAGAACTAATACATTCGGCTGCAGCTCTAGGATTTTTTGTTCAATTTCTGCCCTTTTGTTTGCTATACATTGTATATTTTGATGAAAAATGCTGAGATATTTTTGAGTGTACTTATTTTCTTATTCTACTTTTGAATTTAGATGGTTTCCTGACGTTTTATCACCTACTCTAACATGACTCATACAATCACTTACCTTACCTTCATGTGCTTGCATTTGCAAAATACAAACTTTTTCATTTGCTTGACCTGTTTGAGATGTTGCACCCCCCCTCGAATTTAGTTTCCCTGCCCCAAACACAGCCTTATAACATTTTTCATTACCCATTCTAGTCTGAAGGCTCCCTTCCTATTTAAGTGCAGTCCATCTCTCCCTAGGCAGTCTATTCCTATCTGTTTGTTTATGTCCACAAACACACATTTTTGTTTCTCACACGCCCACCGTATGTTTTTATTCACACTGTTTATGTAAGCTTGGTTGTTGTTGTTGTTGTTGGTTTATTTAATGACGCTGTATCCAGTGTATTCTGGATTTCCGCGTCTGGTGTCTTTGATGAAGTAGAGATGTAGATGTAACATAAGATGTAATTTGAATATACATATGTTCTTATTATGCTGTTAGTATTATAGTTTCATTTTACAGTTTCTGAGGAACCGAAGAAGAAGTGGTGCTATATAACGTATTTTCCAATTTAGAAGTGAGGAAATATTCCAGGGACCGTGTCCAATACGTGCACATATGTGTGAATATAGAGATGTCGAATGTTGGTAATTTTTAGGGCATTGAAAGAATATATGATCTGCATCGCCAAACTGACCACACTCACAGCAATCTGTATCGCGTTTTCCGATCTTAAATAAATAAGCCGGGGTGGGTGCTATGCCTAATTTCAATTTCGTTGCCAGAGATATAGCCTCTTTATCTACATTTCCCACTGAAAACCATGGTGTTTTAGATGATTTAGGTAGATGGAAATAAGTATCGATATGATGAGTAATATGTTGTCGGACGTCCTGGATGTGTATTCCTGGTGATGGATTTGGGGGAGAATTATTGGCAGCTGCTTTGGCCAGTTTATCTACGTACTCATTACCTGTTATGTTGGAATGTCCAGGTATCCATATCATATGTGTCATGTTATGTCGTTGATCTAAAGAATCTAGTTCGTGGAAACATAATATTTCCCACCAATCAAGAGAAGGTTTTATTTGGAATCTATTAAGAGTTTGTATAGCACTGTAGGAATCGATACAGAGTAGAATTGTGAAATTATGTATATGACGTAAAGAATATAGAGCTTGGTATATTGCGTATATTTCTGTTGAATAATTAGAAAAATAACGTGGAAGAGTGAATGAGTCTCTGGTATCCGTGGTTTGATTGAAATATGCAGCTCCCGCCCCATGGTCAGATAGTGATCCATCAGTATATATAATCTGAGGGGGTGATTGTAAAGATTGAGAAAACTGGTCTAGGAAGTATGCAAACTGTTTAGGGCTAGTAACATCATGTTTTTGCCAGTTAGACAGAATAAATTTGGTTTTAGGGATCAGTTGATCATATTTGAGATAATATAAGGGAGGTCTCCTATGGGACATCCCTCCCTGGAATGATTTGAAAGCTTTAAATATTTTTAAATATATCGGTGTCTGCTTCCGTGATCCTATTTTGCACTGTAAACGGATATTAAGGCCTAGTTGCAATTTAGAGAACAGCGGTGTCTCTGTGAAGAGAAAGAGTTTTGCTATAAAAGGAATAGTTAGGGTTATCTGCCGTTCGGCGAAATTTTGTATTGCTAATTCGGCAAAAACTTTTTGAGTAGCAGGTTTACCGCCGATCCCTAAAATGAGTTTACCAATTTGATAAATTATGGATGTAATTTTATTTTGCATTCCAACTGGATATGCAGTAATAGTGATGGCTCCGTAATCTATTTTCGATTGGCAAAGGGCTTTAAATATGATATATAGGTATCGTGGGTGTGCTCCCCAATGTCGACCTTGTATGTATTTAAATATGGGAAGGGTAGATCTAAGGGTGGAGTGAAGATACACAGCATGATTTTTCCAGGATAGTTTATGGTCAAAATATAAGCCTAGGAATTTGGTTGACTGCGTGAGAGGTATAGGATGTCCGTCAATATGTAACGGTGATTGTAAAATTGGTGTGCCGCGTTTAAAGAAAATAGAATGACTTTTACTAACATTGAGTTTTAACCCTAGTCGTAGGAGGGTTTGCACTAACAAGTCTGTCATGTTGTAACTTATGTGTCGATAAACGGATTTCCTGAATCGTTGCCGGAGAGTAAAGGAGGATATCATCAGCAAAAAGGAGCAGTTGACTCTGTTTAAAAGGAAGAGTACTAAGTTCCTGGATATAAATAATAAATAGTAGCGGACTTAGAGGAGTACCTTGGGGTAATCCTTGAGAACTGTAGCGAATTTGGGTGTATGAGTAGTGTAGATTTAATTGAATTTTACGGTCAATAAACAGGTGGTAAATACATCGTACTATAGGTGCTGGAATGAAAAGTTTCCTTAAAATAGGGATGAGGATGTCCAACTGTACAGAATCGTATGCGTGGGAAATGTCTAAGAAGTGGGCTAGAAGTCCTCGGTTGTGGGTCCAATTGACGTGTATGTCATGCGTTAGTTGAAGTAGGTTGTGATGTGTGGAGAATAGTTTTCTGAATCCGTGTTGTCCTTTGGGCCAAAAACCGTAACGTTCCATATAAAACGTGAGTCGGGTTTTTAGAATTTGTTCAAATAGTTTCCTTAGTGTGTTGGCTAGGACAATCGGTCTATAGTGATTTGCTGCCCTTCCTGTTTTATTTGGTTTCAGAAGTGGTATGATGTAGAAGTGTTGCCATGAATCTGGGATATGACCTGTGTAAAGAATGTATGAATACCCATGTGTAATCAAAAGATTTAAGGTATGTGGAAAGTGTTTGATCATTTCGTATGATATTCTATCTGGTCCTGAAGCGGTGGATTTATGATGTGAATTAAGTGCATTAGATAGTTCGTGTGTTGAAATAGGTGACATGAGTGCTAGTGCACCCTCAAATAAAGGTTCTTCCTGTGTCATGGAATTCAGAAAAAGAGGATTGTTACGTACCGAGTCTGGAGTGTGTTGTTCTAGAAATTGTTGTTGAAGATGTATGTGCATGAGTATGGGATTAGTAGGGTTTCCGGTATGTCGTGTGAACCAACGTAGTTTACGCCACATTGTGGAGGTAGTAATTGATGGTGACAATTCCGTACAGAATTTTCGCCAACCTTTGCATTTATGGTAACGGATGATGCGTCGAGTGGATGCGCATTGTGCTTTTAAAACTATAAATTGGTTACAGGTTGGTGTTTGACGGTATTGGTTTAATGCTAATCTACGTTTAGCAACTGCCTCGGAACATTCTGGAGACCACCAAATGGGTTTGTACCTAGTTGTATTGGAAGAGTGTATCCGAGTTGGAGATATATGTGATAGTACCGTTGCTACAATGAAAGACACGTGATCCATAGGATGTTGTGTTGGGTATGATTTGTTAGATGTTAATGAAATTGCTATTAGCCTGTTGGTAAAATCATTCCAATCCAGTATTTGTTGACGAGGAATGGAAGGTCGACGAGCATCTAAAGTAGGTGGTTTGTCTATATTTATAAATATGGGAAAGTGATCACTTCCCATAGAATCAAGTCTTACTCTCCAATGGGTATTTTGCCATAGCGATGATGATATCAGTGATATATCTGGATATGAGGGAAGTTGATGAGGAGGACCAAATCGGGTTGGTGAGTCGTCATTAAGCAAAAGGAAATGTTGTTCTATTAGCTGATGAAGAAAGGAAAAATTATGTTGGGAACAACGAATTTGGTTCGGAGTAAGGCCAAGATTAAAATCGCCACAGATTATGGTGTTTTTGTTTGGAAGTAATGGTATATGATTCATCCAGAAAGTACGAGAAATATAATGTTGTGGTGCATTATAGATTGCTATTAGTTGCAAACTAGGAAGTTGGAGCAATATGGCCTGAAATTGCTCGTCGAAACTGTTGATTGTTTGAAAAGAGGACACCAACAAAGAAGGATGAAGAAGAACCATGATTCCTCCTCCTCCCCCATGCAAGCGATCCTGTCGGATAACCTGGAATGGAGGATATCGAAATGTTTGTTGAGGGGTTAGCCATGTTTCTGAAATCACTATAATGTCTATGTGATATCTCTCTAAGAGATGTTGTAGATCGTGTAATTTTGGCTTTATGGAACGGGCGTTCCATTGAACTATCGTGAAAGGAGCCATGCTATGAGTGTGATCAATTTAGTTAGCTCTGATTGAGGATATCAATTTGCATAGAAGTCGATTCAAGGCCTCGCTCGGAATGGGTTCATTTTTTCTGGTGAGTTTTCCCATTTCTTCTAGATAATTGAAGAACAGTTGACTGTCCACTTTTTGAGTGGACAAAGGAGAAAGGGAGGGTTTAATAGGAAGTGTCTCGGAAGATGTCTCCTGGCGTTCTTGGTTTTGTAGATATATGGGAGTATGTGATTCACGGGTACTATTTCTCCCCGTAAAGTAGAAAGGTTGATTGGACGGAATCTGGAAATGTGGTTTAGTGTTATTCGATTTGATTCGTTTGTGTTGTGGAGGTGTCTGGGGTATCTCGAAGGGTTTATGTTTGTAAGGTCTTGTAACAGTATTACGAATTATGATGGGTTTATCTGGGATGAATTGATTCATTTTGGTAGAAGCGGGGTTCGTGTTGTGTGGATCTGTTTGGCTATGTAATTTACTAGCGTATGACTGGTCCCCACGAATTAACTGTATAGCTTCGTATCTTGAGATACGTAAGGATGATATTTTATCAGTGATTGCTTGTTCGCGCAGAAAAACTGGGCAAAGTTTGTCGTTAGCACGGTGTGGAAGTGTGCAATTATTGCATTTCAAGATGTCGCTATCACAATCTGAGGTGATATGGTTGTCTGCACAACGCATACATGTGGTATTACCACGACATGTTTTGGTAGAATGACCGAATTTAGCACATTTGAAACATTGTAATACTCTTTCTTTGTAAGGTGAAATTGGAAACTGGCTGTAATATAAGCGAAACTTTCGTGGGAGCATTTGCGATCTAAAGGTTAATAGGCATGTTTGAGTGGGTTCGTATGTTATTGTCCCATTATCTGATAGCACACGTCGTTTAAAACGATATACATGTTGTATTGGATAACCTTCTATAGTTTGTCCATATTTTTGGATTTCTGTTTCTGTGATTTCAGTGTCTATGTTATGTATAACTCCTTTTGTGCGTATATAGTGATGTGGTATATATGCCTTCAGCTAGTTTTTCGAAGCAAAGTCTGAATTGAGTAATGCATTCGCGGCAGATGCGGAGGGTAGAAATACTTCTAATCTATTTTTTCCTGTTTTTATAATTTTCTCTACTGCTAGATTTTGGTGATTTTCGAATATTAGTTTGCCCAATTTAAGTGGATGCGATGAAATCGAATCTAAGCTGGCAATCACATCACCATCAACGTTGATGTAAGCTTGGTTATGTCCCTTCTTCTCACAATACCGTTCACTACCACTCAGTGTTGCCAACTATAATTCAATAAAACAAGCTAAATCGGCTTGCCAAAAAGGCTAAAAAAAAGGCTAGATTATAGTTTAATACCTATATAAACATTAGAAAACTACGTTGTTAAAAAATACGCATGGATCACCTAGCAAAAATAAACGTGGTCTTCATCATCCCCTCTGCCTCATTTCTACTGCTGCAGCCTCCCTTAGGCTCTTGGATGTATGCAGCATTTGTACCAACAAGCTTCAATATTTCGTCTGGGACTGCGCATGAAAAATCTGATGTGTTGCACTCACATGACTTTCTCTACTCTTGTACTAACCATTCTTACAGACTGTTATTCCTATATCTTCTTTGTGTTAGTTGAGATAAACATTTGTACAAATTATCTTATTGCTTATTTCCTTGTAGGTACAAGGGAGATATTAGAATACAGCAGGCTTTGATCTTTTAAAGCTTTCAAATTCCGTTCTCTTTGCAGGGTTAACATAACAAATTGAATAACGATGTTCCATTTGACAGAAATACAAATAACAAGGCATATCTCCAAAATGGTCCACTCTATAAAAAAATATTCAGACATAAATTGTATATTTTAGAAAGATCTGCAGTTTTTCATAGTAAGATTTGGTCTATCTCTAACGGTTTACCAGTTATGCAAAAGTCATCCAGAGTAAATACGACTACAGAGGTTATACCCAGAAAATTCAAAATATACATTTCATTTGTCATAAAGATATTTCAAACCTATGGCATTTTAATCAAAATCGTTAGAGCCATTTTCAAGAAGATCAAAATTTTCCATGTATAGTGTAGTTTATGGTGGGACTATTTTCTTCAAAATCTTCGTGTCGCATCCTTGAAAGACATTAAACTTAAATACCAACTTTGGTTTTTAACCAATTTTTCGTTTTTGAGTTATGTTGTCTACAGGCTCGAGATACACACACGGACCTTTTTCTAAAAAGTGCCAAAGAATCTAATAACTTGGTGGAATCCACACTCCCAGATTCAAAAGATTCATGAATTCACCAAAAGAGTTATATCATTACGTGCAATAGCTGCAGTAGCGATATTAAATTATGTATTATTTTAAAGGTACCGGTAGATAAGTAAAAAATGAAAAAGGCTAGAAAAGGCTAATGAAGCTTAGAGAAAAGGCCAGGAAAGCTACTTGTAGCTTTTTGGAAAATTTATAGCTAGATAGGTTCTCAAAAAGGCCAGATCTAGCCATAAAAAGGCTAAGTTGGCAACACTGCTACCACTCTTGACTTTGGATATTTTTCCTTTACACATCTTGCCAAACTGTAAATTTCTCCCATCACTTCTTCTGCTGTTTTTGCACTTTTTACGTCATTTGTTTCACCATGGAGATCACTATGTTTGATTACTGCTCGTTTTTCTATCACATTTTCTAGTTGGCTTGATTTTATACCACGGAAAACATGCACTTTTGCGACCCCATCCAAATTCACATGTTTAATTATTGAGTCCCCTAGTACCACAATTTCTTCTGTGTTCCTGCTGTTTACTAATGCGTTAGTTGCATCCTCGCTGTGATTTTCAGTGTTCCTGCTGTTTAATGGTATGTATGCTGCATTCTCGCCATAATTTCTTGTGTTCCTACTATTTACTGGTATGTTTGCTGCATTCTCGCCGTAGTTTGCTCTTTGTTCCTTTTCCTTCGCGATTTCCATCGGCTTTTCGCGTCTCCCATAATTCTCCGTAGTTCCTCTTCTAGAAATAGCACCACGTGGTCCTCGTCTGTTTGCAGTATCGGCATATGATTTTTCTTCTCCTCCCATAATCTTTACTTGACTTTTCAGTTTGCCATTTTCCATCTTAAGCATTTTTATTTCTTTCTGTGCGTTTTTAAGATTGCGTGCGTGTTTTGAAGGTTTTGAAGGCTAACTGGATAATCTTTAGAAAGGTTCCCGCGATGAGTTGGTCAGAATTTCGGCTAAGTCCCATTCGGCAGTGTGTACGAATGGTCACGAAAGTTGCCGAAGTTGCTGTGTTAATGCAACTCTGCCAACAGCAAAATGTCCCTAGTACTTTGTTGCCAACAGTAAGTTTGAATGTTTTTGCGGGAGTCGTCATTATGCTATTGTGCTTGGTACAAGAAAGAAGCAATGGCTCGTTTCGTAAGCATTCTGGATTTGGCGCCTGTGTTGTCAGACGAAGAGACATGCATGCAGTTTTTGTATGATGAAGGACTGTTACGGACACGCATGCTATGCAGGGAATGCGATGCCGTGCTACACCCCGTGAATAATATAAAATAAATAAACAAAAAAGATAAAGATAAAAGATAAAGGTAAAAGATAAAATAAATAAACAAAAAAAGATAAAGATAAAGGTAAAAGATAAAATAAATAAACAAAAAAGAACGATAAATAATAAACATAATAAAAATATAATAAAAAATATATCCCACTGCCGAGTGTGACTTTGCCGAAATTCTCACAAAATCATCGCGTAAGCTTTCCTAAACAATATCCATTTCGGCTCATAATAATAATATAATAATAAAGAAGGAGCCAGCGTATCGTATAATAATAATAATAATAATAATAATAATAATAATAATAATAATAATAATAATAATAATAATAATAATAATAATAATAATCCATAATAATGGATTAAAAATAATAATAAATGCATTTCGGCTCAAATCCATAATAATGGATAAAAAATAATAAATCCATTTCGGCTCATAATAATATAATAATAAAGAACGAGCCAGTAATAATGTATGGAGTTGCGCTACGCGATAGCGGCGTATGTCATTGTTATGTTACTGCCAGATTGCAGGTGGTTGCATCACGTGTTAAATAAAGCACGTGTCAAATAAATATCGGTGTTTAATGTGTTGGCAATGAAAACTAGTGTAGTGTAAAAAGCAATGTTGGCAATGTGAAATAGCGTGTGCTGAAATCTAGTGGGCGATTGTGAAACTACTGGGCAGATGTGAAATTGCGTGTGCTGCAATCTAGTGGGCAATTGTGAAACTACTGCCGGTACTGCCAGCGCATGCGCAGAAGATAGGGAAACTACTGCCGGCGCATGCGCAGAAGGTAGGTTCAGACACTTAGAATCTGGCTGGCAGCTGGCTGGCAGAAAGGGAACGTTTGTAAAGATGAGCCGGTTAACTTTCCTCCATTATCAACCGTTCCAGAAAATTATGTTCTAAGTGTTGTTCAGTGTTATTAATTGACTCACCTTTTAAATTAAATTAATTACAATAACACTGTTTTCAAACTTCTATGAAAGGAAAATAATTGGCATAGTGCCTTCCCCATGGTTCCCAAATTGATATTGGAGAAATATACTGGAAGTGGTAGGAAGAGGACTATCAAATCCAGGATTGTATGGGGAAGTGAATGGCATTAGTATCATTAATCTGCTTTTAAACTAAATGATTATTCAACAGTAAAGATAAATGGTAACAAAAATGTACAAGTCTGTCCATTTCATTCTAAAACAGCAGCATATGATGAGGTGAGTCAGTGTTTATCTATCAGCATGTGATATGGCTAGGATGCCTTTCTGCAAACCCCTCACCTACCTCCTGTCTGCCCCTCTCACCTCCGCAAGCCCTCACATACCCAACTGTCTACGCTAGTGTTCAGCCATGCGCTAGTATGGTTCTGGATCCAGAATAGTTTTGATTTACTGTCAATTGCATTTCTTTGTAAATAAAATTGTACATAAACTCAGTGTGTGTGATATTTACATCATAAGAATGACAGACCACACCAGCTAAGATGTTCATCTTTTTCGAGTTTTGGGAAATGAGTTTCTTTTCATTTTTTTGCACTATATCATATTGTGTGTATATATATATACACACAATAAATTACAATAAAATTTATTCTTTTGTTAATATAAATTAGTTTTTATTTTAAACTTGTTACAGCATTTTGAAATATAATGAACTAGTTGACTTTATATCGATATAGAACAAACTCTTCATATTTAAAATTATTTTCCACTTTTTAGTTTGGTTTGTTATAAAAGCGTGTCTTTTTAGTTTTTTTAAACTATAATTTATTTTTATGCTTTTTTTTTTAAGAGGAAAAACAGGTGGATAGTTGGAGGTAAAGAGTGGCTTACATTGCTAGATAAGGGATGATGGGAATGGGAACATCTGCCTTCATTTACGTGATCTCAATGTTATGTTTTTTATTTTATGTTTCTATTTTTCATTGTTTTATTTATTTTTTATTCTTAAGGGGAATTTCCCCCTGGAGGCATCTGTGAAAATGGCAAAAATCCACAATTTTTGTCACAATGATGTGAAAATTTGTATGTATGTGTGCCAAAGCATAACTAGGTTTACCAAATTTCACTTTTCTATGTAAGATAGTTTTTACAAAAAAAATTTTTATTGGTCTTTTTGCTGCAATTTTAGGGTAGTATAGCAAACGCTTCTTATAAAATATTATATCTTTCAGCACACTGCGCCGAGTGAAGACCTGGTTACGGGCAACGATGAGTGACGATAGATTAGATGGACTTTGCATGCTGAGCGTTCATCGGGAGCGGATAAAGGCACAGCTCTCATCTTTCATAGAGGAAGTCATCATGGCATTTTCTAGACGGTCCAGAAGACTTCAGTTCGTATTCAAAGACTAAGGTAACGTGAACATCAAAATTATTTTTAATAGTTTATTCACAAAATGTATTAGTTTCTAATAACAAACTTTTACTTTCTCTACTACATATACTAAGTCAAGGAAGTACTGTATTCCACCCTAAAATTCGATGTTGAGATTTCACCAGAAATACAAGTTTTGAGGTCCCCTGAATAAAAATAAAGCATTTTTAGAAAAAGCTGCGCGCGCTTGTGTATGTGTGTGTGGATGTATATGGAAAGCGTAAGTCCAAAACGAAGTCAGTTAAAAACCAAAGTTTGTGCTCAAGTTTAATATCTTTCAAGGATGCGAGGCGAAGATTTTAAAAAAAGTTCCTCCACCCTAAACTACATTTATATGGAAAATTCTTGGAATTTTTTTATTTTCTCGAATATTTACGTCGACAACATATTTTCTACCTTATTTTTATGAAATAATAGGCGTATTTGACATTGACAGACAACAAAACAGGGGACTAATTCTTGACCCTACAAACCTATACCAAATGAAGGAGATTGGTAATCAGAAAAAAAAAAAAAAAAAAAAAAAAAAAACTATATTCTGAACCTTGTATTCCTTATTTAAAAGACATAAAAATTTTCAAATTTGGAAATGACTGCTCACTTTTTGGTGCTCGTTGAGTGATTACTAAATTTGCTATTAATTTGTTCCGACGTCTTGAATTGCAGTTGTTTTAGAAGATATGTTTATAAATTATCCGTGATTCTTTGTACATATTACACAATCATCTGTATACTACTCCAAATTAAATAAACAATTCTAAAATGGTTAGCTCTCCTATTTCGAAATGTTATAATAATTTTGTACATTATTGCACTTTATCAAATATTTTTAATTATACGATCTTTTATTCTTTATCATTCATATCTAAAATTGTCTTTAGTTCTTTTCAATGTAATTTTGCTTACATCCTATAGGTATTTAATGCAACAATTCTGTATGCAGTTATCTTTTACTTAGAGCTAACAGAAACAAATATCTCGGGTCACGGACAATTCCGTAAACATAAGCATAACGCTGTGCCTCTTGTAAGCAAAGATAAGATACGTGCCTCTGGTATCACACTAACAAAGATTATTATAAAATATACCAGGACTCGGATTTTTAGGTAAATACATATTTTGTTTGCGTCCTACTCTGAACTTGAAACTAAGCTTAATGTTCTGGATATTCACACCGGAGCAAATACTGTAAGTTTTATTGCACATAAAAATGCATCGGCTGGCCCCGTGGCACAGTTGCTAGAGCACCTGCCTGCTGTCCAGGGTTCGATTCCCGGCAGGGGGGTAGGAATTTTTCTCCAGCTAAGATTATTCCTCATCCTTCCCTGGGTCTGGAAGTGTGAATTCAAAGTATAAAAACCCCAAAGACCGAAAAAAACCCGCTCATTAAACGAGTAACACCATTTGCCAATAGGCAAGGCTGCCGATATGATAAAGGCGGGATATAAAAATGCACATTTCCTGACTTGTTATTTCAATAAATATTTTGGGATAAATTACACAAAAATCGCATAAAGGAAACATTTTAAAAAGAATTTTCATATGAAAGCAGCAATAAATTATTTTTAACAAGTCACCATCCACTTCTTTAATGCTCAATTACGCAGGTTGGATGTCGATATTTGTTATTCATTTTATTGGAAGAACTGATAGTATCGCTTCCGTTGGAAGAAAATATAAACATCCTGGTTGCTCAAGCAACATGAGCCTGCAAGATAACAAGGAATTCCACCATTGCACATGTTACACTATATGTAGTATATCTAGTATATATATACACTGAAACTGCATAGTCAATTAGTCATTTGTGAATCCGTAGAGTTTATACGACGTTCTATAGTTGTGTTGTGAAATTACACATCGGCAGTTTTGAGTTCACAATGGATTAAGCCCGCCTCGGTAGCGTGATGGTTAGCGTTTCTATCTCACGTTCAAGAGGTCGCGAGTTCGAATCTCGCTTACGGTAAGTTATCCGGGTAAGGTTTTTTTTTTCGAGGTTTTCCCTACCCTGAGAAGACGAATGTCGGGTAACTTCAAGCTCCATGGACCTCGGGGTCATTTGAGCATCATTTCACCCATTTCATTTCATTCATTCGTCCGATATGACACAATGTTGGAGGACGTTAATCCCCCCCCACCAAAAAAAAACAAAAAACAATGGATTAAACATGTCTAGCGAAATTTAAGACAGTGTGTTAAGAAACCTTTATTTCCTTTGTGATTCCATAAATAAAGTGGAATCAGTAGGAATGTCTGCAGCACAAAATTTAAAAATCTTATGTGCTGCATTCACATGACTTTCTCCTCTCTTGTGCTAACCATTCTTACAAACTCTTATTCCTATATCTTCTTCGTGTTAGTTGAGATAAACATTTGTACAAATTACCTTATTACTTATTTGCTTGTAGGTACAAGGGCAATATGGGAATACACTAGGCTTTGAGCGATAGTCAAATCTTTTGAAGCTTTGAGATTCCGTTCTCCTTGCACGGTTAGCGTATAAAAAACCGAACAACAATGTTGCATTTGACGAAAGTGTAAGTTTTCCGAAAATGACAGAAATAACAAGGAATATCTCCGAAATTGGTTCACGTTACAAAAATGTATTTGGACATGGATGTGTGTTTTAGCGAGATCAACATTTTTTTGTACAGTAATATTTTGTCTATCTCTTATGGTTTACGAGTTATTCAAAAGTCATTCAGAGCAAACAGGACTACATAGGCTATAGACAGAAAATTCATTATATACATTTCATAATGTCATACAAATATTTAAACATGTCATTTTAATCAAACCCGTTAGAGCCATCTGCAAGAAAATCCAACTTTTCGAAAAATTTTCCATGTAAAGGATAGTTTAAAGTGGAGCAGTTTTCTTCAAAATCTTCGTGTCATATCCCCATAAGACATTAAAGTTCATTACCAACTTCGGTTTTCAACCGGCTTTTCGTTTTTGAATTATGTTACCCACAAACTGACACACACACGTACCATTTTCTAAAATTGCATTTTTTAAATTTATTTATTTATTTATTTATTTGGATTCAAACATATATTTCCGGTGAAATCTCCACATTCAATTTTTGGGTGGAATACCTTTCTCTACTTACTTTACGTAGTAGAGAAAGTAAAAACAAATGCAACGAAGTGCTCGAAAATAATTGTCGATTTAACATAGTCCATAAAATTTCAAATGTGGTGGATGGGCAACATGAAGACATTGTTATGAGTGTGACTGACATTCCATATTATGATTATGTTACACTTCTTGTGACGTGAAGCGATTATTTTCGAAATTCAAAACACTTCTTCGTGACAATCGTCAATCTTTCAGGATGCAACTTTTGAGAAAGCATGTGGTTGTATACCGTAACTCTACAGTACTTGATGGTTCCCTCCAAGAGTAATGTCTGGTGAGTAACACGTGCATTTATATTTCGGCCATTCAGATCTTGAAAATATTTTATTTGTTTTAGCACATATTTCTTACTTTTTAGCATATATTTGACATTTTTGGCACTTAAAAGTAAATATTTACCAAGTTTTTAGCACCTAAAAATCCGAGCCCTAATTATTAGTGCTTCTCCTTCTCCATTTTGAGCCTGGTACATATATTATAGTATATATTTGAAATGATGTCGTGCAATGAATGTGGTGAACACTGCCTTGCAGGTATACAAAGATTTACATTCTTGTCCAAAGAAAACCAATGTAACATTAATTAATAGTTTCTAATAATGTCCGCCAAAAAATCTGTCATTCATCAAAACTAAATTTTGCCCGTGACACACTTCGAAGTCCGTCAAATTGACAATCCTTAACCCACCACTGCTGCAGTGAAAGGTATGACGGTTGCAGCTGTGCGCGTGTTTGTGATACAGTAAGCGCAATGTTTATGTGCGTCCCAAAGGACTACAGGTCTATTAGGATTCAGTTTACATAAGGGGAATGAATCTGATTGGTTATTATTATAGTGGGCAGACACAGTGGATATTCTTAGTAGCTCTCTTTTTCTAATCTAATGTTTTACAAAAATGAAAATAAAGAGAATATGTAAATGTGAATTAATAAACATTTTCAAACGGCGAATAAAACATGGAGATGGCCATAACCTACTTTAGCAGATATACACGAGAAACGGAGAAAGAGTTTTGCTGCAAATAGTCACATAGAGGAGCATAATTTATTACTGCATGGCACTACTCGCCGATTGGTTGAAATTAATCACGTTAACTTAACCCTCAATAGTTCCATTTAATATGTGTGACTTTTCCATTACGTACCGTCGCGTTAACTCACATTATGTTAGTTTCATCGTAATCCCGGCATTACTCTATCTTTTCAGCTTTTGACAATAAAAATTATGAATTCATATTGCTTGATTGCAAAGTTTCAACATGCGCCCCCCCCCCCCCCCTGGAAAGAGGTCTGCCGACGCCCATGTAGAAGTATAGGAACAGATTTGAACAGATGTGATACAGCTGTATTACAGAAAGCTGCTATATAGTGAAGTTAAATAATTAGGAATAGAGAAAGGGGACGCAAATGGGGTGATGTGCAAGTGAGAAGCATTGGTAATGGTGGTTAAGTGTATACAGACGGTGAAACAATAACAACAACAATAATAATAATAATAATAATAATAATAATAATAATAATAATAGTAATAGTAATAATATTATGAAACAAAAATGAGTGTAATAATTTACAGAGGGACAAAAATTTGGCAAATATGAAAAACCTAGTGCAGCATAGAAATTAAATGAAAAAGCAATAACTATTAAAAGGGATAAACGCGTGTAAAATATGTAATTGTGATGAAGGGTTGCCCTGTTAGCAAAGGGGCCAGAGCCCAGCTCAGGGTAGTCCAGGATGTATTTGTTTTTAGTACTCAATAAATCATATCATATCAAGTTAAGCTCCGGGCGTTCCACTGCAAAAAATTAAGCATGTTCGCAAACTAGAGTTTCCAAGGAGACGGAGGTGCGATTAATGCCACATGAATAAACGGCAAGGAACTTCCGAGCGTAATCCAGAGTTTGGTGCATTTGGGTTTCCGGCAAATGGAGCCCAAAGTCACGACTGAAACTCTGAGAGTTGCAAGGCCGGAGCCACGGGTAGTGGCTGAATATCCCTTGGAGAAGTGGACGACCGGTCTCCAGTAATCACCCTCGACAGCACAGGGTGGCCGTCACCCCCAGCACAGGGATATATAGCTGATTGAGAAGCCGAGGGGTATCTACCCTACCGAGCAAATGGAGCGTCAGCCTAGGATTTCAGGAGTTTCGGAGGGCCGTGCTGTATGGTATCTTTCTGCGGATCCTTAACTTTGCGCTTTTTGGATCTTGCCAAAGGGAGGTGAGAGGGAGCATCAGAAGAGCAAATGCGACCGGCCGGGGGCGCCACTGAGCGTAAACTACTCAACGCAGAGACGGCCACTCATTCCGGTGTGTTCAAAGAATCTTTGCAGAAAGGAGGGGTGTTCTGAGTATCTCGCGGTACCTGGTTAGCCAGCCACATGTCAAAAGGTGCAATTCTGTGAAAACATCAGGAGTTGTATTTGCAATTGGCGTACACGTTCCGAACATAGGGATTCGTTGGCCTCATGCGGATCCCCGCAATGAATACAAAGAGCCACACCAGACGTGCATGCGGAGAGCGAATAGGCATCACCACAACACACACATCGGGCTTCACTGCGGCAAACCGTGGAAGTGTGACCATATCGCACACAATTGGTGCAGAACGGCAAAGCCGGTAGGTAAGGTTCCACAGAAAGAGAGCAATAATATATCTTGTCTGGAAGGGAGGACACTCACCAAGTAATCATCGGCCCCCCCTTGCCCCCCCCCCTTCGCGACGCCCATGCAAGTAATCACAATCGATGCGGTCGGTAGGTATTGCACCGTGCCGTCAACCACAACTTTCCTGTTTAACCGCCGGACCCGACTAACCGGAGAACGCCCGTTGGCCTGCAATTCCACCAAAATTTCAGATTCCGGGCAATGCTTGTCCACCTGGCGGACAATGCCCTGCTTATAGAGGAGATTGAAGGGAATAAAGCCCTTCAAGTGATGGACCGCCAATAATGGGGACTGCCTGAGCGGCAGCAATAGAGGTAACTACAACCTTGCGATTACCACTTGGGCGAAGGAATCCAGAGGCTCCAGAGGCAGCTCGGGTCGAACGGGGGGACAGTGATTGCCCCCCGCCCGAGTGTCTTGTCCGCAGTACCGAGCCGTTGTACGGCTTAACCTGCGCAATGAGTTGGATGTTCTCTCTACAGGGATTTTTATGTCATCTGGGGAACATTATTTGGGATCAGGGGTATTTTTGGTACAGGAAAACGGGTGGGTGGGATTTATCCACGAGCTGGCAGTGCGCGGCTTCTGGTTGGCAGGCCAATCAGGTGACGCGCTCATTCCCACCAGGGTTCTGGCCATCAGTCACTCACTGAGAGGTGATCTGAAAAGGTAATTTACTCTGTTTTGGATACAGATTGAACTGTCGCTTTTCCCATCTTTGAGATTATACCGCCGGACTTAGTATGTCCTTTGGTAGTCTTTTGGATGGTAGTCGGCGCGGCTGGTTCTGGTCATATTGGCCCAGAGTATTTACCAGAGGGTTAGGGTGATTTTGGAGTTTGTTGTACATTGTGCGAGCGCGGGTTTTAATCACGTCGACAATGTACGGGATGCTGGAATGTTCATGGAGGATATGGGCAGGAAATCTCCAGCCGGTATCATAGATCATCCTTAACGCCCGATTCTGCAACGTCTGGAGTCTGATGAAGGTGGACTTTGCCACCACTCCCCAGATCTCGCATCCGTACAAAACCAGAGGTGGAATGATCGCACGATACAGCTGGAGTTTCAGGCGTAGGGGCATGGTTTTGGAACTGAGGATTGGGTATAGCTGCCGGAGAGCAGCATGACCTTGTAGTACTTTGCCCCTGACGTGATGTCTATACGTCAGCCGCCGGTCCAGCGTGACTCCGAGATACTTCGCCGTAGTGACCCAGGGGATCCGACGGCGCCGCAACACGAGGTCCCGCGGGAGCCGGTTGGCTTTCGTATTCGCCAGGAGAATCGCAGAGCTTTTCTCCGGGTTTATAGACATACGCCAGTTCTCGCACCATCTACTGATGGCACGGAGATGGGCTTGTACTTGGTGGTAACTGTAGCGCGGGTTCTTGTTAGTAGCGAAGATCAGTAAATCGTCCGCATACTGACAGATGTGTGTGTTTGGGTGCGTGGGGAGATCGGCCATGTAAGCTGCGAAGAGTGCCGGTGACAGTACACTGCCCTCGGGGACTCCTGCGCCAATGGGCCTCTCTCTGGAGAATGATCCCTCCACCTTCACCCGGAAGCTACGTTCCTGTAGGAAACTAGCCACCAAGTAAATATATGGAGGGGGGATTTCGTGCTGTATGAGCTTGTAGACAAGCCCCTCGTGCCAAGTGGTAGAAAATGCCTTTTCCACATCAAGCAACACTGCCACCGTTTTAGCCCTATCCTGGTAAGCCAGGGAAGCTTTTTCGGCTACACGCAGTAGTTGCTCGGTCGTGGAGTGGCCAGAACGAAAACCAAACTGATGTTCAGGAAGGAGACCTTTTTCCTCCAATGGGGGTCCAAGGCGGGACAGGAACAGTTTCTCGAATACTTTCGAGATAACTGGTAGGAGGCTGATGGAGCGGTAACTAGATGGGAAGACCGGATTTTTGCCCGGCTTCAAAACGCATACCACACGCGCCTGTTACCAGACAGCTAGAAAATGACGCATGCTGAGGCATGCGTTGTAAATCCGGGTCAAGTGCATCACGGCTCTAGGGGGAAGGTGCTGGAGCATTTCCGCTGTTACACGGTCCTGTCCAGGGGATTTTCGGGCTCTTAGGGATTTTATGGTGTTAGTTACCTCGCGAGGGGTAACTATCGGGATGTGGAACACCTCGTGGTCCGCGGGTCCGACTTCTAAGAAGTCTTCTACCGCCTGTTCCACGAGGTCAGTATGGTCATCGTTCTGTGGATCTTCCCTGGGCTGGAATTGAGTTTCCAGATAGTCTGCTAGTGCCTCAGCTTTTTCCCTCGGTTCGAACACAAGTCTTCCCCGAGGGCTATGCACAGGATGCTGGTGTACAGTTTTATCTTTCCGCAAGCCTCGGACGATGCGCCACGGTTTCCTCTCCTGGAGGTTTACGTGACGCAACGTGTTTTCCCAAGCTGCTTGCCTATGTTTTCTTAGGAGTCGTCTCACCAGGGATTTGAACCTCTGGTGTATTACTCCTATCCTAGGATGTCGGAATCTCTGCCATAGCCTTCTGACAGCATTCTTTGCTTGTATGAGGCGTTTAAGTGGTACAGGGATAGATGTCGGGTTTGGTGCTTCGGTAGGAATGCGGTGTGTGTGAGCACGCACCGCGTTTAGGACTGAGGTTGCAAACCCCGCGGCTGCCTCCTCGAGAGCCTCAAGCGAGTCTATTCGAGGATTTGCCTCCACGGAGTTTTGAAGGGCAAGGACGGCTGCGTCCCAGTCGACTTCTTCCACCCAGTCCGGTACTCCCAGGGCAGTGAGATTAACGTCTGAGTCGACCACAACAGGGTTATGATCGGAATCCAGAGCGTTAATCACAGAGAGGTCCAAGTGAAATGGAATGTTTTTGGTGATTACGAAATCAATGATGTCCGCGGCGCCGCGTGCCGGGTAGTGAGTTGGACCTCTCGGCCCGTGCGCGTGAAGGGCGGGGTTCCCGCTAATGAGACGGTACAATCCCCGACCCTTAACGTTCTGGGTGCGGCTATGCCAGCTTGGGTGTTTTGCGTTGAAGTCGCCTGCAATGCAAACCCTATGGTGTAGGTTCAGGAGAACCGTAATGTCCGCTTCATGGAAACGGCCATCCGGCGGGTCATATACCGCCACAAGCACTAGGTCGTTCCCGCCCAAGGATAACCTTATGGCGGTTGCTTCCAAGTGTTGTAGCGGAGGAATGGTAACAGGAGTATGGGTGAGATGGTTCTTTATGAATATGGCAGTACCACCGCCCTGTCGGCCGACCCGATCAGACCGATGAGCGGCGTAACTTGGCAGGGTAAACTGTACACCGGCGTGCAAGTGCGTTTCACAGACCATCAGGATATCAATTCCGTGACTGTCTACGAACTCTAACAGGTCAGGTCTCTGGTCTCTAACTCCATTTGCGTTCCAGAACGCAGCTCGAAATGAACGCACAGTTCTATGCGCCATTAAGAGCTCGCGGAGTTAGAATACAGTTCCTTGGCCGTTTGAAGCACCGTGAGGTGCTTCTTCTCAGCGGAAATCTCGGGGTTATCGATGACTGCCCTGCAGCGCCGTAATATCGGGAGGGAACGCTGAATTAGGTCGGCGAACCAGGTTGACAGCTGAATGAACTCAGCCATGTCCTCGGAAGCGAATGCGTCTCCTAAGGGTTGTTGCTGGTTGTTTTGTCGGGGTATTGCTACCTCGTTATTGGCTGGGCCAGTCCGGGAGGACGGGCCAGCTTCACTGGGCTCTGCAGATTCCTGATTGGAGGATCCATCAGGAGTTGCGGGTGCTGGTGAAGGGGGAAGTTTTGCAACAGTTTTGTTGCTGTCTTTCTCCCCTGCAGTTGGTTTTGCCGTAGAGGCCTGTTTCTTCCGCTGTTTCTTCCCCTTCCTAGGGGGACGTTTCTCCTTTGGAGCGGTGCTGGCGGTTGGTGCAGTCTCTTTGACAACAACCTCTTGCACGACGCTTTCCGGGACTGATGCTACATTCGGGACAACCTGGCTTGTAGGGGACTCCTCCGTAGCCTCAGCCTGCGCGAGAGTACTTTCGTGTCTTGCCAGGGCGTTGGCAAACGAAACCCCTTTTCTGACCTCTGGTGCAGCTTTGCCTTGCTTGCCTTGCATTATAGCAAGTCTTTTGGGGCAACCGCGATAGATGCCTATGTGGCTCCCATCGCAGTTAGCGCACTTTCTTTGATCCATTGGGGTCAGGCAATCCTTGACAAGGTGTTCCCCTGCACATCGCAGGCACTTGAGCGACCTCTCACAGGCGAAGCTGGAGTGGTGGAAACCCAGGCATTTATAGCACTGGGCCGGCCCCTCCCTGCCGTGATAGGGCTCAATTGTAACCCGCGTGTGGTACAGGTGAGTGACCTCATCGATCTTTGGGATTCCCTCCCCTTCTTTGTCAACTACCACTAGGAATAGTGGTAGGGGCACCTTGGTGGGTTTCCCCGCTTTTTCTCTGTTACTTGTTAGTTGTAACACGG
Organism: Tenodera sinensis; assembly: GCA_030765045.1. Taxonomy (NCBI): domain Eukaryota; kingdom Metazoa; phylum Arthropoda; class Insecta; order Mantodea; family Mantidae; genus Tenodera; species Tenodera sinensis. Next base: position 306,413,607 of record CM060964.1, read on the forward strand.
ACCGCGGTTTGATTCCGTGTTCGTCCGTCAGGCCAACACGGATGTCCTGGGGGTCAGTCTCAGAGTCCAGGCCCCTGATAACTCTACGCACCACATGAGGTCGCTGTAGTGAGTACGTGTGGAATTTAATTCCACTCGCTCTCAGCACTTCCCTTGCGGCCGCGTGGTCATCAGAGGAAGTGGTCCGTATAACGACACGTCCAGGGAGCCTTGTTGCCTGGAAGGCGAAGGAATGTATTCCCTGAAAAGTATTTATATGCAATAATTTACCCTTAACCGGGGTGCTAATGCGGGACCCGACCCACTAGACTTAGTCTTACGTAACTAACCATTAACACTAGTACCTCCTGCATGACATTAGTTTACTAACTGCATGTGCATGGGGAGGCGATGTAGCGCACGGCCTTGCATGCCGGTCGATCGCCACCGGGGCTGGCGGGTGTGGGGCCAGTCCTTTAAAAGGGGGAGAAAAAAGAAAAAAAAAAAAATCAAAGACTTTCGTTCTTCTTCTTTCTTCTTCTGCTTCTTCTTCTTCTTCTGCTGCTGCTTCTTCTTCGTCTTCTTCTTCTCCTCCTCCTTCTCCTCCTCCTTCTTCTTTTTCTTCTTCTAGCTCATGCAAGGAGAACATACATCAAGGTCAGCTTACATCGATCTGCTGGAATGCTTTTCTGGTATTTGCAACATAATGAGTATTGGAGATTTGGAATCCACCATCATGAATATGTATTATGATTAAAATAAGGTGAATGGCAAATCAAGTATTTGTAGAAATTACTTATAGAATGAATATGAAAATAACTTATGAATATTATCCGTTGGATTTTCTGAGTGAGTTTTACCTTTGCACCTTCTTGTAGAAGTTCCTTGGTAATAGCCAGTCCAATACCATCAGCTCCTCCAGTTATTAAAGCAATCTTATCTGTGATATCCATGGCCACCTGAAATGTTATAAATGAACAATATAGCTTTGTTTGCTGAAATAGCTACAAATTGGCTAATATATGTATGCCAATATAGCAATTCTGATTTAGAGTTATACTGGACACCTGTCCGAAAGCTTCGCTTCACCCTGAGATTGAATTATATAATATATAAAGCTTATAATGTTTCGTTTATACCATCAAAATATAAGAAATGATCAAGCAATGTAAACGCTCTTCATCCTTCGCAGTGTAGCGCTTACAATGCTAACTCAGATACTGAGGTCGCGAGTTCAAAACAGTCATGCAATACGTAGAGCTAGCGCAACAAAAGTTTGTCAATCTGCAGGGTGCGCAGAAGACTATTTTCGTAAGCGTACCGTTACGCCTGTTGCAGTGCGACAATATCCCGATTACGGACGCCAGTGTCATCTTAACGTCTCGAGGAGTGCATATCGCAGTGAATGAGTAGAGAGGGAGTAGACAGTGGGACCGGCAGGTACAATTCGGGGAGTGGCAGCGGCATGTGGCCTTCAATCGAGCGAGGTAACACGACTTTATCGGGTAGTATCGAAGTTTCGAGCAGCTCTCACTGGCAAGATTTCGTTGTGTTATCTCTGTTTTGAGCGCGCTGGCTTCACCGCTGTACATGTTATTCTGTAACCTTCTCATTAAGGGCATTGTTGTTGCATCTCTAGGAAATCAAGAAGCAATCAAAATGCATCCATTTTCACCCATGAATAGTAGTAGAATTGCTAGTGCTAACAACATGGTCTCGACTCTTGGTATCGTTAAGTATGCTTTTCTTCCCCACAGCAAGGTTTGTTTTCCCGATGTTGCAGAAATCCAAATAGCCCATAGCAACTATTTAGCGGCTTTAAGAGGTAGAAACTTTAACCAGATGTGAAGTGTAATAAAGTCATGCTACCCGCCAGCGAGAATGAAACAAAAAGACGGTGCTCTCAGTCGCACTCACCCCCCCCCCTCTCTCTCTCTCTCTCTCTCTCTCGCTCGCTCTCTCTCTCCGCAGTGACTTTCTCGTCCCATTTTCGTGTGTGTTCTCGTTCCCGACCGTTTTAGAAGAACCACTTCCCACATATAAAATTTCTTTGTTTCTGACATTTTTCTCAATGATTTGATACAAAAATGAATGTTAACAAAAAGTGCTTGTTTGCGACGTTTCGAACTTTACAACAAGCAGAAAGCGAGAATGACAATTTAAATTATAAGTACCTGGGCGACCGAGCTTCGCTCGGCGTTTTTCGCCTCTTTTTGTGAAGTTCTTTGTGTGTGTGTGTGTGTGTGTGTGTGTGTGTGTGTGTGTGTGTGTGTGTGTGTGTGTGTGTGTGTGTGTGTGTGTGGGAGAAGATACTTAGATAAACCTGAAAGGCAAAACGTTAACTAAATAACAATTTTTGTCGTAATTGTTAAGAGTCATTTCCGAAATACAACAGATATAGAAATACATACAAATATTTCAAAAACACTATCATTTCAGCTGAAAAGTCTACTGCTGAACGCAAGCGTGCCCCATAGATATCCACCTAGTTTGAGGTTTTCGTCGAGCATTTGTTCCATTATGGAGTTAAGTTCTGTGGTACTGCGATTGACTCCAGGGCGTTAACACGTTGACCAAGGTCCTTCATATTTCCGTCGAGTTGTTCCATGGCTTCCTTAACCCCGGCCAGTCGCCCTTTAGTATTCCCCGATAGATCTATCTTCATATTGGACATTCCCACATTCATCTTTTCCGTTTCACATTTAATATTTTCAGTTTGGCTTCCATTCTTATTTCCATTTTGACCATTTTTGTTCCCATATTTTCTATTCCGTAGTATATATTTTTCCAATTCGGCTTTCATATTTGTTTCATCTGTCGCATTCCGGAATTCATTTCATTCCCCATTATGTCCATCTTGGCTAACATTTGTTTCATCAACTGTTCCATATCGTGCTTTTCATCGCACTCTTGACACCAATTCTAATTACTTTACTTTTTTAACTATTTCTTTATTTTATATTAAAACACCGGAGTGATACTAAGCAAAAGCACTGTTGAAGAATAAAGACTACAGGAAGAAAATCTGGTTGATAAAGCCATGTGAATGTACTTCGCATTTCTGTTTCAATCACATAGAAAATTGTATGAATTGTTCGTAATTGTTCGTGGAAGCGGAAGTAGTGAAAGAAATGTAATTGTGTTTTACTAAAGAAAAATGAGTAGAAAAACCGTGTGAATGTTATGCGTTGCACTTATATTTTAAATGTATGGGAAAATGTATGGATTGTTTGTAGAAGAGGGAGTAGTATGTTAGGCAAAAGCAAATGGAGTAGAGAAAACCATGTGAACGTAATACTTTGATTGGTAAAATAGATTCCATAAAAAGCTTCGCCATGAAAACACTTATAGGTATGTCAATTTTCATGGCGATCAGTCAACCGGCTTTGGAGTTTACTCACTCTTCAACATACGATATGTGTAGGCGTTGGTATGTATGAAGTTGATAAACGATGTGGAATAACATGTGAATTGATACGTAAAACAAAAGTGAATAGAGAAAATAGTATGAATGTAATACTTTATATTTCTGTTACAAACATATAGCAAATTATATGAATTGTATGTTGAAGGGCAAACAGAGGATACATAAATGTGCTACGTAAACAGAGCGAGTAGAAAACCATTGAAAGTAATATGTTGTGTAGCAAAATTGTTACCATAAAAACTTCCTCCGTGAAAAAATACATTTACGTATATGTATATGAATGAATTGTATGTTGAAGGGAAAACAGAGGATAAATGAATGTGCTACGTAAAAGAAATGCGAGTAGAAAACCATTTGAAAGTAATATATTCTGTAGTAAAATTGTTACCATAAAAACTTTCCCCATGAAAAAATACATATACGTGCCGAATTTCGCGATGATCAATTAAGTGGTTTTCGAGCTTAACAGTTAGATATATACAAATATCCAAGTTATATAGATGATATGACTTATTTTTAGAAGAGTGAGTAGAGAGAGATGTGAATGTGTTACCTAAAAGTGAGTAGAGAAAACGGTATGAATGTAGCATTTCTATTTCAAACGTACAGAAAATTGTGTGACTTCTGTGTAGAAGAGTGAGTAGAGAAAGAGGTGTGAATGTGTTCTAAAAGTGAGAGGAGAAAACAGTGTGAATGTAATAGTATATCTATTTCAAACGTACAGAACATGATGACTTATTTTAAAAGTGGAGATAAAAATTTTTGGCGTAAAATCACGTTTTTTATGGAAAATTGTTTATAGAACAGTGAGTAGAGAAAGAGATGTGAATGTGTTATCTAAAAGTAAGTAGAGAAACCACTGTGAATGTAATATGTAGCATCTCTATTTCAAACATACAGAAAATTGCATAACTTATTTGTAGAAGAGTGAGTAGAGAAAGAGATGTGAATGTGTTACCTAAAAGTGAGAGGCAAAAACAGCGTAAATGTAATAGCATTTCTATTTCAAACATACAGAACATGATATGACTTATTTTAAAAGTGGGAATAAAAGTTTTTTTTTTGTGCAAAATCACGTTTTTTATGGAAAATTGTTTATAGAAGAGTGAGTAGAGAAAGAAATGTGAATGTGTTACCTAAAAGTAAGTAGAGAAACCACTGTGAATGTAATGCAGCATCTCTGTTTCAAACATACAGAAAATTGTATGTATACTTATTTGTAGATGAATGAGTAGAGAAAGAGATATGAATGTGTTACCTAAAAGTGAGAGGAGAAAACAGTGTGAATGTAATGGCATTTATATTTCAAACATATAGAATATGGTATGACTTATTTTAAAAGTGAGGATAAAAATGTTTTTTGGTGCAAAATCACGTTTTTTATGGAAAATTGTTTATAGAAGAGTGAGTAGAGATAGAGGTGTGAATGTGTTACCTAAAAGTGAGTAGAGAAAACGCTGTGAATGTAATATGCATGTATACAAAAATTTAATCAAATCTTTAGAGCCATTTCTGAAATACCGTGAGTATATACAAGAATTGCTCTGCAGAAGCGGGAATAAAAATTTTTATTTTTTATGTAAAATCGCGTTTTTTCGGGAATTACACCTATATAGCTGAACTTAAAAAGCAAAACCCTATCTGAATACAAAATTTGATCGAAATCGTTAGAGCCGTTTCCAAGTTGCGCGGAATATATATTTATATACAAGAATTGCTGGTTTAAATATATGATTTGCCATTGAGCGATTTTGTAAAGAGATACGCCATCATTTCCATGCATCAGTGTTAAATAACAAATACAGATTGTGACTAACGGGAGAGTAAAAAAGCTCAGAACGCGCTGCGCAGTGTTTTGTCTGTCGGCGTCCTCGGCGCTCACAGCCGTCTGACGCTATCACACAAAGTTGCGGATGAAACCATACAACATTTTTAAAACTAATTTTAAAGACTTTACTTACCGGGTTTACGAAAGTAGATGCTGAAACTGGTCATCCTCGTTGTCCATACATTTTGGCACCTCTTTAGGAAACTATCCATCACTCGCCGTGGTTCACGTTGAGAAATGCTGGCAATTTCCTGGCGGATATTTTGTTTTAATTCTACCAGTGTGTGTGGGTTTGTCTTGTACACTTTATACTTTAAGTTATCCCAGAGATAGAAATCCCAGGGGGTTAGGTCGGGGTACCGAGTGTGCCATAAATCTCTACTAATAATTCTGTCCTGAAACACACTTTCAATTGTTCTCATTGCCATTTGAGCTGTTGCAGTCTTATTGAAAAACAGCAAAATCGAGCTCCCTGTCTGCTAATTCTCTAAGGGGGGGGGGGGGGCAAAATTGTATCTGCATATGTACGGGCGTCAACTGTTGACTCGAAAAAAATTGGCCCTATCACTCAGAATCTAATATTGTTCATGAAGTACTTCCTCATGACGAAAAAACTTGGTGTACGGTGCGCCATTAGCGGAGAAAGGTTTCTCAGAGCTCCAATAAGCGATTTCTGTCTGGGGTAGCTAAAAACATAAAGTGTACAAGACAAACCCACAAACCCTGGAAGAATTAAAACAAAATGTCCGCCAGGAAATTGCTAGCATTTCTCAACGTGAACTGCGGCTAGTGATGGATAGCTTCCTAAAGAGGTGCCAAAAATGTTTGTATGGACGACGGCGAGCAGTTTCAGCATCTTCTTTCATAAAGTTGGTAAGAAAATTCTTTAAAAGTAGTTTCAAAAATGTTTATGGTTTCATCCGCGCCTTTCTGTCATAGCGGCAGACGGCAACGAGCGCCGAGGATGCCGACAGGCGAAACACCACGCAGCCCGTTGGGAGCTTTTTTGCGTCCCTGTAGAAAGTCCATACATAACTATAAGCATGTAAGTGCAAAACGCTCTTTAGAGCGTTAGTGTTGACTTTTCTGCTGCATACCTATAAACACAAAATATTGTTCCGTTTTAATTAGGCGTTGTTCAGAATATCTTAAGGAATGTCATAGAATACAATAATTATTTAACGTTTTAACTTTTCGTTTTACCTGCGTAAGAGAAGTCGAATATTCGTTAGTCCACCGAGTTTGTCAACCGGAACCGGTCTCAGATAAAACAGGGCGAGCTTGGAGAATGGCGATTTTTGTTTTTCATGTGGGTAAAAAGCCTTTAACATGGCTTTCACCGAAAGAAGCTATTGGTCCCGTGCAACATTTATTACAACTAAAATAAATATCATGCCCTGAGAAAATGGTCGCCGATAAAACTTTGCCGGCTGTTCCTAAACCCATAAAAGGCTTTTGCTTTGTGTTATCATCTGCCAGGCTTAGTACTCCAGTAGAGCTCGGCGCATTGGGCACTAAACAAATTAAATTAGGTAGACAAATAGGCACTACAAGCTCAAAATAGGCACTATCAATAATGGTCTGTCTGTTACAGGAGGGACTCCGACACGTCAGCCGATGGCTTATTCTGCCTCAGACCTTGGGAGGAAGGATGAGATGAAAGTACCCTACAGGCAGCCAGAATGCATAAAAGGCGGAACTACAACTACGGAGGGTCCCTAACAGGTCCATGGTTGAACTGAATATAAAATGTCATTTTTAAGAAAACCATTAAAGGCAGTCTGGGGGCCCCTAAAGATCTCCCCCTCCCCCCCCCCCCCCACGCCGCAGTGTCTGCGGGGCCGTTATTTACGCCACTGTCTGGTAGGAAATTCGTACCCCATGTTTCTCGTTTTCTCGCGAACTGCACTCAAAACTCCATTGTGTTGGAGTAGTCTGATTTGTATAAAACAGGGTAAGAGTGGTTAGTATAAAACACGTAAGCTATTTTGCTCGCAAACTTGTAATTTTACATTACAGCAACTTGAAATTGCAATCAATTAATGTTTAATAAGTACTCTAAGGAATCAGCGCAATGATAAATTTTTACAAGCACTACAAATATTATTTAAATATAATAATGTTACTCAGTATTTTGCTAACGGTCTGATATTTGGTGGGTAGTATGGGACAAGGTAGTTGATTTAAAATAAAACTACAAACTTTTTCACATAGGTTTAGTTAAGCATAATAAATTACAAAAAGGAATACTACACTCACTTTGGTAGCTTTCCAAGTTAAGCACCTTCAATTCTAGATTTTACTGGAATTACAATGGTCACAAAAATAATAAAGATAATCTTCAACATATGCACACTCTTCATGCGCCCGTCTTTCGCATTTATAGCACCGAGTCTAGTTTTCGTCGAATTTTTTTTTTTTTTTTCCACTCTCTTTGATCAGTTTGGGCTTTGACGTGCGTTTTGAGTTGTTAGGATAAGGCGTTGTGAGACTGGAACTCTGTTTTAGTGGATGAGAGTTATATTGTTCTTGCTTAACAAGCAACGCATTCTTATATGGGCTTGAAGTTAAAACTTCACTCCGTTGGGCCTCTTTTTTTTTTTTTTTTTTTTTTTTTTTTTTTTTTTTTCGGGAATTTAGATGTCGTTCACTGCAGACTGGTACTGGAGAGACCTGTTTCAGAGCTGCAGTGAACTTTGATAATTTCTCTGTTTCTACTGAAGAAGACGTCGAAGGTTGCGCGCTTTCTGCACTCTCTTCGGCTCTTTTGAGCAGTGAAGAAACCATATTATCCAGAATCACTTCCAGGTAACCTACAACCCTGGGCGGTTTCACGGAACCATATACAGTGTTGACATCCTCAGAAATGGAATGCAAACTCTGATGCATTTCCTCATCAGCTGGCGCAATGTTTGAATCCTGATCATCTTTGAATTTTGTCAGCTCAGAGGCCATGAAATCAAGTTCATAGGAGACTGTGGGTTGAAAGGGACAATTCCAGTACAACTGAAGCCTTTGCAAGTTCTAGCCCGCAAGACTTCCTGTAAACAGTAATCACTAATCCTCAGGGCTGCGGCGAAAGTGATGTGTGTGGTGGGATGCTTATCACATGGACATAGTTCTTTCGTGCAAGTATAATCACTTGAAGTTCATTGTGACTGCTATGCCCATCCACGATCAACAATGCTGGGTCTGATGCATTTAGATGAGCGTGTTGAATGAAATGTTGAAGCCAGGAAAGAAAAATAAATGTCCCCATTCATCCAGCCACTGGGGTTTGAAATGGCAGTGCTGTCGCTTGGTGTCCCTATCATCAGCCTGACATTCATTCCTTTCTCGGGATGATGAACATAGAGGAATGAACTGACCAGCGGCGCTCATGCAAAACATCAAGGTGACATTTTTCCCTCTCTCGCCTGAAGTTAACTTCCCTTTTTGACGTTTTCCTTTCTCCGATATGACCTCGTTCACATGTACGCACGACACACCAGTTTCATTGGCATTGAAAATCTTAGATGGACGAAATGAACGAGTCTCCATCAAAATAGAAAGATTAGAAAAAAATCTATCCACTTAGGGTTTATTAAAGGCTACCTACTGCCAGGGGCGGTATAGGTCGCGCGTTACTTCTTGACGAATGAAAATTTTATATGAAAGGTTGAATGCGAGTCTCTACTCAGCTTTTGCGGGAACGAGAGAGAGGAGGTACAGTCTGCAGTGAGATGACGCGCATGCTTCTGAGCTGAAGTAGTACAACACTACAAATCAATTTATGACACTTGCAGTAATGTCAGCCACACGTATTATACACTATACCTCTATAACTGTTTCCACTTAACTTTCTTGCATTTATTCTATTCCCGACATCTCTCCCTCGTCTGAATTGCTATTTTCGTTGCATGCATACATACATCCGTACCGCACCAAACTTCTGCAGTCGACTGTATACACAAACGCGACAGAGGAAAACAGAGGTGTCTGTTATCGTAGCATAAACATTTGCTGACCTGTTTATTAAGGGTAGGCTCACTCATTGGATTTCTGCTCAAGGTCATTCGTCAAGAACGAACGCGCAACCTATACGTCAACGGATGTGAGAGATTGCCAAATTGGTGTTCATTATAATTTTAATGTCATTAAAAATCAGGCTTTCCTAAACATTATGATTTGAATTCGCGCCACTCTGCAGCATTATGTTTGGAAACAAAGCCTGGGTCAACGGCATTTGTCGTCAGCTAGAGGAAGCTAGTGTTGTGCGCCTGAGCCAAGGTATGTGGTAAGTAAGACCGCATCTCGTGTTAAGAATCGCGCTCACATTATTGCATTTAAGGTCGTGAATAGGGAGGAATTTGCGATTTGTTTTTCTTCTTGTATTTGTGCTCTTCAATTGAGGGCATTTCAACATGATTTGGACACATGGTTACTTATTATTACAGCAAAGTATAGGTTAAGATTGCGTGGATTCTGTAAGAGGGTATGCAAGAGAGGCAGTTGAGGCTCACAACACGAATCAGAGCTAGAGCGTAAACAAAGCTTCGTTTCCGTGCAGTTGTTGTAAGGAAAATCAAACTAAATTATTGTGTGATCGACAAACACAACGAAATAAGCTTCCGAACATTAAAATTTCTCTAAAAAGCAATATGTAATTAAAACAGATCCTCAAAAGCCCGCACCAGCAGTACGATGAACATTAAAAAAACGTATAAGGCGTTTCAACATCAAAGTTTATGAAAGTGAATCCTGACTGTGTCGTAATACTTTAAAATGTTTTGTTGGTCTTTTCTCAAAAGAAAAGTGAGTTTGAAATTCCAGCGGTTCTGAAGATTTCAATAACATTTATAAGGCACCATAAAACATAACTATTTTTGTAATCACATAATATGCGAAAAACAGCTAAAAATGTCGCGGGATAATTCAAAGAATAGAATTTTTATTCAATAATCAGTATAAGATGTCAGTTGAACAGCATAATAATGAAGTGGAAAAGAAGAGAGCTTTACTTTCTCACTGTACACGGGCTGTATGTTTTCTAGGAAAAGAGGCATTTGCTTTTCACGATCACAGTGAGAATGAAGGATCTCCAAACAGAGGCGATTATATTGACTATTTAAATGAATTAGCAATATATGACGCCTCTCTGCAGGAGCACTTGGAGAAGTCTACTGTTCTCGTGCTCCTTCACCTGAATTTCAGAATGACTTAATTTAAGCGTGAGTGCCATCATGACACATAGACTTAAGAAAGACGTTTGTGATGCATTCTTTGTTTAATTAATAAACTAAACTAAAACTTAACTCCAGCGCAACAGCCCATTAAGAGTCAAGGCTTGTCGCCCAGCCGCTGTGTCCCCCACTTCTGTCCACTAGAGGCGTCATTGGTGGGGTGCATACTGGAGGGTGGTACGTGGTCAGCGTCCCGAGCTCTTCCGACCACTTATGCGGCCTACTCGACCTGGGGTCGCTGCGTCTCCATCAAGCAGCTCCGCAATTAGCCCCTCCGGGACCTAACGAGGCTGAGTGCATCCCGTGCCAGACTTCCCAGCGGGGGAGGTCCTTCGCGCCAGAGGCAAGCGCGCTACCAACTGCGTTACGAAGGCGGTCTTTGTTTAATTAATATTAGATGAAACTGCAGACATTAATAGTGAATATCAACAATGTACCGTTCGTTACATAATGTAGACGGAAATGTTGTAGAGAGGTTTATTTGCTTTACAAATGTAAGTCCTGACTAAAAAGCAGATTCTCTTTTGAATCATGCTCACAGTATTATCGAACATTTCTTTCACACACTGAAAAAATATTGTGGCATTGGTTAAGATCTCTATGCAGTAAGCTTGCCGTACATTAGATGCACATTGGATGACCGTTGCTAAGGAGCAGAAAAAATAACAGAGATAGTATTGAAAAAGGTTAATATTGAAAATTGATGTAAAGTTAAAGTGTTTATGTGTTTAATTTGCATTGAAATTAATACGCAATTTGCAGAAAATTGAGTATCGTTACAACATGAAAACTCCGAAGGGCAATTCTGTTTAGGTTGTGTCATTTTTTAACAAATTTTAAATATTCGTTGGGTTTCATACTCGAGTCTGATAGTGAGGCTACGCCACTGGCTAGTGCCCTCATTAAGCTCGTAGACTGTGGTTGCCGGAGGTTGTAGTGTTTAACGTCCGCTTTTACCACATACGGCACCACAGGCGGTGACACTGGTGATACATGGAATGAAGATGGAGCACCGGTGGAATGAGATGGCGGGGTACATCGGAGAACCAGGAGGAAACCCGCCCCAGCGCCGCTTTGTCCATAAAAAATCCCACACGCGGTTGCCTGGGATTGAACCCGGGCCACTTTGGTGAGGTAAGATATCGTATCAATCAGCTTATCGATAGAAAGTGGAGATCAATAATGCGCATTGGGAATTCATTTGTTTATAACTGACAAATTATATTTTTTTTTTAGCTTAAGACTAGAGAGAGCTCTAGCGGCTATTTCATGGCACGGCCGCCTTGAAAAATTTCTACAAAGAAAATTCTAATACGCACAATATGAATCTAACATGTCGTGCCCGGTAACGGGAATAGAAGGCTAAAACTTGGCCAAGTCTTTTTCCTCGTTCCCGGGGCTCGGGAAAGCTTTCCGTCGGTTGTGGACACTCCTACTTGAATACCTGAATTTAAACTTATTTCAACTTTCTCGTTATTGTTATAGTTGCCGTTACCGGTGGTTGCGACCAGCCTTGATGCTAAACTTGTAACTGGCAAAGTACAAGTGAGTGAGTGAGTGGGTGGGTGGATGGGTGAGTGAGAGAGAGTGAGTGAATGTGTAAGTGAGTGAGTGGATGTGTGACTGAGTGGGTGGGTAGGTAGGTGGTGAGTGAGTGGTGGCTGGATGGGTGGGTGAGTGTGTGAGTGAGTGAGTGAGTGACTGGGTGCGTGGATGGGTGGGTGAGTGTGAGTGAGTGGATGTGTGAGTGAGTGACTGGGTGGGTGGATGGGTGGGTGAGTGTGTGAGTGAGTGGATGTGTGAGTGAGTGGATGTGTGAGTGACTGGGTGGGTGGATGGGTGGGTGAGTGGATGTGAGTGAGTGGATGTGTGAGTGAGTGACTGGGTGGGTGGATGGGTGGGTGAGTGTGAGTGAGTGGATGTGTGAGTGAGTGGGTGGATGGGTGGGTGAGTGTGTGAGTGAGAGTGAGTGAGTGGATGTGTGAGTGAGTGGGTGGGTAGGTGGTGAGTGAGTGAGTGAGTGGGTGCATGGGTGGGTGAGTGTGTGAGCGAGAGTGAGTGAGTGGATGTGTGAGTGAGTTAGAGTAAGTGGATGTGTGAGTGAGTGTGAGTGAGTGGGTGAGTAGGTGTATGTGGGAGTGAGTAAGTGAGTGAGTGGGTGGGTGAGTGAGTGAGTGCATGTGTGAGTGAGTGGGTAGGTTTATGTGTGAGTGTGTGTGAGTGAGTGCGTGGGTGGGTGGATGGGTGGGTGAGTGAGTGAGAATGAGTGAGTGAGCGAGTGGATGTGTGAGTAAGTGGATAGGAGTGTGAGTGAATGTGTGAGTGAGTGGATGTGTGAGTGAGTGGATGCGTGAGTGAGTGAGTGGGTGGATAAGTGGATGTGTGGGTGTGAGTGGGTGGGTGGGTGAGTGATTGTGTCAGTGAGTGAGTGAGTGGGTGGGTGGGTGGGTGAGTGATTGTGTCAGTGAGTGAGTGGGTGGATGGGTGGGTGAGTGAGAGTGAGTGAGCGAGTGGAAATGTGAGTAAGTGGATGTGAGTGTGAGTGAGTGGATGTGTGAGTGGATGTGTGAGTGGATGCGTGAGTGAGTGTGAGTGAGTGGGTGGGTAAGTGGATGTGTGGGTGGATGGGTGGGTGGGTGACTGATTGTGTCAGTGAGTGAGTGGGTGGGTGGATGGGTGAGTGAGTGAGAGTGAGTGGATGTGTCAGTGACTGGGTAGGTGGATGGGTGGGTGGGTGAGTGAGTGAAAGTGAGTGGATGTGTGAGTCAGTGTGAGTGAGTGAGTGGATGTGTGAGTGAGTGGATGTGTCAGTGAGTGAGTGGATGCGTGAGTGTGAGTGAGTGGGTGGGTAAGTGGATGTGTGGGTGTGAGTGGGTGGGTGGATGGGTGAGTGATTGTGTCAGTGAGTGAGTGGGTGGGTGGATGGGTGGGTGGGTGGGTGATTGTGTCAGTGAGTGGGTGGGTGGATGGGTGGGTGGGTGATTGTGTCAGTGAGTGAGTGAGTGGGTGGGTGAGTGAGTGATTGTGTCAGTGAGTGGGTGGGTGGATGGGTGGGCGAGAGTGATTGTGTCAGTGAGTGGGTGGGTGGATGGGTGGGTGAATGATTGTGTCAGTGAGTAAGTGAGTGAGTAGGTGGGTGGGTGGATGGGTGGGTGAGTGATTGTGTCAGTGAGTGAGTGGGTGGGTGGATGGGTGGGTGAGTGAGTGATTGTGTGAGGGAGTGGGTGGGTGGATGGGTGGGTGAGAGTGATTGTGTCAGTGAGTGAGTGGGTGGGTGGATGGGTGGGTGAGTGAGTGATTGTGTCAGTGAGTGAGTGGGTGGGTGGATGGGTGGGTGAGTGATTGTGTCAGTTAGTGAGTGAATGGGTGGGTGGATGGGTGAGTGATTGTGTCAGTGAGTGAGTGAGTGGGTGAGTGGATGGGTGAGTGAGTGATTGTCAGTGAGTGGGTGGGTGGATGGGTGGGTGGGTGAGTGATTGTGTCAGTGAGTAAGTGAGTGGGTGGGTGGATGTGTGAGTGGGTGAGTGGATGTGTCAGTGAGTGGGTGGGTGGATGGGTGAGTGAGTGAGAGTGAGTGAGTGGATGTGTCAGTGAGTGGGTGGGTGAGTGAGTGTGAGTGGATGTGTGAGTGACTGAGGGTGAGTGGATGTGTGAGTGAGTGTGAGTTAGTGGATGTGTCAGAGAGTGAGTGGGTGGGTAGCTGGATGTGTGAGTGAGTGAGTGATTGTGTCAGTGAGTAAGTGAGTGAGTGGGTGGGTGGGTGGATGGGTGGGTGAGTGATTGTGTCAGTGAGTGAGTGAGTGGGTGGATGGGTGGGTGAATGATTGTGTCAGTGAGTAAGTGGGTGGGTGGATGGGTGGGTGAGTGATTGTGTCAGTGAGTGAGTGGGTGGGTGGATGGGTGGGTGAATGATTGTGTCAGTGAGTAAGTGGGTGGGTGGATGGGTGGGTGAGTGATTGTGTCAGTGAGTGAGTGGGTGGGTGGATGGATTGCTGGGTGAGTGAGTGATTGTGTCAGTGAGTGAGTGGGTGGGTGGATGGGTGGGTGAATGATTGTGTCAGTGAATAAGTGGGTGGGTGGATGGGTGGGTGAATGAGTGTTTGTGTCAGTGAATGAGTGAGTGGGTGGGTGGGTGGATGGGTGGGTGAATGATTGTGTCAGTGAGTAAGTGGGTGGGTGGGTGGATGGGTGGGTGAATGATTGTGTCAGTGAGTAAGTGGGTGGGTGGGTGGGTGGATGGGTGGGTGAGAGTGATTGTGTCAGTGAGTGAGTGGGTGGGTGGGTGGATGGGTGGGTGAATGATTGTGTCAGTGAGTGGGTGGGTGGATGGGTGGGTGAGTGATTGTGTCAGTGAGTGAGTGAGTGGATGGGTGGATGGGTGGGTGAATGATTGTGTCAGTGAGTAAGTGAGTGAGTGGGTGGGTGGATGGGTGGGTGAGTGATTGTGTCAGTGAGTGAGTGAGTGGGTGAGTGGATGGGTGGGTGAGTGAGTGATTGTGTCAGTGAGTGAGTGGGTGGGTGGGTGAGTGATTGTGTCAGTGAGTGAGTGAGTGGATGGGTGGATGGGTGGGTGAGTGAGTGATTGTCAGTGAGTGAGTGGGTGGGTGGGTGGATGGGTTGGTGGGTGAGTGATTGTGTCAGTGAGTGAGTGAGTGGGTGGGTGGATGGGTGGGTGGGTGAGTGATTGTGTCAGTGAGTGAGTGGGTGGATGGGTGAGTGGATGTGTCAGTGAGTGGGTGAGTGGGTGGGTGGATGGGTGGGTGAGTGGGTGAGTGAGTGAGTGAGTGGATGTGTCAGTGAGTGGGTGGGTGGGTGAGTGAGTGTGAGTGGATGTGTGAGTGAGTGAGTGAGTGAGAGTGAGTGGATGTGTGAGTGAGTGTGAGTGAGTGGATGTGTCAGAGAGTGAGTGAGTGGGTGGCAAGGTGGATTTGTGAGTGTGAGTGAGTGGATGTGTCAGTGAGTGAGTGAGTGGGTGTGTGGGTGGGTGAGTGAGTGATTGTGTCAGTGAGTGAGTGGGTGGGTGGGTGGGTGAGTGATTGTGTCAGTGAGTGAGTTAGTGGGTGGGTGGGTGGATGGGTGGGTGAGTGAGTGATTGTCAGTTTGTGAGTGGGTGAGTGGATGGTTGGGTGGGTGAGTGATTGTGTCAGTGAGTGAGTGAGTGGGTGGGTGGATGGGTGGGTGAGTGAGTGATTGTCAGTGAGTGGGTGGGTGGGTGGATGGGTTGGTGGGTGAGTGATTGTGTCAGTGATTGAGTGAGTGAGTGGGTGGGTGGATGGGTGGGTGGGTGAGTGAGTGAGTGGGTGGGTGGGTAGGTGGATGTGTGAGTGTGAGTGAGTGGATGGTGAGTGAGTGGGTGGGCAGGTGGATGTGTGAGTGTGAGTTAGTGAGTGAGTGAGTAACTGAGTGAGTGGGTGGGTGAATGGGTGTGAGTGAGTGGGTAGGTGGATGTGTGAGTGAGTGGGTGGATGGGTGCGTGAGTGAGTGAGAGTGAGTGAGTGGATGTGAGTGTAACTGAGTGGGTGGGTGGTGAATGGGTGGGTGAGTGAGAGTGAGTGAGTGGATTTGTGAGTGAGTGGGTAGGTAGGTGGGTGTGTGAGTGAGTGTGAGTGAGTGGGTGGATGGGTGCGTGAGTGAGTGAGAGTGAGTGAGTGGATGTGTGAGTGTGAGTGAGTAACTGAGTGGTTGGGTGGGTGAATGGGTGGGTGAGTGAGAGTGAGTGGATGTGTGAGTGAATGTGAGTGAGTTGGTAGGTGGATGTGTGAGTGAGTGAGAGTGAGTGAGTGGGTGGATGGGTGCGTGAGTGAATGAGAGTGAGTGAGTGGATGTGTGAAATGAGTGGGTGGGTAGGTGGATGTGTGAGGGAGTGTGAGTGAGTGGGTGGATGGGTGCGTGAGTGAGTGAGAGTGAGTGAGTGGATGTGTGAGTGTGAGTGAGTGGGTGGGTGGGTTAATGGGTGGGTGAGTGAGAGTGAGTGGATGTGAGAGTGAATGTGAGTGAGTGGGTTGGTAGGTGGATGTGTGAGTGAGTGAGAGTGAGTGGGTGGATGGGTGCGTGAGTGAATGTGAGTGAGTGAGTGGATGTGTGAAATGAGTGGGTGGGTAGGTGGATGTGTGAGGGAGTGTGAGTGAGTGGGTGGATGGGTGCGTGAGTGAGTGAGAGTGAGTGGATGTGTGAGTGTGAGTGAGTAACTGAGTGGGTGGGTGGGTGAATGGGTGGGTGAGTGAGAGTGAGTGGATGTGTGAGTGAATGTGAGTGAGTGGGTTGGTAGGTGGATGTGTGAGTGAGAGTGAGTGGGTGGATGGTTGCGTGAGTGAATGTGAGTGAGTGAGTGGATGTGTGGAATGAGTGGATGGGTAGGTGGATGTGTGAGGGAGTGTGAGTGAGTGGGTGGATGGGTGCGTGAGTGAGTGAGAGTGAGTGAGTGGATGTGTGAAATGAGCGGGTGGGTAGGTGGATGTGTGAGGGAGTGTGAGTGACTGAGTAAGTGGGTTGTTGTGGAGCAGAGCGGAGTCGTCTAGTTTGAGTCCGCCGACGACTAGGTCATTTGGTCCTATGTAAAGGACAAAAAATAGTGAGGACGAAGCGGGTTTGTTCCGAGTGCTGTGCTTGTGACTACAATAGCTTATTGGATGCCCCAGTGGAGTATTACGGGACAATGAGTGCCAACTTCTTTGATTAATGGTTTGAAAACACACTTAGGCGGCTAGAGGAGCCCTGGGTGATTGTCATGGATAACGCAAAATATGATTCACGCGTTCTAAACACCATGCCTAAGAAACGGGAAGATATGGTACGAGTAAAATTCACGGAGGATCATCAGCACATCAGACTTCCCAGTCCACCGCCAACAACGTTGCTACATTTTAGTCATGTCATCAGGCCTACCTATGAGAAGCTAAAGGTGAGTGCAGCTGAGGTTATAGTAGCGAAATATGACCACAACATTCTTAGACCACCTCCCTATCACAGTTATCTCAACGCTACTGTATTTATTTGGTCAGAACTAAAACAAGTTCCCTCGGAAATATCCTTGGAAAGAAAAATGTAAAGAAAGTTCGAGCCTTAATCGAAAAGATTATACAGGGAATTATTAAAAACAACCATCAAACACATTGAAAAGGAGGAAGAAGAATATCACAAATTGCATAGCGCCCTGGCCAGCACACCGTTCGCTCTAAATGCGAATGATGAGGCATCGCCTTCTTCATCGTCTTAAAAGGCGGAGAAAGAAGCAGAAAACTAAATTATAAGCTACTAAGATTCTGAAAATGTCAAAGTACTTACAGTATCTATGTCACTGTAAATGTTTCATTTCTCTGTTTGTTTTTTCCTTCTTTCGTTCTTTTTGTGAGGGCCTTATGTAGTACCAACTACATTGATATATCAGATGGCCCATTCCAGCCGGCATTCAGGTAAGTAGAAAACCCTTCATGCGCTAAGTGTTGCAGAAATCACCGGAGTAAATCCAGTCAGAGGCGTGCGTGAACTTTGTTCTGCTTGTAAGAGAAGCGAGAGATAGAGGAATTGCCAGGGAATTTTCCAGGAATCTTCCGCTTATCGAGCGGCTGCTTTAACCACTAAGCTACCATAGCCAACTTGCCAGTAAGACATGAAATTGCCCAGCTGATTCGTACTTTCCCCAGTTAGACCACAAGGGAATCTCACATCAGAGATAAATACCCCAAGGGCGACTTACAATTGTAAGTACTTTATGTCCTGGGTTTAAGTAACCTTTAGGTGGTAATTATTATTTATTTATGCCAGCAAGCTTACTGTTTTTAAACACACAAGCCGTGTTAGGGCAGTGTTTAAGATTCCACCCTTAAACATTGCCCACAGACGGCTTGTGTGTTTAAAAACACCAGCACTAACCTCGTTGGCATAAATAAATAATAGCTACTGTTGCATTTTCTTATTATTTTTAGTTACTGTTATTATTGCTACTGTTATTACCATATTTTATTATCTTTAATATTTTCTTCTCATTACTTTATTATTGTTCATTATTGTTGTTCATTATTATTATTATTATTATTATTATTATTATCATCATCATCATCATTATCATTATGATCATCATTAGTATCCCCATTATTTTTATTAGTTCTATTATTATTGTTAGTTGTTATTTTTTAGTTATTACCATTACCATCATCACCGCTATTATTTGTATCATAATTATTAGTTTTCATTATTACATTAATATTAATACTTTTTATTGTTATGGTTTTTTATTATTACTATTCTACTAGTCTCGTCGTTATTATCATCATCAAAGGCTACTGTTATGGTGACTTCATTTATAGAAGAGGCGTTCAAAATAATGCCTTACTGATTGACACAGTGCTTCAACCGTCTCCTTGTATCTATATGGAAGTTTCTGAGAACTGCGGGTGTCAGATGCATATGATTTAACTATCCTTTGAGGGTATTTGTCCAAAACACAATATTTTTTAGTGTCTCAAAAAAAAAAAAAAATAATAATAGTAAGAAGAAGAACAAGAAGAAGAACAAGAATGGGGTTATATCAGGAGATCTTGTTGGCCAAGGTGTTGGGCCACCTAGGCCCATCCACTTTCCTAATACAACTAATTGAAATGGACATTTACAGGTTTATTATAGTAAGTTGGTGCACCATCTCGTTTGAACCAGTGTACAGTGTTGTACAGCCATGGTGCAGGAACCTCATCAAGAATATCCTGAAGCTCACCTTACAGGAATTCCAGATTCCGTGGTCCTCTAAGTGTGGGAGAAAGACACCACCGCCGCCGCCACCACCACCCCACCACCACAACCACCGCCGCCACCACTACCACCAACGCCGCCACCACCACCACTACTACTAATAACAATAATAATGATAAGCATAATAATCAAAACAGTAATAATAACAATATCAATAGTGATCAACATAATAATGATGATAAGCACACCAATAGGGATAAAATAATAAATTTAATATTAATGTTAATAATATAAACAATATAAAAATACCAGGTGGCCCACTCCAGCCGGCCCTCGGGTAAGTAGATAACCTTTCGTGCGTTAAAAGAGTTGCAGAAATCACAAGGGTAAATCCAGTCAGTGGCGTGCGTGAACTTTGTTCTGCTTGTAAGAGAATCGAGCGGCAGAGGAAATGCACAGGCTTCAACTGGCGTGTGCAGCGCGTGACAATAGAGAGGAACAGTCTTAGAATATTTTCCAGTTCACTTACAAGACTTTATTTTCCAGGGAATAAACTCATTCCTATATATGCTGCTATTGTCTAACATTACGGATTACACAGTGTAAATTGCCATAACAAAAATCCATGCAAACATGAGGGCACGTAGTGTTTGATTGGCATTTCTTTGTTTCTGATTAATTTTATTGTTGTATTTGATTATTATATTTAGTTATTGTTATTATTTTTGTTTAACGTTATTGTTTTATATTAAATTATTATATTATTTATGTTGTTTATATTATTAACATTAATATTACATTTATTATTTTATTCTTATTGGTGCGTTTATCATCATTATTGTTATTATTGTTATTATTATTATTATTATTATTATTATTATTATTATTATTAATTATTGGTGGTGGTGGCGGTGGCGGTGGTCGTGGTCGTGGCGGTGGTGGCGGCGGCGGTGGTGGAATCTTTCTCCCAGCCAGACTTAGAGGATCGCGGAATCTGGAATTCCTGCAAGGTGAGCTTGAGGTTTTTCTTGATGAGGTTCCTGTACCATAACGGAACAACACTGTGCACTGGTTCAAACAAGATGGTGCACCGCCTTAACATTATAAACCTGTAAAGGTCCATTTCAATTAGTTGTATCCTGGACACTGGGTGGGTCTAGGTGGCCCAATACCTTGGCCAGGAAGAACTCCTGATCTAACCCCATTGGATTAGCTCTTTTGGAGACATTCAAGAATATTGTGTTTGAAACAAATCCCCTCAAAGCATTGTTAAAGCATATGCATCTGTTACACCCGCTGTTCTCAGAAACTTTCGGATACAAGAGGACGGTTGAAACATTGTATTAATCAACAAGGCATCATTATGAACACCTTTGTTATGAATGAAGTCACCATAACAGTAGCCTTTGATGATAACAGTAACGATGAGAATAATAAAACAATAATAAACTAATATAACAATAACAAAGAAATGCCAATGAAACATTACGCGCCCTGACGTTTGCATGGATTTTTTTCGACAATCTACAATCTGTAATCCGTAATGTTAGACAATAGCAGCATATACAGGAATGAGTTTATTCCCTGGTAAATAAAGTGTTGTACAGAGGTATTTTTTTAGAGGTGGCGCGTGACCTTGCTCGGATGTGCGCGATTGACATCACCCAAAGCGATGGTGGGGGTAAGTTTCCACCAGCAGCCTGCTGGCTAGTGGGTTAGAACTCGAAGAGATACTAACCAGACACCCCTTTTATCTTGCAATAGACAAATGGACTCGACCATGAACTACTGCGCAACATTACGTCACACGCTACTTCTAAAAAAAATATATCTGTAAGTGAAGTGGAAAATATTCTAAGACTGTTCCTCTCTATTATCACGCGCTGCACGCTACTTGAAGCCTGGGTATTTCCTCTGCTGCTCCGCTCACTCTCTTACAAGCAGAACAAAGTTCACACACGTCACTGACTGGGTTTACCTCTGTGATTTCTGCAACTCTTTTAACGCACGAAGGATTATCTACTTACCCGAGGGCCGACTGGAATGGGTCACCTGATACGATAATTTAATATAACGACAAACAAAAATAATAACAATAACTAATAATAATAATGATGATGATAATAATATTATAATAATATAATAATAATAATAAAATACAGCAATAATATTAATAAGAAACAAAGAGGTGCCAATCAAACATTACGCGCCCTCATGTTTGCGGGGATTTTGTTGCGGCAATTTGCAATCTGTAATCCGTAAAGTTAGACAATAGCAGCATATACAGGAATGAGTTTATTCCCTGGTAAATAAAGTCTTGTAAGTTTGGTGGAAAATACTGTAACACTGTTCTCTACTATCACGCGCTTACACACGCCAGTTGAAGCCTGGGCAATTCCTCTAACTCTCGCTTCTCTTAGAAGCAGAATAAAGTTCACGCACGCCACTGACTGATTTATCCCGGTGATTTTTGCAATTCTTTTAACGCACGAAGGGTCATCTACTTACCCGAATGCCGGTTGGAGTGAGCCACCTGGTACATGTATACCATAAATAAAGGAATAAAGGTAGTGTCAAAGCAAATATGATCATCAACTTAAGGTTTATTTGATATTAAAAATCGTCCCAAAGAGAGTTACATAAAAGGTCAGTTGTATAAATAAATAAAGATTAAACATGACCGCCACCGTAGCGCAGTAGTAGCGTGCCTGCCTCTGGCGCAGGCGACCCGGATTCGATTTCCGGTACCGGCGTGGAGATTTTTCCCCGCATGAAGGTCTGATCCGGGGTGCACTCAACCTCGCTATGCCAATTGAGTAGTTATTCCGATGGAAAGGTAGCGTCCCTAAAAGGTAAAGTAGTCGCCTTACGGTCGGGGGAATCAGCGCGCTGACCCCGACCACCCCTATCCTGCACTCCTCCGAGGTCTTTGCTGCGGCTGGAGGACGATAAGGGCAGGGAAGACGCCCTAGGGAGGGGGATAAAATGAAAAAAACCAAACAGAAGTGCCAAAGTGATTCAAAAATAATTTTACAAATTTTGAAGATGGGTTCCTTAGACTGAAACAAGATAAGGTTCATATAAAATGGCTCAAAATGTTTCGTTTTCGCGTTATTAATTTTTTAGTGTAAGTTTCCATTCAATGACCTTCCAGGTCCAACCCATCTTCATTTATCTATGTACTCATTCATAGAAGACTGTGACTCATTGTACGAGTATCTCACGTACGAGATGGTGATATGTTGTCACTACATTTGTCATTTGTGTACTATCTTTCATGAAGGTAAATGTACACTTTTCGTGGTGAGTATTATTCAGGCATTCCGTGAGTAGGAGCTATGAAAGCTATATAGGCCATGTAAGATTTGAAGCTTTCACGACGACCTTTATTAGTTATGGCTTCACGAGTGGTCAATCGTGTTAAATTTAAATATGTCGAGCTTTCGGCCATGCGAAACTCCATGGCCTTAATCAGGAAGTGAATAAGAAATAAATGGCCATCTTAAAATTATGGCTGCGGTTCGTCGCTGAAATTGGATTCGCCAAACAAGTATAACTTGTGTTTGTAGTATTAGGCTTTTCATTTTAGGATTTACAAATCTGCAATTAGATTTGTCTTGTTTTACTATTTATTATTTTAAACCGTCAATGTTTTATCATTCACCTTTTAGCGTTTTAACCTTTTGGCGTTTTAACGGTTTTAACATTAACTTTTTAGTATTTGAACTGTTTTAGTAATTTTTTTAGTTTTGTATTTTAGCTTAGTTTTTAATCAGAAGCTGGTGAGTGTTTTATCCTTTAAATTTGACTTGGGGCCCAAATGACCTAGCTGTCGACGGGCCCTTAAACATTACGCACTCACTCACGCACTCACTTAAAATCATGGCCTTCATCAGGAACTGAATAAGAAATAAACGGCCATCTGAAAATCATGGCCTTCATCAGGAACTGAATAAGAAATAAACGGCCATCTGAAAATCATGGCCTTCTTCAGGAACTGAATAAGAAATAAACGGCCATCTGAAAATCATGGCCTTCATCAGGAACTGAATAAGAAATAAACGGCCATCTGAAAATCATGGCCTTCTTCAGGAACTGAATAAGAAATAAACGGCCATCTGAAAATCATGGCCTTCATCAGGAACTGAATAAGAAATAAACGGCCATCTGAAAATCATGGCCTTCTTCAGGAACTGAATAAGAAATAAACGGCCATCTGAAAATCATGGCCTTCATCAGGAACTGAATAAGAAATAAACGGCCATCTGAAAATCATGGCCTTCATCAGGAACTGAATAAGAAATAAACGGCCATCTGAAAATCATGGCCTTCTTCAGGAAGCATTGCTGGTCACTCGTGAAGCCGTAATTATATCGGCTAATGAAGTCACATCATATATTAAGAGATACCTACATTTAACTCTGAAACTTTTCGGATTTATGTAAATGTATTTCTCCTGGAACAAGCAATTTGTTGAAACAAAGAATGCTAAAGAAAAATGAAATCTTGTGTTATACCGTTTATTCTTTGTGCATGTTTACAACCAACGCAGAACACCGGTATGAGTATATTACCATGCCTCCACCACCTGAGCAACCAGATGCTATTGCATCCTATCTGGTCGATGTTCTTCCCCTTCCTTTACCATGAAGGACCATGTATGTTTAATGGGATTCTGATAAAGAGATGGAAATTATCTCTGGATGCCTCGTTAGCCAACCCTGGGTGACATTTGAGGTATGCACGCCACTGTTGTCGTGCTTAACCCTTTCACTGCGTTTGCCGTCACATAGACGACAGAACATTTAACCCTTTCACTGTTGAGATATGTTCCGCTTTCTTGTTATGCTAAACTAAATGAATTGAATTCAAGTATTTGCAGCCTTTTCCTATTGTAAAAATATTAAATTTTTCAATAAAACAGTACTTTTTTTATAGAAAAAAGAAAAATTCGTGCAACTGCAGTGAAATGTAACCCCGTCAGTTCCCAAGCGTACCATTACACCAATTATTTTACTTGGACTCTCCCCTTCCCCTTCCACAGGCACATTTGACTGCAGTTGCTGACATTCAAACTATGGATTCTCGGCTCATTTGACACAAGATGCGTTTTATCACTGAGCTACGACAGCAGATGCTAGAGTGTGGCTTATATGTATGTACAATATGGATGTTGGTTCTATCATTCCACGTGTTTTCCGTTTTATAATCCAATGTCATGTAGTTAATAGTTGAACTGCAAGAGAATTGAAACTTGTTTTGGGATATTTAGTCCATATTTCGTCATGCTGGGTTAATATAGCTATAGAAATCTTCCAAGTGAGTGACAGGTTAAAATGACGACCACGACCGTGAGCGATTTTGTTTTCATACACCCTATTCACGGAACGCCTGAATGATATTAACTCGTGAAAAGTGTACATTTACTTCCTTGAAAGATAGTTCATCTAGTGAGTTAACTGAAATTAAAATTTATTTTGAGATTAACGACGCTGTCAATTGCCAGGATTACATCAGCGTCGCCGGTGTGCCGGAATTTTGTCCCGCAGGAGTTCTTTTACATGCCAGTAAATCTACTGACATGGAGCTGTCGTTTTTAAGCACACTTAAAAACCATCGGCCTGGGCCGGGTTTGAACCCGCGACCTTGGGATCGGTAGGCCAGCGTCTAACCAACTGAGCCACCCAGACCGACAAGAGTTAACTGAAAGTGTACCTATTGGTCTGTATTTAACATTTCAATAATTGTGTAGAGCTGACGCAACTAAAGCTTGCCAATCTGCAAGATGTGCAGAAGACTTATCTTTGTAAATGTACCGTACCGTTACGCCTGTTGCAGGGCGACAGTATTTCTATTACGGACTCCAGTATCTAACAACGTCTCGAGGAGTGCATATCCCGGTGAATGAATGGACAGAGAGTGGACACTGGGACCGGCAAGTACAATGCGGAGAGTGGAAATGGCATGTTGCCTTCAACAGAGCGAGGTAACCCGACTTTATCCAAGTAGTACCGAAGTTTCCTGAAGCTATCGTTGGCAAGCTTTAGTTGCGTTACCTATATGTGCTATACCATGGATGTCCAACCTTGTCTCTTTGGGGAACCTTACGTAATGAGCGGCTATACCCCACTTCACTCCTTCAATCGAAGGGAAAGACAGTCAGTATCCAGTGACGGACACAAACAGGCGATTCCATGGTCGTTTCTAGGTCATACCTTGAAGATATGTTTATTCTGGATGAGCTTTGTATAAATGGTGAACAGTAAGAGACAGACGAAAGCATACTAAATAAAAATGTGGATCTGGTTAGAAACCACGGTTTAGGTCAAATACTTCGTTTTTCTTTTGAGGTAACCATTTCCGAGATATTCTTTCTCATTTGTTTGAATTTGCCAATACTTATACTTTTTAAATAGGAATATGTTATTCATTTTTTATCTCTTGGCCTTGCTAAGAGAACGGGATTTCAAAGGCATTGCATAGCAATCGGCTCTTAAAGCATTTAACTACCGCTTAAAGTCTACTGTATTTCCATATTCCCCTTACACCTACACGAAAATTAGCAATAAGATACTTTCTGAAAATGTTTATGTCGATTAAAATAAAGTAGATAGAGAAATAAGCATTTGCAAGAATGGTGTGTATAAGAGTGAGTATAGCTCTACATATATTTGCGAACAGATTTTCTCCAAATTGAACTATACTAAAAGTCTGTATTGCAATATGCTACACGACGATCACTTGGTGCATTTTCTAAGGCAGTGGTGTCAAGGTCACAGGCACTTCGGGGCTCAACTGTGCAACAACTACATGCAGCGGGCAAAACATGACGTAATACATATCAACACTAGAAGCTTTATCAATTGACACCTGTTCACTTGCAAGTTGGTCGCGTCCACGAATAAAACCTTTCTTGGAGTGCGTACACCTTATGAATTTTTTTCCTTCAGAATTGGCTACAAGGATACATAGCACAGATACAAGTTGGATCTGCGAAGGGGAACAGTACATCTCACGCGTAAATAGAAAACTACTTGACGTAGTTATTAAAGTTGATTAAAATAGTTGCAACCTTCTGATGATTAGGCTGAATTTTATAGTTACTATTAAACCTACCCTAGCCCTTGGATTATCATTCTCAAACTGTCAAGTACACCACTTACGCACTTACATGCCTCTTAAAGATAGATGTTATTCCTTTTCAATCCCAGATGTAAAAATGCCAATCTATTTTGAATGAATAAATAAATAAGAGAATAATTACACGGTATTAATAATAGTGCTTTTAATGCGAACTTGTATTAGATATAATCTATATTTATATAAAAAGTAAATAGCAGCTTTCAAATCCTGTTATACCTTACATGAATATTCTTAGCTATTTTGATTAAACATTATAACAGAATATTTACTTGTATTATCTTCAAATAAGTGAAATAACACGAAACATTATTAGTAAGAGGGGTTGGCGATTTCCTCCAAAATTAAAGGAAAGGACTACATGCAAGTTGTTTGAAAACTACTGTCCTTAAAGATACGTATTTTAGTGTTAAGCGTTTGCATAGTAAATTTAAGACAATCTTACTGAAAACCTAAGTAAAATAACACATGTTACACATTTGTAGGATCAGTCACTTGGCATATTTTTCAATGCACACATTTTTCAAAATTTGGCTTACAAAGACAGATTCTAAGACTGGATGCCAAATTGCTATCCGTCTGAGCATGAATTGTCAAATTTCTCATGAAGGCGACTTACACTGTACTTCTATCAGCTCCAGCTGAATTGCTGTATTATTTACTTTATCTATGTTCATAATGACTTTGGATGTTGTATTTTTAATGCAAGATACTGGTTGCATATTAGGTACTGAATACTACTACCACAACTTTGCAGAGGAATTGTTTTCCCATTCAAAACATGCGAATCCAAATGACTCATGTCTGTGCTCTCGGACGCAGCCATTGCTCTGCCTGCATCACACGGAAAACTGCACTGAACTGGTTTCTAATGGACTGGCCCTCTATGTCCACGGCACAGCGACTGGCTCTCTCTGTGGCATTGCCACTCGGGGCCACGATTGACACCACTGTTTTAAGGCTATGCACTTCGACTTCTTAAACGTAAACAGTACCAAACAAGTCACTAATGGACAGATGTTTATCACATAAGATTTGAAATTGCTTTCGTAAATCAAACGCAACGTAAATGTAACCATCCCGCCACTGCAACGCAATGCACGGCTGGAGGTTAAAGAGAGGCAAAGTACGCGTATAGTGGAAGGAGGTAAATCCAAACTCCCCTCTTTCGTAAACCTTGGATATCGCTGATATGTACCCTCTGTATCATTGTGTCAAGGCCATCATAGTAATAAAAGTTAAAGGGACAATTATCGATTCTCGTATGTAGAACAGAATAACAAATGCGTGATTAAAATGTCGAGCACAGTGATAAATACAGCTACTTTCCTCCGGGGGGGGGGGGGGGGGGGGAATGTTAATCATATATAGGTACATATTAAAATATATACATTTTTCGTATGGGCCTTATAATTCTCGGGGTACCCCTGAATTCGCTGCTGCTATTATGCTCTCGTTGCATAGAATACTTTAAATAAATCTGAAAAGTCATTAGGAACACACCGGGAATTCCAAACACGAAAGAGAAGCCAGTTCTATTAACGACACTTTGTTTTACAAGGGTATAATAAATAATTAAAGGAACTTTAAGAACTTTATACACATAAAATACTGACGACACCTCTAGCAACGGTCCGTGCTGTGCCAGGGGACACAGTTTGAGAACCTTGTACTATTAAACATTAAAACTCACGGGTTGATGCCACAGCTCTTCTGAGGTGTAGAGTGCCTGTCTCTTGACTGCGGTCTGCGGTGTTTTACGGAATACTGCAAGCAAAGAGGCATCAAGGCCACGATAATGAGAGTTATGTAAATAAATGACACACATCTGCTGCATGTCTAACATGTGATTCGTGTTTAACGTTTGGATTGCGGGAAAGCGTTATTCTGGACAGCAAGAGCTACTGATGCTAATTCTTATTTTCATACACATCATTATCTAGGCAGAAGCTTCAACCGAGACGAAAAATGAAATAACTTGCGTGGAAACATGTAATGCATAAAACACTATATCATAAAAATCTGATGTGTTGCACTCACATGACTTTCTCTAATCTTGTACTAACCATTCTTCCAAACTCTTATTCTTATATCTTCTTCGTGCTAGTTGAGATAAACATTTATACAAATTATCTTATTGCTTATTTCCTTGTAGGTGCAAGGGAATATTAGAACACAGTAGGCTTTGTGCGATAGTCAAATCTTTTAAAGCTTTGAGATCCCGTTCTATTTGCACGCTTAACATATAAAAAAATGAACAACGATGTCTCATTTCGCGAAAGTTTGAAGTTTTCCGAAACTCACACACATAACAAGGAATATCTCCGAAATGGTTCACTCTACAAAAAAATTTATTCGGACATAAATTGTGTATTTTAGGGAGATCTACATTTTTGTACATTAAGATTTTGTCTTATCTCTTACGGTTTACGAATTATTCAAGTGTCATCCAGAGTAAACAGGACTACATGAAAATAGCCAGAAAATTCAAAATATACAATTCATTTGTCATCAAAATATCTCAAACATATGAAATTTTAATCAAAATCGTTAGAGCCACTTTCAAGAAAATAAAAATTTTCGAAAAATTTTCCATGTAAAGGGTAGTTTAGGGTGGTGCTATTTTCTTCAAAATCTTCGTGTCGCATCCTTGAAAGACATTAAACTTAAATACCAACTTTGGTTTTTTAGCGACTTTTCGTTTTTGAGTTATGCTGTCCACAGACACACAGACAGACACAGACACACACACGGACCTTTTTCTAAAAATGCTTTTTTTTTTTTTTTTTTTTGATTCAGGGGGTCTCAAAACATATTTCCGGTGAAATCTCGACATCGAATTTTTGGGTGGAATACAATACCTACTTCCTTCTACTTCCCAGTAGAGAAAGTAAAAATGACTGAACACAATGAACAGAGCCCGGAGGTTAAGCAAAATGCCTTTTCTATTGGGTGGATATATTAAAGAGTTAAATAGAGACACACATGTTTACGTATTATATTTCGGTAGGAACCGACCTGTGAAATTTGGAAACTGCTCGTTTCTGAAGCACTTATCTCCATTTTTACTACACACTGGTTGTTAGATTAAGTATGTAGTACCTGGGCGACAGAGCTTCGCTCGGCGTTTTTCGCCTCTGTTTTTGTGTATCTTGCTTTTTGTGGGAGAAGATATTTATTTAGATAAACCTGAAAGGCAAAACGTTAACTAAAAAAAACTTTTTGTCGCAATTGTTAAGAGTCATTTCTGAGATACAAGAGATATAGAAATACATACAAATAGTTCATAAACACCATCATTTCAGCTGTAAAAAGTCTACTGCTGAACGCAGGCCTGCCCCATAGATATTCACCTAGTTTGAGGTTTTCGTCGAGCATTTGTTTCATTATGGAGTTCAGTTCTTTGGGGCTGCGATTGACTCCAGGGCGTTAACACGTTGCCCAAGGTCCTCCATATTTCCATCGAGTTCTTCCATGGCTTCCTTAACCCGTCCATTGTTAGTATTCTCCGATAGATCCTTCTTCATATTTGACATTTCCGTCTTCATCTTTTCCGTTTCGAAGTTTACATTTCCAATTTGGCTTCCATTTTCGTTTCCATTTTGTCCATTTTTGTTCCCATATTTTCTATTCCGTAGTTTACATTTTTCCAATTCGGCTTTCGTATTTGTTTCCTCTGCCGCATTCCGGAATTCATTTCATTCCCCATTATGTCCATCTTGGCTAACATTTGTTTCACCAACTGTTCCATATCGTACTTTTCGTCGCACTTCTGACACCAATTGTGATTACTTTACTTTTTAACTATTTCTTTATCTTTGTATTAAAACACCGGAGCGACACTAAGCAAAAGCACTGTTGAACAATAACAAATACTACAGGAAGAAAATCTGGTTGATAAAACCACGTGAATTTACTACGCATTTCTGTTTTAATCATATAGAAAATTGTATGAATTCTTCGTAATAATTGTTCGTCGAAGCGGGAGTACTGTAAGAAATGTGATTGTGTTTAGCAAAAGAAAAATGAGTAGAAAAGCCGTGTGAATGTTATACGTTGCACTTATATTTCAAGTGAATGGAAAAATATATGGATTGTTTGTAGAAGAGGGAGTAGTGTGCAGGTAAAAGAAAAGGGAGTAGAAAAAACTATGTGAACGTAATACGTTGCGTGGTAAAATGGATTGCATAAAAACCTTCGCCATGAAAACACGCAGATATGTCAATTTTCATAGTGATCGGTCAACTTGTTTTGGTGTTTACTCAATCTTCAACATACGATATGTATAGGCGTTGATATGTATGAATTTGGAATACGATAGGGAATAATATGTGAAATGTTACGTAAAACAAAAGTGAGTAGAGAAAATGGTATGAATGTAATACGTTGTATTTCTGTTTCAAACATGTAGCAAATTGCATGAATTGTATGTTGAAGGGCGAGTAGCGAAAGAAGACTGATTGTCTCGTAATGGAAGAATTTTATTAGTCGAGGAAATCGCGTGAATGTAATACGTTGCATTTATATTACAATCATAGAAAATTATATGAATTGTATGTTGAAGGGCAAGCAGAGGATATATGAATGTGCTACGCAAAAGAAAAGCGAGTAGAAAACCATTTGAAAGTAATATATTGCATAGTAAAATTGTTACCATAAAAACCTTCTCCACGAAAAAATACACATATGTGCCGAATTTCGCGGTGATCGGTTAAGCGGTTTTCGAGATTAACAGTTACATATATACAAACATCCAATCCAGAGAAAGAGATGTGAATGTGTTACCTAAAAGTGAGAGGAGAAAACAGGGTGAATGTAATAGCATTTTTATTACAGAACATGGTAGGACTTATTTTAAAAGCGAGGATAAAAAGGTTCCTTTTCTTATGGTGTAAAAGCACGTTTTTATGGAAAATTGTTTATAGAAGAGTGAGTAGAGAAAGAGGTGTGAATGTGTTACCTAAAAGCGAGTAGAGAAAACACTGTGAATGTAATATGCAGCATTTCTATTTTACACATACGGAATATGGTATGCCTTATTTCTAGAAGAGTGAGTACAGAAACAGTTATGAATGTGTTACCCGAAAGTAAGTAGAGAAAACAATGTGAATGTAATACATAGCATTTCATTTCAAACATGCACAAAATATAAACAAGCGAGAAGTTGAAGAGACAGCACAGTTCCTGCGGTGCTGCCAAAGAAAGCATTAGTCCTGAAGAAGCTCTACATAGTAGGGTGAAACGTTGGCAACAACACAACCAAGACGCGGCCTTCCCCGGAAAAACTTATTATTATTATTATTATTATTATTATGGACACTGGCCGCCGAAGCTTACGTAAGTTATGCACAAAATTGTATGACTTATTTGTAGAAGAGTGAGTAAAAAGAGATGTGAATGTGTTACCTAAAAGTGAGTAGAGAAAACACTGTGAATGTAATATGCAGCATTTCTATTTCAAACATATAGAAAATTGTATGAGTTATTTCTAGAAGAGTGAGTAGAGAAACACTTATGAATGTGTTACCCAAAAGCAAGTAGAGAAAACAGTGTGAATGTAACAGCATTTCTATTTCAAACACACAGAACATGGTATGACTTATTTTATAAGCGGGGATAAAAATGTATTTTAGTGTAAAATCACGTTTTTATGGAAAAATTTTTATAGAAGAGTAAGTAGGGAAAGAGATGCGAATGTGTTACCTAAAAGTGAGTAGAGAAAACACTGTGAATGTAATATGCATGTATACAAAAATGTAACCAAATCTTTAGAGGCGTTTCTGGAATACCGGGAATATATACATACATATATGCAAGAATTGCTCTGTAGAAGCGGGAATAAAAAATGTTATTTTTTTATGTAAAATCGCGTTTTTTTCGGAAATTAGGTGAACTTAAAAGGCAAAACTCTATCTGAATACAAAATTTTATATACAAGAATTGCTCGTTTAGATATATAAGATTAGATATGGCATGTTACTCCAGTACAAATCAAGACATTTGTATTTCAACGACAAATGAAAACAAACGAGAAGCGCATCTCCATGTGAACAAACAAGCAATAACCAGCTTGGAAAAATATGATCACAGGACATGGCATTTATGGCCAAATGCATCGCGTTAATTTCCAGTTATTTTGGATACACTTTCCCACGCGGAATATCATAAGATACAAGACGTGGAACTAGCTGGCCCGTTAACAACCACAACAATGGCGATTTTTAATTTTGGTGTCTTTATACTGCTACTTAAAGCAGAACTATATCCACGCAGATTACGAAAGCTTTCACCATTCGCCACCTTCGTTTATCAGTTGAATTGCTTATGCATTGCATTACCATACAATTGCTTATTTACGAAAGGCTACGTCCGCACGTTGTTTTGTAATCTGCCTCGCGTTCAAGGGGTTCCGAGTTCGAATCTCGGTTAGGGTGAGTTATCCGGATAAGGCTTTTCTTTTTCCGGGGCTTTTCCTTATCCTGAGAAGACGAACGTTGGGTAGCTTTAAGCTGCCTGGACCTTGGGTTTATTTGCCACCATTTAACTAATTTAATTCATTCAGCGTCCGATATGACATCACGGTGGAGGACGTTAATATACATTGAAAACCACGTTGTTTTGTGAATAAATGTGCTACAAGGCTTACACAGGACAGGGTCTTCGTCTACTTTACATATGTAAGTTAGCTCTCCGAGGTTACTCCATTGCTTACTTGAGGGCGATAGGTACTTTATGCATAATATGCAAACTGTGTAGTATTTAACAGTAGTATTGAACAACTACGTGACCAAAGAGAAGCTGCCGTCATTAAAATTTTCACCTAACTCCGCGGTGCAACAACCCTATTCGGGCCAAGGCCTACCGCCCAGCCGCTGCGTCCCCCATCTCTGCCCACCATAGGCGTCATGAGTGGGTGCAGTACTGGAGGGTGGTACAGCCGGCTTCAAATGTTTTCCCACGGGCCTAGAACTCGCCGTGGAGACGGAAGAGGTAAAGGTTATCGGGTAGTTACTCCAGGCCAGAGCCGTCTCAACTGCTTTACGTGTCCCACGAGAGTGACAGCAAAATGCTAACATTTTCCTGTTTCAACGAAAGAAACTATCACAGCGACTGGCTTATTTTGGATTTCGCTGTAAAACAGCGAAGATTATAATTGGCTTTATAATAGAAACGATTTCATAATGTTCTTTACTCGTTGGCATTGGGTTTTCTGGTTGTATCTTTGAAACATACGTACATGCACACTTCCAGACTTGGGGGGGGGGGGGGGGGGGGGTAAGCAACAATTCTAATCAACAAGCAGGCATTGTTGGAAAATATTTCATAATATCACTGAATAATATTAGAGGTTTTGGAATATTGCAAGTTTTTTTGAAAAGCTTTCAGGGGAAAAAAAAAAACATTGTATGGAAATCAATTAGCAAAGAACCATTAGAAGTTTTGGAAAACAATGTGAAAACGCAAAGTGCTGGGATCTATAAGTATAAATACACACAGTCACCTTCAATGCTGAGCCATGTCATGCAGTGAATCCCCCGTTTCCATCCTTTCATTATATGTATGTGCGTAGAGAATAATCAGTGCGTTGTCTGAGAGGTTTATATTAACAATGATAAAGTGCAGGTCAATGTTCTGAGCAGCACGATTATAGTAACCCTTGCCTGCCCAACAGTAGTTGTGACTTGGTCTTCAAACGTTACAGTGTTGTGAATTAGTTCCCACCAAATTAAATAAGGCGTATAAAATGTTAAAACGCTCTTCAAATGCGAAAATAAAACCGACTTCGAGTGCTAGATTAATTAATTTACAGAAAGAGTTTTCGGGTGATTTAATATCTACAGATAATAGGGTACTGTTTTTTGGAGCGTGTGAGAAAAATGTAGGGAGTGAGAAAAGATTTCAAATAGTTCAGTACATAAATACAACAAAACATAAGGAGAATTTAGTCAGAAAACTCGCAAAGAACCTGTTCAAAAATAGCTAGTAGACAGTGGCGGCTCGCAGTCAAAATTTTAGGGTAGGCAAAGTGTAACAGTAACAACAAACAACAACAACAACAATAACAATAATAACAATAATAATAATAATAATAATAATAATAATAATAATAATAATAATAATAATAATAATAATAATAATAATAATAATAATAATAATAATAATAATAATAATAATAATAATAATAAACCCCGTTTATCCGAAATATAGGGGGCGAAGTGATTGCGGATAACGCAAACAATATATTGTTTGGTTGTTTAATAAGAGCAGAGTGAATGAGTGTGACTTTACGGACGAATTACCGCCAAAACTAAAATCACGAGTGTCGGCAGACTTTTTTCCAGGGGTGGGGGCACATGTTGGAAATTTGCAATCATATAATATTAAATCATTATTTTACTGTCAAAATTTATAGTATTTGTTGAAGATAACCGTATTAATTTGTGCTAAACAAAAACTGTTCTTTACATCAAAATTAAAATAATAGTTTAAAAGTCAGTAACTGATTGCACATTAAGTTCACCAACTTCCAGGGGGGGGGGGCCGTGGCCCTCCTTGCCCCCGTTTCGCGACGCCCATGACTAAAATAGATTAAGAAATTGAAAAATTGTCTGACTGCAGCTTTGTATTAAATAGCTAAAACACTCCTCTTTTCATTGTCAGTGCGCCGCGAAAGCGAAATTTGTAATAGTTCACTAATTAAGTCGGTCATACTGGTATTACACAGAGATAACGACAGATGCAGATCTCTGAGATCTTCGTTCGTGGAGTATGGCTGTTCGGAAAATGTCGCATAAATTCGGATTTGGGCAGGCAAGTGTTCGGACTGCTGGCAGACGCGTCTACGCATGCTCGGAGTGCATATACAGACCGAATGTTTCCTTATCCCTGTTCAAGGGCCTCGTACTGAGGAAATGGGGCCGGGCAGGCAGAGGTTCAGCTAGCCTGCTCTCCACTACCCAGGTTCCATGCGTATCATTTCTGCCGCGCGTTTCAAACACGCAGCGCAGTTTTGATGAATCGGAATTGAGATTAAAGGATTTGACCATGCGCTGGTCATTATAACCGAGAAAACTTTTCTTGAACTGCAATTTAGGGGAAAATGACGGTTCAAATGATAAAATGCAGAATCATAGTTAAACATTATTTGTTGATGTATTACGATAGGGTAGGCAGTGCCTACCCTGCCTACCCTGAGGAGCCGCGCCTGCTAGTAGAGTGTTTAGGTAGTAGGGTTACTGAATTTTCCTATGACTTGTGCCAAGCATTTATAGTTGCTGATATTCTCTTGTTCAAAATTAATAATCCGACATTTAAAAACTGGGGTAGTAAGGGGTAGTGATGCGCCTCCTATAGCCTCTCCTACCCAATTCCCATCCTCATCCTGCCCGTGGTGCACCCTGCTTTTAACAGATGAGGCTCTGGGGACCGAATCACAGCGGTATAACTGTTTCATCTAAAATGGAGGAAATGCCATTTACATATGTGCTGGCCTATCACAGCACAACAGCGTCTCTCAGAGGCACATGAGGGGAAGGTCTGTGGATCTAAATACCCCCTATTTAGTCCTCCCGGCTAGGTCCGATGGACC
Source organism: Tenodera sinensis (assembly GCA_030765045.1). Classification (NCBI taxonomy): domain Eukaryota; kingdom Metazoa; phylum Arthropoda; class Insecta; order Mantodea; family Mantidae; genus Tenodera; species Tenodera sinensis. The sequence goes on from CM060964.1 coordinate 306,449,477, forward strand.
CGTTGACCAACGATAGGTGTGGTCCCCCTTGCAAAATGGGGGTTTAAGTCGGGTGATGTAACTGCCACATTGTAAAACTGGTGCCCGTTAAGAAAGCAGTTACATGAAAGCCACATACATGAATATGAGTCCTAAAGATAAACTGTTAACACAACTCCAAAAAGTTAATAAGACTGTTCATCTCTAATGGATTCCAGCACACTGTGGAGTCATGGGGAACGAAGCTGCAGACTCACTTGCAAAGAAAGGCACAACAATAAAACAAAAGTCTAAATTCAATTTCTCATATTCCTCAATAAAACGCTTGATCATTAAAATTTTTTCTCATTCATACCTAGAAGAAATAGAAACAAATGCCAAAGATAAAAAATGGATTACACTACTTTCCAACCCAGATATAATCCCCCAGAGACCAAGGAAAACAGCGGTTGCAGCCTTCCGACTATTGACAAATCACGACTGCTTAGCAAGTCATCTCTACAGAATAGGTATCTCAGCCTCACCAATATGTGTCCTGTGTAACGATCCAGCAGAAATGAACGAATACCATTTGAAGACCTGTGAAGCATTAAGATCAGAAGAAACTACAGCTCAAAAGTATTGGAAAGCACGAATGCTAATGGCTTCATTGCCAGATGCAAGGCACTAGAAAACAACAACAACATTTAAAAACTTTCTTGCCAAGTACACTCGACATCTGTGCCTGAAGAAAGTACACTGCGTAAGACTTATGAAGGACATTGTTACAATAACGTATTGTCAAATATACAAAATGAATTAGCGGATCAGTTTGTGTGGTTGTCTGTTGATGAAACCCCTGATTCTGAGCGCCATTCTACTGCTAATATAATCGTGAGTGCTTTAAATAATGAACAAAACACCCTATCTTCTTAATGTGTGTGAATTGTCGGCCACTGACAATGTAACTGTGACCCAGTTTGTGATGGACTCTTTGAAATTACTATGGCCATGTGGAACCAAATACGACCGGTTACTTTTATTTGTTACTGATGCAGTCCTTATATGGTAAAATCAGGACAAACTCTGAAAGGTATTTTTCCTAACTTAATTCATATAACTTGTTTGGCACACGCTCTTCATCGCATTTCTGAGACAATACGTGATTCTTTCCCATTGGTAGATAGATTTGTGTCCAGTACAAAGAGAATTTTTGTTAAATCTCTCCCTCTTGCACCAGTGTTAACTCGATGGGGAACATGGGTCGATGCAGTTCTATATTATGCTGAGCACATATAAATAGTCGAAGGGGTTGTTAATTCATTGGACTCGAAAGATGCTTCATCAATAGAAACTGTGCAAAATATTCTGTCAGGCACTGGGTTAAAAGAGCATCTTAGTTTCATATCTGCCCATTTTTCTTACTTACCAACAGGCATAACGGCATTGGAAGCTGTAGGATCTCCTTTACATGAATCAATAACTGTCTGAAAAAAACAATATGTGATCTAAGTTTAATTCCTGGTAGCATAGGACAAAAAGTGAAAAAGAAAGTGAATTATGCAATTTCAAAAAATTCTGGTTATAAACAGATGTGCGATATTTGAGACATCCTCTAAAGAAAACCATCTGTCACCCAAGAGACTTGACTGTCTTTGTGAAGCAGCTAACATTATTTAAATATACCCCGATAACATCTTGTGACGTGGACAGAAGTTTTTCACGTTACAAAAGTGTTTTGCGAGACAACCAACGATGTCTTACAAGTTGTGCAAAGTGTTGGTCGTGAACTGCAATTTAGCAGTTAATACTAGCAGCGGGACCACTTCTGCTTCAACCTCTAAGGAATAAGGTAGCTTTATGTATTATTTATACTAACTCGTCTTGTCTACTGCAAAGGGACATTAATTGTTTTAATTAAATAGTGCATATTTCTTGGCATATTTTAAAGTGTTTTTTAGGGCATGAACTTCCTAGCCCTATTTATTACATCTACGTCACCTCCTTTTGACACACGGGATTGGTACATAGAAACGTCAGGGCTATCCATTTCATCTTCATGCCTTAATGTCTCTCCACGAAATGGATTATAAAAATGAATACATATTATTAATACGACGTATTACATCTCGAATATATTACCACAATGCAGTAACTTTTATGTACGGTATTCAATGTTTATTATTTGCATCAGCAAAAACAAAGAAATAGGTTAACTCTTGTTTATTTTTAATAACAAACTTACTGTTACAGGTCTACAGGTAAAGTTTACAGGTCAGAAATCTATTATTCATTGCTCCGACTGTCCATAACACTAACATTTACCATACAGCAGTGAAGAACCGTTGATGATCACAATAAAATACAGTCGCACAGCCTGTTACTCCATCGACGTCTTCTCTTGTTCCATTCTCTTATTTGTCTGAGAATGTTCATGAATGAATTTTACTATCCCAGTTTCTGTCTGCTTGGTGCACGATTTCTTGCGCATCCTTCAAACTGAGCTTCGGTCCAAGTGCGTTTACTATATGGTAAAGTTCATTAGCCGTGATGAATCCATCGCCGTTGCTGTCGAATGATTCGAAGGTTTACCTGTAATTCAGCACGATGTGATGGCCGAATACATCACTTTTTATCCTAATCGTTGAATATACAAACTCACTATATTCTATGGTCCCACTATTGTCCATATCGAAACTTTTAAATAAGGCTTTCATCTGTTTCGGAGTCACCTCAAGGAACTTAAGGATATTCAATGCTTCAACAAACTGATTAAAAGTGATGTTGCCATTTCGGTCATCGTCTACTGCGTCGAAAGTATCTCTCAAAAGTCTCATATCACGGTTGGGCATTCTTTCCATTTTGTACGATAAATTCAGATAAGCCAAAAGACCTGTATTCTTGTTTCAACTTTCAGAATAACCAAAATTTATCAACTAAGCGTAGCTTTCATTGAAGGAAGACAATTGAAGTACTGTGTGCATTGTTTATTGGAAACCACAGAACATATAGCTACGTTGGAAACACATCAATTAGGCATTGAATGATTCTGGTTAAATATTTCCAGAAGGCCATGTAATGCATATACTCTCGTCACTGCCGTCGTAATATCATCAACATCGAGATAGGTCAAGTTGATCTGTTTCGGCTAAGTAATGATTATTTTCTGAGCTTAAACAAAACAAAACAAAAATAGAATACACAACCAATTGAAAACAGCACAGGAAGAAAATAAAATTCTCAAAATAGCAATTAATTGAGGAGCGTTTTTTTTTTTTTTAACTCGATAGATGCACAAAATGCGTTTCTGAGAAAAACGTTTTTTTTTTTTCTATTTATTGGCAATACTAATTGGTTAGCACAGCAACTGTATAAATCATTCAATTCTCCTTCCTGACACTGTCTCACTGAATGTGAAAAGAAACAAATAACATAGTTTAACAGGTGCAAATTTGGGGTTTGAAAATGCGGAGTTTTTTCAAAAGTCGATAGATGCTGATCACTTTTCTGCGTGAGCCAGAAATTAAGACATGAAATTTCGTTATTTTTGTCATTTATTGTTTTTGTTGCGTTTTATTTATAATTTTTTTTTATTTTTTTTTTTTCACCTCTTTATAATACATAATGTACTATACAACCAACACATTAATGTTTATAAGGATTATTTTATTAGGTATAAACTTGGAAACTAAGTACTACTGCTACATTCACAATGACATATTTTGTTTTATTTATATAAAAATATATTGAATATACACAAACAAATTTTAAACAATATGAATAAGTAAGCTTTCACCTTCATTAGTGCTTGTGCAGTCTGTACATGGTTCTTAGTTCGTTTCTCTTTTTCACATCTGCCTATGTCTTAATCTTCATCAGTCCCATTGAGCATGTGTCAGTGTGTGGTGTACGGAATGAAAGATTGAAGAAGTTGTAAAATATGTTTTTATATTTTGACAATGAGCAGACTGGTAGATTTCTTAATCTTCTTTCGTTGCAGAAGTTGGTCCACATTTTTCAGATGTTAAGATCTGGAGGTAAATATCCTCTAATGATTTTGCTCTTCCATAGTGGCTTTCTCTACATCTGTACTTCTTAATGTCTTGCTTTATAGCAGCAGTAATCCCCTTCTGTAACATTCCTGTTGTCACCTCCTCTGGCTTCCTTTGGCGCATTCACAGATAAAGTGAAATTTTCTAGCCAGGAGAGATAATCTAACTTTTGACACTCCTGTGATTCCTTGGAAGCTTTAGTTTTAGGATTTCGTGGAGTGCACTCGAGACCACGTGAACATTTAATTGCTGGAGTATGAGCTTTCCTTGACTTGCATTTTGATTTCCTTTCCTTGTTTTTGCAATTTTTATCTCCCGCGCATTCTACGACTGGTACAGTTTCTCAATCTGAGCTTCTGTCCATTGTGCATAGTACAGTGCAGTGTCTCAACTAAGAATAAAAATGTAAGTATAACAAAGCTTTCAGAAGCACTTGCCTGCTGTGCAAGTGGTCCCGGGTTCGATTCCCGGCAGGGGCATAGGCATTTTTCTTCAGCCAAGGTTATTCCTCATCCTTCCCTGAGTCTGAAAGTATGACGTATAAAAAACCCACAAAGACCGAAAAACCCACTGTTAAACGAGTAACACCATTGCCAATAGGCAAGGTCGGCGATATGACCTCTGCAGTTAAAGGCTGGATATAAATGGAACAAAAAGCTTGCAGAAACGAATGTGAAATCCAAGCGCGCAACCTGAGTTCGTAGTTATTTCCAACGAAGCAGCATTGTACAAAGCTTGCAGAAATGATTGAGAGTTCCAAGAATCGCAACAGTGAGATTGCAGTCAATGCCAACATGCGTTTCATAGAATTGAGGTGCTACACTTTGGATTATAAAATCATAAAATTGCATCTATCGACCTTTGCTTTAACTGAACAAGTGCATCTATCGAGTTTTGAAGGAAAAAAAAAAACTGCTAATATTCCCTAGCTTCTACACAGGACAAGAGTCGAATTTTGCAAAATCTGATTTCACAGAACGATGCAGAAGGTGAAAATTATGCCGATACTATATATAACTCAATTTCGTAAAATTTTGCATCTATCAGTTTTGAAAAACCGTTCCTCAATTATGAACCACAAGGACAAAGGAACGTAGGAATAGGTGGAAGACTTTGGAGTCGAAACAGGCTAAATAGCGTAAGCCGTGTTGAAGAAGAGGGTGGTGGTGGTGGTGATGATGATGGAGTAAGAAAATCGCCGCATCCTCCAACCTGGAGGACCAGATATTGATTTTGGAGCGTGCAAATAATTAGTCCTCTTATTGAGGAAAACACGTTCATATACCCTTTCTCTGCTTCTGCCTCTGTGTTAGTGATTCCTCGTAAAAAAGCTGGCATTGAAAGATGATGCTGTTCCATTTATATTTCCCAAGTTACCAGCATATTTAACCACAAATACTGCTCAACGAAGAGACCCTGAGAAAGAAAAGGAGTTTATGTTAAACGTGAAATGCAGAAGTTAGCTTTAATACTTTTGATGAGATACTGAATAACCAACTGAAGTTCAATCACAGTGATTAGTTAAGAAACATAACGATAAGTTTCATTTTCTGTGATAGAATTCAATGTCTACCCATCTATATGGAAAGTGTTTCCATTAGAGCTTAGTTTTAAGTAATAACATCTTGTTGTTTAACGACGCTGTCAATTGGCAGGATCACATCAGCGCCACCTACATTTCGTCCCGCAGGAGTTTTTACCTGCCAGTAAATCTACTGACATGGAACTGTCGTCTGGGTCGGATTTGAACCCGTGACCTTGTGATCAGTAGGCCAACGTCTAACCGATGCCATACATAGTACTTTACATGACAAATATAAGTGTTAAGAAGTTTGAATGGCCAAAAATATTGTAACAGAAACACAAAATCCGTCCGATTAGGTACTTTGTCTTCTAAAATTTTACCCCAAATATTACTCTGACGATTTCTAATATTAACTCAAATTTGAAAATAAATATATTTCCTTCTTAATATCTTCACAGTACATACCCATGAAGTGTGTTTTATATACCTAGGGCCGTATTCATTACTTCCCTAACCAGTGCTTTCCCTTTTTCCTCTCAGAAGGGTACTTGCCCTAGCGGTGGTTGTGATGGCACCCACGCCTCCTTAGGCATAAGTTAAATGTGCCCGAGCACATAAGAAAGTTGGACAGCACTGGTCTTCAGTCTTTCACAACACATACGTTTTGCTTCCCATAACCTTGTTCAGTCGTTTTAATGTCTTTCTTCACTTTCTCTGTCGCTCATATTCTAGTTACGACGATACAATCACTCGCGACGCTCGTTAAATCTTCTCACGATGACACACACGCACAGCTGTCTCACACTCGCTTACACACTGACCGATGATATCACAAGACCTTTGTCGACTTCTACACACACGCCCCGGACTTAGTATAGTTAATTTTGGAGAAACTGTTTGCAAATACATGTAAAGCACTATTCACTCTTATACGAACTATTCTTTCCTTCTTCTTTGTCCAATTACCCTACCCTTATGTAGGACTTATACCCCTTAAGAGTTACTGTGCCTAGGGTCGATGCCTATCAGGAAGCACAGGAACCTATTGACCAGACAGAGTGAAGACCTGGAAGCACCAGGTATGATAGTGAGGAAGAGGATGATATGAAATGCAGGCAAAATCTATGATTGGAAGGGTGATAATGGAGCAATTGGAATGAGTGGCAGGGGAAACCAGAGAAAACCCACCCTGACGCAACTTCGTCCACCACAAATACCACATGCAGGTCCCTGGGCTGCCTAGGTGGTAGGCATATGCCCTAACCACTTGACCACAGTGCCACTGCAAACTATTCTTGCAAATGCTTCTCTACTTCATTTTAGTCAACAATCATTTTCAGAAAGTATCTTATTGCTAATTTTCTTGTAGGTGCAAGGGGAATATGGGAATACAGTAGGTTTTGAGCGATAGTCAAATCTTTTAAAGCTTTCAAATGCCATTCTATTTGCACAGTTAACATATAAAAATGAATAACGATGTTATATTTGACATAAGTATAAGTTCTCCAAAACTCACACAAATAACAAGGCATATCTCAGAAATGATTCACTCTACAAAAAAATTTAAGTGATAGTGAAATGTTTTAAGGGCTAGTTGCTATACAACACCTTTGAAATTCATGTGTTTGTAAGGCCAAGAGAAACAAATAACATATTCCTGTTTGAGAAAAGTACAAGTATTGGCAAATTCACAGAAATACTAAAGAGTATCTAGGAAATGGTTTAAAAAGAAAGTATTCTAAATAAATTGTTTTAATCAGATACACATTTTTTTATTTAGTAAGACTATCGGTCTCTTACTGTATACAATTTATGCATGTCATCCAGAATTAAGAGGTCTTCTGAGGACATTCCCAGAAAATTCAAGTTATGACTTAGAAACTGCTATGGAATCGCCTGTAGGAGGTAAATGACCTAAGCTGTATGAAAGCATATACAAGTTGCTCTGCATTTAATTTGTAGCTCATCACTTCAAGGTTGAGAGGAAATTTTAAGGAAAACCTGTACTAATCCACCTTACTATATAGTTCATCAGTATGAATAACCAGGCATGCAAGAACAATTTTCCTAATCTATGCCAATATTTGTAACACTCCCAACTTTTCCCGACCATTTTGCAATTCCCCGACTTTTTCAGGTCACTAGGAACCCTGTTTATGAATACTTAAATATTAGAAATATACCGGAGCATGAAAATTGTATGCAATTTGCCTAAAATTAAGATACCACATTTACTCCATGTAAAATATGCACCCAACATTTCAACGCCTCTCTCCTCCCTAAAAAAAAAATTGTGAAGTATATACTTAAAGTCAAATGCAAGTTTTATTTATTGTTTTAAAGATATTTATAAATATATAATAAAGGAATCTTGATTTTGTCCAGTGTTCCCTATGGCAAGAATGTTCCACGCAAGTCTACAACGTAAAAGAAAATTTAAACCTATTAAAATAGTGCATTGTGATGAATGTAACTAATATCCAAGTCATTTACTCATTTTTATTGTTGTATCACACCTATGGAAGCAACCAATCCTATTACTGTTGATCTCCCCTGCGGAACTCATCATTGGTGCTTCAGATTGCATCATCACTAATGCCATCCATTTTATTGAATACACAACACTTCTTAAATGACATCTTGATGAGACTGGTTCGAATTTGGTCCCATTCCAAAGAAATGTTGATCTTCCGAGTTTTCCAAGTAGGTATTAACTTAAGTTTGTCGGTCTGGGTGGCTCAGTTGGTTAGATGCCAGCTTACTGAACCCAAGGTCATGGGTTCAAATTTTACCAATTTTAAGGGGAGGCATCTGTGAAAATGACCAAAATCTACAATTTTTGCCACAATAATGTGAAAATTTGTATGTATGTGTGCCAAAGCATTACTAGGTTTACCAAATTTCACTTTTCTATGTAAGATAGTTTTTGAAAAAAAAAATTTATTGATTTTTTGCTGCAATTTTAGGGCAGTATAACAAATGCTTCTTATAAAATATTTGTTCTAAATAAACTAAACTCTGGCCATATGTTTCCCGCGATTATGTCTACAAAAGAACATGTGTGCAAAATTTGACTGAAGTTTTAAGCATGTGAAAACATACATTTACTGCTTTAGAATTCCCCTGGACCATATGAAGGTCCTTCAGCTGTTTATCTTCAAGTTTTGCTACTCTTAACTGTTTTTTTTTTTATTTGATTGTATTTAATGTACTCAGTGCGCTCTGCTTTAATCTTCCCTTATCCCTAACATTACTAATTCTTTTGCTGACTGGACTTACTTTACTAGCTGTGACTCTTTCCTTTACATAGAGTAGCCTCAAAACCCATATTAAATTCACTGATAGTTGAAGTCACTGCAATTTTTTACTACTTGAACCTGCTTCTTCGAGATCAACTGCTTGTTTCCTGCTGAGATTTTCCATCTAGAAATATTTTTTTTTGCTGCAAGAGATTTTTGTTTGATCTTGCTTACCCATTTTACAATTAATTTTATACCAATTAATAATAATTTAATGAAAATCTGGTCCACCTAATGTACAATCTTTACAACTTTACAATAAATTATAATAGTGAGAAGAAAATTAGCTGGTTGTGCGTTTAAAAACAGCTAAATAAAGAATTTAGATTTTCACTTACACCAAGAACTTATTTAGTATTCCCTGCCTTATCTTATTGTATATTATACTTATTCTAAACTCCACTTATCTAAATGTAGACCACAATAACAATGACTTCTGTCTTCTTCAAGCTGTGTAATCTTGAATAAAATTTAGACAAATACAATCACGTGGTTCACACATGCAAAAACAGGAAACAGGTCCGTTTCACGGCCATGAATGTTTGCAGAAAATCCCACAAGATGTCTCTGCTTACATCAACCAGAACTGAATCAGACCGCCTGATTTAAACTTCAAAACTGTATGTGATTTTGCTGCAATGGGGTAATGAATGCATTTCAGCAGCCACACCCACCTGCACATGGGCATTTAAATCATGGCGTAACGGCCTTTTAAATGGCAATGGGGAGTAAACAGCGGTATACTCTGTTCATCTAGAGATTAGAGGAGACGTAAACAAAGCCACGTGCGTTTTGACCACAGCACGCCCTCTTGGCGCTTTCGCCGTGTAAATAGTCCCTTGAAGAAATACTGTTAGTAAGGTCTGAAATGTCACTTAATGTTTGCTAAAGCATGAACTAAGTGTACTAAGCATAAAGTGTAAGAATATGCAGTTAAGTGAATCTGTAACCAGCCTAATTCATTCTGTGCGTGCATTATTCAGTATGAAAGTAACATGGCGGAACAAGTGAGTGTTGTAAAACATAAGCGCGGAAAACCGTTGCGAAGTGGTGAAAAGACAACAATATTGAACGTATTTAACAAGTTCTGCGAGAAATATCCCGAACTTGCTATCGAAGACGTGATGAAATTAACATCCGAGTTTACCGGTGTGTCAGTTGCAAGTATTTACAGCACACGAAACGAAAAATCGTCAGTTGGTGAAGATCCCGGCAAAAAGCGACCACATGCCAGATAAATGGTGGATGTAGTTTGCGACGAATTTGTGAGATCTGCAATTCTTCGAAAAGTTCATCAGTTTTTTGTTAACAATGAACCCCCACCTTAAAGTGATGTTGGCAGTTAACTCTGATCCCGATGTTCCAGATTTAAAACCAACTTCCCTCCACAAGCTGGTTCTGGAGATTGGTTTCGAGATTGTGAGCAGGAAATGAAAAAGTGTTATTGTGGACAGAGATGACGTAAGTAGCAGTTAATTTCCACGTGCTATATGTTATTTCGATCAAGTAAATATATCCTTTTAGTAGTGTAAAATGCATATTATACCTACGCGTAGCGGTAGGTAACTGTGTTGCGTCATTGTGAGTGCACGTGGCCGCGGAGTGATACAAACCGGTGCTTTGTTTATATATCCTCTAATCTCTTGATGAACAGAGTATAGATTCTGACAGTACAAGGTACAGACAATTTTCAGGCAAAAAACGAAAAATCACATTTTTCACTATTTTTGTCCAAATTTCACCTATGCCTCCCCTTAAGTGTGCTTAAAAATGACAGCCCCTGGCATGTGAAAGAACTCCTGTGGAGCAAAATTCCAGTACACCAGCAATGCTGATGTAATCCTGCCAATTGGCCATCGTTAAAATAATTTTTAATAATCTTGTGGTTATTATTTATTTGTGCCAACAAACTTACTGTTGGTGTTTTTAAACACACAAGCCGTGTGTGGGCAATGTTTGAGAATTCAGCGTCATTCTGGCAGTTTGTCACAGTAGCTCAATGGTAGAGCACCCGCCTGGTAAGCGGAAGGTCTGTGGTTCAAATCCCAGCTGTGGCATTGAATTTTTAAGTTCGAGTTCTACCTCTCAAATCTTGTGGTTGTTGCTTGCCATCCATTCTGTATAGTCTTTCCGGATGAGCTTTAAATGGGCAATTTATGCAAACCTCTACCAGGAATTGCAACCAGGTCTGAACTTCTGCAGCTATTCTTTCCACATCTTCATTTAATGTCGAGAAAAGATGTCCAATATTAACATGTTTCTTTGGCAGGACAGATGTACTCCAGAAAGTCACTCCATGGTTTTGATCCAGTCAAAACTAGCATACATACATCCTTTTTCCCGGGTTCTCACCAGGGCTCCAGGAGGAAAATTCTCTTCCAGGGAAATGGTTTTACATTTAAATATTACACACAGTGGAAGATTCCTGCTACCAGCAAGCATAGCCAATGTAATGGTAGTTACTTTTCACAACCAGCTTACCTATTGTCACTGACTTTGGGTCTGTTTTTCCCTTTCCTTCACAAGACACCTTTAAATAAACAGGCATTTGATTGGCAATTTTTACTTGAGAAAGCAAATATTCGTGCTGCTTATGAAGATTTAACATACCTTTGAAAGGTCAGAAGTTTGTCTTCACATGCTTCTAGCATACATTACAGTATTTTGGTATGCCTATGAATTGAAAACACATGCCATACAAAATAGAAGCATAAGAATCCAGCCCATGCTTGCTTTGAAATTATGTGCAATCCAATCTCTTGCACAATTTCATTGCTTGAGCTGGCACATTTCTCTAGTCCCAGACTAACCAAATTGTTGTCTCAAACTTATGAAGGCTCCAAGTCTATCCTTCAGTTCTAGATATTTGGCTGGTAATCTTTGAAAAGACAATACTGCAGTTGATTGTTCTTTTTCCTCCAATCCCTTACACAAGATTCTGGAACATTGAATTTTCTTCCTACAGCCTGATTTCCTAGTTCTGCTTTGATCATTTTAAGGTTTTTTGCAGCAGTGTATGAATGCAATTTTATAGTACAAATTATTCTTAGTCCATCAAGGTGTGACTAACACTAGTCACAAAGAATGAATTATACCTAAATCAGAACTACCGCATATGCTAGAGACGAAAAAACACTGATGCTATTAATAACGTTATATTTTGTGCCCTCATACTGGAAATGCATGTATATGGACAGCTTCTTGATAATTAAACATACTATCTGTACTTGTAGGCCATGATCTAGTGGGTTTTCAGGTTCCTGACGTTTTGCCAAGCATAGTTCTTGGCAAAATGTCGGGAACCTGCAGACCCACGGCCTACGAGCCCAGATAGTATGTTTAATCATGAACATATATAGGCATGTACATTACAAGCTGATAGCATTTTAAAAAGGCAAGGAATCTAAACCAAAGAAATCGGATGCCTAAGTTTCAGGTCTCATTTATGCATGCGATTTCCTGTTGCACGACAAGGAATGACCTGATGCAGCATATTATAGTATTGAGGAACCTCTGAGAAATTGCTGCTTCTTGCCTTTTGAATGCGACATCCCAAAATGAACTGTCAACACAATTTCTATTAAATGTTCCATACTCATATTTGATAGAAGTCTTAATGAAAATAAATTCACTCTTGCAACGCATGAAAGCACAAACCACACTGAGAAACCAAAATTTCCCAAAGTGGCAGCACTGACTGTTGCTTGCAATATGGATATGCAATCTGCACAAACAGGCCCATCCAAATTACCTTTTGTGCTTTGAGAGATTTAAGAACAGTAGAAGAGAGATTCAGTTTGTCACGTTACCTGTGTTATTCCTAATATTAGCACAACTTGTCATTTCCAATTTCTACTCTAAGATTTCAGCAACTTGATCTGAGCAAATAAATGGAAGATTTAAATCATACAGTATAAAATATTACTGCATTCTATTTCAAAGTAGCTATGTACAGCCATGGAAAAAATGATCGAGCAAATTAGGAGAGCAGAATATTTTTAAGTTCCACGCCACGTAACAGTGCAGTTTAGACAAGTCGATATTCCAACATGCAGCCAAGTTTATCAAGTCTCCAATAAATGTTATAGTCTGTCAGATGAAGGCTATTTGAGTGTCCAATAGACAACATATGGATCAGAGACTATCAAACTCAGCTGCATGTTGGAATACTGACTTGTGTAAACTGCAATGTCACATGATGTGGAACTTACAAATATTCTGCTCTCCTAATGCGCTCAATCGTTTTTTTTCCATGGCTGTACAAAACCTTACTTTCCATGCACACTGGATTATCTGTAAGTAGCAATACCTTGCAAAACTACAAGGGATGTTCAATAAAGACTGGCACTGATTTTTTTGCCTTCTGTTCAGTACCTGCTTGCAACATCCATCCATTCATCATTGAACTACGTACCCTCATCGCTAATCACTGAAAATTTCACAGTGATACCTCTGTCAGTTCATTGTTGGCAGCCTTTGAGAGTGAACGAATGTCATAATTGCCTCTAAACATTGTCATGGCTGATTTTCGTTAACAGCATTATACAATAGTTTTGTGTCCTCTTGAAGAAAAACACCACCAAAACCTACGATGACATGAGAGCTTATGGAGACACTGCAATATCTCTTAGAGCATGCTTCCGTTGGCATCATGCTTTCAACAATGGCCGGGAAAATGCTGAATTGCGAAGAGGGGCAGGTGCACCTGTGACTGCCATAACAAACAATCAACACAGTAGGGGCCATTATTTGTGATGACTCACATCTCACTGTGAGACAGCTTGCACACATCCTTAGAATATCAGTTGGGAGCACTCACACAATTTTAAAAGACCATTTGCAAATGTCTAGGGTGTGTGCATGATGGATACCGCGACTGCTTACTCCACAGCTATGCAGGCTCGTGTTGATGTGTGCCGCCATTGGAAACAATGTGTTCCGGATGACGGTGAGGCTTGGTGGCAAAACATCACTGCTGACGAAACATGGGTGTACTGTTATGGCCCAGAGATGAAGCAGAGTAGTACAGAATGGGTGCAACATGGTCAACCCCCACCACAAAAGGCATGAGCACAAAAGTCTGCCAATAAGGCCATGGTCATCACTTATTACCAGGGGATGGTGTACACACATACAGTCCCAAGACACACTACAGTCACCGCAGTTTACTATCAGAACGTCCTGAGGCAATTGATCATAGATCACATCCCTAAAAAAGGAAGGAACCTGATTGGGAAATGGAAGCTCCATCATGACAATGCAAGGCCTCATGTTGCTAATGCTGTTACTGAGTTCCTGGCACAAAAAGGTATCTCTACGGTAACCCATCCGCCTTATAGTCCCGATTTGGCACCGTGTGACTTTTCTTAACCCAACAGCCAAAAAGGAACTTGAGGGAAGTCGGTTCGAAAACGAAACCAAAGCAGTGAAAGCCTTAGAGGCGACCCTGAAGAGGATGTCAAGGAATGGCTTCCTGTATGTCTTTCACGAGTGGCAAAGGAGGTGGGACAAGTGCATTGCATTGGGGGAGAAGTATTTTGAGGGGGACAAAAGTCTGAGTGATTTTTTACAATAAATTGTTGTATGGGTATTAGTGCCGGTCTTTATTGAACATCCCTCGTACATCCATAACACCACCAGTTTAGGTTTCAAACAAACAGTTAAGATTAATGCACAAGCTAAAGCGAAAGCAGCTTCTGTGAAAGCCAACAAACATCTTGAGCTTAAGCTTACCTTACCTGCATTGAACATACTGAATTCATTTCACTTTTAGATCATTAACTATACTTAGGAGTTTTAAATCTTAAACTTCACAGCTTCTTTTCAATGTATGGAATAATCCAACATATATTTTTGCCCAAAGTCTATTACATTTATAAAATCAAAGTCAGCCTCCAACATTGTACAAGCCAATCACAACTAGATATAAATTTTTCATACAATGTACAAATTTTGACATCTCCATAGTTGACTCTGTATGAAATGCTTTCATAAATTCTAAGGACTTTGATATTTATGCAGTCTATAACATGATTTTTCATTATTTACCCATCCCTTCAATCTAGTCAAAGCATGAAATACCCAAGTTCACAGGTACAACCTTATTACAAATATACGTGGAGGAACAACGTATTGAAGACCAAGTAGTCTATTACTATCTGGACGGGAACAGATTTTGTTTACAATAATGGATTACCAATTATGTAATTATTAAGAATACCAATCTTTGATGTAAACAGTTCCTTATAAAGCTTTGAAAGATTTTTATATATTCTGGCAACAACAATCTTAAATCATGCTCTTCAAATTTTTTACACCTTCAAAGATGCTTCAAGTGCGATCAATGATTTGATTCAGAAACAGAAGTCCCAGCATATTAATTTCTGCATTCTTTCCCATTATGCCATAATTTTATTCCAATCCCTGAAGCTATTTCTTGCTCATCACATCAATAACTGCCAAACAAAGTGCTGCACTATCTTAACTGGAAATTTGTATTTAACACTCGACACAGAGCATAAATTAAGGTGTAACAAAGTCTCGACTATGCCAAGAGTCTGATAACTGAACGGTCAAACTGAAACATGAAGCTCCAGCTCCCATATTGATAATGACCATCATTATATGCAAAACAAGAGAACTACATGATTTTTAAATTATTCTCAATTTATATGCTTATATAAAAGGATGAAAGGAAGAATTTTATAGCCATCGCTACTGTAACAAATTGAACACAAGTAACTTTAGTTCAAATTCACAATTAACTTCTCTTGAGCTTTATTTTAATTACTTGCACTTCCAATGCAATTAATATTTTACAATCATAAAACACAAAATATTTGTCCTGTATACAAAATTTTGTTTCCTTCAAAGCACAATGTTTTTAATTTGTTTACACTGTGCGTTGATTTTGTGTGCAAATTTGAACCATTTTGTTATAACTTATGAGCAGTATTTTGCTTTTTTTTTTTTTTTTTTTTTTTCCTGACTCAAACTGCAGCATAATAAAAAAAAGGGGGGAAAAAAAAGAAAAGGAAAACCAATATAAAAAAATAAATTATCAGTGACTGCGTCACTGACTCCCTACAATTACCTATCTATAAAACAAAGATTTGATATATAACACTTTGGGTAGACCTGCTTCAGTCCGAAGTTTTATGAATATAGCACCTGACTGTATAAATAATCTAATAAAGAGTTACTTAGTTTAGCTTCAAAATCTAACGTAAAAATTCTGCGTTTACTATAGGCTTAACCTGAAAGCAAACCCCCTTTCATTATAAAGTTATTATAATTTTCTTTACAAAGAGTAACCCTGAATCTTCAACATCAGAAAATAAAGTTTCACTTACAAAGAAAAATCTTCTAAAGAAACCAACATGATTGGCAGAACTAAGGATAGATATCAAAACTCTTAAATTACTTGCTCATCGTAAAGTACACACTCCAACCAACTCTTGCTACACTTCCTCTTTCCACTTTTCATTTTGGAATCCCCAAAACCATGACACTTTAAAGCTCTGTAGATTCTGAATATTTTGTACTACACATGTGCAATGGAGTTGTCTCACTTTCCAAGAGAATAATAAAAAAATAGAGTATGCTCAAGTTTAAATAAATGCCAGTCACCACTCTAATATGCATGAGGAAAAACTCAAAACTGTTCTCTTTCTCAGGGATACAAAATGTCAACTTAAATTGCAATTTACGTTTTCTTCAATCTTGCTCAAATTAAACCAAATTCCACTGCTTTCTTGTCTCTGCCAATCTGGCTCAGTTCCTTTGTAGAAATTATTTACCTGAAAAGAGTCAAAATTCTTGAATTGGTAAGCAGTAAATGTTTACTATAACAAGAAACATAACCACAGTAAACTACAAAATGCTGGAATATGTAAAGACTTGAGATTTTGTAATATTATTCAGTCAGCTTAATTTCACTTCAAGTTCGACAGTTTGCTTGAAGGCCATGTGCTTGTTTACAGCAAAGGTAAACATTTTTTCTCCTCATTACATCTGTGAAGTAATGGGATTATTCTAAGAAAATTTTAAATACAACTTGCAACATGCATTAAACCCATTTTAAAATAGTGTGGTGAAATGCTCATAACTTCATCTTCAAACATGCTCTGCCTAACTGTGTACAGGGTATGTATATAAACCTAAGTGCCACCAAATCATGCACATTGTAAATGTTCCAAGTAGCAATTCTTTGTTACTCTATTGTGTATCAGTATAGCTATATTTTGTACTGAAAATCAGTTGTGTATAGTAAGAATACTGTACTATACACCATAAGGTATTAGAAGGCACACAAGGTCATACTAGGAGGGGCTTGCCAAGAGTGACTGGCTTATCACAGGCATGCAGTGTTGCCTAGTTTGGACACCTATGGCACAAGCGTGAGTAACAGAGCTTCCTCTTTCATGCACCCAAAATTACTACTGGAAATTCAACAATGCACCTATGTATGTGCAGCAAAACATTTTCAAGTATCTAAGGACTGTTTCTACACCACATACAGGGTTCATTTAAAACCTAACGGGCACACAGTATTTTGTCTGTGCGTGATTGGCTGTGCCACAGCCAGCTTTGCTCCTACATAAACTCCACGTAAAGTATGCACAACACTCTTACCTTATAGAAGATGCTGGAAATGTCATACACCCTCAGCTAAACAAGCGTTACATTGGAAGAATGCATTCTAATTCACATGTTTAAGTTGGGTCACTGTGATGTTTCCGATTTAATTAAGATTTTGTTTTAGTTCTTCCAATATATGAGGATTTGTCTAAAACTAAAACCATGTAAGTGTACGAGTGTCCATGCTTTATAACAAGGTGACCCAGTATCATGAATGCATTATTGTGAATGGTTTCTTTCATTAGCGAATTTAATTGCTCCACAACTTTTTTTCCAAGTCATGGTTCTACCTAAATGGTCATGTCAACACTGCTAACAGTCAGTACTGGACCTCTGAAAATCCATATCGTGTTCAAGAAATCCCTCATGATTGGAGAGTTGGAGTTTAGTGTACTGTTAGAGCTAGATGCATAATCCATCCAATATTCAACAGGCAGACTGTAAATGCAGAGGTACTGAAATGGCATTTTGACCTCATTTTATCATAAACTGACAGAAGAGAAATAGGTGGTTTCAACAAGATTCTGCTACTGCCCATACAGCAGAGGAGCCCATTAATAAAATTAGGGAAGTGTTTGAAGATAGTGATTAGTGCTGGTGTATGGCCCTCTCGCTCCCCTGATCTATGCAACTTGTGGGGTAACCTGAGAAATCCTCACACATTGGAAGAACTAAATATATTAGAAATGAAATCCGGAACATTATAGTGGCCCAACTTAATCATGTGAATTGAATGTGTTCTCTTGATATGCTTGTTTAGCCAAGGGTGGATGGCATTTCCAGCATCTTCTGTAAGGTAAGTGTGTTATACATGCTTTATGCAGAGTTTATGTAGGAGCAAAGCTGGCTGTGGCACACCCAATTGCACACAGACGAAATGCTATGTGCCCGTTAGGTTTTAAATGGAGAACCCTGTACTTCAAGTTATCATTCTAGAAATAAACATTGATTACTCTCATATTTTTGCTTATGGTATGTTCCAACTTCTAACCTTGCCCATGTGTTTCCTTTTATTAACCAGTACTCAGACATTTACGGAGTAAGGTTCTAAACCACAATATTCCCATTACAAATTAATTGAACATGGTTTACTGCAGTGCAGAAGCATGCAGGTGTGTTCGTTGAAGTTCAGTTCAAGGCCACTGCATAAGGCAATATGTAACAATAAGCAAAGTTATTTATTTAATGGTTAGAGCACCCGCCTGGTAAGTGCAGGGTCTATGGTTCAAATCCCAGCTGTGGCATTGAATTTTTAAGTTCCAGTTCTACCTCTCAAAAATAAGCGAAGTATTTAATTTTATATTCCATGTTTAATGAAGTGTTAATGTCACTTTCAAAACCTGGTACCAGTGGTGCAGGGCAAAGTACTCCACTCCCAGGCCAGAAATATTTTAATGTGCACTCTTTCTTCAAGGCATTGCCATTAGAGAAAGTGTGATCAAATTTTTCAAAAAGCCAGGAGCTCATGAACAAAGTGTGCAACGTTAGTGTATATACGGTCTCACTCGTAAAAGAGGGCAAAATGTCTAACACAGGAATTGGCTAGCCTTGATTTAAATCTCCAGGAAAGCATGCCAAAAAGCAAAAGCACTTCCAATTTACATGATTTTGAAAAAGTACTTTACTGCACAATATATTCATTACACGCATCCAGTATCACTGATAAGTTCATTTTATGTAAGCCGCACAATATGTGAAATGTATGACAATGGCAAATACCCTACTATTAAAATGCTGGTTCACACTTAGGGAAAAGAGATTATATGGGTTCCTCTACTTCAACGAGATTAATACTGAAAAATGTGAACTTCTGATACAACTAATGGATGTAAATTTTTGCTAGAAAGGGGTGATTGTTTCTGCGAAAATATAATCTTTAAGAACTATGCACATGCTTAGGGAGCCACCCCATTTTTTATCTTTATTAGACGTGGGTAAATCGGAACCATTGCAAGCAAAACATATGGCAAGATCGACAGGAAGAGGTGGACTCAAGATACCTACAGGAAAAGGAAACACTTGTCATGCAGGTCCTGCACAAACAGGATTCATTCCTGAAAGCAAATGGGTTTTCCACTCCACACCATGGAATAAAAATGTTAACACTCTGAAATGAATGCAGATTCTTATGCAGAAGTCATTCCATATCAAATCACACAAAACTTTACCTTCATGTCTGATTATTAAATTATGAAATTTGTGTGTACTGTGAATGAAAACTGATTCATAGGGACAATTTTTTGATGGATCACAATAACAAAATGTTAATACACAATAAAAAGGTTTCAGAATCAAAGTATCATCATTATTATTATAATCGTCATCCTCCAACATAGTGTCATCAGATGTTGAATGAATGGAATGGGTGAAATGATACTCAAATGAGCCCGGGGTCCATCTAGCTACCCGACATTCGTCTTCTCAGGATAAGAGAATATCGGAAAAAACCTTATCTAGATAAGGAAAAATTGAAGCTATTAACAGTGAAGCAACAAGATTCTAAAGTAAGAACAAATTAGAAACTAAAAACTTCACTTATCTTAGTAATGTTATTCTTTTGCTGACCCTGGGTTTCAAGTTGTCTCCCAGAGTTGCCAGAGACAACTTGAAACCCAGGGTCAGCAAAAGAATAACAAAAATTACTAAGATAAGAGAAGTTTTTAGTTTCTAATTTGTTCTTACTTTAGAATCTTATCTAGATAACTCACCCTAAGCGAGATTCGAACTCGTGACCTCTTTAACATGAGGCAGACATGCTAACACCACACTACAAAGGTGGGCACAATTCTACTCCAATTGTTCACATAATTACTAATGCTTACTCTTTCCATTGAACTCAAATTTTAATGCAACTTGCAAAACAAGTAAGATTTACCACGAAATCAGTAATTTCTTGCAATATTTACTCATGAAATGAACTTTTATTTACGATTTAACATGAAATTAGCTTTCCATTGTGATGTTTCTGCAAAATTGACAAGATTTATTTCGGGAATAAAATAAGCTGTTTCACTTTTTGCAACATAGAAAGCCACATGCTAGGTTAAGGGTTCAAGCTCCGTGTGGCTGGAAGAAATACAACTGTTTACAATAAGCAGGAAAGGTAAGAGAGCGGGAGGGAAGATAGGTTGACAAGATACTCAGTAGCATATGTGAGTGTTCAATGAACGCATGTTACTATTCATGCTACAGCACCACCACTGGAGCTAAGTGCCAGAGACAACACCTCCCCCCCTCAACTGATTTTACTGCACTTCACTTCATGATGCCATATAATCCCAGAAAAAAAAATTCAGATTGGAATTCCAAATAAATACAGAGAAATTAAGTCGTGCAGACGAGCAGTAATGCCACCTTTACATAGGTTAATAGGTATACACAGTGTGCCACGCCCGCTGATTGCATATCTTATGTTGCAGTTTTGTCAAGGTCAAACTTAAATTTCTTGGAAAATTATGCTTTTGTTATCCAGGATTCTGTTCAAGGCATACACTGGAACAGACAGGCCACGATTCTCCCTTTTGTGGCCTACTACAAAGACAATAGCAGCATAAAACAATTTTGTTGCTACTTCTGAATGCCTAAAACACACCACAGCTGTCCATCTTTTCCAAACAAAGCTATTACTGACTATTCGAAATGTTTAGTTCTTCCAGCCTTGTAGGCCGTGGTCTAGAAAGGCATGGTAGATACCAACGTTTCGCCAAGTACTGCGCTTGGCATCATCAGGGTAACAAGATCCTTCGTCTGCACTGGTCAGAGTTTGAATGTGGAAGCACAGAAGTAGTGGAAGTTTTGACCGTTAACGTCTGTTACAGCTATTTATATGGGTGGGGGTGGGCAGGACATTGTTGCACTGGCTACGGTAGTGATTGGCCAGTTGTAGGTGGGGTTTTATTATAACTGATGATGCCAAGCGCAGTACTTGGCGAAACGTTGGTATCTACCATGCCTTCTAGAACACGGCTTACAAGCCCGGAAGAACTAAACATTTCGAATAGTCAAGACACCGGCGGTGAAATCCTAAATACATAAAGCTATTACTGTTTTTGAAACAGCAATTGGGAGTACTACATAAAATACACTTTTCAGATGGCGCAAGTGCTCAGTGTAAAAATAAAACTTCAAATATTTTTTTCCATGAAAACGACTCAAATTCGAGCAGAATGGCACTTTTTTTGCCTCATCACACAGAAAATGACCTTGTGATGGAATTGGTGATACAGTTAAGAGATTTGCAATGAAAGCAAGCCTTCAACCTGGAATCAATCCTATCACAAATCCAAGAAAACTGGCCCAGAAGAACATTTCTAACACTGTCTTCAACTTTCTCTGATAGCGAACACAAGGAGCATAATACTTTTTAATCAAGATGTCAACAAGTAGTGTGAGGCACTCTACAGTTGCACTGTTTTGTTCCGATATCTGCATGATCTTGGGCATTAATAAACTATTCATTTCACGAAGGGAGAGTGGTGGATATTTAAAAATCAGTAAGTCTAAGTAATGACTGCAAGTGTAATCTATTATTGGAATTTTAAATCGTGGAATATTAACTGTGCCATTTGACGAGAGCGATAGACCAACATATCCACCATAGCTATTTCAGTGTTCAAACAGTTTGACCTCAACAGAACTGCAACACACGATACAGAATCAAATCAACTGGCATGGCAAATGGTGTGTGTACATCTTGACCTATGTGAAGGCAGCATTACTGCTCGTCTGCATGGCTTGGCAACTTATTTAATTTCTCTCTATTTATTTTGAATTCCAATTTGAATTTTTTTTTCGGATTATATGGCATCAAGCTACGTTTTAAATATTTTTTCCAGAAATTTAACATAAAGAGTTATACTCAGTAAGAAATAATCTGGCACTTGACAGCTAGCTGATTCACTTACCTGCAAACGAGGCTAGACCTATCTACACGATTGGATGAGATAGTGAATCAGCTAGCTGTCAAGTGCCAGGTTATTTCTCGCTGGGTATAGTATGTTTATAATATTGGTTTTGTAAAAATAGAAAATATTAAACTAATTTTTTGTTTAACATAAATGAAGTGTATACAAGGGCCGTTCAGAAAGTAACCTCCGATTGGTCACAGTGCGGGTAGTGGGGGGAGTAGCGATGCCATCTGTGCATTCACGCACTCAGCAGGTCAGTCGGCATCAAGCCGTGGTCGAGTGAACGTCGTACCTGTGCTAGTTTAGTGTTTGTGGCCGTTGGAAATGTGTGCTGCAATAGAAAACCCCGCCAAATGTGAAGTGCGTACTGTTATAAGGTTTTTTACAGCCAAAGGATATTCTGCAGCAGCTATTCATCGTGAGCTTTGTGCCGTGTACGGACCAAGAGTTATGAGTGAAGGAGTGGTCCGTGAATGGGTACGTTTATTTAAAAGTGGACGAGAAAACGTTCATGATGAAGAGAGGAGTGGTAGACCATCATTGGTGACGGACGAACTCGTTCAGACAGTTGATGCAAAAGTTCGTGAAAACCGACGTTTCACAATGTCGGAGTTGTCTACTGATTTTCCACAGATTTCTAAGACTCTCTTGTACGAGACAGTGACAGCAAGATTGGGTTACCGTAAGTTCTGTGCACGATGGGTGCCCAAAATTCTTACCGACCACCACTGAACTCAAAGAATGGCCTCTGCATTAGACTTTCTGTCACGTTATGAGGACGAAGGTGAACCATTGTTAAACAGAATCATGACCGGGGACGAAACCTGGATTAAGTACGTGAACCCTGAGACAAAAGAACAATCAAAGATGTGGGCACATTCAAATTCGCCTACCAAACCAATAAAAGCCCGGCAAGATTTTTCTGCCCGAAAATTGATGGCAACGGTGTTTTGGGATGCAAAAGGGGTGTTGTTGGTTGAATTCATGGAACGTGGGACGACCATTAATCAAGACGTGTACTGTGAAACACTAAAAAAATTACGACGGGCTATACAGAACAAACGCCGTGGTATGCTGACTTCCGGTATCGTTTTTTTGCACGATAACGCCCGTCCTCACTCTGCACGCAGAACAACAGCCCTTCTTGAGTCCTTCAAGTGGGACGTTGTCAACCATCCACCTTACAGCCCAGATCTGGCGCCAAGCGATTATCACCTCTTCATGCATATGAAGAAATGGCTCGGGTCCCAGCGGTTTGATGACGAAGAGCTCAAAGATGCGGTCACAGGCTGGCTCCAGGCACAAGTGGGTGATTTTTATGCAGAAGGAATTTCAAAGCTTGTGAACAGATACGATAAGTGCCTCAATCGTTATGGAGACTATGTAGAAAAATAGTGCAAAGATGTAGTTGTAAGATGTATATATTAAAATATTTTTATTTAACTTGGTGAATTTTTTGCAATCAACCGGAGGTTACTTTCTGAACGGCCCTCGTATTTCAATATTCAAATTGAGCCAGATTATTTATCTGAAGAATACCCGAGATATTTATGTAGAATGGTGTGCATAAAGTATCCAAAAATTTAATGTTTTATATTTACCAAAATAATTTACAAACAAAAGAATAGGTGTATTTGTTCAGTCACAGAACACAAATTTAATATCAATGAAATCCGAACCGTGAAGGTCAAATTTTGTGCAATTTGACATGGAATGGCTCAATGGTTCATAAAGAAATTGACAACTTTTTTAGAAGAGGGCTCAATCATCGTCCTCAATAATGCAAGTTACCATTCTAAAATCTTAAAACTACCTACTATTCCAAAAAGAAAGATATTCAGAACTGGCTGGCATGTAATATAACCTTCCACCCTTCTGAAACTAGAGCAGAATTGTTACAAAAAGTAAATCAGTACAAAATGCAAGAAAGAGTACAAGCTAAATCAAATGACATTAGAAAATTGGCACTAAATTATCTGTTTACCTCATCATTGTTGGTACAATCCCAAAGAATTGATTTGGGCTAAGATAAAGGGAGAAGTTGCTAAAGAAAACATCACTTCGTCTTGCAGATGTTGAAAGGCTTATGCATGCTACACTTGACAGAGAGACTAAAGAATAGGCTAAGAGTATTACAAATAGAAGCACTGTTAACAGTGAAGTATTCATGTTTGAGGTCATTTTGGATATCAGACTAAAGGAACATCAGAGGAACATAAAATTAAAACAAACAGGAAAGTCTGCTGTGGCACACCACTTTTGGAATGAAAACCACAACACTGGCCTCAATATAAAATTGTTAAAATCATTAAATTCACCAACAGAACTGCACATTTGGGAAAAAATTTACATAAAAAACAAAGAGATTAACTTCGAAATCCCAGCTTTAAATCGCATCAGTCACCCAACCGCTGATGTGACTGAACAGTATTGAAAACGTTTCCTATTTTAAAAACAATTTAAGTGAAAGTGAGTAAAATAGTGACTCAAAATGACCTCAAATAAGTCTAGTCTAGTCTAGTCGTGTTGGTCATTCAAAAATTCCAGAAAGATTATTTCCTGGAAGTAGCAGCTCGAGATAACACCATGCAAAAACTGGTTATAAATCTGCAGGAAACCGATTCCTAATTGAGGATGAGGAAGAAGATAAGCTAGTAACTCTTCTACAATAAGTCACTTTCAGAAATTCAGGTATGATTTCAGACAATATTAAATGTTACATGTTAGTGTAGAAGCATTGTTTGCTATGTAAATTGACGTTCTGACCGTTCACTCAATGACCTTTGTTGTGTCAATCTTAAGCTTTCATGGCTGGAGTCAGATGTTATTTTCCTTTTTCTCTCCCCACCTTTCTCCCTCTAGCACAGCACTTGGCAGAAGTGCAGTTATGGCAAGAAAGCATTGGCTTAGCTCATATGCTTTTAAAACTGTATGCTGTATAGTACAATCGGGGGAGGGGGAGATGGGCAGAATGTCTAAGTTCCACATATGATCAAGTCCCCTACTTATGACAGACTTCAGAGGATGAGTGAAAGCACATGTTTGAATAACACTAGGGCTTCCTACAGCAGTCTTTGTAAAGCTGGAGCTGTGGCCAAGTGATGATGGTAATGTCACATCAATGTTTACACTTTAATCCTATATTTTGTTTGCTTTTATAAATATAATTTTAGCAAATGTATATTTTAAGCATTATTAAAGTAAGTTACATGTATACATTCCTCTTTCAATGTCCTCTGCCACACAAAGGGTCGTGGGTTAGAGTCCTATCTTGGGTATTTGTATTGTGTATGTGTGAAAACCATAAGAGCACAAAAAAAAACTTCCACTGATTAAGATACACTACCACGTGATTGTTCATTTCATAAACATTAAACAATTCTATGTAATACCCATTTAAAAGTATGCATTTCTTACTTTCCATTTAACCATTTCTGTATATTGTAACAAATGAAGAAAACACCAGTTACTGCTATTCACACTTTATTGCCTTTTAGTCTGAGCAACAGAACAACTGCCGAATCACAAATAAGAACTGTCAGATTAGACTTGCACTGAACTGCTCGTCGGCACGATTCCTGAACGCTTTGTATACGTCTTTTTTTTTTCTCCTGCCCGGTGCTTGGCAGCGACTTCTGGAGGTAGAATATTCGGGAGTCCTGTGGCGGAATGGTCCAGAAACCGCACCGCCATGTAATAGCTATTGTCTCATACGCTCCTATTGTTGTCGGCGGCAGGTCGTTAGGCCAGGCAGGCAGGTCCCCCCTCCCCAGTGTAGGCAATCAGATGCGGCGGGAGCGGTGATACTGCTCCCTCCTCAGAGCTGGTCGTCCCGACCAGCACTATCACTGCGGCATCTCCCTTGCGCACCGGTGGACTAACCCATCGAACCTCTTCTCCAGGAGGTACGATCCTAGGTATCACTGTTGGATAGTGTCCCTTGGTCCGGGTAGGACGATGTATGCCATCCTGCTTCGAAATTCTGCAACAGTTGACGGTCCCTCGTCCAGTTGCCCTTCTTCCTGGTGTGTTGACGGGCCATCCTGCGCACTTGGAAACGGTTCACTGAGTACCATGTCTGCCAACCTCTCTGGCGCACCTTCGCAGCCACCTTGCTTCCGATGGGTCCGGCAACAACCCCCGCCACATCCGCACGAGTCACGTCCACCGCTGCACTTGTGTTCACTCGTGCTCGGCACGGCCTCTCCTGTATCCTGCCGTCCACGATGATGTCCGCCATTCTTCCGTTCACGGCACAATGCGTCAGGTGATTGGATGGCTCCGACGGTCCCCCCATGTCCCACGCCAAGTCGGTTCTCGCATGTTGCTCGTCTGCTAGTGCGCTTCCCTGCTGATCGTCCTCCATGTCATATCCTGGTTGGTTACGTACCCGACACACTCCTCCAGGGGATCCTCGACGACGTCCCTGAACTGCCCCTTTGTCTTCCCCGAGACGTACACTTTCGTTATCTGAAACGGGCGCAACTGTCGCCTCGGCCACTATGTGCTCCCTTCCCGGGTCCGCGCTATTCCGTCTGCCCCTGGCATCCAGTACTTTGACGCTCTCGTCAACTCTTACTACCAGGGCGCCAAGACGTTCCCTGTCCTCCACGACATCCACATGCTGGCAGAGGTCTTCCACCTTTTCGCCGAGTTCTTCCACGTCTTCCGTCACACCAATCAGTTTGCCGAGTTGTTCCACGTCTTCCCTCACATCAACCAGTTCGCCTAGTACTTTCGCACCTTCCGTCACGACGAGTCCCCCGTCAATCTTCACCGATAGCTCCGTCTTCATCTTGGACATTTCTGTCTTCATTCCGGCGAATAATTCTTTCATCATTGCCATCATCCTGGTTTCCGAATCTCCCTCCATCGTGGTTCTAACGTTGGAACTTCTAATGACGATGTAACGAAACTAGAAGCAATTTGACGAATCCCACTTCTGGCACCAGTGTAACAAATGAAGAAAACACCAGTTACTGCTATTCACACTTTATTGCCTTTTAGTCAGTTAGCGAAGTGCTAACGTTACACTTAGATTACTTTTGTACAAGCTCTGAGCAACAGAACTGCCGAATCACAAATAAGAACTGTCAGATTAGACTCGCACTGAACTGCTCGTCGGCACGATTCCTGAACGCTTCGTATAAGTCTTTTTTTTTCCCTCCTGCCCGGTGCTTGGCAGCGACTTGTATAGGTCCTTAGACAGAGGGAAAGTTCTGGAGGTAGAATATTCGGGAGTCCTGTGGCGGAACGGTCCAGAAACCGCACCGCCATGTAATAGCTATTGTCTCGTACGCTCCTATTGTCGGCGGCCTGTGGCAGAACGGTCCAGAAACCGCACCGCCATGTAATAGCTATTCTCTCGTACGCTCCTATTGTTGACGGCGGCAGGTCGTTAGGCCAGGCAGGCGACTGGCTGGGTCCCCCCTCCCCAGTGTAGGCAATCAGATGCGGCGGGCGCGGTGACAATATTTTATTATACTTCCCTAATAAATGCCAAGAACATAGGTTTGGTTCAGTGATGTTTTTATCAGTTTTCTTGTGCTCCAGAGAGCTGCAGCTGTTTCAACACACAAATATATCTCTCTGCAACTGAACTTCCAGGATACACTGTACTATTCACGTATGTTATTTCAATTGAAATAATATAGCTGCTTTTTCGGGACGTACTGCTATGTTAGTTTTAATTAACAGGGTTTTTGCCATTTGAGGCTGCACGTAGACATGGCTTACAGAATGGATTAGGAGGCACTAGGTTCAGAAATACCTGGAAAAGGGGCAAGTAGAAAAGAAATAGAACCGTTTGTAAAAGACTGCTCAGGAGCTTGATGACCTTTTTCAGGCAGAAGTAGAAAGACCTTTTTTAACTGCAGCCGAGTTGAAGACGGCTTGTCACTTTCTTGGTTCCTTTTTAATAGACCGAAATGTCTCAAGTGTAAATGATTTTTAACACATAGTTTCAACTCCCTCTTATTTAAAAATTCACTCTTTTTAGTCATACAAACAATGAAAACATTAAAGTTAAAAATTGAAGACAGTGTACAAGATTCAAACCTGTGCAATCACCATTTACGATCCATGATTCAATGCCTAGAACTGCTCGAGATGTGTTTGCTTTTGATGCACTTTCATACAGGCAAAACAGACTATTCACTTAATCTGAACAAACAGTGCACACTTCTGGTTTTAAGAGTCTGTTTTACTTGAGAAAATGATTGTGTGGAAGATAAGACTCATGTTAATATTGTTTGCAATTAGTACAATGGCGTAAAGTTTGAGCCTGCCTGCAACTTCGACTAAGTTTGGAATCACGGAGTGATCTTGCTTTCTGACATGCAGCCAAACATCGACTAAATGCACATTAGAGTTAAATGAAGTGTTGCCCAAAAGTTCCCAAATCATAGTGGGGAACAGCAGTGGCAGGATGAGAAAATGCTGCTTGGTGTTCTGAGTCTCTGTACCAAGTGGCTTCATTCCGAGTGGGTCGTATTTATTTGCAGGTCTTTCTATTGCTGCATGTTGCTTACATTGTAATTTCATAATCCTAATTGTGAGGGACAATATCTGCATCAAGTTTTATTTTAAACTCTGGATAACTGCTACAGAAATGCATGAAGTGTTTAAGCATTTGGTCTAGGCCAGATACCAACCTATGAGAGGTTTAAAAAGTGGTTTAAAAATGTTTGATCATCACAACACTTTTGGATGGTTATCAATTGGCATTACACCCAAAAATGTCGCTGGTGCTTGGGCTGTGATGGGATTATCCACAAGGAGTTTCTTCCTGCTGGTATTACGATAGTGTTCTATTGCAATGTCTCGAGGTGAGAGAATGAGAAAAGTTGACAGCCATTGGCTTCTCCACAACAAAGCCACATACTGCTTTCATTGCACACATTGGCATGTTTAGTGTTCACGGACCTCTATGGCCACTTGTGATGTCACTGAATGCCATCTAAGAATTCCTGGGGAGAAACAAAAATGTTTCTCATTCATCATATCTGCCAGATTTAGCCCTGTGTAACCTTTTTGTTCAAGACAAAAATCAAGTTGAAAGGTTCAAGATCAGAGACGGTGTAAGAAATTCAAGCAAAATCACAGGAGGCACTGAACAAGCTCTTTTTTTATAAATAAAAAAGACTTTCGGATGACATTACATACTTTAAGACCAAGGTATGATGTAAATCCATTAATGAAGTATTTTGGGAACTTTTGTATATCACCTATTACCATCATAGCAACAAGAAATGTAGGATGCAGCAAGTGGCAGCTATTCAGGTGAAGCTAATGAAGCTCTGCTTCAATTTTAGTTGTATTAAATACGATATAGGTGTTTAATTTGTTTGTACACTCAAATATACAAACAAGCAGTCTGGAATATATGTGAAGGTAAAGGAAAGCTACTTGCCATCCGGCTGGCACTTGAGGGGGCCAAAAAGTGCAGCTATTTCAGTCAGCCGAATATGTAGCTGTACGTTTATACTTGGTTGCCATAGCGAAAGAGAATTTAAGGTTCCACATGTTGCCAAATAGACCTGCTTCGAGGGTAATGTGCAGCTGTCATGATGGGAATTTAGTGAACTGCAGCCCCTAGAGGCTAGTGTATGTGTTGCCATTTTTCTTGTTAACAAGACCAACCTCAAATCTTGATATATTGTCACAAAAGTGGGGGAAAAAAAAGGGCAAAATGTTGCGAAATGTGCTTTAAAGGCTTGTGGTACAGTGAATAAGTGGTTGTGTTGCAGTTATATGGAAATACTTTTTTGCCTTGCTTATTACTTATTATAAAAAAGACAAGCGTGGAACACTGCTGATTTTTGTGATATTTTTAACATCAGTCACTGTATAAACATTCAGATTCTGCTGAACATCAAGTGCACGCTCCAATTGAAGCAACTTGAAAAGAATAATAAAAAAAAAAAAAAAAACACCATTGCTGATGTTTTGAAGAAAAACAACCAGTTGCCTCCAGGAGGCAAGGATGAAGTAAGGAAACCACAGGGTGCTACAGGACTACAGCCAGATGGGCCACAGAGACATGCTGAAGTCTCTAACACTGATCAGTTTTTAAGGTCGTAATTATTGCAGTAATGTGTTTGGCCAGACAAGAGGTTGATTTTCGTGGTTGCAATGAAAGTTCATCTTCATCTAATAGGGGAAATTTCAGGAACTGTCTGAATCTGTAATGGAGTTGCCAAAATTAAGACTCGCTACAATAAAATGAAGTGTCCTCACTGGGGATTCGAAAACAGTACTTCATACTCAAAACTGCTTAAAGTGGTTGAAGAAAACTGGAATGATCTCCGTAAGGTTTTTCGAGAGATGACTTCGGCTCTGACCAGACAGCAATTCTGCTTTCAAATGGCTTTCTCAATAATGAATGATTTTGAATTTGCATTTTTGGTCATCGTTTTTAACCTCTTCAGGGATATGGGCATGAAATCACGTCCATTTAAAATGACAGATGAGCGATATGGGCGTGTATACACGTCCTGTGCGTTTAAGCATTTAACCCTTATTTATCCCTTATCTAACTCAACTTATTTTAATTTTCCCTTTATGAAACATTTTAGTAAAGTCTATATACTTTACTGGCTTGCCTTAATATGTTAGTTCTGCAGTGATTTACCTCAAAACAGGGATAAACACACAAGGGTACATCTCCACATTCACGAATAATTCCCTTCTTGTGGCACACGAAACACTTTCGAGATGGGCTGGACTTCTTTGCTGTTGGTGGTATCCTTTTAGGATGTTTTCCTTGAAGTCTGAAGGGTGCAGGGGTTTTGGATTTTCGACCCCCAACGTGGTATTGTTCAATTAGGCTGCGAGCTATTGAGAGTCGGAAGTCAAGATAGGTCATTGTCCTGTGTGGATTTAGAGCTCTCAAAATTACCAAACAATTGTATATGGTTATATCCAGTTGGTGCAAAAATACCTTTTTATACCACTTCTCCCTTCAGTTACAAGCAGTAAAGTATATGTATGTATTTCAACAAAGAAAGAAACGGAGTCTACTAAGTTACGAAACTCGCGTAAGCAAAAGTTGCAATGTTGATCTATTCTGATGACTCAAGAGACCACGCATACAGTAGTGCTTTATTACACAGTATGCTGACGCATAAGCTACACATACAATGGGTCGACTACTGTTTCTTTCCGAGAACTTATATTGGATGCATTCGACAGAGCAAAGTTGACTTCACCACAGTGAAACAAAATAGTGCCATTTCAACGTTTTGTAAATGCAACTCAACTTTGCTGATGACGTACATTTATACTGCATATGAGTTTTATACCAGTTTTTGTTTCATTAAAATAACTTAATATTTACACAAAATACAGCTGTGTATATACGAAGCACTTTAAATGCCCTGCACCGGATATTGGGTAGCAGTTCTCGGCTCGCGGACGTTTTAAATGGCCATCGCTCAAGAGGTTAATGGGATCTTTCAGGTTACCAGTCTTCTCTTTGACATTCTTAAAAGCAAGACATCTTGACAGTTTTCTGTCAGAAGCAAATGGAGACAGTTATATACTCAAAGAAAAAGAATTGAAGTTTTCGTAAATATTTTTGAAACAGCTAAACAAAGGGGTGAGTTTTCAGGCAAAAATATGCTATAATGTCCCATGATGACTGTTATATTTTGAAATATTGGATTTGAACTTGGCACAAACTGCCATTAGATTCAAAGACCTTGGAAAACTTCAGTTTTGTACTCGCCGATTCTTCGAGGTTCCTGAAGCTTGATTGTTTTCAAAGACTTCCTGAAGAGAAGTGAAACCGACAGATTTTTATGAAACTAAGAATATCACAACGTTCCCATTACATAAATATTGAAGTTGGTCAAAGAAAACTAACAGTTCAACGGGTGTGCAAATTTCTTTTGCTTACTGCAGCACTGCCATTAATGAACGTTTCAGTACAGATACTTTTCTGCTCTTAAACACACTTATTTGCAGCCTCTATGACAATCTCTATCCACGAGGACTTGCTGATTAACCTAGAGAGGAAGCAGCCTTTTCATTACAGCATTAACTGGGAAATATGCCAACAGAAAGGCTAGCAAAATCTAGTTAATATACTAATAAGAAACCAAGGTGATAGAAAGAATACTGAAATATTGGTTCAGAATATGGAATTTAGATGAGGAAAATACCATTAAAGTTTAAGAGGTAGAACTGGAACTTAAAAATTCAATGCCACAACTGGGATTTGAACCACAGACCTTCCACTTGCCGGGCGGACGCTCTAACCACTGAGCTATTGTGACAAACTGCCAGAATGGCATTAAATTCTCAAGCCAGTTTGTATTTCTCCTGGTAAACCACAAAGGCAGTCTCACATCAGAAACAATTACCCCAATGGTGACTTACTATTGTAAGTACTTTATATCCCAGGATTAAATAACCTTCACATGGTAATTATTTATTTATGCCAACAAACTTACTGTTGGTGTTTTTAAACACACAAGCCGTGTGTAAATAAATAATAATTACCATGTGAAGGTTATTTAATCCTGGGATATAAAGTACTTACAATAGTAAGTCACCATTGGGGTAATTGTTTCTGATGTGAGACTGCCTTTGTGGTTTCCCAGGAGAAATACGAACTGGCTTGAGAATTTAATGCCATTCTGGCAGTTTGTCACAATAGCTCAGTGGTTAGAGCGTCCGCCCGGCAAGCGGAAGGTCTGTGGTTCAAATCCCAGTTGTGGCATTGAATTTTTAAGTTCCAGTTCTACCTCTTAAACTTTGCCCACACACGGCTTTAGTTCCAATTATCACTAGCCAGGTCTTGGAATGGAATGACAGCGCTGCATTATGTTCCCATAAATAATGTGAATTGCTACAGCAGAAAAGGTAAGAATTCTAGTTCTAGAACTGCATCTAATAAAGAGCTATAACACTAACATTAGTGGGGGGTGGGGGGGAGAGAGTCGAGAAGAATGACATTAGTGTCTAAATACATTTCCATACGAGGAAAGAAATGGTGTTGGTCATTTACAAGAATGGCCAAAATGAGCATTATGAATGCATGGATACTTTTTAAGATAGTAAATTCTCAGGACACACCACCAATGCCACTTCTGGATTTTAGGAGAAATTTTCATTTATTACCTCAAAGGAGGATAATTCAAGACAAAAGGAAGATGAGCAAACCAGTAGCTACAATCACAGAGTCTGTTATAAGAATCACATAAGTAAATGAGAAAGAAATATGTCGCATGGAAAACTGCAAAGGAAAACCGCATTCATTTTGTAAAAAGTAATATTACTTTGTGTATTACCTGTTTTTGACTATACCATACAAAGTAAAATACAAAGCAAAATTTACATTTACATTAGATTGTTATAAAATAATGTAGGTGATATTTGTGACTCAAAGCTATGTTCTTGTATCCACGAGACTTTAACATAAAAATATGCAGAAGGTCAAATATGAATAAAATACGTGAAATTTATATTTACATTTCATTACTGCAAAATGGTGTTTATATTATTTGTGACTCAAAACTTATTGTATTCATGTAATTTTATACATCACTCATAGCCAGCATCCTCATTTGAGGATGGGGGTTTTAGCTCCCCAGTTTTGTCAAAATAAAGAATATTACCATTATTAAACCAATATAGGACCATAATATTCAACTTTCAATAGTTTTCAGGAAAAACAAAAATTGGCCATTAATGGGTTAATCCTGTAGTAAGCACCTTATAAAAAAAGTTTTAAGTCTCATGGTGGCACACAAGTTCCACTTCTGCAGCAAGCAGATAAACTCACCTACTTCGTCAATCATTGACAGTTGCTCCCAAAGTCAATTAATAAGGCAAAGTGACTGTTGCAACAATTGTGATTTAGAAGAAACAGCAAAATTCCTTCTTTGCAAGTATTAGCAGAAATGTAATAAATTATAGTTCCTAAAATTACGCATCTATGAAATATTCCATCACATAGTAGCTGAATAGACTATCCATTTGTGTTGCAGTGAACTACAAAACTGCTGATTTTAAATGATGGAAGGCCCATGACTTTACTAAGCTTCATTCTTACTGTCCTTGTCAAAGGTGCAAGAAAATTCAATGCTTTGTCATATGTCACGAAATGCATGAATGGCTAAAAGGAAGTGAAATTAAAGCCAAATTGCACTGTTGAACTCCTCTGCAATGAAATAAAAAAAGGCATTTGAAGTCAATTCTTTTTATAATTTGTTGAAAGCCATCAATAAAGGTGGCATTTTCAAAAAGCACATTTAACATTAAATCTACAGAGACTAGAAAGAATTTCAACCTATTTCAGAGATGCTCCCAAAGTAACAAAAAATTGAAGCAATAGTACAATAAAATGGGGAAAAAAATTGCCAAATGATGAAATGGTTACTTGATGTCAACCATTTACTGATTTTTTGAGGTCACAATGAAAGTCAAGTCATAGCTGGAGTTGAACGAACATCCATTACTTAGTGATAATTTATATATATTTTCACAACTGGAGTCATGTTCTTCCATGACCCATTTATTAAGCATCCTAAAATTTCATGAATACATTTTTGTGCCAATTTTTAAAAATGCTGTTTTTTCAATGTCTGCAAATATTTGCATAATGCAACTGAGGTGCCTAGATGCAAACCGACATTTCCACTTTCAGCAAATTTTCAGGAAATGTAAAGAATGCATTATGCATAATACATACTTAAACTACTTCCAACTGCACATACACTATAGTTTTGGAATGCATTAGTTTGCAGGGTAAATTGAAATTCATTCATCCTTAGATCAAATAGATGATATTGGATATATCAAAATATACAAAATATTAACATCATTTCTTAAGTATTTTAACAAGTATAATAAATTACACACCCAGAAGGGGTTCACGGAAAAGTATTTACAAACTCTTCAACTGAGTAAAAACAATGTTGCAATAGCAGATGTTTCACCTTGCGCTTAAATGCAGTTTCTGAGGTGGTAAGATTAATATTATCAGGTAACTTGTTATATAAGGTAATGCCAGAGTGTCTTACACTTTTGCTGAATAGTGAAGTATTATGTGTAACCGTGCTCAGTTTATGCCAATTTCTAGTGAGATAATTGTTTTTCAGAGTTTGTACGAAAATAAACCAAGTGTTTTCTAACAAACATCACGACTTCTATATAGCGTTTCACTCTTAGAAGACAGTATGGAGTTAAATGGGACATCTGTCTCTATCTAGCGCATACAAGCTGCCATTAGCCGCGCCCTTTTCTACCCTCGCTCTGTTGCCAGATTCCTAATAGCATGGTATAAATATTCATTTGTTATAAATTTCAGGTTTGAACACATTATCCTACGCAGAATTTTTTTCTCCATCAGGTTATATCCTTTTCAGAGTCATTATACATTTCTATAGGTCCAAATTTCTTCAGAAAACGTTTTTTTCAATAGAAGTCCGATATTTGCTGTTTCTACACTCATCACGCACTAACTAACAAACTAACTGCTAGAATGAATCTATATTTTTTTCTTAGGTAGAGTAAACTATAGTGCTACTACCTGCCTACTTTGAATTCTCTATGTTTACCCAGTTAAGTGTTATAATTTTTTAAATTAAATGTTTTCGGAAATTTTTATATATGTGCACTGCAAAAGTTACGCAGTGTGAAACTTTTTTGTTATTGAGTTTACATCACGGAACCAGCGAGAACAAATGTTGAGGAAGGTTGGAGAAAGTTTTCAAAATAAACCAAAAGGCAGTAACCTCTTTCTTTTATCCAGTAGGGCAAACAAAAGGCATTCATCTATTCAGCGTCAGACCTGACACAGAAGATAGTATAAGGAGCAGCAGTAGCATTAGTTCAAAAGAAGTCGTGTGTGTAACTGTGTGGAATCTGTGAGCTGTTATTGCGTTATTTGTTTAATATTTTCGTAAATATTTGTAGTTATGGAAGGAGAAGCTAGAAAGAGACGAAATATTGGTAAATTAAGAAGTAAGGAACGCCAAATAATTATGAATGTGTTAGATTATTTTTCAAGTAAAATGACTGTTAGTAAGGCAGTAAAAGAAACAGCTAAGGCTGTCAGGTGTTCAGAAGCAGTAGTGTATAGGATTAAAAAGGAAGTAATGAAAGGACCTCTAAGAACGCCATCGAAAAAGAAAGCAAAAAGGGTGGGAAAACAAAAAAAACGCTAGGTTAACACAATTTGATGGAATAGTGCAAAGTGGAGTGCGGCGAATTGCTCATTCTTTATTGTTTGCAAATATTCCACCCACGCTGAATATAATTTTGTCACGGGTCAACAGTGATGAGACCCTACCAAATTTCTCAAGGGCCACTCTTAGTCGGTTCTTACATGATTTGGGGTTCGAATATGAAAGAAGGGGTAACAAGTGTACATTAATAGAAAGAGACGATATCATCAGATGGCGACATAAATATCTAAAAGACATAAAAAGGTTTAGGGACCAGGGGAAATCAATTGTTTACACAGATTAGTCATTTGTAAATTTAGGTCATACAGTGACAAAGGCATGGAGGGATACCAAAGTTAGAAGTGCCCGTCAAGCAGCAATTGAGGGACTAAGTACAGGACTCAGGCCACCTCGGGGTCGCGGAGCAAGATTTGCTTTGGTCCATGCCGGCAATGAACAGGGGTTCGTAAGGAACGCTGAATTGACATTTTTGTGCAAAAAAAATACGGCAGACGCACATGACGAAATGACGGGGGAAATCTATGAAAAGTGGTTCGCTGAACAGTTGCTCCCAAATAGCCCCGAGGGAGCCATTATTGTAATCGACAATGCAAAATATCACAGTAGAAAGAGTGAGCTTTTGCCTGTTAATTCATGGAGGAAAAATGATATAATTGGTTGGCTTACTCAGAAAGAGATCCCGTTTGAACCTTATATGCTTAAACGGGAACTTCTGTTCATTGTATCTCAACATAAAGGGAGATATGATAAATGCATTGTTGATGAAATGGCAAAAACAGCAGGGCGACAAGTTCTTCGTTTGCCTCCATACCATTGTGAACTGAATCCCATCGAAATGGTATGGTCGCAAGTGAAAAACTATATAAAAATGAATAATACCTCATTTAAACAAACAGAAATGAGATCTTTGATCTCAGAGGCATACAAACGTGTTACAGTGCAGAATTGGGTGAACTATGTGGACAAAATTAAGAAGGTAGAAAGCGATATGTGGATAGTCGACGAGATTCAAGACGACATAGACGCCTTTCTGATTAATGTATCATCGTCATCTTCGTCGTCTTCGTCAACAAGAACTGCCCCTTCAGAGTCACCATCATCTGATTTTAATTCACAACAACCCGGTCCATCAAGATCAATGGGAAATGAAATGGAAGGAATCGCGTCACTATTGGAGGACGAGGAAGTTTAAAGGTAATCAGCATAATTTATTAAAGCTTTTTGTCATTTTATTTCTCCATGTGTTTGATAATACATTTTTATATCTGTAAAATCGCATTTAGAAGTACTAAGTACTAAAAATACCAAGGAGATATATGAAATGCGGTTGAAACTTAACGTAGATATTAAGGGAGATATAACGTAGATAGCCTTAAATAGCAGTATACATATTTCACTATTTGGATATGTATAATTCATAAGATGACTTGGTAGTGTCATTGACTCAGAAGAATGTCTGTCTTTGAACGTGCCTTCGCGATGTGGAGTGTCGAGCCTCTTGGTACGATGGAACACCAGCAGTTCAAAATTACTGTCTATTTGTTACAATATTATATTGTGTGGTTTTAGGTATACAGATTTAACAGATCTACTTATTGAAAGTATGATCATAATTGCTCCGTTTGATGCGTTAATATAATATATAGAGATTTAACAGATTTACTTATTGAAAGTATGATCATATTTGCTTTGTTTAATGCGCTAATACTCGTTAGCTGATGCTACTTCGCCTTCGCCTAATATTATTTATGGTCCCGGCAACAAAGGATATGTCACGTTTGAAGCAGGGTGAAAAACGTCAGAGGGAGAGAATAAACAAGTGTTATTCAGGTTCAGTTGTTTCGATCACATGTCGCAGTTGAGCGGACGACCTTCGAGGTATACGTGCATATAGTACATGTTGCAACACTGCGCTCCATTTAACGTGTACTGTCTTTTAAGGGTGAGACGCGCTTTAGTACATATAGACAAGGAAGTGGCAATATATGGAGTGTTTTGAATAAATTGATACAAGAATCCCTTTGTTTCTTTCCCATTATTATTCTGATTACTCGTTTTTGAATTCTAAAAATTATATTTTGTTTATCACAGTAACCCCAAAAAATCACTGCAAATTTTAGTAAGCTATTGAAAAGAGCACAGTATAGATTCCTCAAAGTGTTCAAATTTGCAATATTTTTTATAATTCTGAACATAAAACAAAGCTGGCTTAGCTTAGATGCCAGTTTTTTCAACATGCGTGTTCCATTTCAGGTGCTCGTCAATCCATACACCCAAGAATTTAGTAGTGGGTTTATAATGCACCAATTCATTATCTAATTTTATTTGTGGCTTATATACATTAGTATTCTGGGGGACCACACCTGTCCACATTCTGGGGGTTGTGAGAGAGCGACGTGACCGCCAAAACATAAAAATATGGTGCTCTCTAAAAAACGGTTACCATTACTGCTATTGATCTCTTCAATATCATTGTGAAAAATATTGGAGAGCAAGAGGATTAATGACTTCATTGTCAGAAATCCAGCATTAGTATTCTGAATATGGCTGAAGGAAATGGCTACAGATCTATTCTTATTTATTATTAACCTGTTTTGTACAACAATTCCTGCATTCTTTGGTCTGCTCAGTACACCAGACTTAACATCATTGTCATTTCCCATTACATCTATGGATGTGTCATCCGCAAACAGTACAACCTTATTTGGATGTAGATGATTT
Source organism: Tenodera sinensis (assembly GCA_030765045.1). Taxonomy (NCBI): domain Eukaryota; kingdom Metazoa; phylum Arthropoda; class Insecta; order Mantodea; family Mantidae; genus Tenodera; species Tenodera sinensis. The sequence goes on from CM060964.1 coordinate 306,488,774, forward strand.
GCTAAGTCATTTATGTATAACAAAAACAAGAAAGGTCCCAGGACTGAACCTTGAGGGACCCCACAAGTTACATGTTTTTTTTCCCGATCTATGTACTTCAGATGTAAGATTATGGCGGTTTATTTGCACTATTTCAACTAATTGTTCACGTTGATTTAGATATGAACTACTACGCCTCTTATACCAAAGCATTCTAGTTTTTCCAACATTATTTCATGATTAACTAGATCAAATGCTTTAGTAAGGTCTAAAAATATTCCTATATTATTTTCTTATATAATGAACTATACACACTTTCTAAAAAATTAAATATAGCTGTTTCAGTAGATTTGCCCTTTGTAAAGCCATTTTGCGCTAAAGATAACATGTTATGCTTTTGAATAAATTTGACATCTATTATACATGGCTTTTTCTAATATTTTTGAGATGGAAGATAAGACTACTATTGGCCTAAAGTTCTCAGTTCTACTCTTGTCACCTGTTTTAAAAAGGGGTATTATTTTTGCTGTTTTCATGCAGTCTTGAAACATGCCTGCTGAAAAAGATGCATTAATCAAATAGCACATTGGTGTAACAAAATACTGATAACAGTGTTTGAAAATACAATCAGGAATCTCATCCACTCCATGAGAAGTTTTGTTTATGTTTTTCAGTATTATACTAACTTCATTAGGTGTAACAGGATAGAGATACATTGATGTGTATTCCTAGAGACATGGTTACTCACCCAGGATGTTTTTTGTTTATCTGAAAGCTTGTTAATTATATTTACAAAGTAATCATTAACCTCTTGAGCAATGGCCATTTAAAACGTCCGCGAGCCGAGAACTGCTACCCAATATCCAGCACAGGGCATTTAAAGTGTGTTGTATATACACAGCTGTATTTTGTGTAAATATTAAGTTATTTTAATGAAACAAAAACTGGTATAAAACTCGTTATTTGCAGTATAAATGTACGTCGTCAGCAAAGTTGAGTTGTATTTACAAAACGTTGAAATGGCACAATTTTGTTTCACTGTGGTGAAAAGTTAACTTTCCTCTGTTGAACGCATCTAATATAAGTTCTCTGAAAGAAACAGTAGTCGACCCATTGTATGTGTGGCTTGTGCGTCAGCATACTGTGTAATAAACCACTAGTGTATGCGTGGTCTCTTGAGTCATCATAATAGAGCACGTTTGCAACTTTTGCTTGCGCGTGTTTCCTAACTTAGTAGACTCCGTTTCTTTCTTTGTTGAAATACATATACTTTCCTGCTTGTAGCTGAAGGGAGAAGTGGTATAAAAAGGTATTTTTGCACCAACTGGATATAACCATATACAATTGTTTGGTAATTTGGAGAGCTCTAAACCCACACAGGACAATGACCGACCTTGACTTCCGACTATAAATAGCTCGCAGCCTAATTGAACAATACCACGTTGGGGGTTGAAAATCCAAAACCCCTGCACCCCTCAGACTTCAAGGAAAACATTATCCTAAAAGGATACCACCAACAACAAAGAAGTCCCGCCCATCTCGAAAGTGTTTCGTGTGCCACAAGAAGGGAATTCGCGAATGTGGAGATGTACCTACCCTTATGTGTTTATCCCTGTTTTGAGGTAAATCACTGCAGAAAGAACATATTAAGGTAAGCCAATAAAGTATATAGACTTTACTAAAATGTTTCATAAAGGGAAAATTATAATAAGTTGAGTTGGATAAGGGATAAATAAGGGTTAAATGCTTAAACGCACAGGACGTGTATACACGCCCATATCGCTCATCCGTCATTTTAAATGGACGTGATTTCACGTCCATATCCCTCAAGAGGTTAAAGGGCTTCACTACTTCTTTTGGATCTGAAATGAGCGCACCTTCCTCATTTCTAATGCTAGGATTCTGGCTTTTTGAGCTAATTCCTAATTCTTTATTTACTAACTGCCACATAATTGTTTATTATCGGAGTTTTGTATAATCTTTTCTGTATGGTATTGCTTTGCAGCTATCAGAACCTGTCTGTATATCTTCTTGTATTTATTAAAATATAGTTTAAAACTCTGTGTTTGCAGTTTTATTAAGTTGGCTAAGAAATTTTAGCCTTCTAGCAGATTTCCTAATTCCTTTTGTTACCCATGTCTTACATTTGAGCTGTCCCCCTAATTTTATTTTATTTTATTTTCTGGTACTGCAATGTCAAGGTAGTGTTTTATTATGTTAGCAAAGGTTTTAAATGCATCATTTACATGTTTTTCCTCGTACACTTTTTCCCACGTTTCATTTTTTAATAGATCCCTATATGCATTTATATTCTGATCACTATAAATACGCCCTATCCTGTATTTGCTCCTTGTATCATACTTAAGTGTTCAAGGTAATTTCGAAAGTCTGTGTTCTGTGATCTGAAAAGCCTGTTTCAACTACTTTAACATTTCTAGCTTTAAGACGACCTTGTTTTATTAATGCTTGGTCGTTAATAGTTGCTGAGTGGGATGTTACTCTAGTGGGTACACTTATAACATGTGTAAGGTTATGAAGTAGTAAAAATTCTTGCATAATTTTCCCTAATTTACCAGGGGTAAAATCAATGTTCCAATCACCCATTACCACAATGTCCTTAGTCGATGGCAAGCTATCAAGAATGTTATTTAAAGATGCTATTATGGTGTTAATATCACTACCTGGCACTCTGTAAAGACAAATAATTGTTGTGTTTAGTTATTTCTATTACACTAGCCTCAAAGTGCATTTCTATGTTTTCAGCTCTTATCTTCGGCACCTCCCTAGTTTCTAAATTTGATTTAGTTAGTATACATGAACTTCCATACTTTTTACTAGATCTACAGCTATGTGGTGCAAGTTTATATTTATTAAGACTTAGGAACTTAATTTCTTCGCTACTCAGCCAGTGTTCAGAAAGACAAATTACATCGGGATCAATTTCGCCTGAGTCAAGCAAAACTTCAAAAGATACTTTCTTATTCCTAAAACTGAACATTTTGATGAAAAATCCTGATTGCATTTTTTACTACCTTCGCTTTCACATTATTATTAACAGTTTGAGGAATCTGTCCACCACTTACCACCTCAGAACTACTATGCAATATTGTGACTGAATCACCTCCTGAACCATCATTTAGTTTCCCTGATGTTTACATTTTTAAACCACTCCACTTATGGCTTTGCTAAGCAAATATGAAGCCTTATAATTCAGATGTAACCCATCTCTTCCTAGACAACTGTAGTCTAAACCTATTTACATCACAGTACACTGAATTCAAACTTTGGCAAGCCCATCGCAAATTACTGTTGATGCTGTTTATGTATCGTTCATGAACATCCCTACGTTTTATCAGACTTCACCGCAACACACGCCCTGGGGAATTTCTTCTTTGTCTCTCTAATGGTGTCGTATACTTTGCCCATCACTTCATCTGGATTATTCGAGTTCCAAATATTGTTGGTACCAACATGTTGCATCACTATTTCTGAATGTTTCACTCCACTATTTATATCTTGAATCTTCTTTTGTAGTTGCTCAGCCCTTATACCACGAAACACACGAATATCCATATCCTTCACCTGCACATGCTGCTGTATCATAGTCACCCATTAGTAACACTTTACGTTTAACAGCTTTGTGTTTGTTCCGTTCCATCGTCATTTTAGATTTGGTGTTAGCATTCGTCCACATGTATTTATTATTTACAACTTCATATGCTCCATGTGTATCATTAACCTCATCCATGATCTTGTCCGATTCTTGTAATATGCTATATTTGTTTGATATCTGGATCTTACAGGAATCATTCTGCTCACTGTTTGCATTTTTATGTTTGTCTTTTTTTTTCCCCCCCTTTGTGATCATCGAATCCGGGTTATTTTCCCGCACTTCTGCTTTTAGCTCATTTTCTTTTCTTAAGCTAATTAATTCATTTTGTGCTCTAAGTCTTTGTTTAAGATGTTTATAACTAGCTGTAGTGACGCTATAACCCCGGCATCTCGCTGCTTCCGTTCTTCATTAGTATTAATTTTAGTTTCCCGTTCTTCCATACTCGCAATAATTACACTTCCATTTGCGCTGGTCCCTGTAGTTCTAAAGTTATTGTTAATAACTTCCTTTGTTGTTATTTCAGCATTTTTACTGCTTATTTCACTTAATTTATGTACCCTGCTTCGGGTTACCACTCCACACGCCACCATCTTTCTCAACGGTGTTGAGTTAATGCCAATACATTTGTACTTTCTCTACTGTTAAGTAGGGGAAGTATTGTATTCCACCCAAAAATTCGATGTCGAGATTTCACCGGAAATAAGTTTTGAGACCCCCTGAATCCAAAAAAGCAGCGTGCATGTGCGTGTGTGTGTGTGGCACGTGCAGATTTATGGTAGAGCCATGTAGATACGGAGTTCACAATTTCTTGTTTTAGCTATCAGAAAAACACATTTGAAAATGTTATATCTCAGTTCTAAACCATGGCTTCGACTAGCAATGTAGCTCACACATTAGCTCGTGTTTGCTTCACAAATTACTTCAGATGAGGAAGACGTTTTGCTATATGACAGTGACTTTGATATTGACTGCAAGTTTTCAGATTTTGAGGGAGGCATCGAGGATACAGGTAGCAGTGAGGAAGAAAATGACTTTCTTCAGGTGTTCTTGAAGAAGCAACATGGTGTAGTCAAAATGACTCCAAAACAACTAGATGTATCTTCACAAGCACAGCCTCTGGTGTACAACCCCAGGCTCAGCTGACTTGTGACACACAATTGACATTTTCACAAAAATTTTTACTGCTGACTTAGTGCCTCTCATTGTTACAGAAACAAATGCATATGCGGGTAAGGTGAAGGAAGACCTGACTTCTAAAGGCAATTTAGGGCCTAAGAGTAGAATTCAGAAGTGGACAGAAAACTGAATGAGACTTATAAGCTAATTGGTCTGATTACGCTCATGTGTGTTATTCGCAAACCAACCTTAGACATGTACTGGTCTACAGATGACATGATAGCTACTCCATTTTTTGGGAAATGCATGTCAAATTACAGCTTTACTTCCATTTTGCAGTTCCTTCATTTCACAGGCACAGAAAATGTAAATGATAAACTACACAAAATTTGGTTGGTTTTGGAATATACTTCAAAATTCAAAGAAAATTACGTGCCTGGTGATAAGGTCACTTAACAAAAGCTTGATGCTTTGGAAGGGCAGCTTAGGTTGGAAGCAACAAAGAGGGCCAGATTTGGCATAAAGAGTTTTGATCTTTGTGAAAGTAAAACAGGATATCTTTACAATAGTTGCATTTACACTGGTCAAGGAACTCTTAATACTGGAGACCAAGATTTGGGGTTATCTGGCTCCATTGTAATGCACCTGATGGAACCTATACTTGACCAGGGTAGGACTGTATATTTAGATAAATGGTACAGCTCCCCTAAATTATACATGGCCTTATATAAAAGGAAAAATGCAATTGGGACAGTACATTCAAATTGTATTGGTTTGCTGAAGAATGAATACAAAGACTAAGGAGAGGAGAAATGCAGGTGCATCAGCTCCCACCCTTGACCTACATTATTTGGCAAGATAGTAGGGCGCTTACAGCATTGTCCAATTGCAACCCTAAGATTTTGATGATTGACACTGGAAAAATACATGCCCACACCGAAATGTCAATTTTCAAGCCTAATATTAACCAGGAATACAATATGCATATGGATGGTGTGAATCTAGATCAGGTATTGCAATCGTAGCCTTCTTTACGAAAAATAGTTAAATGGTATAAAAAGGTATTTTTGCACCAGCTGGATAACACCATATACAATTGCTTAGTAATTTGGAGAACTCCAAACCCATGCAAGACGATTACCTACCTGAACTTCCGCATATCAATAGCTCGTAGCCTAATTGAGTGCTATAACATTCGGAGGCCTTTTCATACAGGGGGTAAGAAATCTACAACTCTTGCGCACCTCAGGCTTGAAGGAAAACACTTTCCCAGAAGGATACCACTGACAGTAAAAAAAGTCATGTCCATTTCGAACGTGTCTGGTGTGTCGCAAGAAAGGAGTTCGTAAAGAGACTAGCATAATATGCCATGAATGTGGAGATGTGTCCTTATGTGTGTACCCATGTTTTGAGATGTACCATTCAAAAAGGAACCTTTAAAGGTAAGACTTCATTTATTCTAGAAAATATTTAACCTTATTATAGAAGACAGAAATTAAAATAATTAGGGTTAAGCAAGTATTAAATACATCCATGTACAGGACATGACGTTCCTATGGGTGCTCCTGCATTTTAAAATTGTCCTATGACATCCATACCCACGAAGATGTTAATCACCATTGATAAAATTGTGCTCTGCTTACATTTTCCCATGGAAAGAAAGAAAGAAAGAAAGAAAGAAAAAAAGAAAGAAAAAAAAAAAAAAAAACACAAACAAAAACTGACATGACAAACATCTGGGTCCTGGTAATCCAAACAAAGGTAATAGCGTTCCATGTATACACTGCATTCTCAGACCGACTGGACCACCCTGCAGCAGCACTGCACTGGACAAGCACCTGCAGGCTTTCCGACAGAGTTACGCGTAAAGGACTGGCAAGTCACAAGTATGGAACATTAACTACTGCACTAACTTACCCGAGTCACAACATGTTGAAATTCATGATCAACATGAACACATTCCCTATATCTCCAAAAACAATTCCGATTTACTCACAAAAGTTCATATTGACCGATTGCCTGCATTTCTCACGCGATATTGTGCAATTCTTGTAATGTGTGCAGATTTGATGCTTATACTTTTAATGTTCCCCATAAATAAAAATCACCAAGACATTTAGCACAAGCAATTAACATTTCCAAGACATCAGCTTTTGTGGAAGCGAAATTTCTGAAACTTAAAAGTTGATGCTTTACAATCGCAAGATCTTGTAAGTACGGCTAATTACTGCAATTGGTTTTAGCAGTCCATTCATAATAACGAACTGAACCCACCTTCAATGTTCTTCATCGAAGCATAGTTTTATCTTCAAGGTTGGATTTCTATTCAGAACAATTGATACAGAGTTACTGAAAATCACATGAAGTTCCACACGACACTTAGAATTATTGGTGTCATTTACGACAAGTTGATTCCCATGTTTATGTAAATTCTAATTTTAAATATTTTTTCCAACAAATAACAAATGAAAGATTGTGTAGCTGGTTTCAGCAGGATTCAGCTATAACATACACTGCTGGTAATTCTATGCATGAATTACCAAGTGCATTTGTGGACAGAATTAGCGGATTGTGGGCATCTCAATTCCCTGACCTATTTCCATGTGTTTTATTTGTGGGGAACATTAAAAAATAAAGTGTACACATCAAATACATTCACGTTACAAGAATTGAACAATATCATGAGAACTACAGGCAACCAACATGAACTTTTACGAGTAAACCAGAATTGTTTTCGGACATGTAGGGAATGTGTTCGAGTTGAAGGTCATCAATTTCAACACCTGTTGTGATGCAGGTAAGTCTAATGCAAGTTAGTACAGTAGTTAGCATTCCGTACCCATGACTTGCTAGTCCCTTACGTGTAACTCTGGCAGAGAGCCCGAAGGTCCTTGCCCAGTCCAGTGCTGCTGCGGAGTGGTCCAGTTGGTCTGAGAATGCACTGTAGTCACATTCCACTGCTAATGCAGTTATCAGTCATCAATAATGCACTTACAGACCCTATAGTTATAACTAGCAAAAATAACCTTTACTCACATTACAGTAACATAAATAAGCACTTAAATGTTAGTATATCATACGCTTAGTGCTGGTAACTGTTACAACCATGAAGAGCTTTATTTTGTGAGCTGATCACATTTTCATTGCATTTTATTGGAGCATTTCAAATCTATACACATTCCTTTAATCTTCTATACAGATAGCAATTGCAGTTATTCTGTAGGACAAACTCAAATGAACTGTGTTGAGCTTGCACACCTATTGATTAATGTACCCAGATTTGGAAGTTTCAAAAGGTTTTAAAATTAAGAAATAATTGAAGCTGTTAACAGTGAAGCAGCAGAATCTAAAATAAATTACAAACTAAACACTTCTTATCTTAGTAACATTGCTCTTCCAGAGTGTTAAAATTTCAGCAAAGTTTCTTGGATTTCTACAAAATTTTAAATTTAGTTTAAATTACCTACTCTGTGCAACAGGTCGTGGCTGAGAGTTCAATGAATTCACAGCTGGACTGTTGCCGTTTGTGGTGTTCCTTCCTCCACGCTGACCTTGCACTCTGTAGCCACCTCTGTAGTTTCCTCTATACATGCCACCCATTCCACGATTACCATAATAACCACGCCCACGATATCCACCACGCCGCGCTGATGCTACTCCAAATGTTTCAGAGTTCAATTTTCTTTCTGTTCTCCAGTCTGTTCTTTGAGAGCGCCTGTTAATAAAAATTACATTTTAGCATCTGCAATAAATTCAGTCCTGTCTGCATTCAGAGCATTTAAATTATTGCATATAGATATACTGAAGAATAACTGAATGAATGGATCTATGTTCAGGACTTCCCTAATGTGACAAACTACCTTTGAAGCATATTCAAAAGTAATTTGTCATAACAGTGAAATTTACAGCAGTTATGTCAGTGGGAGATACTGTTGAGGAGGCTACAGAAAAACTTCAAAAAAACAATCAGCCAAGTCAGAACTTGGACAAAAAAATGGCGAATAAAATTAAATGAAACAAAGTTGGTCCATATAAACTTCACATACAAGAAAATAGAAAAGGTACCCATTGAAATAAATGGACAAACTGTTCCCTACGAAAAAGAGGTAAAATACCTAGGTCTGGTACTAGATGAAAAGCGTAACTGAAAATCGCATGTAAAAAGGAAAAGAAGTGAACTAGATCTAAGATTTAGAAAACTGTATTGGCTACTGGGACAGTACTCAGAACTAAGTCAACACAAATTGTTCATTTATAAACAAGTGCTAAAACCCGTATGGATGTATGGCATACCTCTATGTGGTTGCACCAAGAAAATGAATGTTGAAATCAGAGATTTCAGAATAAGGTACTAGGGCTATAGTAAAAGCACCTTGGTATGTACGCAATGACAATATCCACATGGACTTGAATACAGCATTTGTCAGTGAAGAAATTAAAGCTGCTGCGGCGAAGCATGAAAGACGGTTACGTGCACATGAAAATACAGAGGTACTGCGTATGTTAGCAAACAGCAACACAGTACGAAGATTGAAAAGAATCAAACCCTTGGACTTGGTGCTTTAAAATCAGTGTGATGTAATAGAATTACTCATAGGAGTAATATCTAGTAAATGTGATTTATATAGTGAAGACCAAACTATTAGATAAGTGTAAAACTTAGTTGTAGTCATTTGGAAAGAGGGGAAAAAAAAAAAAAAAAAAAAAGTGAAATTTTAAGATCCATTCATTGTTAACATCTTACAGCATGAATATCAACTGTATGAGCAACATTAATAGGATTTCAAACATCAGTGTTAGCGACATCTAGAAGGGCAGTGTGATACTAACGAGTTCAGTTTGCATTACTGTGATAATAGTAGGTGCTGGATACCACATTTTTCAACTGATTGTAAAAAAAGAGCATAAGAACAAAACAATATCTCAAACAAGAAATCAGTAGTTAGGAAAGAAAAGAGCAACAAATTAACAGCTTATCAAAATTGTTGCAAACAGAACTTGTGGTAGGGGGAAAAATATCCAAATGTGGAAAAACAAACCAAATATTGAACACAAATACTGCCCAGTAACAAGTTAATGAAAGAGTTCCGTGAGGCTACTACTAGAGAGAAACAAATGCTAATGCTGGGTTGCAAGAACCCACTTAAGAGATTTCTTTAGCACTGAAGGTTCATTTGCCTCTGAAATGAGTTGCAAGATCAATCTACAATGCTATTCAATCATTAAAGATCAAATCTCGACTCTGAAAAGAGAATGGCCACCATTGCTTTCAATGCATGGTTTCCTCTTAATTTTTTCATGACATCCTCAGATACAAGTAAATAAAAACTATTGCTGTATTGCTGATTGATGTGTGTATAGAATTGTTTTACGCTGGGAACTGTTGTATTTCTATTCTGTTCACTATACAATTTGTCTGACAAAGGTCATATTGGCTTTGAGTGCACTTCGTTTAAGACTGCATATGTCCTAAGAACTCGTCACAAAATACTTTTTCAGTATTTTTAGCAGTGATGCACGTTTCCAATTTTGACAAGCTACTGCACCCAATGTGATAATTTAAAATTTTGATGAATTCTATAATGATTTGGAAGTTTTTTTTTTGACGAGGTAAAATACATTAATATTAAAGGTTTATTTACAAGAGTTTTTGGTCCTCTATTTTATGGGGAGAAGCAAAAATGGGGGAGGGGTTGCAAAAGAAACTTCTGCTTTGCAACAAACATCTGACTTGTTAATTTGAAAACAAACTTTTGTTTACTCCTTCAGCACCATATGGATGATAAAGCCATGTAACTTTGCAATGACATAAAAAGAAACCACAGAAATGCCACAATCAACAAATTGATTAAGAATGTTTAGCAATTTCATATAATGAAACATTGCCAACACCTGTTGAGCAAGGCATCTAATTAAAGCAATAGGAATGACATTACAAGTAAGCTTTGTCAACCATATGAAATTACAGAATATGGTTCATAAAATTATACTGAAGGAACTTTGATACTTTAAAAAATGAAACAAAACAAATGAAATACACACCCTTTACTTCTTTCGACGGCTTCACAGCTAATGTTGTCGAAGAATGATTTGGATTTGTCATAGTAAACCTCTGGCTCCTCTTCTTGTTCACCCTCTCCAACACCAGTCTCATTACCAGAGTCGTCTTTCTTATCACTCTCCCCATTCACTTTACCATCACCTGCAATAACAGGTTCGGAGTCTTCTGTAACATCGCAGTTCCGTCTCATTAGCACTCCACACAAATTTAAATGCATGTTTCCAAGGTCTTCTGCTGGCCAGTCTTCTTTCCAAATATGAAGGGAACAGGCATACATTTTCCTTACAAAAATTAAGCTATTGGTGTAAATAACATGGAGATAAGTAGATAACCTTAACAGTAAGAATGTTTAACCCATTACTCAAGGCATTTATTAATTGCTTTCACTTAAAGTATTTGAAATATGTATTTAGTGACTTTGGTTGTACAATATGAACATCACCCTATATTAATGATTCATGAACTGCATCTTAATATATATGTATCCCTATGGACAAAAAAGTCATGTCTGGAACGCCAGGCTATTTTAACAGCTGAGCACAACTTCACGAGTACCAAATAACTTGCAGCTTTCAACAAGTAGGTATGTCTGACTGCCATGCATGTGTGTATATCTGGGCATGCACGTATGCATGCATTCCAGACGTGACTGTCCACAAGTGTACATAGCACAAAATTAGAAGAAAAAGGGTGGAATTTCTGTTTATAATCCCACTGGCCTTAGAAGAGAACCTGAAAAACAAGAAAAAGCCTGCAAAAGACTGGTCTGCAAATTATATCACTACGCTTTGGGCAGAACATACTATCTGAAGACACCTGCTTCTGACCTGAACCACATGCATAAATGTATTTCTGAACAATTCACACACTCAAACCCAATCTCCTTCAGCACAATACTAAAACTTGTTTTGAAGTATGACTGTATCACTAATAACTACTAGCACTTTTCCAATAGTTGGCAGCTCATTGGCCAAGTAAAACTATGTACTTGGTTGTGATGCAGAACATTTCCTAGAAGTCATCACATTCTGTGCTAAGCAGGTCCCCCCCCCTTTCCTTTTCATTGAAGGTGATAATTTTCCAGTTTTGTTTTCCCTAACGAGTGGAATTGACACTTTACAGAAACAAGTAAATTTGGACATTAATGTCTTTAATGGCTAAGTCTAGATGCTTCTCACCGAACTTTATGAATTCATTCAATATAATTGTTTCTCCACCATTTTTCAAAATTTTCCCTTTGGGTCATTTCACATGAGGAATATCACTTTTGTCCAAAAATAAATTTTACGGGAGAGACCACAAATAACAGCTCAAGTATGGGAGGTATTTTGAACTTAAGACCTTTATATAATACAAATTGAATAGTGTAAAAGTTTTTTTCAAAATTCAAGCCTTCAAAATGGGAGATTTGTATTGTAAGATTTGAAGCTTTATGGCAAGTGCTATGGATCTAGGATTCACGAGTGATCAGTCGTGCCAGATTTATAAAGGTCGAGCTTTCGGCCATTGTAGACTCCATGGCTATGAAGTCTACAATGGCCAAAAGCTTGACCTTTATAAATCTGACACGGCTGATCACTCGTGAAGCCTTGATCCACAGATTTGTATTGGTTATAGTATGGACTGTTAATGTCACCAATGAATTTGTAAATAAAAAAACTAATTTCAAACTAAAAAGCTTTATAGGACTTAAGCATAACCTCTTATTGGACTAAAGGATATGTACTGATGCTGTTCTAACACAATTACTTGATAAATTTACATTTCTTTAAAAAAATATCTGGTTACTTGTAATTATTGTATCAGATTTGCTTACTGAATAAACAGCTAATATGTTTAAGATATAAATGAAAAAATAAAAAGAATAAGAAGAATACAGTAATTTAGATTAGATTTACAAGAACAATTCCTTAATTCCCGTTAACTATTTTAGTTAAAACAAAATTGCGTCACAAAACTGATTTATGCAGGACTAGTTTGTACGAAATTAGTCTTGCATAGATCAGTTTTGTGATGCAACTGTGGTTAGCAAAAAGTTTATTATGGTAATTAATATTGAGCTTCACAGCATACTACATACTTTGTTAAATTACATAAAAGTCAACAGCTTTTACTTACTGCCTACCACCCTCTTTTACAAACAAGCACAATTTTTTATTTTTCTCACAATTAAGTGGTTACAATGCAGTTAATGTTTTTGTAAAATAATTTTTCCTCTTTATTGTAGTCCCCAAACCTTTTGAGAAAAGACCACATTATTTCACTTCTAATACCCTGCTGGTTGGCTGAATGAGTGGTGGTTCTGGGGGTATGAAATAAGGACTTTCCTTTCTTAAAGTGATGGAGTCACGTTGTTAGGGATTGTCTGTCACATATAGCTGCCTTTCTGCCTCAGTATATTTTCCACCTTTTCAACATTTCCTTAGTGCCACTTCATTTCATAAATTCTTTCAATTTTTTGAGAAATTAGTAATTGATTTGATTTATGCACATTGCAATCAGTGCCGTGAATGTGAAGAGAGCCTACTAATCTAAATTGGTTTTACTCTACAGGTGTTACTATCTCAAACTATTTTCCAAGTTTTTGATCCACAATTCCAAAAGCTATCTGCTGGAAGCAAGGAATGTCCCCTCACAAGGAAGAACAGTTATTTCCTTTAGGGCTTAAGGTGCTCTTTTCAGAAGGTAATGTGCCAAAGAACAATATAGATACACTTGTTCTGGCACTCCCACAGATCTGTGAGAAGCCTCCATTCTGAGAAAAGCAGCTGTGTTTGCAGCAATTGCTAACACGGATATAACACAGTTTGCAACAACACCTGCTTTTCATATCCCAATTACACAGGGACAAAATATTTAATACAGAGTTCACAGCATGAAAGAACATGCTAAAAACCTATGTAAATTCATGTAAAATTTTTGTTCAAGAGTTAAGCTGTAATAATTTGAAAACAAGTGAGCACTGCTATACAGGGTAGAAGTGGAATAATCCTGCAGACTAACAGTGGTTTGTAGTCTTGTGAAGAACAAGGAGGTCTAATACCAAAAACCTAAGAAGTTTAGTGCTCAAAAAAAATTTCTTTAATACCAAAAATTGATCACCACCTTCCTGGATTATTACCGAATTTAATTTATGGCTATATTAAGATAAAATTGAGGGAACTACAACTTTTGCCTTTGGTATATTCCAATAGAATGAACAATTTGTATACATTAAATTTAGAACTGGCAACACTGCATCAGTTGTGTTTACTTTATTCCAATATGTGTGTTGATTGTGTGGAATGTTCAGTTAATCACATGTAATTTTTTTTTTCAAAGCTGCAAAAGATGTGAAGCCTATCTAGAAGCAAATGGTGGACCTAATCCTAACGCTTTTAAATTTACATTTTGCAGACAAGTTTATTTTAAATGAATCCCAAGGTTTTCCCATACTTGTTAATGCTAATGTTAGTGATTAAAATTATGTCCCTCCCCACCCTCAGAAGCTGCCAAGTAAATAATGGTTAGTCTGGGACTGAATTAACACAAAAGCAGTGTCAGTTCTGTTTACCTACATTTATTGAAACATTTTTATATCCTTTCATACATAATCATGCACAAATATCACCAGATTTGCAAAATTAGTGTTGCAAATTTTACTAACATGAGTTTTTTGGCACTCAAGCTTCTTGTTAAATTATGAAGGAACTGTTGGCAAAAGTGCTTCTAAAAACTTCTGCATCATGTTATACAGATTTTTTAGGCTGGTAATTAGATGTACACCATGGGGGGAAAAAATGAGTGATGTCTGGCATGCATGCATACAGACAGACTTGTTGAAAACCAAGTCATTTGGCACTTATGGAGGTTCTGCCATTAAGATAGCCTAGCATTTCACACGACTTTGTCCACAGGGGTACATGCTGGCATGAAGCGCAGTTTCATTTCAAAATGCGTACATCAAAAATTAAAGAGAATCACACTTCATGGTTGGCCAAACCTATAAACAAATTCACATATATTTTGTTTATGCACATTGCAGTGGGGTGTAAATTCACAAATTAAGCTTTCCGAAAGGTCTAGTAATTATTAGTACCACATTGTTAACCACTTGAGCGATGGCCATTTAAACACTGCACGGCCAGTAATGGGTACCCAATACACAATTCAAGGCATTTAAATTGTTTTCTAGTGCCTTGCATCTGGCATTGAAGCCATTAGCATTTAAATTGTTAAATGTAGATAAATATGCTTCGCACAAACATTCGTATCATTGGTATTTATTAAGTTATTTTAATGAAACGAAAACTGGCTTAAAGCTCATTAAAGGCACTACACATCTATATCTCTAAAATATTAACCCCTAACATGCTGACCTGTCATGGCATGTAATACGTCCTCTGATTGGTAATCAGAGGATATGGTCGGTGAATTTATTTTGATAACTCTCCCGGTCAGGTCGGTGAGACCCGTAAACCAACGACAGGTGTGGTGCTCCAGACATTCTGGGGGTTGTGAGAGAGCGATGTGACTGCCAAAACATAAAAATATGGTGCTCTCTAAAAAGTGGTTACATTTACTGCTAAGACTCTTCAATATTTATCTTCCATCAGTGAAAAATATTGGAGAGCAAGAGGATGACTTCATTGTCAGAAATCCAGCATTAGCTAACAACATCTATCGTAGGAACAAAGATTGTATTACCAAAACTTAAATATCACTAATTTTCTCTGTAGCAAAAGTCATTCTGTATGTCGAACGCATCTAATTTGAGAGCCAGACTTGTGTTATGTGCGTAAAAATGTATATACGTATAGCTAGCTAAACACAACATTCTCGGCTTCAAGATTTTATTCTGTTTATTGCTGCGACACAATTACACGTGTGTGTGGTGGACACACAAGCTGTAAAGAAATCAAACCTCTATCAGCGTTTCTATTTACGCCTTAGAATAAATGCACAGCGGAGACTTATGGTACAGCTGTGTAGCTACGGGGTTCACAGTATTTTGTTTTAGCTATCAGAAAAGTACATTTGAACCTAACCATGGCTTTGACTAGCAATGTAGCTAACAAATTAGCTTGTGTAGGCAGTGTAAGGGCTTCAGAAATTACCTCAGATAATGGGGACGACTTTTTGCTATATGACAGTGATTTTGATATCGATGGCAAGTTTTCAGATTTTGAGGGGGGTGTTGAGGATATAGGTAGCAGTGAAGAAGCAAATGACTCTTCCTTCAGGTGTTCGTGAACAAGCAACATTGTGGGGTAATCAAAATGACTCCAAAACAACTAGATATATCTTCACAAGCATAGTCTCTGGTGTACAACCCCAGGCTCAGCCGACTGACAGCCAACCAATTGACATTCACAAAATTTTTTTACTGCTGACTTAGTGTCTCTCATTGTTACAGAAACAAATGCATATGCGAGTAAGGTGAAGGAAGACCTGACTTCTAAAGGCAATTTAGGGCTTAAGAGTAGAATTCATAAGTGGAAAGAAGACAATTAGATTTACAAGCTAATTGGTCTGATTACGCTCATGGGTGTTATTCGTAAACCAACCTTAGACATGTACTGGTCTATAGATGACATGATATTTACTCCATTTTTTGGGAAATGCGTGTCAAATAACAGGTTTACTTCCATTTTGCGGTTCCTTCATTTCACAGGCACAGAAAATGTAAATGATAAACTACACAAAATTTGGTCGGTTTTGGAATATACTTCAAAATTCAAAGAAAATTACGTGTCTGGTGACAAGATCACTTAATGAGCTTGATGCTTTGGAAGGGCAGCTTAGGTTGGAAGCAACAAAGAGGGCCAGATTTGGCATAAAGAGTTTTGATCTTTGTGAAAGTAAAACAGGATATCTTTACAATAGTTGCATTTACACTGGTCAAGGAACTCTTAATACTGGAGACAAAGATTTGGGGTTATCTGGCTCCATTGTAATGCCCCTGATGGAACCTATACTTGACCAGGGTAGGACTGTACATTTAGACAAATGGTTCAGCTCCCCTAAATTATACATGGCCTTATACAAAAGGAAAACAAATGCAATTGGGACAGTACGTTCAAATTGTATTGGTTTGCCGAAGAATGAATACAAAGACTAAGGAGAGGAGAAATGCAGGTGCATCAGCTCCCACCCTTGACCTACATTTGGTAAGATAGGAGGGTGCTTACCGCATTGTCCAATTGCAGCCCAAAGATTTTCATGATTGACACTGGAAAAATATATGCCCACACCGAAATGTCAATTTTCAAGCCTAATATTATCCAGGAATACAATATGCACATGGATGGTGTGAATCTAGATCAGGTATTGCAATTGTAGCCCTCTTTACAAAAAAGTTAAATGGTATAAAAAGGTATTTTTGCACCAGTTGGATATCACCATATACAATTGCTTAGTAATTTGGAGAACTCCAAACCCATGCAAGATGATTACCTACCTGAACTTCCGCATATCAATAGCTCGTAGCCTAATTGAGTGCTATAACATTCGGAGGCCTTTTCATACAGGGGGTAAGAAATCTACAACTCCTGCACCCCTCAGACTTCAAGGAAAATACTTTCCTACAAGGATACCACTGACAGTAAAAAAAGTTGCATCCATTTCGAAGGTGTCTGGTGTGCTGCAAAAAAGGAGTTTGTAAAGAGACTAACATGATATGCTGTAAATGTGGAGATGTGCTCTTATGTGTCTATCCATGTTTTGATATGTACCATTCAAAAAGGAACCTTTAAAGGTTATAGTATATTATTATTATTATTATTATTATTATTATTATTATTATTATTATTATATTTATTTATATTATAGTATATTTATTCTAGAATTTATTTAAACTTGTTATAAAAGACAAATTAAAATAATTAGGGTTAAATAAGCATTAAATGCATGCATGCACAGAACGTCATGACGTCCATATCCTCGAAGAGGTTAAATTCAACACACAACAGTATTAATAACTTACGAGCAGTTTTGCACAAAAGCGAATCTTTGGAATGCTCAAATGCACATTTGCCATGAACGTCACAGTGCAGGTAACCTCAACAGCTGCAGCCACTTGCTGCCAACCTGTGCACTAATTCTACAGACATGTTTTGCACACAATATTGATAAGTGCAAGTTGTGTTTCACTGCTGTGGCTATATTCTTTAATATTGTTGATCTTGCACCATTGTGCCATAAGCAATGCATGCAGTTCCTATACAACGGCATTTTTTTTAAGAACGTGCATGTTATGTTGAGTGTGATGGCACTCTTCAGGTACAAAACAGGATCACAAATACAAGCTATTTTCATGTAGGCAAGAGTATGGATAGTTTTTGGAGTCAGTGGCAAAGGGTACTTGGTTCAAGAATTAAGTTACTACTTACCCAAGTACTCCTAGTTATGTACACTTAGGTACACCCACACATTTTCGAATGAGCAAACCATTATCCAATGTTCTATTAACTCAAGCATAAGCCATAAAACAATAGCTGATTCCTTATCTTTTTATAAGCTAGTAACAGCGATGTGAATTTAAATTATAATAATAAATAATAAAACAACGACAATAATAAAAAATAATTACACCCTAATCTCAAAACACCAACAACCAATGTCTTTGAAATAATCAACCATTCAAAACAAAATTTCGGTAAAGCAGAACTTACATTATTAAACAAAGGTCTAAAAACCTGTGTTGGCTACAGTAACTCCACAGAAAACACAATCGCAGATATCGACATTTCCACAAATCAATTAGATGAAGGCACCAAATTAACAATTCAGAAAGAATGTGGAACAGTCCTAAATGAGCTACGAACTATCAATTTCCCATCCAAACAAATCAATTCCCTTAGATCCAAACCAGTCATCTACACAAAAGCAGATAAAGGTGGCAAATTAGTTATATTGGACAAAGACAATTAAAGAAAAAACACACAGAAATAAAAACAGATCCACTCAAGTCTCAAATAAAAGCCTTCAGCGATACAATGAACAATATCCAAACCTTAACGGAAAAAGAAAAATCTAAAATAAAACCAAACCATCCCACTTTACTAAGATTATGTGCACTTCCAAAAATCCATAAACTTGGCAATAAAACGAGATCCATAGTAAACAATATTGACTCGCCCACATATAATTTGGTAAAATGACTTACACAGAAATTCACAACACTGCCCAAGTACAAAAGTCTAAGTATCAGGAATTCTCAAGACTTAGTGAAGAAAATAGAACATTTAGAATTAAATCCAGAAGACAAGCTTGTATCTGATGTCACAGCATTCCTCCCTAGTATTCCAACAGATGAACTTCGAGTCCAACTGAAGAATTGGCTTCTCCAAAACGCGTTCCTCAAGATTAAACAGATGACCTTATGAATCTAACAAAAATTTGCATTGCACAAAATAGCTTCACTTTTAACAATAGATTCTACCAACAAACTTCAGGTTTAGACATGGGACATCTATCACCATTCCTGGCAGATTTCTTCATGAGTAAATTGCAAACACACCTCTTTTCCACATATGTTCAAAGTTTGGCACAGATATGTAGACGATATTTTTGCAATAGTACCTAACAAATTTATCCAGGATTCCCTAGAACTTCTGAATTTACAAAACAGTCATACAATTCACCGTGGAAATGGAAGAGAAAGATACTTTACCCTTTTTGGACTTAAAAATAATTAGATGCCAAAATAAAGTCAGCTTTGTTATCTGCAGAAAACTTACCCACTCAGAAACTACATAAAAAATAACAGCTTCAACCCAGTTCTGCACAAACTTGAAGTCCTAAACAGCTTATCTTACAGATTGGTTTTTACTCTATCAGAAGAATACATACACATACTCAACACAGCAATTAATAATGGATTCAACAAACAAATCATTGAAAAGAAAATAGCACAATTCAAAAAAACAAACACATGAAAGAGATCACTAAACTCTCTTAACAAAAAAACAATGATTTTCAAAAAATTCAGTTACCATCATGGTTGCCAACCCGTATGATAACTATGGGGGTGTACGATAATTTGAATTTATGATATTTTGATACCGGCGAAATATTTTCACTGGTTTGTCTCACCAGCGAAATGAAATTAATTACAAATAGCGACACCACTTTTGCCCTCATGGCCTGTCTCCACCTCTCTAAGGCAACCATTTCATTTCCTACTAATCCTTCTACCCTTGTGTGCCCAGATCTGGTAATCTCAATGAAGAAGGCACTGTTCAGAAAATTGATGATTAATGGAGAAAACTCGGAATAAGAATATTCCGTGTGAAATAAAGAACATGCCTGAACCTGACAGTTTCTGGAGTACTATTAAATACATGCGTCACCTTGGTGGAAATACTGATTTCAAAGAACTGGCGGAGTTTGCATTATCAGTCATTTCGTTGCCCCTCAGAAACACTTCTTGTGAAAGAGTTTTTTCTAAACTGGGTTTAATAAAAACCAAAGTTAAAAGCAGATTGGCACTAGATACGGTAAATGAACTTATTCTGTCGTCTCAGCTTATGAAAAAATGTGGTAGATAGGAAAATCTGCAAGTCACCGAGATGTTAAGCTTTATCTCAACAACAAATTTGTATAATGCTGCAACACTTGAAGATGAACTTTCAGATGAATAGTGCGAGAAACATAAGTGCTAAAGTTGTAATACTGATTGAGGTCATCAGTCTTCTAAGTGGATATAATAAACATCATAACTATTACATTTTAATAAGTGTTATTATGATATTTTTATTGTTGTAACATTTGGTTTATGATGTACGATGATTTTGAATGCAAATCTATAATTTTGAGTGGTCGGTACAATAATTTTACTTTTAAATGTTGGCAACCCTGGTTACCATCCAAGTAAGCACTACAAATTCCACAACATCTTCAAAAAACACATTATCTTGGCCCCACAAAATAATTTCAGTATAGAGAAATTAGTGTACAACAAGTCAAAGGACCAGATACAGAACAAAAACGATAATTTGTATGTATGATAGTTCGATACCGGCAAAATATAATTTTCACTTGTTTCTCACACCAGCGAAATGAAATTTATTACAAATAGTAACACCACTTTCGCCCTCGTAGCCTGTCTCCACCCCTTTAATGCAACCATTTCATATCCTACTAATCCTTGTACCCTTTATGCTCTTATTGCCAGTGTGCCCAGATCTGGTAATCTCAAAGAAGGCACTCTTCAGAAAATTAATCGATGGAGAAAACTCTGAATAAGTGATATTCCGTGTGAAATAAAAAACATGGCTGAACCTGACAGTTTCTTGAGTGCTGTTAAACATGTGTCACTTTGGTGGAAATATTTATTTCAAAGAACTGGTGGAGTTTGCATCATCAGTGATTTCGTTGCCGCACAGAAACATTTCTTTGAAAATGTTTTCTGAAGATGGCCATGGAGTCTACAATGGCCGAAAGCTTGACATTTATAAACCTAACACGGCTGATTATCCGTGAAGCCTTGATCCATAACATTCGCCGTGAAAGCTTCAAATCTTACATTTCTTTAAGTTTTTTCTGAGCTAGGTTTAATAAAAACAGACTGGCACTGGATACAGTAACTGGATTTATTCCGTCTCAGGTTATGAATGTGGTGGGTCCGAAAGTCTTCAAGTCACAGAGATGTTAAAGTTTTTCTCAACAAAAGAATTTATATAATGCTGTAACAGTCGAGGGAAATGAACTTTCAGATGAATAGTGCGAGAAACATAAGTGCTAAAGTTGTAATACTGGTTGAGGTCATCAATCTTATCAGTGGATTCTATGAACATCAATACTATTACATTTTCATAAGTGTTTTGCTGATATTTTTATTGTTGTGGCATTTTGTTTGCGATGTATGATTTTGAATCCAAATCTATAATTCTGAGCAGCTCATACGATAATTTTACTTTTAAAGATTGGCAACCCTGACCTCCACAAAACCATTTATGGAAGTTTATCGGCTCACCACTAGATGTCATCTCAACCAACCATACATCAAGCAGTATCACAGCAAGGACCAGTTTAAATCTGATGGGAGCAAGTTGGGCTCTTGAAACCGGTCAAGTTTAATTATATGTAAGTGATGTTTTGTGTTTCAATCCGACTCAGTTTTCATTATAATAGCTGATTAGTTCATCTATTGTCGAGGTGTGTATATTCTCAATGGACAACAAATATACCAGGGGCAACTTTCGCCCATTTGATTACAGTGTATGAACATTTTTAACATTGGCAAAAAAACTTGGGTGATTGTGGGAGCAATGTTGGCAGCAAGCTTCTACTGACTTGGCACATGTGCAGTAAGTGGATTTGGACATGGCTTGTATTCATTTTAGTTAAAATCAATTCATGTCTGACTGTTTAGAGCATATTTGAAGTGTATTCTTTAAATTTTTCTATCATTTTTGTGATGCAATAAGATGTAATACTGCAACTATCGGAAATGAGAAAAAATATTTGCAGGAAGTAAAGATCCCAATTCCACACAAGTTCATTATTTTACCATGACATAAGCCTCTCGAATAGGACAGTGGAGATTCTGGCCTTTGAACATACCAAATAAAATATTTGTAATTACATGGAAATATAAGAGTTCAAGGCAATGTTTCCACACAATGCAGTAACGACCACATTTGGTATACATACACACCTGAAGCTATTAAGTGAAGCAAATATAATCCACCTATATGACAATGCAAAGACCAACGGCCTCTGAATTTGATACATGGCCAGCATTACTTAAATGGTTTTTAAAGAGGACTAGAATGGTTCATTGCCCCGCCAGTAGAAGCAGCTAACACAATCTACAAGTTACATCATGTTGCCACACATTTAAATGCAATTATCTAGTTAACAATGCACTTGAGTAATAGAACTTTTATGTTCATTTACATCCATTCTTACCCTCAGTCTGCAGGATTATTTCATTTCCACCGGTATGCAACAAGAACTGACCAACTATTCTATTAACAGAAAATGGTGCATAAGCCTATCTCCATTAAGTTTTTATTAATTATATGATTTTAAATGCATAGTGAATTACATATTAACAAAACAATCCCTTGAATAATGTTCACAGCTCAACATGGAACTATCCTGTAATGCACAGTTGATGCACATTGCTTGCCACATTTGTTTAGATCAGGTTCCTTTCTAAGGCTGGCAGGAGTATAGTAAACTTACTGACCAGCATTTTTACCTTAATGCTCAATGTAGCTTTACTCATGCAGCGGTTGAATTACATTCAGAAAATGTAACAAGGAAAGTACAACAGGAAATTATTTGAAAAATATTAAATAATTTTGGCATTTCATAAGATGAAAATTTTATTTGGTAGTATCCGTTGAAAGATTAAATACTCCCTGGCTATGTTTCACACTGATTTGTAGGTGTGATAAAACTCACCAGAGGCACAAAATGTTCCAAGGATGTGGAGCTCAAAAATAGCATTTGGGCAGCAGTAGACATTCTCTATTGCACAGATTACCTTGAGCAGAGGTTATGTAAAGAAGAAACTGATTATTGTAATTCTAATTCCCAAAATTGGAAATAAAATAAAATAAAACAGGTCCTGTCTTACCAATTTTGGTTTTAGCAAGTTGACTTCTTAACTCTTCAAATTCTGTGTTAGCCTGTTCGAAGTCGTAATCATTTTCAAACTTCAGGGTATTCTTGGGCTTGCCTCCAGTGCCAACCTGTTGTCCACCTGATCTATTAAAGGTGCCAGTAGGCCCACCCCTTCCTCTTCCACGGCGCATTCCTCCCCGATTCACCCAGCCTCCTCTTGACTGCCCTTGCTGCTGTATTCGCTGTTGTAATGGAGCCTGTAACAGTAAGTGTTTTCATATTCTATGTAGCTTATCTTTTAATGAACTGATCAGTCAAATAGTTTTACTAAAATCCTAGTGTTTATTGAATTGATCATGTCACTGAATAGGTTTGTTTTTATTTTAATTTACATGGACTAAGAATGAGTTAAAATACTGCCATTTCTTGATGAATGAGAATGGACAGAATGAATACCAATTGCAATTCCTAAGACCCTGCAGCTTGTCTCAATAAAAGTACCAACATCTCAGTTAAAATAGTTTTTAATGTACTAAAATCAGTGTGTTCAACTATACAATTGTTTGTTCAGAAGTCTCAAATAATTTTCAAATTGAAACAATTTTATTACATATGTAATTCTGATACTTCAAACATATGAGGGCTGTCCCAGAAGTACCCGACCTAACAAAGAAAGCAAACATTTTGGGGAAAATACATTATTTCTCAAGTCTTTCAGCTTAACACTTTTCCCAGTGATGCTCAATAGTTTCAATACCCTGTTTATAGTGGGAACCGTCAGGCTCTGCAAAATAGTGATCAATTGCAGACTTCACCTTCATTCTAAAGTGTCTCCAACTCATTCAACAACTTGAAACTCGAGTCAGTTTGTGCAAAAAGAACGTGCAACATTACTAAGATAAGTGAAGTTTTTAGTTTCTAATTTGTTCTTACTTTAGAATCTGTTGCTTCACTGTTAATAGCTTCAATTTTCCTTACTCACCTTCATTGTTGGCAAATCTTTTACCCTGTCATTTCTTCAAGTTTGGAAACAGGAAATCAGGCCGGGCTAAATCTAGCAAATAGGGTGCATGAGGAAGCTTTCAAATGGTTTTGGCCATGGCAATAATGGAAGTGTAATGGTGCTGTCTTGCTAAAACAAAATTTTTTGGCTAAAAGCAGCCGTTTTTGCTCAATTTCATCACTCAAACACTGCAACAAGTTTGCATAATACTTGCCATTGACCATTTTTCCTTTTTGGAGATAATGAAAATTATTCCATGTGCATCCCAAAAAGCAGATGCTATGACAACCTGCAGATGGAACTGTTGCCTTCTTTGGAGCCAATGCTGTTTCAACCCACTGTTTCGAATGTTCCTTCGTCTCAGGTGTGAAGTGATGGTCCCAGTTTCATCCAGGTTACAAATCAATGCAAACACTCAAGTTTTACTGTGGTGAAACATCACTCGACTGAAATATCCTCACGACACTTTTTATTCCATTATAAACAAACACGTCACCCTTCTTGCACACAGCTTTCTCATGTTAAAATTTTCGGTCACTATGTGATGTACAGCACTGCCTGCAATGTCTGCTAGCTAACTTTCAGCAAATGGTCATGCAATATTTTGTGGATTATCTTTACAATTTCTGGCTTGGTTCCCTCATTTGATCAACCAATGCAATGTTCATCTTGGCAGCTCATACAACCTCATTTAAACTCTGCCACCCAATATTTTATTGCTGTGAACAAAGGAGTAGACTCCCCCAGAGTAGAATCTACCTCAGCTTTAATATTAGTTGAACCAAGACATTTCAAATGAAAGCATCGTATCAACAATGACCAGTATCCATGTTTACAAATTTGCATTCACTATTGATAGCTGCCAAACAATACTAAGCAATGTGGTATCCTTAAACTTCAGTTTTATAAGGCTGGTACTTTGTACCATAGACATTTGTTTGAAAACTGCTATCTCTACATCACTTTGGATACTTCTGGGACAGCCCTCATATGTAACGTTACTTAAGATAATGCATATGGTACAGGTAGAAACATCTATTGGCCATCAAAAATTAGTAAGAAAATGCAGGAACGAAAAATGGTCAATGCTACCTGCGATATTTCTACAGCATTGTCATTTAACTTTGTGGGCTTCATGAAAATTTATGAATTGCACAATCCACTTTGGCAGTTACAGTATATCTTAAGTTACAACCTGTATGGGGATTTGATCAAACATTATGCAACAGATGAAGGCAAAATACAAGGTGTTCAGGAGGCGAAAGGTGATCCAATGGCTAAAATGTTGCAATGTTCATTCAAGTATAGGGCAATAACGAGCAGTAGAACATTTTAAGTGAGAAATTCAATGCAAAAGAAAGGCCAAGTATAAACATCAGTTAAATACTGTTTCCATAGAGTATGAACAATGATACTCAATAAATCTAATTTTGCACAAGATGATTTTACCACATGTTATCGGATGAAGTTATTTTACTTTGGTGATTTTCCACGACTCATCTAGACAGGCTGCTTTTAACAATTTATGTATACATCTCATCTTCAAAAGTTTGCTAATTAGTAAATCAATGAAAACACTTACTGGAGCTTGCTCTCTAGAATGTGGTGGGTGATCTCTCTCACGCTGAGGCTGAAATGTCTGATTCTGGCCAATGGGTGCTCTGTTGGCTTGCCTGCAAATACATGGTTTATTACTGCAACATTGTCAAACACTACAGGGTGGTTCACAACCACTGGCAACTAACCAGGAAGTAAATACATGTACTCAAATGGGAGCATTCACAATCGACAAAGCTTTCCTGGGCCCAGGAACAGGAAAGACTTAGCCAAGTTTTAACTTTCTCCTTCTCAGGCATGGCACATTAGATTAATATTGTTCATATTAGACTTTGTCATGGAAACTATTCGAAGTGATTATGCCATGAAACAGCTACTGGAGCCCTCCAGTTGCAAGGTAGAAAAATATATTTGTCTGTTAGAAATGAATTTACAATGCACTATATCAACTTTCCACTCTGCTATCAATAGTAGGCAACCCCATTCTCATTATTGGGCTGTTGTGAACAATGTTGAGTTCTGTGTTTCCTATTCTCGTTTCTGTTCTGGCTACCATTTACCAGGTTTTTGTGAACCACCCTTAATTTGAAGAATACATCACATGGTTTTCTCTACCAATTGCAATTTTAGTTCAGTTATCAGGGTATCTATTAGATATCAAATTTGTATTTCCAGGAACCTTCATTTTTCGTCTATTACATTCCTTAGAGAGGAATGGAGGTACTCTTGTTTTGCAGCTACTTTAGCAAAATAATGCATTGTGTTTGAGAAAGCAATTTCATATAATTGCAGTTCCTACATCACATCCTGTTCACTTTTTTTGTAATAATTGACATTAATTACATAAAATGTCACATTTGTCTATTAAATACTAGTTTGCCATACCTGTCTGAAAAGGGGTCTTTTAACATTACATAAAATGCTGTTTTGTTGCATATTTTACTTTTTAAAATTTGGAATAAAGTGAATATATTTTTAAATATTCCAACACATCCAGGGCACAAAGTGGGAAGCAACCTAGCTTTATTAAACAGCAGGTTTTTTTTAACATGTCATAAAACATAGTTGCAAATACTAACAAATCCTTGACAAATTATTCAAAATCTTTGATTTTAGAATTTTAGTAATTGTCAACATTTAAAAATCCTCTAAGATTTACTTTGTTTCTGAGACCTCCCACAAGCACATCTTAAGTGCCTTTACACACATTTTAATCTCTTGCCTATAAGGAGATTTTAAGATTTTATTTGAACGTGTTTATGCCAGGTGCAAAATGCAAGTACAAAATGTTTACCTCGGTAGAAACATCCGATCGCTCTCACCTTGTCTCACTCCCTGTGCTGCCTTCCTCTTCCACATTTCAGTGATATTTCTACCTAAGCATGTAATGCTTACCTGCAGTGCAAGGTATTAATTTTTTTTTTGGAGGGGGGGGGGGGGGGGGGGGGGAGCAATGTTCATATCTGGTCTTGTTTTAATGATCGAGAAAGAACTGGTACAAAACCTTTTTTGATAAAGAATGATGTTCTCTTTAATTTTTCCTATCTAACAAGCCCTATGATTTCACCACGTTTCTGTGTGTACCGTTACAGCGTCTTTCGACACATGGTTTTCTTACATACGTAATTGTTTTTGAAAATCTGTGGTACAAGTTGCTACACTGATTTAAATGGACTTTCAGCATTCTTTGCTTTCTTTGGAGCAGGTTGCACCATTAGGTAGTTGTATTGCACCCCTCTACTTCACAAGCAAGCCATTATCAACACACGTTTCGCTTCACTCTGCAGCGCACACGTTGAACCGAACTTAACAGATCAAGATGCAAGAAACCTCTGCATGTTTGACTGGACCTGGTGTGATTTTAAGCTTTGAGAAGCCCTGATCTAGATTAACATGGAGAGAATAGAAAATCAAGCTTTTGTAAGAATAGATTGTAGAAGCTACGCAAAAAGATAGTCATGTAAATAACCCCTCAGATTTTTAACAAGTTCACTAAAGCCTTTTATGAAATGCTCTCCACAACCATACTTTGAGAGGGTGGCAGCAGTTTTAACAATACTTGTTTTAGTTAGATTCATCTTTTTCTTTACACCATTTTGCATTTTCATACTCACATTTTAACCATCTATTCATAACTGATTACTATGTGAAAACAGATCTAGATGTACAAATAATTTACATTGGAGATAATGAACCATTGTAACAAACTCATTAAGTCACAATGTTAACAAGACATACAAAGCATGTGATAAGTACATGGAACTTATGTTGCACAAAATACTATTAACAAGATACATCAAATGGTAATTATTTACACCAACAAACTTGCTGTTGGTGTTTTTAAACACACAAGCCGTATGTGGACTATGTTTCAATGGTTCAAATCCCAGCTGTGGCATTGAATTTTAAGTTCCAGTTCTACCTACCTCTCAAAGATACTTTAATTTGTGCATGTAATTGTAAAAAGCTTCAGTGTTTCCCCAAAAGAGAAGAATTCAATATTTCATTTTACTTAATGCTCCTGTGTATGAAAACTAAGTTATCTCGAGCAATATCCATCAGCTTACAAGTTTCACAAAGTCTAATTGCAGCAAAGAATGATGAACCACATTCATGTTATTTGTCCCACAGCAATCCATATATTGTGTGTGGGGAAATTGGGTGTTGAACGTATAGTAATAACCTACAACACAAATACCCGAACAAGGCATACAAAGAAAAAAAAAACCGCCTTGGTCTAAGAAACATTTCTAGAACCAAGACAGGAATTGAACCCTGTCTCATACCCAAGGGAGGGGTTTTACCAACAGCAAAACGGGCAAGTCACAGATATTGTTTTTATGGTCTTCACCAGTTCGCAGATTTTTTTTAAAAAAATTTTAGTTGCAAATCAATAGTTCAACAAGATAGTATACACCCACTACTTACCCTTCTCTGGCTGGATGAGGCAGCTGCACTTGCCTCGTAACTGGCGGAAGCGGCTGCTGTTTTTTATCCTCCTTTACCGGAGTAACATTTGGCTGGCTCACTTGCACACCCTGGTCTATTGTAGGGGATTTGCGTGTCACTAACGATGGTGTTGTTGAACGTGATCCAGATATGAGATCTAGAAAAGAAGCTAGATAACTGGAACTTTCTACTGCAGTTCTAATCCAAATCTAGCCTACACACAATTATGACCAAGGTACTACAGATATGCATTCCTCGAAATGTATTCTATTTTACTACCTACATTGTTCTAAATTATCACCTTATTAAGTTGGTTCATTAGCTTCACCAAAAAATATATGCAGAATTCTCCATAATTAGGTACTGGCATAATATGATGTTCTTAAAAATTGAGATAAAACGAAGCACCAAGCAAATTTCTTAAACATTTGGAACATGTTTATAAAAAAAATACAGCCTCAAAGTTTTGTCGAAAATAATTGACCTCCATTTCTCAGTAGAGGATCAGAAAACCGAATTTACAAATGGAAATAAAAAGCCTTCTTTTAATTCTATGTTTAAAATAAAGCTTGACCAGAATGCTTAAAACAGGCATTAACATTTTTTATGGGCATTATATTTATGCAATTGTTAAGCTTTTTACTCATTAAAGGTATGTCCTTTAGTCCAGGGGTTGGCAAAACTGTACCAGCTGATATGTAATACCATCAGAGGCAAAACCTGTCAGTCCTTCCTTCAATCAACACATGTTCAAACGTAAACAAGCAGTGTGTAAACTGCATCGAAATGACATGGCTCTTTCAAAACCACAAAAATGCAAATGAACCTTCCCATTCCAAGAGGAGCGAGAATTTGCTACACTATGGGCAAGAACGTGAGATGTCTTGTACTCAAGTTTACACGTGTTCACAAGTCACATTAAAGGACATTATGAATGTCACAAAGAGTGCAAGCAAGTCACAGGTAGGTAATGTTAAGGCATTTTAAAAGAATAGAAAAACATTTCTCTGGATGTAATCAATGCTTAAATATTCACTGAAGCTTCACAGTCTAGCAAAATGGATTATAAAGTACACTAACCTTAAACAACCTAAAACTTTAAAGGTCATTGTGTAAAATCACAATTAGAAAATAAAACTGGTTTAGATTTAGAGAACTATATACAGCAAGATTTCCATCTATTCATTTGCTACATATATTAGTATTATATTTGGTTCAACATATGCGTAATTGTTTTCTAATCTTAAGATTATAAAATCTTAAAGCAGCTGACAGATGAAAACCTATGTGCTCTGTTGTACATCAGTGCTTGTGACTTAATGTTAGATGTATGTGAAGCTATGATGTTCCAGATCAAGTAAAGAATAGATTAATGAAAACTAAATGTTAAAGCCCTTTCAATCTGTATATATGTTAAGCATACATAAAATCAAACGTGTTAAGAAGTTCCTTTATGCTGCCACTGCAATTTTCAAACCCCTCCTTCAAACCATGCATCGTGTGCATGCCAGGTTGCATTACATGACATCACCATTCGTGCAATCGCTATGACCAGTTCCCCACCTCCTGTTTTAGTCAGCAGTCTAAAGGCATTGTCCTAAGCAGATAAACCGACATTTCAAAATACAAAATTTACTTTGAGTCAGTAGTAGAATGTCATGTTGAAGTTGGACCAGGTTCCGATTGGGTCGAGCTGTCTGCCCCTTACAATCTGATCTTTTAATCTTTGGTCTCAGCATTTATATCGTACAGATTGTGCTTTAAATTCACCCCCCCCCCCCCCCCCAAGTTCAACTCCACATCTATAACTTTTCTGTTCATGTGAGTAAATTTAAAGAATAAACTTTGCAAAATATTGTTTTGTTCTGCAGATATTACAATATCCAATTTTTATTTGTGTTATATATTATGTGGAACTACTGCCAACCAAGTACAGTATATTTCAATATACTTTATACAGTGTGAGACTCATGGTTGATTTAGTATCCTTTCAGTCAGAATTACAAAGTAATGAAGAGAAAAATTAACTGCATGTTTATATGTATACTTAAATCACAATTAGAGTGAACTTTATTTAATGTTAAGTTAAATGAGAAAATGGTGTATTTACAACACATCTAACTTAACAGCATATACTTATAGTTCCACTATTTGAGAACTTGTCAATGTATTGTACCTGGCTATCTTCAATTATAAAATTGTTGTCCATTTTAATGCTTCAGGTTTGATTTTAGGCTTATTTACTGCTGAATGTTTACAAAACTAAAAACTAAAGAAAAATTAAATCATTACAAATTTCAGAATATGATTTATTACTTCAGACCTCTGCTCCATATGGATTCAAATAGATAAAAGCAATAAAACTTGCAATACTGGAAAGGAAAAGATTTGACGTTGACACACTAAGTTCAAAGTCCATCCCAAATAGCACTATTTGGTATCACAATTAGGCTTCTACATACTGTCTCATCTTGTCTCAAGTCCTACATGAAGCACACTAATTCCAGACAGGTGACATGCTGAATTTGTTCAATCTTTTCAAACTGAGGTTGGTTGTGACCTTGTTCTGATGCAAAATTGTTTCCATCCAGCTCTGGATGACCTTCCAAATGGTACCTCACTGGTAATGTTCGGCACTTTTGATAACAGGAACTTACCTTAAGCGCTACAAATTTGCTACATTTGGCATCTCATAAAACACTGCAATTCTACATCAGAAGTTAATATTTTTTACCCAGAGTGAAATTGAAGAAAACGCTATTCTTTTTGAGACTCAAGATTGACAAACTCGTGCAGCTTCCATCTGTTATGATTTCACAATATTCCTAAACATTCAACTTAGCCAAGTCCTATAAAGTGATAAAGCACATATTTACAGCAAAAGTAATCAATTACACTAAACCCTTGTTCATTTGAAATCTGATAAACACTTTTAAACTAAACACACTCTTCCAGTCCCAGTCGATTTACAGGGGTAATCTACAACTTAACCAAATTCTGGATAAACCTTAATACAAATTGAAATTTGCCATTAGTAACCAAGAGATTTCAGGATTATTTATATGCAGATGACGTAGCATCCTTTTTCAGTGATTGACCTAAGATTGCAATTTCAGGAATAGTCTGATATTCTAATATGTTTAAATGAGGAACTCTTGTATAATGTTCTACACATCTTGGAAACAGCTCTAATGATTTGGATCAATCTTGTATCCAAATAAGTTTTTTTTTTTTTTTTTTTTTTTTTTTTTTTTTAAAGTTTATCTATATAGGTGTCATTCCTGGAAAAACACTATTTTACATAACAAAATTTCATTACCTGTTCTACAGAGTAATTCTTAAACGTATATTCCCAGTATCTCAGAAACGGCTCTAAAGACTTCATTAAAATTTTATATACATAAGATTTTGCTTTTTAAGTTTGCCTATATATGTAGGTATCTTTCGCAAAAAATATTTATTCCCTCTTATACTGAGCAATTCTTGCATATATTGTGTATCTGGTAAACAGTTCTATAGATATGATCAAATTTTGTGTTCAGGTAAGGGTTTGCTCCCTAAGTTTATCTACATTGGTGTCTTACCTGAAGGAAAACAAAATATTTTATTTTTAAAAAAATGCTTATTACCTCTTCTACAAATAATTTATACAATTTTCTGTATGTCTGAAATACAAATCCTATGTATTACAAGAAAATTTTCTCTACTCAAATTCAAGTAACATTCAGATCCTTTCTCTACTCTTCTATAAACAATTTTCCATAAAAAAATTGTGATTGTTACACAAAAATCATTATCCTCTTAAAATAAGTCATACAATTTTCTGTATGTTTGAAATGGGAATGCTATATATTACATTAATACTGTCTTCTCTACTCAGTTCTAGATAACACGTTTACATCTTTCTCTATTCACTCTTCTATAAACAATTTTCCATAAAAGAGCGTGATTTTACACACAAAACACACACCACTAATCCCCATTTTTAAGATACCATTTACTGTATGTTTGAAATAGAAATGCTATTACATTCACACTGTTTTCTCCACTCAGTTTTAGAGAACACATTCATCCCTTTCTCTACTCTTCTACAAACAATTCACATCTATATATATACAAAATGGATGTTTGCATATATGTAACTTAATCTCTAAAACCGCTTGACAGGTCACTGCGAAATAGGCTTTCATGGAGAAAGTTTTTATGGTAACCATTTTGCTACATAATATATTACTTTCAAATGGTTTTCCATTCTTTTGCATAGCACATTCATATATACTCTGTTTGCTGTTCAACATACAATTCATACATTTTTCTACGATTGAAATATAAATGCAAGTTATTACATTGTTTTCTCTACTAATTCTTCCTTTACGAGAATCACTCACTGCTAGCCCTTCAACATACAGTTCATACAATTTGCTATATGTTTGAAATAGAAATACAACATATTACATTCATACTATTTTCTCTACTCACTTGCTTTACATAACAATTCATATGTTCTCTATCATAAACTTTATACATACTGCCTATATACAAGGTGTAAATGAATAACACTGCACAAATTTTACTGGTAATAGAGGATTCATAGACAATTTGAGATAGGAAATCAATGATCTAAGACGTCGTTATACGTATTCAAAGTAATTAAGAGATTATGACCAATAAATCATAAACAGAAAAATATGTCAATACTATCCACTGGAATTGAAATAGTGCTTATTAGGAACTTAGTAAAGCCTGTCTGGTGTTTCCGAGGAAGCATTTCTAAATTGTAGTGTTACCAAAAACTTAAATTGGAGACTTAACATGTGGCTGCATACCACTGCAATGGATAAAAGGTTGCGAGCGGCTACAGAAAAACAGGACAGTTTTAAAACGTGTGCTTCGGCCGCACGGTTATGACGACTGTGGATTTAATGAACCACAGAACAAACCCAGAGACGGGTGAACTCCCCCCCCTTTTCTTTTCCATTTTGAGAACAATGTTGTATTTATGCTTTAAAATAGCAAAATACCACCACCATATGCAATGTACATACTTCTATTAAATATTTACCGATTGGTTCTAAATCTCCAGTTCTGTGCACCACAATTTACCGGTCCAAACATTTGTCGGAGATCGCAATCAATGTTCATTGTGGTAGACCAAACCTCAGACCCATAGGTTACTATGGGTCTTATTAGTGTTTTATAAACAGAGTTCAGTATTTCTGATTATTCCATTAGAGAAAATCTTATTTGCATAACAAGCTCATTCCCTGCTTGTGTTTCTCTTATTGTATAGCTAAATTTATTATCAGATTTGATTAAGGTGCCAAGATATAAAACCTATGGTATTGTAATGTTAGTATCAATTAAATGTATATTAATTCAATCACATGTAGCTCTTTCAAGTGCTTATCAATTATTTACTTATTTCTAACCTACTAGTTAGGCTTGAACCATCTCATTTAAGTGAAAACAAAATTCTTAGGTCACACAAGTGTAAATAGTAATTAAACTTTTTGTTTAAAGTTTCAACATTAAAACGAAAAATTACGTGACAAATGTTTCCTGTAAATCAAATTAAATTAAGCATGCACTTATGAAAAAGGATGAAAGAAAAAGAGAAAGAATGAGTAAGCAAGAGAAAGAAAGAAAAAGGAAAGAGAAAAAGAACAAAAATATGGGCTTATGGGTATTTGAACCTGCACTTTTAATATGTGCGTACCTGCGCAGCATAGCACCATATCCATTACGCTAAACAGACAGGCTACGGAATCCACCTGCTTGTTCTTACATGCGTTACAGCTGCAGTGGACATTATTAGTGGCGTGCATACCCTCAAACATTTTAAACAGCACAGTTCTGTAATTTTTAATCCTAGACCATAGGTTTCTAATCTCAAATTTATTGCCTATGAACTATCACCAGTAAAATTCGTGCAGTGTTATTCATTTACAGCCTGTATATTTTAGAGTAAACTCCACAACTGTTGACCGATTGCCAAGGAAATTAACATATAAGTTTTTTCATGACGAAGGTTTTTATGCAATCCATTTTACAATGCAACGTATTACATTCACATGGTTTTGCGCACTCCCTTTTCTTTTACATAACACTACTCCCTCTTCTACAAACATCCATGCATTTTTCCATACATTTGAAATGTAAGTGCAACGTGTAACATTCACAAGTTTTTTCTACTAAATTTTCTCTTACTAAACACAATCACATTTCTTTCACTACTCCCTCTTCGACATACATTTCATACAATTTTCTGTATGATTGAAACAAATCTGAATTACATTCACACGGCTTTATCAACTAGCTTTTCTTTCTGTAGTATTTGTTATTGTTCAGTGCTTTTGCTTAATGTCTGTTTTAATAAAAAATATAGTTAGAAAAGTGAAGTTATCACAATTGGTGTCAGGAGTGCGATGAAAACCATGATATGGAACAGTTGATGAAACAAATGTTAGCCAAGATGGACATAATTGGAAATAAATAATGAATTCCAGAATGCAGCAGATGGAAACAAATATGAAAGCCAAATTGAAAAATGTAAACTCTGCAATGGAAAAGATGAAAACGAGAATGTCCGATATGAAGATGAGCTATTGGAGAATACTAGCTAGCAGCAACTAGACAGAGTTAAGGAAGCCATGGAAGAAGTTATGGAAAGATGAAAGACCTTGGCCAACATGTTAACACCCTGGAACAGTCGACCACAGCACCAAAGAACTAAACTTCATAGTGAAACAAACACTCGACGAAAACCTCAAGGTGAATATCTATGGGGGAGGCCTGCATTCAGCAGTAGACGTTTTACAGCTGAAATGATGGTGCTCATGAAATATTTATATGCATCTATATCTCTTTTATCTCGGAAATGACAATTGCGACAAAAATTTTAATTTAGTCAACTTTTGCTTTTCAAGTTTATCTAAATAAGTTTCTTCTCCCAAAAAACAAGATTTCACAAAAAGGGGGTTGGGGAATGCCAAGTAGAGCTCAGTCATCCAGGTACTATCATGAATGAGATCAAAATAAATTGGGACAAGACAAAAATTATGGGTTTTAAGAAAGGAAATATACTGAGAGAGGGAGAAAAGTGACCAAATTGCAGCCAATGCTGGTGCTCTTTTTTTTCTAACAAGTGTAAGTGTAAAAGGAAGGATGGATGGTAAGATCATTGAAATATTGGTTTAGAGTGCAACAGATGATACATGGGCATATTTTGAAAGTGTTTAAACTTTCAGGAATCCACTTTTAAAGCGAGCTTATTTGGGAAAATTGTATATTAACTGATTCAGAATAGAATGGAGAGGTGTGGTTAAGAATCTCAAAGGGTATTTTGGAGGATCAAAAATAGATGAGGACAGACAAAATTTGAATGCTCCTACAAAAGAGAAAAGTTCCTTATGTTGATATTTAAAAAGGTGAGTGTGGGCAAGGGTTATATTAACACTAGAAAGGGAAGGGTTAGCATGGTTTAGATAATGAAAACGGAAACTAAAGTTAATTAAAAGAAACCTGGAGCAGAATTGGTGACTAGTTGTTAGCCATAATGAGGTCATTAAAATTTTTTGAACATCCAGGTGAAATGATTATTTAGGAGTGGAAGTCTGGGACAGGGTATTTGTGTAAGTCTTAAAGTTTTATTCCTAGTAGCCTAGCATCAGTCGGAGAGCTATAACATTCTATTAATGTTATCACAGGGCTAGTGTGGATATATAGATGAAAGAACCAATATTACTTTCATGAATGTTAAATATTTTATTAGCACTCAAAAATCACCAGCCTTCACCATGAACCACTCGCAAATTCCTTGCTAAACATGGCAGACTGACACTAAGGAACGAAATGGCTGGGCACAGCCAACAATTGTGAAAAGTCAATATTCCTTTCAAAAGTCAATGCAATTAGTTGATTTCAATATATTTCACTGGCGATAGTTCCATTTATGAGGATCACACCAAATTCAATTATTTTTTCTTTTACTTTATAATATACAATTAATACTCTGTTACACTATTGATCAGTCAATTCCTCCTCTGTATCACAATGAACAAAAAATCAGCCTATGCTACCTATATTCCAAGAGTTATTTCAAGGGGCTTTCTGTTGCCTTTATTTTTACATTTGGAATTATTTCAGAGGACTTACACAAAATACTGCCTCACAGGAACAGACTGGATCAGTCGATCAAAGAAAAATGGGTTCATTTAAGACCCAAAATAGCACTATGGAAGATGTTTGGAGATAAATCTCAAATGAAGAAATTTAGGGTATGGACGATCAATAATTGAATATTGAAGAGGTAGAACTGGAACTTAAAAATTCAATGCCACAACTGGGATTTGAACCACAGACCTTCCGCTGTTGTGGCATTGAATTTTTAAGTTCCAGTTCTACCTCTTAAACTTTGCCCACACACGGCTTGTGTGTTTAAAAACACCAACAGTAAGTTTGTTGGCATAAATAAATAATAATTGAATATTGGTTTTATTAGTATAGATTCACAAGGGTTGTTTGAACTGTGGTGCATTTGGGAGAGATTAATGGATGTAGTGTTTTAAGATGTTAATCTGATTACTCAGATTTCATGGCCTGGGGGAGTGCCACGGTTGAAATCATGCCATGAAGTGTAATTTTGTAATCACTTTGTTCTTCAATAAATAAGTGGAAATTTGGTGATATATTACACATTCTTTAGATAAACTCATACCATAAGTAATCTTGTACAGATGGCCGCACTTGTGAACACAGTCCCTGCCACAGCACTGGCTTGAACAAAGCAAGGGAGGGGAATGCAATGCAGTAAGCACAGTGTTTGACTTGCACAGCTTGTCAGACTGCTGACATTGTTACTGGTTTCCTTTCATCAGAATGATGCCACCGAAACAAAATCAATTCTCACACTGAAGCAAAAACGGGAAATACTAAGCATGACCAACAGCAGAAAAAAGACAAAATGCACATTTTGAAATGCGAGTCCTCTTGATTATAAATTCAAGACAGAAAATACAAGAAAATCTGGCACAGTGTTCATTTCCCACCAATAGCAAACACAGGGTGGTCAGCAGGAGTAAATGGAAGCTTCATTGAATGATTTAAGCATGTGTGTTCAAAGTAAATCCCACTCTGGTCCTCTGCTTCAACAAACCGTCAACACCGTACAATAATGATCCTATGTTTTCTTTCTACATATTATTGCATCTTTAGTTTTTTAAATGTTCCATAGATTTAGTATTCTAGTGTACACGATCCAAGTTTAATGCATTTTTGGGGTATTAAAAAGAATAGTCGACTAAACAAGATTTAATTTAGTTTATTATATAATTTTTTTTCAGAAAACTCATTAAGTGAAACTTAACCGAACTGGGTTTAACGTTCTTTTCAATTTTGATTTAGTAAGAGTATGCTATATTGTCTATAATCAAACTCGCTGCAAAGAAGGCTAATAACCAGACAGCAAAACTTGGACACCAACATGAAAAAAAGGGACAACTTCAGGTTAACACCTGTTCACAATATGAGACCATTCTAGTCCATTGTAGTTCTACATAAAAGTCATGGATACGTCAAATTGTGCAATCAAGGATCTGTTGAAAAACAGTCCACCTGAGAATACCATATGCAAATTGCACTTAAGTACTTAGTTTTGCCTTTATCAAATATGACCAAGTACTACACCTTGCAATACAGAGTTTTAGTGAAAACTGCTGGAGATTTACTTTTGACTTTTAAAAAATTGTAGTGCGTTGTAATGCTAATTCTAAAACCATAAAAGCGTATCATGGAGAAACAACCATAAAAAGAGAAGTCAAACATCTGGTATTGTATTGCAACTACTATAGATTTACATGTGTTGTAAATTTATAACAAACTGGAAGTAATTTGATTTGAAAATGTACATATATAATTTGAAGTGCAAAAAGTGTATATTAATTCAATTACTTAAATTCTCTGGATGAATGAAATATCCAAGCAAGGTAAGTACACCATGCAAATTACAGACTACTGTCAGAACATTTTGAAATGTGAACAGCAAGGTAGTATTGTTATATTCACAATGGCTTTTGCGACTTGCCATTCACTCCCTCAGCCTGCTGACGCTGCCAACCTATCGTAAAGTTACACCTAACCTGTTCAACCAGGGTCCAAGTTTTGCTGCCTGCTAATTTCAGTAATCTCTGGCAGAATATTACATTAACTTTGGTAAAACAAAAGCAAATTGTTCTAAACATTGAAACAATCTGAACATCGAAACCTATATCCAACAATAAAGTATATAGTTATTTAAAAAAAAAAATATACACACATACACAGGGTGTAAATGAGTAACACCGCACAAATGTTTCTTGTAATAGAGGGTTCATAGACAATTTGAGATAGGAAACCAGTGGTCTACGAAGTCAAGTTAATAAGTTACACGTATTCAAAGTAATTTGAAATTGTGACCAATAAATAACCAGAAATAAATATATCAATATTATCCACTGGAATCAAAATAGTGATTATTAGGAACTTAGAGAAGCCTGTCTGCTGTCTCTCTGAAGAAGCACTTTTGAATTTTATTGCAGTGCTATGAAAAGAACTTAAATTGGACACTGCATGGCACTGCGATTGATAAAAGGTTGTGGCAAATGGCTACTAAAATATGTTAGCTAATGCTGGATTTCTGACAATAAGTCATTAATCCTCTTGCTCTCCAATATTTTTCACTGATGGATGGGGCACTAGAAGTGGCCAGGTATATTTGAAGGTGGTCTCGATCCATTTCCTCTTGCAGATCACATAGAGGACAGAGTGGTGAATATACCCCAATTCTGTTTAAATGTTTTGCCAGACAATCATGTCCTGTAATCAACCTGAAGGTTGCAACTGCTGTTTTTCGAGGATACTCAGGAATTACTGTTTGAATGTTTGGTAGTTCCCATCTTTTATTCTTTGATTTTTCATAGTAATATTTTGCAATAATTTTTTTGAATTCAGAGTTGACTAATCTTTTAGCTGCATAAAATGGTAGATTAACTATAGATTTTTGTACACCACTGGTACCCTTTTTTGCAAGAAAATCAGCTTTCTCATTACCACTCAGTCCACAGTGAGCTGGTATCCATTGGAAGACTAGGTGTTTTTGAAGTGCTGTTAGATGGCTAAGCATTTTCCAACATTCTATAATTGTTTGGTTTTTTTGGTGACAACTTGGAAGTAATTGCTATAATTGCTGCCCTGGAATCTGAGAGAATAACTGCTTGCTGAAAATGTGAAATTCTGTACAAAAGATTTTGTAGGGCCATCCGAATTGCTTCAATTTCTCCATCAAAGTTTGCAGTTCCATAACTTAAAGATTTGTAATAGGAAAAGAGGTGACATGTGACTCCAGCACCTAAAATATAGGACGGTTCTAAAGTGTGTGCTTTGGCCGTGCAGTTAAGCCGACTGACTGTGGACCTCATGAAACCGAGAAATCGAGTTCAAACCCGAAGAAGTGATAAGTATTTTTTTACCCGCCTTTCTTTTCCATTATGATAGAAATGTTGTACATTTGGTTTAAAATAGCAAAATACGACCATGATATGCAATGCACAGAATATTGTTTACTTTTGCTTCTCACATCTGATGACTTAGGCTGGGGGTTATGTTTTGCCATTTGTCTGAAGCTGACTGTAGGCTATTTGTCCATATCAATAACAGAAATGTTCCAACAGTTGGCCTGCTGGTAAACAGTTTGCAAAACGTTGAACTAAGTAATAGCACAAAATACAACTCCCGAAAGAGATGCTGAATACCCATCTGTTAGCATGACATGTCTAAT
The DNA here is from genome assembly GCA_030765045.1 of Tenodera sinensis. Lineage (NCBI taxonomy): Eukaryota > Metazoa > Arthropoda > Insecta > Mantodea > Mantidae > Tenodera > Tenodera sinensis. The sequence goes on from CM060964.1 coordinate 306,529,422, forward strand.
ACTGCCAATAGGTACCTTTATAACTATGGAAGACACTAACACCACCATATGGTGACCGTTTCCTACTCGAGTCACCCAGTCTCATTTCCTATTTCAGCACACAACATTGTGTTAGGCTTGAACCATCTCATTTAAGTGAAAACGAAATTCTCAGTGTACCTATTATTTAGGTCATGCAAGCGTAGACAATAAATCTTGAAACAAAAAGTTTAAACATTAGCTGAACGAAAAATTAGTGACAAATGTTTAGTGTACATCAAACTAGATTAAGCATGCACTTCTGAAGGAAAGAAAAAAGAACAAAAAATATGGGGTTATGAGTATTTGAACCTCCGCTTCTAATATGTGTGCCTTTGCATCTGGGCACCATAACCATTGTCTTAAATAGACAGGCTATGAAATTGGTCGCTTGTTTCCTCATAATACATTATAGTCGCAGTGGTCATCAGTGGCGTGTATACCATCAAACAATTGTAAGGCACAGTTCTGTAATTTGTAATCCTAGACCATAGGTTTCGTATCTCAAATTGAATGCCTATGAACCATGTATCACCGGTAAAATTCGTGCTGTATTATTCATTTACACCCTGTGTATATATATTTTAGAGACATGGAAAATGTTGAATAGAATTGGATTTGAAGCACTATTTCACTTGCACTGTAGACTTTGCAAACTTTGGTCAGGGAGGTATTGAAGCTTGCTGTTACATATTGGATGCTTTTTTGCACTATAAATCTGCAAAATCCAGTTTTATTATTACATTTCATCACAATCATCGCCATCATATAAGGATTGCACCTTAGTTTATAGACAAGCAATCAGGGGTTTGCATTTCACTGCCTACTCGGTAATATATTCCTCATTGTCTATCGCATCAGTTTGCCAACTGCCAAAACTATGAACTATGCAACAAAAATGGCAGACTTGTTACCATTGTCCACATGAGAAGAGCAAGGTATAGTTCAATTTTTATGAGCCAAAAGGGCACACATCGAGTGAAACGCACAGGGACATGTGTGGCATGTATGGGGATGATTGTATGGACCATAGCAATGTTTCCAGGTGGTGTGCATTCTTCCAAGAGGGCTGTGTGAATCTTGGCAATTGGTCACTCCGGACAGCCAGTTACAGTTGCAATCCAACAGAATGTCAGAGCCATTGGGTGGCAATTTTGAATAGGTGTGTGTAACTGCAAACCTTATCACAGCATTCTAAAGTAAGAACAAATTAGGAACTAAAAACTTCACTTATCTTAGTAATGTTGCAGTTCTTTTTGCACAAAACTGACCCAGGGTTTCAAGTTGTCTCCAACTCATTCTCAAAGCTATACAAGCAAATTCGTTACCAAAGCTACAATCTTTCATTTTTTTCTGAAAACAAAAAACAAATACTGATATTCAATTTTTATTTACCAATCTCAGAAATAAAAAAATTTATAAATACAATCTATAGATGGTAATTCGAAGTTCATAACACGGTTCCTGTTTTTTTAAAATAAAATTTTTTTCCCAATCCATTAAATCTATAGGACCACTTAATTGTTTTAATAATTTAATTTCTGGATTAATTTCATGATTAAATGACCAAAAATAATCTGCCACAGCTGATTTTACCAGTTTGTTTATATTTAATATTTCTAAAATGTTCTTTTATTCTGGTTTCTAAATGACGTTTAGTTTTACCAATATAAACTATATCACAATCTAAACAGCTAAATTGATAAATGCCAGATGTTTTATAATTTGGTATTTTATCTTTTTTAGAAAAATTAAGTAAATTTTGTATATTAAATTTATTTTGAGGGACCAAATTTATTCCATACTCTTTAAAAATCTTTGTAAATTTTTTATTGGCCCATGGATGGTAAGTAAACTTTTTAAAAATACAATTATCTTTTATTTTTTTAAGGGTTGAAACTTCTTTAACAGCTTTTTGGTATTTAAATTTTTCTATCTTTTTATGTATAAAATCTGTATTAAAACCATTAATTACTGCAGTGTTAATTATGTGTTTATATTCCATGTCAAATTCATCTTTATTAAGGGGTATATTTATTAACCTATAAATTAAACTATTGAAAACAGCAAATTTATGTGCAAAAGGATTAAAACTTTTATATTTTATGTAATTATCAGTGTGAGTAGATTTACTGTAAATACCAAATTTCAATTTATTGTTATGTCTTTTAATTTTTAAGTCCAGAAATGAAAGGAATCCATTATTTTCAGTTTCCAAAGTGAATTGTATAGCTTTATCTTGTAAATTTAAAAGTTTTAAAGCATCATTTATCTGTTTTTTTAGGGACAACAGCAAAAATGTCATCCACATATCTATACCATATTTTAAAAATTAGAGGGAATGATTTTATAATTTGAGTTTCAAAAAAAATTCATGAAAAGATTAGCAAGAAATGGCAAAAGTGGACTACCCATTGCCAAGCCAGAAGTTTGTTGAAAAAAATTACCATTAAAACTAAAGAAATTTTGATCTAAACAAAGATTTGTAAGTTTTACAAAATCTATTAAATCTGTTTAATTCTAAAGAATTTAACCATTTTTTTAAAAAAATCAAAAGCTTTTTTCTAGGAATGCTAGGAAATAAAGCCGTTACATCAAAAGAAACGAGTATCATTATCAGACAATACTATGTTGTTAATCTTTTCTACCAATTCAAAAGAATTTTTAATACTTAAACTTTCAAATTTATCAAAAGTACTAAATTTTTTAGTTAACCATTTAGCTAAATTATACGTAGGTGAATTTATAGAATTTATAATGGGTCTCGTGGGGTAGTAAGGGGTAGTGATGCGCCTCCTATAGCCTCTCCTACCCAATTCCCATCCTCATCCTGCCCGTGGTGCACCCTGCTTTTAACAGATGAGGCTCTGGGGACCGAATCACAGCGGTATAACTGTTTCATCTAAAATGGAGGAAATGTCATTTACATATGTGCTGGCCTATCACAGCACAACACCGTCCCTCAGAGGCACATGAGGGGAAGGTCGGTGGATCTAAATACCACCTATTTAGTCCTCCCAGCTAGGTCCGATGGACCCGTTGACCAACGATAGGTGTGGCCCCCCTTGCAAAATGGGGGTTTAAGTCGGGTGATGTAACTGCCACATTGTAAAACTGGTGCCCGTTAAGAAAACAGTTACATGAAAGCCACATACATGAATATGAGTCCTAAAGATAAACATTCCGGAGTTAAAACTGTCCCCCAATCGGATCTCCGGGTGGGGACATCTTTAGGCAAATTTCATCACAACAATTCCAATACTTTAAGAATTCTACAATGGAATGCAGGAGGCATGTCCCAGCCTAAAAAACAAGAGCTAATGAAAATATTAAAAGACCAAGATATAGATGTCTTCACAGTACAAGAAGCCAATGTATCAGAAGAACAGGAAATATACTTTGAAATGGATCAGTACACTACACATATACTTCCAAAAGCTCGTCAAATAGCAAGTGGTATTCTTACAGGAATTAAAAGAAATATGAAAGCTACTATCCAAATCCAAAAAACAATGGAAGAACAAGATAAAAAATGGATTACACTACTTTCCAACCCAGATATAATCCCCCAGAGACCACGGAAAACAGCGGTTGCAGCCTTCCGACTATTGACAAATCACGACTGCTTAGCAAGTCATCTCTACAGAATAGGTATCTCAGCCTCACCAATATGTGTCCTGTGTAACGATCCAGCAGAAATGAATGAAGACCACTTGAAGACCTGTGAAGCATTAAGATCAGAAGAAACTACAGTTCAAAAGTATTGGAAAGCACGAATGCTAATGGCTTCATTGCCAGATGCAAGGCACTAGAAAGCAACATAATGGGTCTCATTTTATTTCCAGGTTTGTGAATTTTTGGAAGTGCATATAACCTGGGTAAAACAGGATTATTGACTTTTAAAATACTTTCTTTTTTAGGTATCATTTTCACTTCGTTGAGAGTTTTATTAAAAGTTGAAATACATGATTTTAAAGGATCATTATCAATTTTTAAGTAATCTTTACTTTCAAGCAAAAGTTCTACTCTATTAATATAATCAGATTGATCTAAAATTACAATTTTGTTGCGTTTATCAGCTTTAGTATAAATTACATCCTTTTCTTTCAATGATTTAATAATCTGATAATTATAATTACTTTTAGGATGATTTTTATTTATATCTTTCAAAATTTTAGTGCATTTCATTTTAATCAAAGATTTATTAATGTCATTTAAATCTTGACTGGCAATTTCAATATCTGCAACAAAATCATCTATGTTTTTTGAAAAACTTACACAAGTTTTCATACCTTTATTTAGAAAATTTCTTTCTGTGGCAGATGATTTTTGGTCATTTAATCATGAAATTAATCCAGAAGTTAAATTATTAAAAGAATTAAGCGGTCCTATAGATTTAATGGTTTGGGAAAAAATTTTAAAAAACAGGAACCGTGTTATGAACTTCGAATTACCATCTATAGATTGTATTTATAAATTTTTGTTTTCAGAAAAAAATGAAAGATTGTAGCTTTGGTAACGAATGTGTTTGTATAGCTTTGAGAATGAGTTGGAGACAACTTGAAACCCTGGGTCAGTTTTGTGCAAAAAGAACTGCAACATTACTAAGATAAGAGGTTTTTAGTTTCTAATTTGTTCTTACTTTAGAATCTTGTTGCTTCACTGTTAATACCTTCAATTTTTCTTATTTAAATTATCACAGCAGTTCAACATTTCCTATGGCGTGATGTACAATGTTCATCACACCTTGAGATTTTGTAGAAGTTGGTACCTGCTGGGTGACTAAGAACCTGACAACCACAAGGGCCAGCAAATGACAAGCTTGGATCACTTAACGTGGTACACTGCAGAAGGGCATGACTTTTCGAAAGGAATCGTCACTGGTGATGAGTCGTGGGTGTACCACTACACACCCGAAACAAAGCTGGCATTCCTGGAGTGAAAACCAGCCATTTCCCCAGTAAAAAAAAAATCAAAGTAACTCAATTTGAAACGAAAGTGCTTGTAACTGTTCTGGGATATACATGGCGTTTTATTTGTGGATTTTGTTGAACATGGGACCACTGAATGCTGCAGCCTACATTGAAACTTTCAAATTGCAGTCTGTAAATGGCTATACTCCAACCAATTGGACTAAGATTAAGGTTCAGGATTTTTTTTGTTTTGTTCTCTTAACTATTAAATTTATTTTGTAAAAAATTATCTTGCGTTACTTTTCAATCTGCCCTCTTACAAAGTAGTTTGTCTTACTGAATGCTCAAAGTAATCTATTATCTAGACACTTAACACATCACTGAAACGCTGATTTACATATCTCTCCCATTTCCAAAATTTTTTACAAATTCTTGTATAATCAAATCCCTTAAATGCTGTAGGTGTGATGGTTTTGTATCGGAAATATTGTCTTTCAATATCCTAAACAATGAAGAATCAGTGCAGTCAAATTCAATTCAATTTCCACATCTATGAAGCAAACACTGTTCTGTAGACAAGTTGATTCATGATGTACACTTTTCACATTAACAATGCATGCAGAAATGATGCCAAGGCTCACATTGTCACATCTTAAAAACAAACGAAGTTTTACCATCACTCATTAAACCAACTTCATTGTGCACTGGCTTTGAGACTTTTCCAATGCAGGAAATGTTAATTAGCTCAGCTTTCACCAATGGACAGAAAATGCACAGCAATTAAATTACTTATGCCACACTATTTCCTCATTGTCAATGCCTCCACTTGCCGAATGCCAAGATGGTGGCTAGCCCACAAATGAATGATTGGTTCAAGTGCCTAAACCACAGGAATTAGCAATGCTGGAAGCAAATTCAGCAGCAAGGGATGCAAACCATATGGTTAGCATGTGCCAAGTCAGTAACTGTCCTATTCAACTGTGTATAGCAATTTATTTCTGTTATTGTAATGAGTACTTATTTTATGAAACTCTAGTGTGGAGAAATACAGAAATTATACAGGTTTTAAACTAAGAGTAATTGCATTCATGAAACAATGGTGATTGAGCTGCAGAAAGGGAATTTTTAGTGAGTGAGAAGCAAGAGATTGGCATAAAAATGAAAGTGCAACTAGAGTCTAAAAGCTATTCAAGGCACTTTGTGTGCCTCAAACCTTCCCTTGATATTGATACCAAGGTACTAGCATAGGTTTAATTGTGCAATAATGGAGGTTTCATATGGGATACTACAAATGAAGGTGCAAGCAATAGCAAAGCAACTCAGAATTTCAAGAGACCAGTTTAAAGCTAGTCACTGCTGAGTTATGTATTTTATGTGCAGATACAATCCTTGTACAAAAAGTACCACCATATGCCAAAGATTGCCAGCTGATTATATAGAAAAAATTGAGTTTCCATTGGTACATCACATGCATATGCTAGGAAACATTACTTAATGTCATCTGTTGGCAATTATCAGACACCAATGTTTGATACACCAAGCAGTGGAACAATTACGCAAAAGTGATCACCTATAGTTAGCTTGAGGACAACAGAATGAAAAACTTTGCTGTACTGCAATGCTTGCAATTACTGCTGACAGAGGAAAGTTGCCACCTTATATAATTTTAAAAATGAAAACCATGCCCAAAGGTGAATAGTTTCCTCCTGGGGTACACATTAGGGTGCAACAGAAGGGTTAGATGGACTTAAATTCCCAAGGTCATCAGGGGAATGAAGTGAACATAGAACACTAACAAAGCATGCCACTATTTCTGGTGCCTAACTTCTATTTTGCAATCTCTTTATGTATTGGTTAATAAGCCATACAAAGGCAACTTTCGTCTTTTTACAAGTGGATGATAAAGAGTGACCATGAAATGATTCGACATAGGATTAAATGTCCACCTTTAGGCCAAATTTCATGTAAAGTTTGAACTTTACATGTAGTGTATTGTTAGAAGTTTCAAGAAGATGGGGATTTTCCAATGCATTAGGGCAGCAAGAACTATAAACAATGGCATGGTGAGGATGCAAGGGGAGGACAATGCATCCTATATTGGCAGTGGAGGATCATCTGATACAGAACAGTTTGTCATGCAAGTTACCGTATTTTATCGCACAAGGCCCCCCCCCCCTCTCATATTTCCCACCCCTATGATTTTTTATCACTAAAAATTATTTACCTATTAAACATCGCATAATTCCCTCTCCTGTTTCGTTCTTATTGGAGCGGCCTTCAAATGACTTGATAATGGACAACAACCGATGCAGCAGTGCCTGTCAGGGACAACATTCTAAGTCAGTTTGTTACAAGTCGTCATATTGTTAAGAAGACTTTAAAAAAACTAGTATTTCTTGTGCCATTAATGGAAATGTGTTATCTGAGCCAGATACAAATGAGAAAAGTGATGATAGTGACGAAAGTGAGACTGCAGAATAGTCAGAGAAAAGAAACAATCAAACAATACATTGTAGGCCCAATGAAACCGTGGTATGTATCCAGTTCATTCACAAATTACTGTATACCTATATAACTTTTACATAATACTACATGGTTTTCCTTCCTTTCTGAATTCCTAGAAGCACCACTCGCGTAATTCCCTCCCCAGTGTTTTCAAGCAAATTTGAGAAAAAAAAAAGGGGGGGGGGGGGAATTACGCGATAAAACACGGTATTTTACAATATATACTGAATGTTCATGCATATATGTTTCAATAACGTTTACTTATTAGGTATCTATTTTAACTTTTTCCAGGCCAAATAACAGACCTGTTCAGTAGTCCAATGACACCAATTAAAAAGTACGTCATTCAACATTATTGTAGATGTTTTAGTTCAATATATCCTAAGTTTATATATAAATTAGAGTAGTTGTTTACATAGTGGTTTCAGCATCATGCAGTACTTTTGTTTCCCCCCTCTTTCCTTTCAACTATGAACACCGCAACGTGACTGTGCCTGAATGGACTTATGGGTCCAAGAGCAAGTCTACTGTAAACCAGTCACTAAGTTAACACAGCTGGTTTTAAATAATTTCTTTTTCACATAATGGTTGCACTGTATCTTTTTTAATTTAAATAGAAAACAAATGTGACGATTATACAATGTAATTTAAGATACCTTATTTCAAGATAATGGATATTAACGGAAGATAAAATATTTAAAACTGGAAAAGAAAAATAGAAAATGTTACTAAAGTATGAGTACTCATTTAGATACTATGATACATAAAACTCCATATTTTGTCAGCAATCAAATTGCATTGTTTAATAGAAACAGAAGAAAAATAGCCAAATAGCCTCTAGTATTCTCTAAGCCACTCAACTATGCTGATCCTTGCTGTGCATACAGAAATAAGCTAGAACTTCTATTTTTTCCCCCCAAATGATTTTTGAATTTTGTATATTCATCGAAACCAGCTTAGCTTAATTTTTTAAAACACTGAGTACTCAGACTTCTTAGTGGCAATTAGATTTGTTCTGGTATGCTAAGAATCACAAGGGTCACCTATGAAAGGGAAGAGTCCAGGGATTTTTGGAAGCTTAAGTTTTAGTTATCAGGAAAGTGAATAACTTGATATCTATTTAGGCTCTTCTGTCACCGCTGCCCATTACAGCTCAAATTCTGTGGAAATTATTGAACATGGAGCCCATTCACGTCGTGGTCCTAACTTTTACTCTAACAAAGGCAGTACATGTAAAACTCCACTACTTCATTTCACTTGTTACTGTTAATAAATTTACATACAGAGTGGAAGTTAAGTGATCACATTAATTTAAACCAGTGATACATCTAGCTATTTGGAACATTTTGTATCTGATGGTTTTGTCTCTGACCATTTCCTACAGAGATATTTTAGTTTTGTCAAAAACAAGCTGGCAACACTGCAGATTGTGTGGGTGTCACTTTCATTAGGTCAATACATAAACATGGGAGCATGGTGTCTCGCAAACAAATACCATGCCATGTCCTTCCATGTTTACTATGCGAGCGTAGGCCAATCAGAATCATTTCTTCCCCTGCAAGCATCTGACTTGTTTAATCCAAAAGCCGGTTCAATTCCAGACCAATCAACAATGTTGAGATGTTACTTCACATCTGAAAAAGCTATTCAGAATATCCCTTTAATTCTCTTAAGTGATTTTGAAACCCTGTGTGATGTCCCACATTTACTACCAAAGCTATGTCAGAAATAAGTTATTCTACAGATCTTACAAGTAAACTTATCTTCATACATCCTTGTGGAATTATACATACAATTGGGATCAAAAACATTGGCTAATCAAAGAACAAAATGCCAGACTTTTGCTTATAATGCTTATATGAAGCACATATTAGAAGGAATGTAATAAGTTCCCTTCCACCCGGTACATATGCAAGATGAATCACACCAAGTAATATAACTATATGAACCTCAAAAGCAGTAGAAGCTATTTTAATAGGTTCGTTCCAGAACAGTTATTGCTGTTTTGCACACTTCAAGACTGCCTTATGCACAAGCATTAATGGGGTTATCAGTTGGAGATCATGTGGTAAAGCTATGAAATGTTTAACATGACAGTCGGAAGTTAGCTGGAATGCGCGATTGCAGCAGATGAACATGTTAAGTTTACAGCATTTTCAGCAAGTCATTTTATGCATATACTCGAGCAATCAATAACTGTTGGAACAAAGCTAATATATAACACCGACATTAAGAAATGTCACAATTTCTATTCAGCAAAATTGTGTATTTAGGCAATGCACTCGATTAAAGAAACGGAACTGTCTTTGCTAAATTTTGGGCAAAAGTTTCCAACATTAAAATACTTTCAGTCCACCTAAAATTATGTGACAATTTTTTATTCCTGAATGTGCCTCCACAAGAAAAAATATCAAGTGACACTGTTATGGGGACATTATACAGAGAACACACAATTTAACATAACATATAGCTCTTTGTATGCCGAAAAACATACAAGTGCCATGACATGTATAAAACCACACCATTTAGTTCTAAATTTTAAAAGGATAACTAAATGTTAAGACTCACAGTAGTTTCACTTTAAGTTCAAAGCGAGTTGTCAAAACCACATACGGGAGTGCCTCATTGGCTAGTAGACAAACCACCTTTTCCTCCCCACTTAGCATATCATCTCTTCCTTTACGTAGTACAGCATGGTTCAGATCGCAACATTTTGTAATTATTCTTGTGCAGAGAAATTTAAGGAAAACATTGCAACAAATCAATTTATGAACATGTGTGTTCATTAAGATCTACCTATAATTAAACCATTATAGCAGAGGGTATGAGTATGTGCTGGTGCTGTAGTTTCCATTTTCTGGCATAAGTTGTCAGCATACTGCTTGCCATATGGTAAATGTACTGCAAAAATATTACAAGGCTGATTCAAATATAAATGGTAATCTTAATATTTATTCAAACATAAGCTACATCTTCAATTTTTTCTCCACATAGCCTCATGCTCTACACACTTGCCAACTTGGGGAAGCTTGAACATTCCTTGCTCAAAAGGGCACATTGTCAACCAATTGTGCACATGCTCTTCAATGTCTTTGAATCTTTCGACTCCAGCAATTCTTTCATGGGTGCAAACAAAGCAGGGGAGACAATTGTACCGAGTGTGGCCGAGGGTTTCCTTGTGCATGTCCTTCAATGTTTTCCTTACCAAATTTGTGGTATCAGGGTTAACGCTGTTAAGGACGATATGATGGCCATGTGTCGGTTTCAGGCAGTTTTTGCCAATATTAACTGGTAGTAATAACTAACATTGTACGTCAATCATGAAGTAGTAAAACTCCTCTGTAGGTTAAAAAAAAAAAAAGAGAGAAACATCCTTTCTTAGCCATTTCTTACTTGCAACTTTGGATTCTGGAGTGTAATAATTCTATCTCACTACATGTGACAACATACCTCAAAAAATCCTCCCCTTCTTGCTGTAACTGATTCAGAAGCCTCAGATCTCCAACCTGACTCATTTTCTTTTCAATTAACTTCCGAACCATCACACACTAACTTTCCCAATCCAAAATGTTCACTGATGTTATGAGCACTCCCAATGTTGATACCCACTTCTGACAACTTCAACAATGCACTAACAATCACCTTTGACAACATCTCTTGATGGCATGGATAATGACATCTGGGAGATACCTTGGGCATCAAGCATAATTTTCTACAACTTCGACTGCCACAGCCTTCGAGGGCTTACCCTTTGATTAAAAACTTCCATAAGGAGGCCAGCACAGAGCAAAACAGCTAACCAAACTGGTTACACTTCTTAACACACTGACCTTACACTCTCCCACTCCACCATACCACTTCGAACGGGTTGCTCAGTACACCAAGCTTAATTACCATTTATATTTAAATCACCGTTAAACTTTCAAGAGTCATAGCTGAGAACCCTCCATCACTGAAGAAACAAATGCAAAAAGAGAAGATAAGTCAAATGTTTTAAACAAACTCTGTGGAAAGTATCCACCCTTAACCCACGTGGTTTGCTGTTTGGCTATAATCAAACTTCACTGTTAGTGATGCAGAATTGTTGCTTGGGCTGTTTACATCACATGTTTTCTGTTGTACTTTCTATCCTACAGTGTAGTTCTTAACTCTGACTCAAAAGGTTTAAAGCAAACATGGTGTACTGTTAGTCATTAAATGAATGACTTCTAAAACAAGTTAAGAGAAGCTTAATCCAGCATCATTAATCACAGGGGAATAGTAGGTAGAGCTGCAGAACTGTTCAGGTACCACTTTTGTCTACTCTTAGTATCAAGTATTAGAAGCTTAGGATGCAAGCCAAAATATAGGAATAAGATATACAGAATGTTCAAAAGCTAAATGATTCCCATGCTGCAGAATGTGCCATATCTGCATGCTGTCTGGAGCAATTTCCTCTCGTGGGTACTTGGTACCTGTCACGTGATGATGCCATGTTCAATAGAGAACTACAATTAGGTTTGTTTACTTCTGCTTTGAACTTTAAGTGTAACAGGAGTAGGGGCATGAAGTTTAGTTGCATAAATCTACAATGGACAAATATTTTACGACTACACTACAACAGCAACATGATTTGTTTGGACACTTCAATACTTAACTCCAACAAAATCTGCTAGTGTTTGTGTTAGAATATTTAAAATAGATAAAATGCAAATCACAATTTAGAAATGAATTGGAATTTGAAACACTAAACATCACTAAGTAAAAAGGTACCTGATCATATTTTGAGGATGACATCTTCAGCAGGCATGCAACTGGTTCCTGGTGCTAGTGGCAATCTTAACTGTAGGGATATCTAGTGGTTGTATCTGTTGATGGAACAATTAACTTCCTAAGGTTGCTTGAAGGGAGCAAATAAAAATTAATGAAGTGACCTTTGTGCTTTAAAATGTGTTTTCCCCACATATTTGGTTCAGCTGGGAATCTGCAACTTCTAGTGAAGTGATGTTTGGTACAACCTCAATTGGTATAACAGAAATGGTTGGCTACTGCAGATTTTTCAATTTGTTTATACCTGCACTGAAAGAACACAGCCATAAGATACAAATAAATTGAAAACCTGCAGTACTGTATCACTTTTGGTCTACCAATCACAAGATTGCACCATACATTACAACAAACATCCCAACTGAACTCCAGTGGGAAAACATGCCTATTTTAAAGCACAAAGATTCCCTCATGAATTTTTACTTGCTGCCTCAGAAGTTTTGGAAGTTCATTCCACCAGTGGCAGTGCCGTGGCCGAGTGGTTAGACCATTTGCCTACCACCTATATGGCCTGGGTTCAATCCCAGGGACCCGCATGTGGAATTCATGTTGGACAAAGCAGCATTTGGGCAGGCTTTCTCTGGGTTCTCCAGTTTCCCCTGCCACTCATTCCACCAATTACTCCACCTTTCCAATCCTCCATTTCATCTGCATTTCATATCATCCTCTTCCTCACTATCATACCTGGTGCTTGGCTGACCACCCACTCCCAGGTCTTCACTCTGTCCAGTCCATAGGTTCGTCTGCTCCCCGACTGATGGGCCCTAGGCACTGGCTTGTAAGTCCTAAAGGGTTTAAGTCCAACATAAGGGGAGGGTAAACAGATGAAGTCATTCCACCAACTGATGCCACCACTACAGATGTCCCTACAGTTAAGATTGCCAATAGCATCAAACCAGTTGGATGCCTACCGATGGGTACAAGTCCTCAGAACATGTTCAGGTACTTAATGATATTTAGCATTTCAAACTCCCACTCATCTTTATAAACTATCACTTTCTAATACTCCTACTGAAATGTGTAAATCACAATTGGACTGCGATTAGCAACCGTGATCAAGCACCAAAATCACAAACAGATCTTTTCATAAACTTTATCCCTATTAAAGTTGTGTAATAGCTGTTTAAAACTGATATATAGCACATTGAAGCTATTGCTTGGTTATTTTTAGCTACACTAGAATACTTATCTGGAAACTGATGATAATCTCACTTTTCTGTTTTGGCACTTTAATCACTTTTGCTAATTGCAGTCCAGTTATGAAATTATAAACAAATCAAAATTATGAAATTGAACTCAAAAACTAAAAGCTATCATCTAAAAACAGTTGCATCTTTTTAGTACCTTTGGGAGTTCCTCTACCTATACACTATCACCAAGGTTAGAGTATTTGGATATAATTTTGCATAATCAACCCTTTTTATTTTCCATTACCATTTTCACTACACAAGGTCTGTCAGGTTCTCATTAATATGGACTTGTGGTTTATCAGAATTTCTGCTTATCTTACTTTTTGCTTCCCGAAGTACAACACACATTTGGAACAAAAGAAACTTGCATGCTATTTCAGAAAATCAGAGTACAGTACTGAGTTTAACAGGCAAAGGAGGCTTTTTTCTTCCTTTTGTTAGTGTCAAATTAAATTTGTATACTATATTTCATAGTTTGATTTCAAATTATCTGGATTACATCTGGTGCCACCTAATCTGAACAAACATGGTAACGGTGTACTTTTCCAAACTTTTTATACACATATGGGGCATTAAAAGTTTTCAGCTTTACTTAGATGTCATGGAGATTTATAGTTAACTATCATCCTTTAATTGGGGCACTGTAAAGTTTGATGCATAAGTGTGGTCACTTGATTGTGAAGCCAGTATACATTTTCCATAAAATTGATATAAATGTTGAGCTGTGATTGAAGTATTTTGTTTTGAAGGGTTTAACACTAACAGAAATACAAAGGAGTTAGACTTGACGCTAAAGGGTCCAGTTCTCTAAACTGAAATTTTTGCCTCCTCAGGGATTAGCTTTTCTTGCCAGTATTATTCAAAGCTGTGGAATGTGTTACTGATGGTAGTTTTCAAATGCATTATTGCTACAAATTGAATTAAGAATGATTTTAGCAACCAATATTAAACTGATTTAACACGAAGTTAATGCAAATTCTGTTTCATCGAACAATGTTAGTGTTAAACTCGATGTTAACATTAGCATACCCGTAAGTTAAGGCACTTACAACATGTTAAAGGTCTGAAAATGGCTGCTACAAACCAAGCTGCTTATGAAAGGTTGCTCTATTTGGCATTTAAGAACGCCATTTCAAACGGAAGGGGTGTGCACCATAATAAATTTGAAAACCTGCAAAAGCAGAGCTTTGAAAGTAATACAGACTTTCCAAAGTGGTTTTGAGAATTTTATACCAAATACCTATGTGTTAGGTTAGAATACGAGACTATGTTACTGGCACCTTTCATTAAATAGTAAATGTTGGAATTTTCAAAGCTACCATTTGTAAGTTTATTCGGAAGGTTTCCAAAGCACTTGCTTTATGCAACAAACATTTTTGTTGGGTTCTAGTTGATCCTTAATTGCTACACATTTTTGCACACAATTTCAACATAGTATAGTAGTTTGAACTATTTTAAATTCTCTTCGAATTTGACTACTTTGGTGCTGCATTATTGCATTCATAAAATTGCCACAATTGATTGAGATTGGGAGAAATTTTTTCAATTAGATTTTCCTCCAGGCTGCATTATCCTGCAAGTCTTAAGCTTTTTCACACATGATACTTCTATATAGAGGAAACAGCTTACTGGAATACCCCAAAAATCAACTAACATTTTTTCCCCCATTATGGTGCAGTCTGGTTATATTTGGTGATATTCCATCTGTTAGGTTGCATTAGTACCACTGTTTGTAAAATATAACTGGTAAAGCTACAGTAATAGTTGGTGTTATTTCATCAACTATATTGCTATTGAACCTGTTGCAGAGAGGCCCACCAATAGATTTCAAAACAAGATTCTGTTTAGACACTCTATTAATCTAGACGCCATTATATTGCTTGTGTTTGCATGACTGTTGTAGAGCAGTATATTCAAAGTTACTGCCGTATTTTTGTTTGCAAGACAGCAGTGCATCAAATATATATTACAATATTTAGCGTTCGGAAGTGATTTTATCCAAAGTATTGTTTCAGAACAAGATTTGAGTAGATTCAGCATATTGTGGTAACGATGCTCAACCATTATCGTTTGAAAGCATGTTACTTTAACCCTGTGACCTGAAGTTAGAATTAATGCTTTCATTGTGTACATCGGCAGTATTGCTTTTTGGAATGATGTCTGCAGTTTAGCATAAGGTTAGCCATATTGAAGTCTTGGGAACTGCCGATAAGCTGTTTCACCTATACTTAACGAGTTCTATAATTAATGATTAAAGCCCAAATTTCTAAGCACAATAAAATAGTAAAATAAGCACAAGAATGATTAAAATAAGCACCAAATTAAGCAAAAATGAATATATGCAACTAGTTTCATGGGACTTACATTATTGAAGGCTGTTACAGTACATAAGTCATCCTGAAATTGTCCTGTGTAAAAGCCCTACATCAATGAAAAATTATTTGCATACTGAAAATGCTTTGACATCTGATGACGTCACAGGTGCATGAGGAAAGCACTAGTTTTTCAGTGAATTCCTGTTCAATGTGTTTCTTTGCCAGAAAGCTTTTTAGAAATTTGACACAAAATTTGTAACCAGAATTTTTCTGTAGCACCTAAAGGAGTTTGTTAAATGCAATTTTTGCAACTCCATGTGTTGCAGATGACAATGTTACTGAAATTTCGTCAATCTGAGAAAGTGGATGTTCCAAGGAATTAGATAATTTGGGCTCACAGCTGCTTTAAAATTTCCGGTATTCTAGAGAAATACCATTCTTGCACAACACACTGCTGCTTGGAACTTGGGAAATCACCGTCCTTATCCATATTACAATATTTCAGGTGAGTTGACTACCTTATCTCGGCAAGTCTTTTCTCCTTGCAGTATTTTATAACACCTGGCTATATCCTAGCATTTCTTTCTTGTGCATCTAGCCGAGAAAACAGTGAATCATGATACATCACAGGTAACTGAAATATACTTTAAATGAATGTTTTTTGGGTAAAATATGCTGTTTTAATAGATCATAAGATAAAAGCATTTTCCTGCCAAATAAGGATAAATAAGCACATAGTTAAGTCATCTAGGTGTGCCTTACAAATTATAATCTTTTTGCTTATCCATAAGTGTGGAAAAAGTTTCATTTTGCTTAGAAATCTGGGCTTTATTAATGATTGTTGAATGAATTTCTTTGCATGTCAAGTCTTTCCATTCACATTGCAATTCTAACCTCAATCAGGAAAAATCACATGGCATGGACCTTTGTTATTGGCACAGACACCACTGCGATAAATAGAAGTGCATTGGGGCACATTCAGAAGCAGTATATGATGTTGTAAAATGATACAACCACCTGTGTTATATAAAGGACAGGCAAATATATAACAAAAGATACACATGACTCAGGTATTTATTAGACATGTTTTAACATTATGTAATGCATATGTGGATCACAAACTGCACATTGTCCAGAACTCCGATACAAATTAACTCTTTCCACATTCCAGGTGTTGCAAAATGATCTATGTCGTGAGGTAAGACATGAATAATTCTTGCACATAGGGGTAGCTGGTTTCCTTCTCTCCCTCTCTGCAATAGCTGAGAGGGGCAGAGTAGATGCATCAGTTTGCTGCGAAACAATACAACAGCATGCAGGTGAAACAACTGCAGTTCATATAAAAGTTGTTGGCACATGGCTATAGTTGCAAAATAGTTTTATTCGTCATAAGGCTAATTATACATTAGCAATATGCACTAAAGCTATGCTAGCGAACTTCACTCCGTGGACAGAAACATGAGGACTTCTGTGTATACATGTTTGCGCAACCTCCCCACCATCAGCCTTTCAGGTGAAGAGTGCCACTGTGCATTTAACGGAATTGCTCATGTCTCACCTCACGACCTATACAACCACCTTATCTCAATGCCAGTGTAGGAGACTTTGAGCACAACCTTCAAAACCTGATCACACATGCTGTCCAAGTTTCTGAAACATGAACACCTATTTACCCAACAATGAGGGCAGCTTTCAAATCTGTGATATTAGAATACTGTTTGCCAAAAGTATACACAGTGATCAGATGCCCCATGGGTTCAGATACATTGAACTTGCAGGGCAATCCATTACATGCACTCCATTCTGCAGAAACCATTCCCAGGTGGAGTTTGCAGTGTGAATACTAGCATTGTTATGCTGGAAAATTCCACATGAACTGCCGATTGCTCCCCAAAAGGTAAAAGACGAACATCCAGCAGATTTTGGTAGTCTGCTGCTTTCATTCGACCTATTGGGGAAACAAGGTTTGTTGTGCCACGGTAACCAAATCCAGACCAAACCATTAATGAACCTCCTTGCTGCTGTTTGGAAAATGTTCTTTCTGCAAATCATGCCAATAGCAGGATGCTCTATCTGACCCATCTAAACGTGTTTTTTTTTTCCATCATTGAACACTACTTGCTTCCATTGGGTTTTCAAGGTCACATGTTCCTTTAGCCAGGATATCTGTATTTTCCGGTACATATTAATAAGCTAAGGCTGCCATTTTTACTTTCTCTACTGGTAAGTATTGTATTCCACCCAAAAATTTGATGTCGAGATTTCACCAGAAATATTTTTTGAGACCCCCTAAATAAATAAAAAAGCATTTTTAGAAAAAGGTCCGTGTGTGTGTCTCAGCCAGTCTGTGGACAGCATAACTCGAAAACAAAAAGTCGGTTAAAAACTGAAGTTGGTATTTAAGTTTAATGTCTTTCAAGGATGCGACACGAAGCTTTTGAAGAAAATAGCCCCACACTAAGCTACCCTTTACATGGAAAATTTTTTGAAAATTTTGATTTTCTTGAAAATGGCACTAACAATTTTTATTAAAATGTTCTGGCTATAGCCCCTGTAGTTGTATTTACTCTGGACAACTTTAGCATAACTGGTAAACCATTAGAGATAGACCAAATCATACTCTACAGAAAATGTAGATCTTTCTAAAACACAATTTATGTCTCAATAAATTTTCTTGTAGGGTGAACCATTTCGGACACATTCTTTGCTATGTGTGCAAGTTTCGAAAAACTTGGCTTTCGTGAAATGGAACAATTTTTTTATATGTTAACTGTGCAAAGAGAACAGAATCTCAAAGCTTTAAACGATATGACTATCGCACAAAGCCTACTGTATTCTAATATTCCCCTTGATCGTACAAGGAAACAAGCAATAAGATAATTTCTGCAAATGTTTATCTCAACAAGAAGATATAGGAATAAGAGTTTGTAAGAATGGTTAGTACAAGAGTAGAGAAAGTCATGTGAGTGCAACACATCAGATTTTTTTTCTTATAAAACATGTTTTTACTATTCAGGATAGCATAAATTTCTGCATGCAAATGTCTGGATCTTGTGCCAAACTTCTCAGGAGGTTCCACCTGCACTTAATTGTTGCATTACATCTCACCTACGTGGATGTAAGTTTCCATGGCCTTCTAGAGGACTTCAAGCCATAATTCTTCCCAAGGTGCAAGAAGTTCATAACAGAAGGAGATCTGTGAATCCTTGCTATTTCTCTAAACAAACCTTCCTTGTTATAAGCAATTATTTGCTCTCTCCTCACCTGATAATGGAGGTTGACATCCCACTTTCTTGAATATTTCCTTACCCACTATTCATGTTGAATACTGGTGTGCAGCTATGTAAACAGTCAACTCAATGTACCTACACCCTCCACAGCTACTATCCTCGGTGGATAAAATGGGGGAGGTGTGTATGAAGCATGGTTGTATAATTTTGCAACAGTTGAATTGTCTCATGGTCAGGTTACTGTAAGGCAAAGGGGTCAAGTGCTTGTGGTTTGTCATGACTACAGGTATGTCAACTATGTTGCATTACATTTATCTATGCAAGCTCATTAGGTACTTATTTCGTGATACAGCTGGAAACTGGGTTGGTTGTAGCATTTTGCAGCACCTTACACTGGTCACTGGATTCACAAAAACTTCAGTTTTCATTGTTAACAATTCATTATAAAAGCTTTATGATATGCAAATGTTTTAACATTTGGTTAAACCTTTAAAAGTTGCTGAACTCGAGTACAGAGTATTTTTAACATCGGTTAGTCAAACTGGCCCTTAATGTTGGTCTTTAACTTTTCTTTCGGTTTTGTTACTTTGTTCCAATTTTTAAGCAACTTCCATCCATCATCTAGTTGTTTCAGTATATGCCATTACAAAATATGAAATGTGAACTTAAGCCATCATGTCTCTAAATTCTCTTGACTTACTACCAGGTAGACAAGACACGGATTGGAAGGAGCCCAAGAACCTTCGGGTGTCTCATCAGAAGAGGAATCTTAAATTAGGACAGGGTGGCAATTTGATTTTGATTTCGGTATGCTTTCATACAAGGAAAACAGTCCCCGACTATTCCATTTAATCTGTGCAAATCCAGCACTTCTTCACTCTTCTGGTTTAAATCTTTTGTTTTACTTGAGGAAATAAGTGTGTGGAAGATTGACTCATGTGAATGCTATTTGCAATCGCAGATCAGTACAATGCCTAACAATTGTAGGAACCTGCCTACAACTTTGGCTAACTTCTGAAGCACAAACTGATCTTGTTCTCACAAGCAGCCTAACATTATTTGACCAACTGTACAATAGTTGTGTATTAAACACTAATATGCTTTTAATTGCAATATGTAATAAACATTCATCTAAGATCTACACAAAAATGTTATGCATCTTTAGTATTTAGTGTAAGATGTTAGTGTTAAGGAGTTAAATACTCATGCATGCTTCCAATGAAATGTCATACAATCAGGATTGCTTTGGAGGCCAGCCAGAGAATGTTATTTAACCTTCATTTTTAACTTACATATACTCGTGTGAATATGAGCAAT
The DNA here is from genome assembly GCA_030765045.1 of Tenodera sinensis. Lineage (NCBI taxonomy): Eukaryota > Metazoa > Arthropoda > Insecta > Mantodea > Mantidae > Tenodera > Tenodera sinensis. The sequence goes on from CM060964.1 coordinate 306,549,716, forward strand.
TTCTACAGTTGTACACAATCTAAAATTCAAACAGGAAAAAAAAAAAAAAAAGTGGCTAGCATACCAACATACAAATAATTTTAACTAAGAACATAATTTGCTAAAATTTAAAAATTACTGACCACCACAAAATATCTTAGAAAAAAACTACAAGATAAGCTACGACCACATTTACTTACTATTTGTAAACAAAAAACCCACAACATCACTTTTTTCCCCAAATCATTTCAAGTGACTGTCCCTGTGGAAGCAGTACTATCTGAAGAGCATATGATGAGGGTTAGTACTGACATTTTTCTCACGTGGGGAGACTGCAAAGAAGTACACTTAGCCTAATGTCTTTGGGATGCAGTCCAGGAATTATATGACTTCAGTAGTGGCTGCCAACTCAAATCCTGAGGGGGTGGAGGCAGAATAGCAGTTGTGCAGCTATCCTTGGCCCACATTTGAGCTATCATGCCTGATGTCTGGTTATATTTTGATGCACACTGAAATTAGCATCAAGGCATAGGACATTCTGCTCTCCATATAGTTAAATATGGACAGTTCCAAGTTCTGATGCAAGTTCGCTTCAAATTTAAAAAATGCCAAAAGTAATTTTAGGACAGTTTTCAACAAAACATTGCATAATTTATTTTTGAACATTTGTTAACAGTATTAAAACCAGGTACAAGATTTTAAATATGTTAAATGTACAAGAGGAAATTAAGATATAACCTAGTTATGGTACAGCACCAGAACAGGAACAAACATTTGTGACAAGGGGATGTGCCTGTTGCAAGTTTATTATCTACAATTTAATAAAATAGGACAGCAATTGCAGAAACTGTTGATCAGGCACTTACAGCGATGTAATTCCACGAGTTGTGCAAGCTGCAGGAACAAATACAGTAACATGCCCAAGCTTATAGCAAAAACAGTTACCGTTTCTCGCACCTTGGTCTTTGTTGGCAGTAGGTTCTGGACCCTGGACAGGATTAACCAACTCACTTGGCTGTTTCGTTAACGAACGAGGGTGCAAACCCAAACCTGGAGCTACAGCACTGGGTAGTCCTGTCATGGCCCCCATTGCACCATATGTTGAATACTGTGATAACCCTGGACCCATGGGCCCAAGAACTGGATGTGAAAATCCTGCCCCCTGATGGTATGCAGTTGACCCAATGGATGGTGGAACCGACAACTGTAAGCAAAAACAAGATTCCCAGCATTAACAGAACTTTATAGGTTCAAACTCCTCCAAGAATGTCAAAAATACCTGTTTCCTAAACAATAAGTATGCAATATGCAGCATCTAAAATACAAATGAAAATCAAATGACAGCCAGCTCAAGGGTGGAACCCAAATTAAATCATGGGTTATATTTTCAACATTCTTGCACTGCACTATGATATTCAAAGGGTTAAATTTATGATCTGCAAAACCAAAGGTCTCATAAACACATTACTACCAGAAATGCATTAAGTGCTTCAACACCATTGCACCGATTTTGATCAACTTTGGCACAGATAATCTTTGACAAGACTAAAACTGTCTTGCTTACTCTATTTCACACAATTTAATTTTCTATAATGCCTACAGAAGCTTGCAAGATCAGGCATACCTTTTAATAAGATTTTGTCCACATAATTATGTTTTTACAGCCTCACAGAATAAAGGAACAGCAAGTTCATCTAATATTCTTTAATCTCTTGATATCCATCATGGAGTAATAAGTCAAATTTGGTATTTTGATTTAAATTTCTTGTCCATGCTTAATTTACCGAGAATAAACAAGGTTATATACGTTACTTATTTCTTCACAGTGAGCTTATCTCTATAAATAATGACAAGCTAGATGGAATGCAATATCTGGAAGTTTCTAAGCTACATTAATGGGAAATCACAAACTGGTATTTGTGGTTATTCAACACTGCATTCAGATAGTATGTTTTCAGTACGTGTGCACATGCTTGTGTCTATGGTGTCCCAAGAGTTTTAATTAACTTCAAGTGTCTTGGTAATATTTTTTAAATGCTTCAAAGAAATGCAAGGCTAAGCACAACCCAAGGCTAAATGTTGTGGGGATAAACCATCAAACCACAGGCAATGCCCAGGTAATTAATGAATCTTATCTGCATGAATTTCTATAGAATGCCAAATAAAGCACATCTTGGAAAAGCTATTGTACCCGTGTCAAATTTTGTCTGAAAGCCATTAGCAGATGACTATCATGTAGGGTACAATGCCTTGGTTAGTGTATATATTAACAGATGACATGGTTCTGTGTTATCAATTTCTAGCCAGTGTTATGTTAGGACACCTAAGACTGTACATGAATGCGATGACAAGTGTCCTATGTTATCACAGAAGCAACATCTACTCCTACCATCAATATTTATAACATTTCAACTCTCCACTTTTACAAACTGACATAATAGCTGAGCTCACATTAATCGTTTTAAGAGTCCTGGGATCTCATTAGGAAGTTAAGCTACACTTGACTACTATAAATTCAGTTACACAACTATTGAATGTGTAATGGAATTAAGAGTAATACCGTTGGTTAATATAGAAGAAATAATTATAGGCTTGGGAACAGCCAGAGGGGGTATGTCCTGAGGGTAGAATGGCTGAAATATGCAGCAGTAGCCGGTGGGTATATAAGACGGAAGGGCAGTTCAAGCTTCGGCATTAATAAGGTATTAGTTCGGCACCAGTCTTCGGCTCAAGTTCTGCTTACCTTGAGTACACAGAGAATTAACCTGATTTGAGTCGACTAGTATTTGTGGTGACCTAAGGGATCTTTCATCTTGCCAAACCAGCAGTTCGAAGACAGTTGATTTAATGGAGTCCAAGGAACCAGCAGGTACTCCCAATGGTATTAAGGAACTCTACCAAGTAATCAGCGAGAGAGTAATTCCATTTTCCGTCATGGTATAGGAGCATTCAGGGGGTTGTGGTAAGCTGGTGAAAAATTTTATATAGTGAAGGTAAAGTTTAAATGTGATAGTGAAAGTCAAGTTTTAATGTTATATGCAGTAAGGACAAGTTTTATAGGTGATATGGGAAAGGAAAATGATCATTAACTGTCAAGAATTGTAACAATCAAGAGCTGTTAACGCCAGGAAAAATTTATTAACAGGACTTTTAATTACTTATAAGAAACAGGAACCCTAATGTGAGAGATTGTTAAAGCAGTGAAGGTTGTAATGTTTGAATTGTGTATATGATTTTTGTGGTTTCCCGTACTGATAATTTCACCAGGTTTAATGTAATGTTAGCAAGGTTTTACTTGGCATATTTCTATAAACCTTTTAAACTACTTTAATAAATTGTTAGTTATGCACGTGTTGTTTAATGTGAACTTGCTCTATCCTGAAGATCCGGCAGACAGGAATTAGTTGAAAGGGGCAGATATTTAGAAAGGCAATTTAACAGCTCATAGTACACAGCACAGTTTTAAAATGAAGTTAAGCAAAGTGGCGCATATGAATGACAACCAAATTTGTGCTGGTTATACTCTTGTGCTTCTGCAATTATAAAAATAAGTTACGCAAGTAATTTGTGACATCCTGTTTAACTCAAATCTTTAATTCATACTTCACTGTAGTTTCCTCATGTGGTATTTATAGTTCAACACTGATTTTGCTCAGGTGCTTTCTTTGTATCCCCCCCACTCTAATGTATTCTAAGAGTTTTAGTAAACTTTGTTTAAAAGTATTGAGTAATTATTTCTAAAGATCCCCAAAGAAATGCAAGGCTATTGGGCAAGTGCAACCCAACACAAAGTTGTAGCGATAAACCAAACCATGGGCAACACCAGGTATTTAAAACATCAGCTATGTGCCTGAACTTTTGTAGATATTACTTCAGCAGAACAAAGTATTTACATCAGAATATTGACTATATGAAAGGAGATAATTTAATCCTGCAACTGGCACTGCATTAATAGATTTTGTAAAGACAACCTACAAAAAAATACAGAATGTGTGCTTGGTATTGAATGATTGCTATTTAACTAAATTGGCAAAACATGTAGGCAAATAAATAGGAAAAGGACAAGAATTATGAGCTCTGGTATGTCACCAACACTTCAATGTTAAGGAATCTTTATAAAAAAAATCTTTACATTAACCACCATTAAATGTTTGCCTAGAAACTGATTCAGTTAGGCAACATGAACATTTTTGCATATATGATGCAAAAATAAAACTTGTAAACTTTGCCTTTACATAATCATGGTCCCAACACCTGGGACCCTAGTTTTGAACTACGAGGGCCTCAAAAACTAACCTCCCTTGTCATATAAGAAGTGGGGATAGCACCACCATTTTTACATCGGCATGCAGCGTAATTCAATGCATGTCCAGTAGCCCTGGCAAGGACATTGCACTGCTACGTATTTGCTCATCATGAATCCTACACTCAAAAATTCCACCAAATATGAGGTGCTTGGTCTTATAAGACTTCTTTATGAAAAAAACTGAGGTTGAAGAGATCACTCAGTGCAAAGCTGTAATGGGGGATGGTCAAATTAGCCAATTTAAATTTATTGAGAGGTTCTGGAGTTTCTCAAGCACTCAGAAGTCAATCATTGTCGTGCAAAAGCACAACACTGGCCGTCAGCATACCACAACAGTTTTGAACTGCTTGTCGAAGTTTTACTTCCTGCACTACCTGATAGTTTCTGGACTGCCCTTGTCTATAAAATTCAATGAGAATTAAGTGAATCTTCACAGGAAACTTGAAATATATTTTATTTCTCATGCTGGCATCTCAAACATGGTATTTTGATCAAAATCCTTCAGAGCCCCTCGAGAAAATGAAAATTTTTACATGGAAACAGCTGTTCGTGATGAAAGGACCTCATTGAAAATGTTTACTTAGTCAAACAGTATAACTCAAATATGAAATATGACCATTATAAGCTGCATCTCACCTATGTCAGGAATCAGCAGGTGGGCAAGACTAGTGTGTTGAAGTAGGGAGCAGCAGGTACCCAGTGCAATGACAATCTGTGCAAGAGAGCAGTGGTGTGCCTAGGTGATACTTATAAAGTATCAGAAAGAAGCAGAAACTGCAGAGCTGTTTACTACAGGAGCATGTTATGATATGCACAGCACATGCATACAGATTCAAAAGGAGGTGCATTCATTATAGATACCAAGAACACAGTAAATTGCCAGGCATGTGGGATAACCTGATACATTAGGCAATTATGACTACCAATGTAATACACAAGATATACCAAACACAATTTTTTATAGTTAAGTATACTGGCACTTTAAATCATGTCACTTCATTCCAGTGCATTGTATCTATTTGTATTTTAATGCAGAGTGCACACTATAAAACAGCCACCTTGCAGTAAACATAAGGATTGCAGTGCTGTGATAGCAAGGTCAATATGCTTTGATGCCTTGTCGGGTAATACTCATCAGTTTATATTGCAATGCAGAAATGGACTTAAAACAAGTCCTTTTATAAGCAGTGGACCATATGTCAATTTAGTACAGCCATAAAATGTGTACATACACTCGTGAGATGTAATGAAATATTTTAGGTTAGATGAATAGCAATACACAATTGAGTTAACACAAAATTGGCATATCAAGAATAAAAGCACTCAAATCTCTCATGGTCAGGTCTTTTAAAAGTTTCAGCTGTTCATCTAATGTAATTTGTGACCACATGACTTGCTTTGTAATAACTTTCTTTTTCCTGTAATATGTTGCATGCTCATTAGCGATAGATACAGAATATTTATTCAGCCACAGACTATCAGGTGGAGTTTCAACTTCCCTGTGCATGTTCAATGTTCATGGGCCTTTATGGTACTAGTGAACTCTTAGAACACAATCCAATCATCTGCTCACTCAATTCACTGCACTGTGCCATTACGACACCTGTCGTACCACTGCTGCAGAGCTAACTGTTGTTGTTGTAGTGTTTAACGCCCGCTTTTACTACTACGGCACCGCAGGCGGTGACACTGATGATACATGAAGATGGAGCACCGGTGGAATGAAATGGCGGGGGAAACTGGAGTACCCGGAGAAAACCCGCCCTGACGCCGCTTCGTCCACCACGAATACCACATGCGGGTCCCTGGGATCGAACCCGGGCCGCCTAGGTGGTAGGCGAGCGCACTAACCGCTCGGCCACGGCGCCGCCACAGAGCTAACTGTCCTGCTTACCCTGTGCAGACACCAGAGTAGCAGTGGGCACCCATACATCTGAAGCTCAAAAATGGATTGGAAAGCTGGTGTGGGAGTATATGGGCACAAATTGCCGTATCAAAAGCCCTTGGTAATATCCCACCATATTTCAAGCAGAAAATCGTGCAATAGAAATCTGTGCCCATGTTAATGTCAAAGGCTTTCACAGCACCAGAATTTATATTTTATCAGACAGCCAAAGAACATTAAAGGCTCTCAGGGCATACAATGTCAAAGCTTTTCTGGGACAGCCTATAAACACTAAACCAGCTGGCAAATAGGAACACTAACTTTAATGTGGGTGACAGGACAAAAGTATTGAAAGCAATGAAATTGCTGATCAAGCTGTGGAGGATGTTAACTATTCTGTTCAACAATAAACATGTGGAAATTCTGGACAGTTTAATTAGGGATGAGGAAGCAATGAGACAAGTTAGAATGAAAAGAAATAAAGCTACTGGCCTACTATTCGCTGATCTGGTAGTAGGATCATTACAGTAAATGGTCTGAAGCAAGCGTTGCAGGAGGTAGAGAAATACTGCAATGAATGGAACTGTAAATCAGAAGAAAACACAAATGGTATTTAAGAAGGGAGCAAAATTGAGTAAATATGAAAAGTGGAAAAAGGGAAATAAGGAGTATAAAGTAGTACAAGAATGTATCTATTTAGAAGTAAAACTAGATGGGAGTGGGTGCTGGGAAGAACAAAAGAAATTAGCTATGACAAAGGAGAAAGGAGCTATGTCAGCAATAACAAGTACAGAGTACGAAATATTGGGGTCAAATGGTTGGAAAAAATTTATGTGGTAGAACCAAAAATGCTTTATGGTATAAAAATATGGGGACCAAATGAGGGGAGGAAACCACAGATACAGTTCATAGGATGTTTTGCAGGGAAGTGTTGGGTCTTCCAAGTGCGGTGGCAAGAGAAGTAGCGCAGATGGAGATGGGAAGGGTGTCAAGGAAGGGTATGATTATAGAAAGAGCTCTGAAATTTTGGTACAGGATTTTGAATTTGGATAAATATAATTTGAGGCAGTGTGTAAAATACCAGGAAAAGAGTCTTAGGGAATCTGGATGGACGAGTAGATTCGAAAGAACCTAGAAGTAAATGGGATGGGGGACTACTGGAGGAGAGGGGACAATAACAAATTCTGGAAAATAATAAAGAGGTTTGAAGACATAGAAATCCAAAAACAATTTAGTGGTATAATGGAAAAAAGGTCCCTGGTAGATTACAAATCAATGAAGGAAACATGGGAAAGGGAAACGTTGATAAGGTAAACAATGAACAAAGGGAGGCAATAGCATGGCTAAGAACTGGTGTTTGGAGGTTGAGAGGACTAAGAAAGGGTATCCCTCAGTGTCCTATCTGCGGAGGGAAGGAAGATCTGGAGCACATAGTCGGAGTGCCAAGGAACGGAGGTATGGAGGAAAGAATTTCTGGGGCAGAAATGGGAGAAGGGAGATACGATAACAGCATTTAACAGGATTTTTAGAAAGGTCAGGAACTTAGGTCAGTTTTTAAGCAGAGTTAAGAAAAAATGGAATTGGCCTGTACATAGAACAGAATTAAAAATGTTGTGTTAGTTATAGAGAAGCAAAATGTATGTGTAAGAAATTATGTTGTGTGGATATAACAGGCTAAGAGCCTGGGCTGAATGTCATATTCAAGTATGTATTAATTTAAAGTAAATAAAAATAAACTATTCTGTTTAATAGCCTAGAACCATTGTGGCACACCAGATTAACCAGATGAAAAGTCTGGGAGTGCAAAAGAATTTATGGGGATGAGGTTCCAAAGCTAAATCATGCTAAGGAGTCCATAGAATTCAGCTAGATCACAAGAATCCTCCCATTCAAGAAACAGGAACCGACGATACTAAATGGCCTCACTGAAGATTACCCTCAGGGATCATCTCTGTAAAATGAGATGACAAATATGAATAAATGTCCTGTCAAGGAAAGGAAACGGCAAGCAACTGTCCAGGGATAGGTCTTTTAGTCTGCCTTTCCTAACCCACTAGAGTGCCTCAGTACCACCCAGAAAAATTTTAGGCTTTATTAATTAAAGCTGGGAAAGTATAGCTTAAGGTTCCTCACAATTTATTAAGGTCATAATGAGAAGCGAACAGGGCTTAAATGACCCAGCAATAATCTAACCTACGATATTGCAAGAATAACTTGAAGAGTAGAGGCAGTCAATGTAACAATTTTTTTATCTAATATTAAAATGGGAGTAATTCTGAAAAATATAAGCCCCTAAAAATTCCTTATAAATTTATTGCACAACCTTCCCAAGAGTATTTCAAATATAAGAAAATTAAACCACATTTTGGTAGCAACCTATCCAAGTTCTTTACCTCAATATAAAAGCCTGAACATAATGGGGGTTATTTTGGTCAAATAAAATCTGGTACACGCGTATCATTTCTGATCAGTTCATTTTAAAAGGCTGCATTTGCCCTTCTACATTGATTTTGGGTATTCCTTGATACTAAATTTCACTGTAATTTTTGGACATTTCTGATGATAGGAGCCTGAAATAGACAGTGTTGTTTCTTTCTGCACAATTTATTGCCATTGGAAGTCTATTGCAAACCACTCTTGCAGTATGTATTGCTTCCTCACACTATGAAAGTGAAGAGTTCAGTATTGTATTTAGTAATGATAGTGGAGCTCATACATCCAACTGCCAAGGTCATTGGCACCTTGAATATTTAGTGCTGTAGTTCAATTCTTGGGAATTTTAGTACTCCAATGTCCAGTATTAACTATGTTATAAAGTTTGAGCATATGCGTATACTAGGATTTTAATTCAGGCAATATTCAGGGGCTAAAATGTCCATTGTTTTGTTAAAAATAACTACCATACCTAAATGAATACTTCGTTTGACACCTCACTACCCTGTCCTTCAATTTCTTAGAATTTTCTCTTAAGAGAGGCTTATTTTTAAATTATACCACATGCACTATGACTCACAAAATACAATGGCAGCTGATACTGGCTATTCTTTTTCCTATTGTGCAAACAAATTGCAAGGTTGCAAATGACATGTCACCAGCTTTACAGCATGATTTCACAGCCAGTTTAACTATACAATACTGCAAGGCATGGCAAGCCTCTGATTGGATATTGTGTTTAGCCACCCACCAGTAAATTTTGCAACAGCCATAAAACGTACCAACTAATACTGAGAGAAACCATTTTAATTGGGGAATTCAAATTCTCTCCAGAAGAGAAAATTGCCTACATTATTCACTTGGCACTTAACACTTTCTACTAGCTTCCCTCAAAGCTTGAATTGGTATACAATTGACATTTCAAAAATACTCCACTTGCACAATGTGAAGATGCAAGTTTAGGTCACAAAGCCTTGTGTAGTTTCTTGCAACCTTTTTGTTTATCAAACATTTAATGTTGATTTGACACATGTGGCTTCCAAATAATTGCTCTTTTTTTGGTATACTGTTCCAGCTGCACATTCACTCCCACATTCATTACTTCCAGATTAGAATACAAGGAATTAAATAATTCCTCTGCATCCAGCCTAAAATTCAACTCAGAGCCAAACTTCTATGAACCCCCAAGATGGATTAAATGCCATTCAAATGCAATAAGTCAATTTAGCACTCTTGGCATTGCCAAAAATTTCCCAAGGCCATTCTGCACGATGGCAATTTATGCCTTCTGTACCCATTGCTGTACATCAGGGGAAGACGGGTAACACTGCTGTGACGTCAGCCCACTGAGCACACATGCTCCCAGAGCAAGCCAGTTGAACGTGTGACGTCACAGCGGGCAACAGGAAATGGGATACAGGACATCGTAATCTTAATGCTGACTGTTTCAATTACGGAATAGTCACAGATTATAAATAATTATATTTCGGCTTTATGCCATATCTATATAATTATAGTTTATGTGAACAGTCATGTTATAATGCCCATAGAACAGAAATATAACTATTTTGCCTGAGCAAGAGGAGAGCTATACAGAACAATTAGGTGGACATTTTCCGACATTTGCCGTTTCGCTGTTCTTTAACTAGTTTGTCAATGTTAGGGCGTAATGTACGGCACATTTGTAACCGAAGACTGCATGTTAGATTGTGATCTGACAATATGCTTCGGGATTTTGACTTAGAAAAGTTCATAACCGAAAATAATTGTTCGCACACATACGTAGAACCAAACATACATAATATCCGTGCAACAAGGGCATATAACCTCAGAAATCTGGTTTGAGGAACATTCTTATAACAATCAGCCAAGTCTTCCTTGTGTTTATATTTGTCCTTCAGCAAATCGTCACTCTGTAAATTTATCAATTCAATTTGCAACCTGCTAAAAACATTAACATCCAATGAATACAGGTCGCAAAGACCTGAAACGTAGTTTCTATATCTTGAAGCCTGGTCTCAAACTGGGGTGAAACACAGGGAACTGAACACATGCGCCACTGATCTAGGCTGCATAGCAATACACTGCTCTCGCGTGACGTCACACGAACGTACAAGCTGGCTCTTCGTTTAAATACGTCACACGGCCCGAAGTTGTCTTCCCCTGCTGCACATTAAAATACCTATGAAAATAGGTTGAGATCACTTTAGTATGGTCCCCAATAGTGTCATCTAGAGATCTACAAGATATTGGCATGTTGATGGGTATGCAGGAGGCTTTGCACAATATTAATGCTTCCTTTAACTATAGAGTAGCCAAAATGCAGATAAACATTTCATCTAACTAGTAGAAATCCAGCTCTTACAACCCCAAGATAAGAAAACTTCCAACACAACCCACTAGTTGATCAAGAAGTATTGCTTTCACCTCTTTATATAAAGTTTGGTTAAGCAAAAATCTTTCTAAAAGCCCTTAGACGTTCAAGAGTATACCAGTATCTGAGTAAAAGATGCTGCCATATATCGACTGCTGAACTACAAGGTGTCAGTAGGTCCACAGGTTAGGGACCTATTGCAGGATCTAACATTTGAAGAAAATTTGGCCAAGAGAAGTGAAAAGCCTCAAAGGGTTGTGTATGAACTACTTAGGGAAGGCAATGTCTCCAGACTACAGACTGGGCACTCAGGAATTTCTGAATATATGTAAAATAAATGTTACCAGGGCTTCTTCAATAAATTCATGCCAGATTGTTGGATGCTATGTAGTAATGGCTTAAAAAAAAAGGCAGCATATAGAATCATCTGCCAAGCAGCTAACCAAGTTCAGTTGACTGAATATTCCCCTGGTCAATTAAGGCAATGTATCAATGGAATTTGGCAAAAATTGCTAAACATTTTTATTTTTTGCATTTTTATTATGCTTATACTCTTGTACTTTAATGGCACCACCTTTTCATTTCCTCAATAGTGGCCATTTTTTAAGTTCCAGAAGGACATCTAAATGTCCTAGTGCAGGTGGATGTTCAGTATCTACAATGCCTTCTAAACCATGGCCTACAAGCCCGAAAAAACTAAACATACCTGATAAGACACCAGCCGTGAAAGCCTAAATTTATACCTATCATTACAACTTTCAAATGCAATTTTTCATTGACTTTGAATTTACCAGCCATTTCTTTTGCAGGAAATTTTGCTTCAGAGGAGAGTTGGCTGTGTTGAAATGAATTCAACATATAAAGCTGAAATGCCATGAATCTGAATGTTTGGCTTGTACACAAATGCAGACAGTGTTCTGTAATTCTGTAATCTTGCCAGGTTATTTCAGTGTTCCAGGTATATATTAGGCATGGTTTAGGTCCTTAATAGCTTTTAAGGACATTAATTTATAGCAAAGCAATAATAAGATGTAGTTTGGTGTACAAATTAGTGAAACTGCATAGTGTAGATGTTAGATAAGAACAATGCATCTCTAAATTTTTTGAACAATGGGAAGGCAAAGGGACAGCTTTCATATTAAGAAACAACTTTTATTATCTATTAGCTTGAAATTTTCAGGAGAGCTTCAGATATCAAGATATTAAAATTTGTCATACACCAGTTAAATATTAAATAATTGAGCTGAAATTAAACTTTTTCATTTAACCCCGCAGTGATCACTATGGGCCTGGGAGACCCTATGTTCATTTAAACGTTCTAGTTTTCAAACTAACACTTATGAAATCGCCTGACTCAGACATCTAATATTACACCTTACTCAACTGTTTGGCAGAGCAACAACCTTATCTATTTCTTTAGCTCCAAGAATGACTAGTCGGCACTTGTCTCGCACAGGTCAACTAAACTTTGCACGCCCACTCATTACATATTACTGTTTTTCCTAGTTATGCAATATCTGTGATTGCAAGTAGATGTTACTTCTCAAAAACAGGAATAAAAGGTATGATTTACAAAATTCCAAGAACTTGGAAGTGCATCTACCTTGTGATTTATTGCAAAATCCGCTGCACTATACCACTCCCACTGCCACAACCTTTATTAGTCGGCTCACCCTCTCAACATGTTATCCAAGGCTGGCAAGAATTTTATTGCAGGCGAGGTAACCACTATTTTGACAAGGGGCTTAAAATAGGATTTCTTTGAAAGGTCTTTGTTAACACGTTCATGGAACAACTGAGTGACAATTACAAGCCATCCGAATGGTGCCTTCATTGATTCAATGTTTAAAGTTTTATTATATAATGTTAACTCTTATCCTTCCGTCCCTTAGCTCATGCTGTCCAGATGAAAGAAACATGACAATTTGAAGAAGTTTTGAAAGCTATAAACTATGCAAAGTATGAATGGCAAATCTGTGGAGATTTGAAGGTCGTAGGGTTACTCCTGGGAATGCAGAGAGGTTTCACCAAGTTTTGCTATTTTATATGTGAGTGGGACAGTCGGGCAAAGGAGTGTAAGGAGTGCTTTAATACCGGGTGAAAAAAGTTAAGTATTAGTTAAAGACAAAATTTTGCTACTGGTGCTTCACATTAAGTTAGGCTTAATGAAAAATTTTGTAAAGGCTTTGAACAGAGAGTAGGGGTTTTCAGTTTTTGAAAGAAAGGTTTCCAAGAATAAGCACAGCAAAATTAAAAGGTATTTTACTGGCCCACAAATATGCAAATTGATGGAAGACAGTGTTGGTGATGAGCAAGGAGGACAGTTTCATCAGGATATAAGTGCCATGGAAAAGCGATACAGCAGAAAAGTGGTCACCTAGTATGTTGGCAGCTCATAAGGGAGGTTCCTGATGTCAACTACAAGTGGAAGTCTTCAAGCTTTTTTTAAAAAAGTGAGTAAAATTAATATTTAAGTTTTTGCATGAAAGTTACCTAAATATGGATTGTTAGTTCACTTTAACTGTAATTTATGGATTCTGCACAACTTTCTCATTATAATGATGAGCTATATGAAATTATGTCACCTCAGGATTGATTACAATATTTTAATTGCATCTATTGTATGTTATTTTTGAAAACACATTGATACCGATTTCTCCAACAACAAAAAAACGGTATGTGAGAAAATTTTGGATTTCAGATTTGAGTTTAGCATAGCTAATATGTACAGTCACCTATTTTCGTTCAAGTGCAAAAACAAATGTTGAAATTTGTTCAGTGTAATTGTTCTGGGACTTTTAGCACTACCTTGAAAGTTCACGGTATCATTCAACTTTATCGATTGTGTGTTGGCACATTTTTTACTTCTACATAGAGATCTTGTGTTGTATGCCAAATGATTTATCAAAATCCATCTATCTCTTGCACATCTGGGGACTTTGGGTTTCTGCCCAGATGTCACATGGCACTCCATCCATGTGCTTTTGCTAATCTTTGAGAACTTTGGAAACAGAACATGTGGTAACACCAATTGCTTTGACTATTTCATTTACTCTCCTCAGACTTTAGTGAAATTGGGTAAACATACTTTCTTCCTTCATCTCTGCCTCTTGCTTCATGTAGTCGTGGACATTTGCAGTAATTTTCCTGCTCTGACTATGCAATACTTTGCCATTTAACTTTGAGAATGTAGGAGCCATTATAGCCACAAATGGAATATAAGCACCAATACTGCTCTTTGACAACTCAACACATGGAAGACTTTCAATGCAGACCATACAAAGTGCAAGCTATTAGTAAGCACAAAGGTATCGCTAACACATAAGGTAAGCAACAATAAATCCCTAGACTCAGCTGGATTGAGTCAGAGCTACAATGCAGAAGTTTATAGCCAGTTATATTTAGACTTTTTGTTTTCTGGTTATGCTGTTATTGATTCCAAGGTTTTAGGTTGAAACCTGGCCCAGACGAATGGCTTAAATGTACATAAAAGCAACAGCCCATGTCAGTAATTTACCGGCATGTAAAAATTCTAGCACACCAGCAGCACTGATGAACCTGGCAATTCAGTATCAAAATTTTGCTTTGGTTATGTAGCTCATACATGTACACCTTGAACTACATTTGCAGTTTTAGTCAGGGGACTTCAAAACAAGTATTTATATTAAAATACTGGTATCAAATTTTTGAGTGGAAAGCAATAGCTTCTCTAGCTACTATGTACGTGGTAAAGAAGGTAAAAATTATTTACCTGGTTAGGAAATTTAACTTTTTTCTATAGTTTTTAAGCTTATTCCACAAATACCTTTTATTATGTGGAGTACTAAATGTAAATAAAGCCTAAGTATCCCTTAAAGCCGTGTGGAACTGAACTTCCACATTCTGCTGGCACCCTACAAATTTTGGCTATTAATACAACTTCAAGCTACAGTTTCAAATGTCACCATTTAATTTGTTACATCTGAAATTTCACTGCACCTGTATCAACATTTGTGCACCATAACCTGCCTAAAAAAATGTGATCCTTCTGACAATTTTTCTTAAGATTTACTTTTTTGTTATTCATATTCTTGAATGCCACTTTGAAAGTGCAGATTCAAAAGTATGGAACTGTCACTTTCTTTGAGAGACAGAATTGGAACTGAAAAATTCAATGCCACAGCCGTTGCATTGAATTCTTCAGTCCAATTCTATCTCTCAAACATTGCCCCCACACAGCTTGTGTGATGTGAAACACCAGCAGTAAGTTTGTTGGCATAGATGTCACTCATTCAAGAATGAGACTTTCCAGGACAACCTCGATCAGCACTTTACTTTGAACTTGCTGATATACTAGACTCATCCGAACTACAAAGACCTCAGTGAAAATGGCACATTTTGTTAAAGTAGGCATTGCCAAAAATATTTAACAAATTCAGGAGATTGACTATTCCTCAGCACATTGCACATTACCATGTTCCATGCAAATTTGAAGTTGATTAAAAGTTTTTTTTAGATTGAATACTGCATGGAAACAGGTTCAATTGAACCTCTACCACTGGATCAGCCTATTTAGTGTGATCGGATAAAATCTTGTTGCATGAATGTTCTATCTCATTTCCAGATTGAATTCAACGTGGAAATAGGAATGGACCCAAATCGAGTTCAATTCTGCATGGAAACGTAAATGAATTCAACAAAAAGGATTAATGCTAGGAGTGGCTGAAAATCTTCATTCAAAACTTAAGTGAAGCTTCTTTAACAAGTTCATTAAACCTGAGCAATTTTGAGTACAAATAAAGCCATTTCAATTTCAAAGGTACCTACCCTTAAACTGATCTCATCCAAGAAAGGAAATGTTTGAGAAAAGGATGCTTTACAATTTGTTATTCTGCTGCAGAAAGAAAAATGAGTAAGGAAGGAAAATGGTATAGTATGAATTTTCTCATGAAAAGGTTTGGGATCAAGTTGATATACAGAAGGATATAATTCAAAATGTGCCATTAATAGAGCATGAGGATACAAGGAAGGATAACTGCTAATCCCTGTAGGTATGCCTTTGACATAAAAATGCAGATTTTTTCCTTTTTATTTTGACAGATGATCCAGAAACTTCAATATTCCCAGTGGATTTGAACTGCTTTGTGCCTTTACATTGTAAGAATCACCACCACTTTCGTTATCCTTTTTTCAAAAAACAAAATGAACTTGCAAAGTACAACCTACAGGATGAGTCATATTTGTATTTTAATGCTGAGTGTACACTAGAAAACTAACAGCTTGAAACAAACTGATAAGATTGCTGCACTATGTTACAACCAAGTTCAATATGCTCTGATGCCTTGTCGGGTGATACTCAACATTGGTTTATATTGTGATGTGATGTACAGTACAGAAATGCAGGATTTTTAAAAAGAGACATTTTATACGTAGTTGACCACTAAACAGCCTTCGAAGGTATATGTACTCTTATCAGATAATGAAATATTTTAGCAAGATATACAGCCATACACAATAAAAAATTAGCACTATCAAGAATAAAACTATTCTGCAACAAATCAGGTCTGAAGGTCTTAAAACCTTCATTAATTTCCTAATGTATCATGTGACCACATGTCTTGCTTTGTGATGCCTTTTATTTTTTACTTTCTCTACTGGTAAGTACGGGAAGTATTGTATTCCACCCAAAAATTTGATGTCAAGATTTTACCAGAAATATGTTTTGAGACCCCCTGAATCTAAAAAAAAAAGCATTTTTAGAGAAAGGTGTGTGTGTGTGTGTGTGTGTGTGTGTGTGTGTGTGTGTGTGTGTGTGTGTGTGTGTGTGTGCCTGTCAATCTGTGGACAGCATAACTCAAACGAAAAGTAGGTTAAAAACCAAAGTTGGTATTTAAGTTTAATGTCTTTCAATGATGCGACACGAAGATTTTGAAGAAATAGCCCGCCTAAACTACCCTTTACATGAAAAATTTG
Organism: Tenodera sinensis; assembly: GCA_030765045.1. Lineage (NCBI taxonomy): Eukaryota > Metazoa > Arthropoda > Insecta > Mantodea > Mantidae > Tenodera > Tenodera sinensis. The sequence goes on from CM060964.1 coordinate 306,566,645, forward strand.
TATTTTCTTGAAAATGGCTATAACGATTTTGATTAAAATCATGTTTGAGATATTTTTATGACAAAATTTATATCTTGAATTTTCTGGCTATAGCCCCTGTAGTCGTATCTACTCTGGACGACTTTTGCATAACTGGTAAACCAAATTATACTTTGCAAAAAAATGTAGGTCTTACTAAAATACAATTTATGTCTAAATTTTCTTGTAGGGTGAGCCATTTCGGAGATATTCCTTGTGTGAATTTTGGAAAAAACTTGCATGAAGTGGAACATCGTTCATTTTTTTATATGTTAAATGAACAAAGAGAAAAGAATCTCGAAGCTTTAAGATTTGACTATCGCACAAAGCCTACTGTATTCTAATATTCCGCTTGCACCTACAAGGAAATAAGCAATAAGAATTTGTACAAATGTTTATCTTAACACGAAGAAGATATAGGAACAAGCGTTTGTAAGAATGGTTAGTACAAGAGTAGAGAAAGTCATGTGAGTGCAACACATCAGATTTTTTTGCCTTTTGCTGTGATAACATTACACAATGACATGTTGCATATTCATTAGCAATAGATGCACATTTATTCAGTCACAGTATAAGGTTGAGGTTCTGGCAATTGTTTACAAAATCGGCCACTCGAGAAAACAAATGAAACAGTGCAATGGATGCAATTTTTATTGCTGATTACGATTTTGAAAGTTTTATTTGGCGGTCAAGATTTGTTTTAGATTTATGAGCAAATTTCGTATGTGCAATGCAGCAGATATTTAACAAATAAATGTTTACAAATGAGTATAACATATGCTAGAATGATTGACTAATGTATTTACATTGAAATTGTTATTCCTGATAATTTTGAAAGTTATTTGGTGGTCAAGCTTCGTTTTAGTTTTCCCTGTGTTAGGTTTAGTGTGTGTATGAATGGGGTAACAGGGTCCTGTGTTATTGAAAAATTTACAACTTGGGTAGTGTTTATGCAACAATTTCAACATAAATGCATTAATCAACCATTCTAGCATATATTATACTTGTTTATAAACATTTGCTAAATATCTGTTGCATAAGCGAAACAAAACCACTGCATTGTACGTACGGAATTTGCTCTTAATTAAAAAACAAAGCTTGATCAACAAATAAAAAAATCTTAATCAGCTATAAGAACTGCATCCATTGCACTGTTTCATTTGTTTTCTAGAGCAGCCAATTTTGTAAACATTTACCTGGTTCTAATTCTCTTCACTTGCTCAATTCAGTGCCTTGCCATTACGAGACCTGCAGTTACACACTCCTACACAGTTGACTCTACCCTGTTTGTCCAGTACGGACATATGCCAACATGACGACCCCATTTTATACTTGCCTGTATTGATTTTATTGAAAAGAGGGCTGCGTTTGGAAATCAGGTTAGCTAACACTAGAACTGGTCAAAAAATTTGAACTTTCCAGAGTCAAAGTTAAGGTGAAACTTTTCTATGAATAAGGCATTCAGTGAAGTTCAACTTTTATAATCTATGAAAAGTTAACGGCAACATTTATGAATACACACAGGTCAGAAGTACAAAGAGAAAGTAAAAATTTATCATAAAACTACAATGAATTATTTTAAACAGTCTTAAGAAATACGGGTTACAATTGTGTATTTGGCTTTTCACATGTATCATATTGCAGAACTTTTCAATAATACACTTTACTAACATTAATTGGCACTCTTGTATTCATAGATACGCAACTGCACTAACTACATAAGTTATGAAAGATGCAAAAAGTTCATTAAACCATAAAGGAAATGCTGTCCATCCAAGGCATGATGGGAGTGTTCCTCTGCTGTTCATCCCTTCTCTCGTGAAGATGTTGCCACATTGACATTAGAAGTGCAGCCAAATGGTGCTACAAATGTGGAATTTCCACTGCACCCGTTTTGCTAAGCTTTCGCAGGTACACATAGCTGCTCCACCCAGTTGACAAAATTCCAGCAAATGGTTAACTGAGGTAAACAAACCTAATGATCCCAAGTGTCAGGCTTTCCAGCAGTCGCTCAAGAATACTGGCAATATCCAATCCTTTATTAGTTTGCTTCCTAATTTCGGTGTTCAACAGACAACTTTCATCCCCACATTCCACACCACCAAACACCCACTGACCAATTCAAAATTGTGATAGTACCACAATGTAACTCCTCAGCAATAGCATACTAACAGGGATGCAGGAACAATAACCAACACTGGGCACAATCACATTATGAACGCTCCATTTACCCTCCCCAACGAAGGTATTTCTTCTAGCTGGTTTCCTGAATGGCAAGTGACCATGTGCACAATATTGGAAGTATCCCTGCTTTTTTCTGCAGGTCACTAAGTCCATAGTTACCTACATTTTCATATTGGCAACATCACTTTCCCCACCTATTTCCCTTTTGCCCCCACTCCATTCCTTCCGAGTGCAAACAGCTATACTATCTCCTACATAACGCAGCTTCACTAAAATGTGCAGGCGGTCCTACAACTATAGGGCAACATGTTCATTAAACTAATTATGAACTCGGGGATAATGTATAGCATTGATCAAAACTCAAATTTCTGTCACAAATGCTGTTAGGTAATGTTGGGTGCCTTGATAAATAACACCAGTACATTATTGGACTAAGATTATACTGCCCCTGAAACTCCTAAAAACATGCAAATAACTTTTTTGCAAACCTCACTGATTGGCATGTAGATGGGACGTCGAGGTAAGGGAAGGTGGGTATTGCCAACATATGAAACACATGATCTCACCACATGCAGGAAATCATGTGCTTCTGTCTAGTGCCAATGTTGGCAACTTCCAGACAGGAGAGAGAAGGGTTGCAACAGAGAAGGAAGCTCCCATGATGCCTTGGGTGAAGCACCTGTATGTCACTTCCAGCACTTTGCCTCAATAAAGTGCAGTTTACACACATGAAATTACATGTGTCAATTACTCTTAAAGGAATTACTCTTAATACTTGTACAATAAAACAGTGCAATATAGTGTTAAAAGTGCAGGAAAATGTATTTGAAGTGTTTTGTTCAATACTATACATTGTCTGAACTGAAGATACTTATGCACCTAGCCAGGATTTACTAACTTATATTTGTGAAAAAAAAAAATGATTTTAACAAATGTGCAATGTTAACCAAAATATCTTCAAATCCATGTTTTGCTGTATTTTTAACTTTCATGTAATTACAATTTAGTATCAGTATCAGTATTTGCGAGTTTGTCCTCACATGACTTATGCCAAATTAAATCTCTCGACTAGGGTGCAAAATTAATTGCCATCACTTTGAAAATTTAGCATAAGGCTATGTATTACTCATAAAATAATCGGCTTTAGTCAGGTTGTTTACGCAAATGTTTCAAGAATATTATTCAGTTTCCTAGTCGGGCAGTTTCCGGGTTAAAGTATAATTTAACATTGGGAATTGCTCCGTTCCGAACTTTATTTTTCATTTATACAACTTTCGGGATATAGGGGATCCGGTTTAGGCATATTTTACGGATGTGTTCTTAATTTTACAGCTAATTAAATCTATAGGTACTTCAAGTTGTCATTACCTGTACAATTGCTGGATCATTTGGTAAAGGTCCAACATTATTTACTACTCTTATGTCCTTAATATCGGAGCCGCGAAAAAGTATGTAATCATAAATTTGATTTTGCGGTGCAATTGGATATTGCGTCTCCCGATCTTCCGTGCCAAAAGAACGAACTGCAACACAGAAAACAAAAATTATCAAATGCATCAAACGTCAAATGCTTTCACTAACAGCTTCTGCCTCAACTCTACATTTCTGTCCAGAATTCCTCCACAACTCTTATTGAAAGACTCTTTCTCAATTTCATTCCTGCCTACTTCGTTTGACAGCCGAAAAACATATGAACCTCGTCAAAAAAACAGCACATCAAAAGGTAACCATTTTTCTTACCGTTTGCTAATGCAATTGTACATTCTTGAGGATCGACAGTAAATAATCTGCCTTCATAACGAATATCCGCCTTCGATATTAAACTAATTTTACTCCCGAGTTCAGGCATTCCCGCACTCATCTTTAATGTCTATTTAACCACTTCCGATGAAAGAGATATTACCAGATTCGCTTCCCCATCTACACTGAATTTTGTTACCTTAAAAACAGACAAATGGCGCTAACAGGACACTAATGACGTCATAAAGTCATATAGGTGGCGCATGTATTTTACTTAAAATCCTCTGCGTTCTACTTAGAAAAAAAAAACATTCAATTTATACGCAATTATATTACCCTATCCTAGTTTAATAGCTTCAACAATAGATATCATATTACTTTACTGTTCATACGCAAATATTTTTTAAGTCACTTTGCCTTCTGCTCATAATGGCGGCGAATGTAGGTAGAATTTGCGGAGCTGGACTTTTAAAACGGAATCATGGTGCTATTCGACAGCAGGTACTATTAGTATTTATTCGCATATTACAGAGCTATTCATGTGTTTATTTTGGAATGATTTTTAGGCTTATCGGTTCAGTAATCACATTTTGTGTACTGCAGTACGTTTGCTAGACACCGCACTTGTAGGTCAAACATACTTTGAGCTTCAATTTGATAAATGTTATAAATATTTTGTATTACAACGTTTATATTATAACATAAAGTCATTAATAGCTTTAAACAACTGTTGTCTTCCGTATCTCACATAAGTATAATTTTCAGGTTAGCAATCTATCAGCCGCCAGTTATACGGGTTGGAGTAAAAGTCGAAAAATGGTGAGTAGATGTAAAGTTTTTGATCATATTTCTCAATCTCAAAATATGTATGAAGTAAACGAATTTACGTAAATTCTATTCTAGCTCTATGCAACACTTGGCATCGTTACCGGTGGTGCGGGTGCTCTCCTTTTTGCCCTAGACCAGTCGGTCAAAGCTTCAGAATTGGAATTGCACCCCCCAAAAAACCCTTGGAGTCATAAGGGTTGGTTTGCTTCTCTTGACCATGCAAGGTAAGGTTAATAACACAGCCAGACAGAAGTATTCAATATGGATAGCAGGATCATTGTATTTTAAATGTCGGGGGAAGAGAAACTCATGTTTCATGTTGGTTAAAGTTTAGTATGGAGTAAGGTCCCGGAATCGCTATGTAATGTGCAGATACATCATTTCTTTATTGCACAAGGTGTACATACACTTAATAGCAACTATACCAATATACACTGAGGGCCCCAAGCTACAAAGCATAGCTGGAATATTGAGGGCCCTATGGCACAAAGCGTAGCTGATGTGTTTATAAGAGGAGTGTAGCAGTTGCTGCAACTGCAAAGCAACAACAAGGTGTAATGGAAACATCACTGTGGCTGAAACCCAATTATGCCCAAATACTTAAATTCAGGATTACTATGTTCATGGTTTGTGGTATGGTTAATGTGTTTATAGGCCTAAGCACAAACACAGGTCTTTGAGCCCACTGGTTCTTCAGTTATTACCTGGGAGCAGGGTTTTAGTAAGTAAACATAGGAATAGATTAACAGTATGGAGTATAGAGCCAGCATGTAGCGTGAGGGCTGTACAGCCTTCCACTCTGCAAGGTCACTGGCGCTTCCACTTCCTGTTGTAAGTGCATGGTTAACTTGATGGATTTTGCACTAAAACCCCGCTCCCTGGTTATTACATTGTGAAATCTGAAATTTTCATAAAAAATTGATGCATTTTAATATCTCAAATTAAGTGCACGACAGCAACCAGTCATAATAGACCCAGTAGTGGTATCAATTTAAAGCTTGTTTCAAGGACTTTCATATGATATGCAACATTATAAGGATTAATTTGTAAACGAAAACGTTTTTTGAAAAATTCAAAATTTATTTTTTCTAAAAGTGACACTTTAAATATTTTGGGAAAATTATCAGATCAAGTTAATGTCTTCTTACATCACCCACAGTTGTGTTTTGGGATTTCTGTGAGATTAGGAGATCCAGAGCAAAATACAAACATACATACAGCAAAATTGATGGACATTACTTTGTTTTAATAATCACTTTTACCTCTTAGTGCTTTTAAATGTATGCCAAGGAACCAAAGTGGCAGCATCTCCATTGTTTTAAATGCCAATATGATAATGGAATATGATCATTGGTAGCAGTCAGTCCAGTGACAGCACTTGCCAACTTTCTTCAAACCGGACAAGTCCATATCTGTCCAAATTTGTTGTAGACCCCATTGCATGTCTGTCTGCAAGCAAACCAGTCAGTTTAGCACAGACCTGATGGAGAAGTGATGATTTATTTTGAAGTTAGTGCGTTGTATCCAGTGATTAGACCTAGTGAATACTGTCCAGTTGTTTATGGCTTTGTTCCAATACACGATTCTGAACGCGTTCCGAACTAATGCCAACATTTTCTTATGCACATGTGCCAGTCGAGTACTCTCTCAGAATTAGTTCAGAATTTCGTATGATTGGTACATTCTTTGAACCATTCTGTCAGAGGCTGCTTCATTCCACCCTTACCAACATAAACAAGTATACATAATTATTATTTTATTTCTGCCAACAAACTTACTGTTGGTGTTTTTAAACACACAAGCCGTGTGTGGGCAAAGTTTAAGAGGTAGCCATTCTGGCAGTTTGTCACAATAGCTCAGTGGTAGAGCGTCCGCCCGGCATTTAGCGGAAGGTCTGTGGTTCAAATCCCAGTTGTGGCATTGAATTTTTAAGTTCCAGTTCTACCTCTTAAGTATACATAATTTTATATTGGCTGGAAAGTACTGCTTTAACCAAATGTTAACCAGGAATCCTTCACGATGAGTGTAATAAATATGTCCAATACAGTTACTGTCAATAAAGAGCCGTTTCACTGAAAAAAAAATTTGTTTTAAATATTTGGAGCCATCTACCTTCTTGACAAATGGATATAAGTGGTTTATTATTTCACTAATTGTCACACAAACACTGTGCAAGCAATGCTGTAATGTCTTTTTATCTTAATTCAAATTAATTTAGTCACAATTTAATGTTAATGTGATGTTGCCATTTCTCCCTTGGAAATTAAACTTTAAATGGCATTTTAACATTAAATTGTGACTAAATTCATTCATATTAAGGTAGAAATGCATTACAGCATTGTTTACACAATGTTCGCATGACAATTAGTGAAATAATAAACCATTTATATCCATTCGTCAAGAAGCTAGATGGCTCCAAATGTTTGACACAAATTATATTTTTTCAGCGGAGCGGTTCTTCATTGGCAATTTTATTTTACATATTTGTTACTCATCATTAGGGCTAGGAAGTTCATGCATTTGCATGTTTTTTCATAGGGATTAAAAATGTATGCTTATGAAAAATCAAAAAATAAAAGATGGGAAACTACCAAACATTCAAACAGTAATTCCTGAGTATCCTCGAAAAACGGCAGTTGCAACCTTCAGGTTGATTACAGGACATGATTGTCTGGCAAAACATTTAAACAGAATTGGGATACATTCTTCACCACTCTGTCCTCTATGTGATCTGCAAGAGGAAATGGACCGAGACCACCTTCAAATATGCCTGGCCACTTCTAGCACCCCATCCATCAGTGAAAAATATTGGAGAGCAAGAGGATTATGACTTCATTGTCAGAAATCCAGCATTAGCTAACAACAACATTATGAGCACGAATTATGTAATTTTCAGTTATTTGGCCATGATTTTATGGTGCATATAACTGCATATTTTCTTGATTTTGATAAATGCATAATATTTCAATATTACAGCCCTTATATTGCATATTTTAGTGATTTTTATGTTGTTGTTGTTGTTGTTGTTGTTGTTTTTTTTTTTTTTTCCATCTGGATAATATTTTTCATATTGGCAGTATTGCACATGATGCAACTTGCAAGGTGGCGAGAACTAATGCTGAGTCATGTTGTCATGCAGTGAATTCCCTGTTTCCATCCTTTGATTATATGTATGTGCATAGAGAATAATCAGTGTGTTATCTGAGAGGTTTATATTAATGAAGATAAAGTGCAGCTCAACGTTTTGAACCCGCCGCAATAGCATAATGGTTAGCATGTCTGCCTCCCATTCAAGAGGTCGCGAGTTCGAATCTCGCTTAGGGTAAGTTATCCGGGTAAGGTTTTTTTTCCGAGGTTTTCCCTACCCTGAGAAGATGAATGTCAGGTAACTTAAAGCTCCTGGACCTCGGGCTCATTTGAGCATCATTTCACCCATTTCATTTCATTCATTCGTCCGATATGACACAATGTTGGATGACGTTAATTTAAAAAAAAATCAACGTTTTGAGCAGCACGATTATAGCAACGCTAGCCTACCCACCAGTAGTTGTCGTGGTCTTCAAACGTAACTGTTGTGAACTAGTTCACACCAAATTAAATTAGCCATATAGAATGTTAAAAAGCTCTTCAAATGCCGAAAATAAAACAAACTGAGTGCAGGAGGAGGAATTTTCAGGTGATTTAATATCTACAGATGATAGGGTACTGTTTTGTGGAGCATGAGAGAAAATGTAGGGAGTGAGAAAAAATTTCAAATTGTTCAGCACATAAACACAGCAAAGCATAAGGAGAATTTAATCAGAAAAGTCGCAAACAAAGAACCTGTTCAAAAACAGCTAGCAGAGTTGTTAATTTATACCAACAAACTTACTGTTGGTGATTTTAAACTCACAGGCCATGTGTGGGCAATGTTTGAGAGGTAGAACTGGAACTTAAAAATTCAATGCCACAGCTGGGATTTGAACCACAGACCCTCCACTTACTTGTAGGTGTACTAACCATTAAGCTATTGAGACAACCTGCCAGAATGACATTGAATTCTCAAACCAGTTCGTATTTCTCCCAGTAAACCACAAAGGCAGTCTCACATCAGAGACAATAGTCACCATTGGGGTAATTGTCTCTGATGTGAGACTGCCTTTGTGGTTTAATGAGAGACAAAAGTGTTTTGTGAGACAACATACAATGTTTTACAGTTGAAAATTTGTGCAAAGTGTTGGTTGTGAACTGCAATTTAGCAGTTAATGCTAGCACGGGACCACTTCTGCTTCAACCTCTAAGGAATAATGTAAATTTATTTATTATTTATACTAACTCGTCTTGTCTACTGCAAAGGGACATTAATTGTTTTAGTTAAATAGTGCATATTTCTTTGAATATTTTCAAGATTTTAAGAGCATATTTGCATACATATTTCAGTGTTTTTTAGGCATGAATTTCCGAGCGCTACTCATCATATATACTCTGTTCATCTAGAGATTAGAGGAGACGTAAACAAAGCCACGTGCGTTTTGACCACAGCGCGCCCTCTTGACGCTTTCGCCGTGTAAATAGTCCCTTGAAGAAATACTGTTACTGAGGTCTGAAATGTCATTTAATGTTTGCTAAAGCATGAACTAAGTGTACTAAGCATAGTTAAACTGTAAGAATACGCAGTTAAGTGAATTTGTAACCAGCCTAATTCATTCTGTGCGCGCATTATTCAGTATGAAAGTAACATAGCGGAACAAGTGAGTGTTGTTAAACATAAGTGCGGCAAACCGTTGTGAAGTGGTGAAAAGACAACAATATTGAACATATTTAACAAGTTCTACGAGAAATATCCTGAACTTGCTATCGAAGACGTGATGAAATTAACATCCGAGTTTACTGGTGTGTCAGTTGCAAGTATTTACAGTACACCCAAAGAAAAATCGTCAGTTGGTGAAGATACCAGTAAAAACGACCATGTGCTAGATAAACGGTGGATGTAGTTTGCGACGAATTTGTGAGTGTGAGATCTGCAATCCGTCGAAAAGTTCACCAGTTCTTTGTTAACAATGAACCACTACCTTAAACAAAGTGCTGTTGGCAATTAACTCTGATCCCGATCTTCCAGATTTAAAACGAACTTCCCTCCACAAGCTGCTTCTGGAGACTGGTTTCGAGATTGCGAACAGGAAATGAAAAAGTGCTATTGTGGACAGAGATGACGTAAGTAGCAGTTAATTTCCATGTGCTACATGTTATTTGGATCACGTAAATATATCCTTTAGTAGTGTAAAATGCATATTATACCTACGCGTAGCGGTAGGTAACCGTGTTGCGTCATTGTGAAAGCACGTGGCCGCGGAGTGATACAAACCGGTGCTTTGTTTATATCTCCTCTAATCTCTTGATGAACAGAGTATAGAAACCCTGGTTAATGTATGGCCAAAGCAGTACCTTCCATCCTTTAGATATAAAACGTAATATCCTAGGTTAAATCCCTGGTGTTTCCTGTGGTTTGACAATTAATCCCTACAACTTTTAGATTTGGGTTGCACTTGCCCAATAATATTGTGTTTTGGAGACAGTTAAAATAGTATTACTTAATATGCTCAAAGTGTTAATGAAAACTCTTAGGATACTATAAAGTACAAAAAACAAAGAACACCGGAAAGACACTATGCGAAAGCATTGTTGAACAACCACAAATACTACAGGAAGAAATATAAATAGAGGAAGCCACGTGAATGTAACATGTTGCATTTCTATTTCAATCATATACAAAATTGTGTGAATTGTTTGTAGAAGTGAGAGCAGAGAAAGAAAAGTGATTGTTTCATAAAAGAAAAGTGAGTAGAGGAAAACCTGTGAATGTAATATGTTGCTTATTATACAAAATTGAATGAATTGTGTGTTAAAGTAAAGGACATACGAATGTATTACATAAAAGAAGTGAGTAGAAAAAACCATGTGAAGGTTGGTTGACATCTTAAGTTGAGCAGTGACAATGAAGTCATTTGCTCTCTTGCACCCCAGTATTTTGATGTAATGTTGGTATGTTGACTAAAGTCTGAGCAGTGAATGTATAGTAAAATTGATAGCATAAAAACATTCTTTGAAAAAAAAGATGTCAATTTTCTTGATCGCTCAACCAGTGTTTATCAACTTCATGTTTCAATAAACAAATAGTGTGTGTGGGTGCATGCATTTGTTGGAACAGTGAATGGGAAATTCAGAACCAATTCTGAACTTATTCTCTGTCACGTTGGAATGCCACTTAGCTGCTGCACATATTCACATGGTTCAGAATTGATTCTGGATCCTATTAGAACAAACCTATTTATCTCCCTTTACCACTAATCTTCAGTAAAATGAATCCTTTTGACAAGAGACTGAGTTTGAATTGTTTTAATCCATTTAGGAAACCCAATCATTTACATGTAAGAAAAGGATTGAGACATGTGACCCAGTGGATGTGTGTGTGTCGGTCTGGGTGGCTCAGTTGGTTAGACGCTGGCCTATGGATCCCAAGGTCGCGGGTTCAAACCCGGCCCAGGCCGATGGTTTTTAAGTGTGCTTAAAAACGACAGCTCCATGTCAGTAGATTTACTGGCATGTAAAAGAACTCCTGTGGGACAAAATTCCGGCACACTGGCGACGCTGATGTGATCCTGGCAATTGACAGCATCGTTAAACAACTTTTTTTAAATCAGTGGATGTGTACCTTGATACCAGGAAAAAGCTACAATGTTAAAGTTTGTGATAGTTGTAGGAAGAAATTCTCAAGTTTGAAATATCAAGATACCACTTCACATTTAACAACAGTGATAAATCCTGTGATGATTTACCTTGTGCAAATGAACCAGAGGCACTTAAATCTTTGAACAGCTCTCTTTTAGAAATGGGAGTCACTTGTGAAGAGTCACTTTTAGGAAAAGGTTAAATGCCAAATCATACTCAAACAAGAAGCCAAAAAGAATATGTTGCTATGAAGAGGAAACTGCTGGTTAATGCAAAGTCTACTGTTGAAAGCAATGATAATGAATCATGTGATTTCTTAAAACATGTGAAAGAGATAGCACTAATAGGAAGGTTATGTTGCTGACTCTTGTGCCTGATAATTGGATTATAAGAAAAATAGTGCAGGAATTTCAAGCCTCCAACCATGTTTTAAAGCAAGCCAAGACACTTCTGAAAGAAAAGCGTGCGTTGTCCAGCCTGTATGTTAAAGCTAGGAAAGACCTACCAACAAAAACTGTCAACCACATCAAAGATTTTTATGCAAGTGATGAAGTTACTTGAGTGATGCCAGGAAGTAGGGACTGCATTTCTGTAGTTAGCATAGCATCCAAAAGACTAATGCTCTCTTAATTTAAAGGAGGCCTACAAAGTGATCCAAGAAAATAAAAGTTTCCAGTGTGAGTTTATCCAACTTTGCAGAACTTGGACCAAGATACTGTTTTTGCTGGTCGGAGTGGCACACATTCTGTTTGTGCACCACACACCAAAACGTAAAACTCATGATAGAACATAGAATGGAATCAGTTACTAATGATTAATTAATTGCATATAAGGACTATCTGTAAATGATGGTTTGTACTTCAGCTTCTATCAGTTGTCACTTTTCAAAATGTCTCGTGCCCAAGTACAGATAGTATGAGGGACATTTTGGAGGAATTGTTTCATGAAAAATGTTTTTACTGTTTCTGCCAGTGGATCACTGTACATGGATGTAATTTGGAAGCAATTAAAAAGCTAGTTCTACAATTTGTGGACCTATATTGTGGGAGGCTGCCCATCCTACTTTGCCATGACCATCATTAAAGAACAAAGCTCTTTTGCACAAATATTAAGGAAAATCTACTTGAATCAGAGGTTACTGTTCTTTGTGTGTTTTCTGAGAATTACTCATTTGTTGTACAAGATGTAGCCCAATCATTTAGTACCACTGGTCAAATACACAGGCTACAATTCACCCTTTCATTGTATATTTTAAATGGGACTGTGCTTTAAAGCACTTCACTTATGTGATAGTATCAGATTACCAACACCATAACACTGCCAGTGTCTACCTGTTCTAGACAGTTGAGTATCTAAAATCAAAGTGTGATTTGTTTCCAAATAAAATATACTATTTTTCAGATGGGTCGGCTGTTCAATATAGAACAAAAATAACTTTATAAACCTGTGTCACCATAAAGAAGACTTGGGAGTTGACGTTGAATGGCATTTATCAGCCATAGCCCATGGGAGGGAATTGGGACTGGCAACCAGGGCAAGCCTTCAAAGGCCATATCACAAGCATATAACTCCAAAGCAGCTCTTTAAATGGGCAGATTAGAATATCTCCAGCTCAGACTTCACATATGTGAGCCTTGAATACATTATAACTGCAGAACATTTGGCCAAATAATACAGTAAAGCAGTAGCCATTCCAGGTACACAGTTTCATGCTTTTATACGTCGAAGGGCCAGACATTGATAAATGTCAAGCTATTTTCTAATGCAATTGTATCTAGCACCTATCCTGTAGCAATGTATGACAAGGGGGTTGTCTTCATTGGTATAAATGGATATGTCACAGTTTACAGTGACAGGTGGTGGTTGTTATGTTCTAGTTAAAGATGAACAGCAGATGATAAAAGTGTCTTTCCTGTATCCTTCAGGACCATCATCTTCATTTTCCTATCCTATAGCATCTGATGTACCATGGATTCCCTCTGCAGATATATGTACAACCAACCCTGTCACAAGTTGAACATACCCTTTACCAAAACAGGAAGTGCAAAAATGTATACAGATGTTCTAGCAATACCAAGCTTGTTACAAAAATATTAATCTGCGGTAAAATTGTGAAGTTCTATTACAAGGTATTTAATATGAAATTGCATTATCCATGAAATGATTGGCTTAGAGGTATGAACACCGGTATGGCAACTTCCCTGAATGGGTAAAATCTATTTATCCAAACTTCTAATTAGAATATGAAACTTTTAAATCTTAGTGTGGTCAGGTGTTATGATCCGTCTATGCAGTTGGTGCCTGCTATTTTTAAGGAATCTCTCTTCAAATGTAATTGCTATGCTAAATTCATTAATAGTCGACTTTTGGACATTTGATTTCCACTTGTTTCCCTTAGTAATATCAACAATAAGCTACAGGTTAGTTTTAAATGTGACATTGTAATAAACGACCCACTTAATGGTATGCATTGGTTAAAATTTTTATTTTCAAAGTAATATGTATTAAATAAGAAAAAATTGAAGCTATTAACAGTGAAGCAACAAGATTCTAAAGTAAGAACAAATTAGAAACTAAAAACTTCACTTATGTATTAATTTCCTATGTATGTGTTCTGCTCTATCTCCTGATCCCACTGAGATCCCAAAATGGAACTGTGGGTGGTGTTAGAAGACATCATTAACTTCGGTTTGAGAATTTTTACAAAACATTTAAACTGTCACGTTTTGAAAAAATAAATTTTGAAATTTTCATAAAACATTTAAAAATTTTTTTTTTCTTTTTCCCCTCTATTAACCCCTGTGAAGTAAGTATGTCATATGAAAGTCCTTAAAACAAGCTTGAAAACGATACCATTCCCAGGGCTGTATCATAACTGGTTGGTGTCCTGCAGATAATTAAAGATACCAAAATGCATCAATTGATCGTGACAATTTGATATTTCAGCATTTAATAACTTATGAATCAATGGGAGCTGAGACCTGAACTTACACATTTTTTCATAAGTATAATTTCATAAGTGTGCCATAGAGTTACCATTGTGCATTCTACACAATCATTTGCACATTGCACTGAATTAAATGTATAAATGAATTCTAAAGTGGTTAGCTGTCCTATTTCCAAATATATTTTGTACAGTAGAAGAAGATTACACTTTACTTCTCAAGTGTCTTTACATCATACATATTTTTAACCTTTCTTATTCAGGTTTAAAATCGTCTTTTTCTATAGATTTATTAGCAGATTGTGTCTTTGACAATCTTAAAATAGGACAGCTATTCAACTACTGAAATTTCTCTCTGCTCACATAACATTTGGAAATGAAGTCACCAATTACTGCACCATAGCTAATGCCTTTAACATGTATTTCTTTAATGCAGCAAAAAGCAAGGCAAGAGAGATCCAACTCAAACTCAGCTGCACTTAAAATTCTAAACAAGGCATATACCAAAATTAATTGTGGATTTGAAATGGACTCCATATCTACCAGGGAGAGAGAAAAGATTATTACCTCATTATAAAGCAAACCTGTCATGGTTGGGATGAAATAAGTGCCAAATTGTTAAAATAGTGCCTACCAGAGTTAGATAAACCTCTAAGTCATATATGCAATTCCATTTTGTTAGGGATATTTCCAGAAAAACTGAAACACACAATTGTTAAGTCTCTGTACTAAAAAAGTAGATAAAAGCCTGAATTTCAATTATAGGCACATCTCACTCTTCACAGCATTCTCTCATCATCCCTGCTGGGATTTAGAAAATGAATGTCAACTAAAAATGCTAGTCTCTAAGATATTTTTATAATTGTTTATGGTTTCATTGAGCTCTTAATTGATTTGATCTTAACAAATCAAATCCAGAAAACCAGAATAAATGGTTGTGCTTATGAACCAGGTGTTATTACTAAAGGTGTCCCACAAAGTTCTGTTGCTGGGTAATTGAGTCTTTGTTGTTTTTAATA
Source organism: Tenodera sinensis (assembly GCA_030765045.1). Lineage (NCBI taxonomy): Eukaryota > Metazoa > Arthropoda > Insecta > Mantodea > Mantidae > Tenodera > Tenodera sinensis. Next base: position 306,582,086 of record CM060964.1, read on the forward strand.
TTTATAGATGATTTGCCATGTAATCTTAAGTCAATGGCTGTGCTCTTTGCAAATGATACCAGTGTACTAATATCTAAAAAGTGTTAATGCCATGCATTTGAGAAAGTCATTAGCATTCATGCCTTCTAATACTTTTACACTTCTGTAGGGTGTTTTGATAATGCACTGCAGATATTTAGGTGGTCTTCATATCTGCCAAATCACATAAGTGGCAGATGGGAGAAGGTAAGATTCCAGTTCTATGCAGATGACTTGCAAGACAGTCATGAGCAGTTATTTATCTGAAGGATGCTACTACCCTTATGGGGGGGAGGGGGGGGGGGGCATTGTGGTATGTTACTTGGGTGAATAACAAGAGCTTTCCAATTCTTTTCTTCAGTTCTGAAAAGTCACTTTAGCAATTGAGAGATTCTGTCAGTGAAGCATTTGGACATAGCACATTTGGCCTATATTCATTCCCTGTTGTGATCACCATGCTACACTATTTGTGGCATTGACTGATACAGTAAACAAAACCTGAGTGATGACATTTTTTTTAACATACTGCTTTAGTCATTAAGGACCGAGTGTTATGATAAATTTTCCTTGGACAATTTGTTTCCTTTTTTTGTGCCTTGTAAAATTAAATAAAGATGTTTCCAAGTGCCTCACCATTTATCTGAAGGAGAATATCAGTTTCATTGATAGTGGAATTGGTGGTGGTGGTGGCAGTCACAATAATTATAATTTATTGAAACACTTATTAGACTGTCTGTTTAGCCAGGGAACTGCTCTAATTTTATTGATAGTCCATTATAGGTTACGGACATATTGTAATATGTACTACTACAAATTTCTTGCAAACATATTCATATTTTATTGTTCCTTTTCTCTTTTAACAGTCCATTTCCAATTTATTTTAAACTTTCTCTAGAAATTTTGTTACATTCTTGTAATTTTTGCCTAAAATCTTAAATCCATTTCATCTTAATTGTTGACCATATAACTTTTCTCAAAGTATCAGTTTCCTTACATTCAAATAATATAAGTTAACCTTCTTTTCCTCCATACATTGAACTCACCTTGTGAGTATCCGTTTTGTTGCCCTCTTAACCTCCAAACTCCTGTTCTTAACCATGCTTGCTTTCATTCTTACTTTCTTCACTGCTAGTATTATGTATATACCTATCTTTCCGCACTATTGTGCATTGAAACACAGAACACAGGCGACCTCTGTTCTGATAATTGGCTGCATAATTTTTGTATCTCTGTCTTCAAATCTTTTTCTGCCTTCCTTCCAAAAAGTTTTAATTTTTTTCGTTCCAAATATTGCCTAAATCATTATTTCTGAGTACTTCCTTTGCTGTTGCTATTGGCAACCCCAGAATTTTGATACAAAACATCCTATGTACATGATCGACAGCTTCCCATCCATTTTCAAATCCTTATATTTTGGTACTGTGTAGAATTTGGGCCTGGATCACCGAGTTGTACACCCTTTCCAACCATTTCACCTCCATCTCTGGCATTTTGTATAGATATCCTCTAACAGTCATTGCTGCTTTGCCTTTTGCAGTGCTGTTTTGTTTTGTTTCTCCCATTTGCCTTCTACATCTATTTCTATTCATAGATATGTGCAGTCACGTACTACCTTATATTCATACCTCCCTTCATCTAGTTCCCATGCTTACTGCTTTAGTTCCTGTTAAATATAATTTGGGTTCACATTCAAGCCCCATTCTGAACAGTATTTGTCTATTTCTTGTAAGGATAATTTTAACCCATTTATGATAATAGAACATATTGCTAAATCATCCACAAAACGTATGTAGATTAGGTATTTGCGCATTATTTATTACCAGCAAGAGATTGATATTACTTATTTTTAAGTGAACAATTTAAATAAAATTGGGCTTAGTTTGCAACCCTGCCTTAATAACCCTTCTTCTTGGTATCTTTCCCTATTTAATACCCCTTCATCATATTTTATACAAAAGGTATTCTTATAAAGTCCTTTTGGGATGGTCACCATTTGATTGCTCACCCCTTTCATTGATAATTTGTACCACAACAATTTCATCTCTATTCAATCAAAAGCTTTCTCTAAATCAATTAAAGATTATATATTACCCATTTTGTTTCTTAAAGCATTTGTCTAGCAGTCTTTATAATAAATACATTGTCAACCATCAGTCTTCCTTTCTTAAAACCAATTGGAATTGAGAAAGAATTTTATTTTCCCATACTCATTCTTGCAACCTATCTACCAATATCCTGTATAGATTTTCTTCACATTGGACAACAGCACTATTCGCTCTCGTTTGCTAGGTTTATCCATATCCCCTTTTCCTTTATAAATTGGCCATACAATTGCTTTTTTTTTTTTCCTTTAATTGTCATTGAATTATAGATGTTATTACCTTAACTTGGTCCTCATCCCTACATCATTCTTTTGAAGAATTCTCAGTGATGTATGTTACTATTGAAAAGTTATGTGATGTGTATGAAGCACTAACATAGCAGCGAATGTTGCAAATTGTATTAATCATCTAGAAACCTTTGTTAATTGTTTGGGAAACATACAACTAAGTCTGTTAGAAAGAAAATAATGTAATAGGAAATCGTTATGAATTATATTTTGACGTTGAACTTGATCAGGACTGCAGTTGAGCTCCCCATATGGTTTGTGGTAATTTTGCCGGCCAGTTAAAAGGGTAGTTAAAGAATAAATGGAAGGTTTCTGTGCCTTTTGGGATACTTGTGTTATGGAGGGGACCAACAAACAATATTAATAACTGCTATTTTTGCATGACTAAAATAACAGGCCTTAAGAGAAAAAGACAAACAGAAAATTGAATATACAAACATTCCACCAGCCATTAGACCTGTTGCTCAGTGATCAGATACCTATTCCTGACCCACCTAAGTTTTGGACACAGAAAACGAGGTTCAAAGAAGTGATAACCCAGTAATTCAATCAAGCTCAGAATTGGAATTTGAGGTCCCAGATCCCAACATGCATCCTGAGGTGACTCAGGTTTGGTCAGGTTTAAATCTTACTGAAGCACAAAGCAGCAGCAGCAAAGGAATGGAAGTTCTTATTCAGATAAAGTATATTAGTATTTCAAAAACGACAAGAGCACCTGGCTAATTTTTTCAGATTGAAGAAGAATTTTAATTATTGTAGTGGCATTGATGGTTTGATTAATGCTTGTGTTAAAATTCACAACCCTAAATGGAAGCTCTTCATAGATGCTTTAAAATTCAGTTTGAAAGCTGTTCTGTTACATAACAATAATACAGACCCATTTGTACCCATTGGTAATGCAGTACAAATGAAAGTTACAAAAAGCACAATCTAAAAGTACAGCTGGCCTATTCAAAATGAGTAAAATAATATTGGATTTGCAAAATGGCTATTGAAATACTGCTACTTTTTGTGCAAATGGATAGCCACGCTAAACCCAAACATTGTCACACTCAAAACTGGCATACTGGAAGAATTTTTTACCTGGAGAAAAGAATGTCTCAGCTGAACCATTGGTTGATAGATCAAGTTTTTTCCCTACACTTCATATAAAATTATGCATAGTGAATTTTGTGAAGGCATTGGATCAATCTGGAGCAGGTTTGAAATACCTGCTGAAAAAGTTTCCAAGAACCAGTACAGTAGAGCCGTGGTTTTCCGAGCCCCTACTAACCGAGGTTCCACTTTATGAAGTGTGCTACGCAAAGTACGTAGTATAAAAACAAACGGTGTACAGAGGAATGATACAGAAGTGGTTTCTGGCAATATTACCATGTTGTGTGTCCCCCCCCCCCCCCCCCCCGTCATGCCTCTTCTCCAGCCCATGAACCAAGGGTGTTGGAAAACCTGAAGCACAAATTTTTGAAAGACCTCCTTAACACAATTGATGAAGAAAACATTGTACACTCTTAAAAAATCACAATGAAAGGTATTTACATGTCAGCTGAGGCATGGAATGAGGTGAAAAGTTCTACTACTCTTCGGAAGTCAGGGAGGAAGTTCAAACGTCTCTGAAAATAAAAAAAACTTTGCCCATAAAGCACAATGACCTTAGCCTTATACAGCTAGCTTAAAAATTGGATGATAAAAGTCACTGAAAATGACAGCCAAGTAGATCAACATAGACGAACAATTGGAAATGAGTAGAGGCAGTGAATGGAGGCTGACGAAAGTGAAGTTGTCAATGAAGACATTGAAATGGTGAATGAGAAAATCAGCCACAGTGGAATAGAAAAGACTATTGAGTACCTAGACTTCAACAGACCACCTGTTGCAATGACTATTGCGTGAAACAGTGGCAAAAAAGTGAGTGAGGTCCGTTAAACAGAAAACACTTATGACTTCATGAAGAAATAACTAACTAGAACATGTACATACTGTATGTGTACTGCAGGTCCTTTTTTTACTTTCTCTACAGGTAAGTAGAGGAAGTGTTGTATTCCACCCAAAAATTTGATGTTGAGGTTTCACCAGAAATATATTTTTTGAGACCCCCTGAATCCAAAAAAAGCATTTTTAGAAAAAAGGTTGGTATATGTCAGTCTGTGGACAGCATAACTCAAAAATGAAAAGTAGGTTAAAAACCAAAGTTGGTATTTAAGTTTAATGCCTTTCAAGGATGCAACACGAAGATTTTGAAGAAAATAGCCCCACCCTAAACTACCCTTTACATGGAACATTTTTCAAACATTTTTATTTTCTTGAAAATGGCTAATGATTTTGATTAAAATTACATATGTTAAAGATATTTGTAAGACAAATGAAAAGTATATTTTGAATTTTCTGGCTATAACCCATGTAGTCCTGTTTACTCTGGATGACTTTTGAATAGCTGGTAAACCGTAAGCGACGGACTAAATCTTACTATACAAAAAATGTAGATCTCACTAAAACACACAATTTATGTCTAAATTTTTGTGTAGAGTGAAGCATTTCAGAGATATTCCTTGTTATTTGTGCCAGTTTCAGAAAACTTAAAACTTTCGTGAAATGGAACATTATTCATTTTTTTATATGTTAAGCATGCAAAGAGAAAGGGATCTCAAAGCTTTAAAAGATTTGACTAACGCTCAAAGTCTACTGTATTTCCTTATTCCCCTTGTACCTACAAGGCAATAAGCAGTAAGATAATTTGTACAAATGTTTATCTCAACTAACACAAAGATATAGGAATAAGTTTTTAGGAATAGTTAGTACAAGAGTAGAGAAAGTCATGTGAGTGCAACACATCAGATGTTTTATTTTGTATTTTTATTTTATTTTTAGTTTTATATACGTCATTTTTTCATTTGATATACAGTAAATTGGCTTCTTTTTCTATTCTTTATTTGCCCACCACATCTTTGACCACGTTTTCATTCATTTTGCCATATGTTTACCTCTTGATACAGGTCCATATTATCCGAGTTTTCGATTATCAGAGGTACTGTCTGTCCTCCATACCTCAGATAAGGCTCTACTGCACTTCGGCATTTTTTATGTTGGTCCAGATCAGAGAATGAAAGATCAGCAGTTTGAAAACCAATTACATCATGTGGAACTTGAAGCATGGATATCATTCAAGAACATTTATGAACAGTTCTTTTATATTAGAGCAGACAGTTATGAACAATTAACAAATTACTACAAGCCTATAGAAATCTAGATTGCTGTTTGTGTCTAGTAAAAATTCACTTCCTACATTCTCATTTGAACATTCCTGCCCGCAAATCTTGGACAAATGAGTGATGGAACATGAGATAAGATTTCACCGAGATATTTCCGAGACATAGAAATGGTATCAAGGAAGGTGAAAACCCAATATGTCTGCAGATTATTGCCGAAACCTTATAAGAGAATCCACAGGAAATTCTAGAAGCAGCAGCAAATCGCAGAAATTCAACAAAAAGCAGTAGAGGATAGGCCTGAAAATGAACTGGTAATGTTTTCAATTATGAAAATTGGTTAATTTTACAAAATTAGGTTATTTTATCATGGGTACTACTTCACATTTTATTTATATGTGCCTAAAAGTATGCAATTAAATAAAAAGCTGAGGGCGTTAGATAAAAACAAAGGCCATACTTGAACTCAGCACATTGAAATATGTATATAAGAAATTATGCATTTTGAGCACAAAAAAAGTTATGATCAATTCTGTTGTTCAGTGTAAGCATGCAGGTGATTTGCATATACCAGCAAATAGAGTAATGCTTTTCCAAAAACTTCACTATTCTGCAATAAGAATTTATAGTAATCTTCTGTGTCATCTAAAACTATCACGCAATCCTAATTGACACAAAGATTTAAAGTCATTTTAGTATGCTCACTCCCCATATACTGGTGAAATTCTTTAATACGTTCAACAGGTAAGTTCAATACATAAGACAGATGGTGATGGTGATTTACTCTTGAAATGGTGGTGGTTTACAAATTTTCAGTTTGGTTATTATGGAGAAAACGGCCCAAAAATTCTGATGTGCTGCACTCACATGACTTTCCCCACTCCTGTACTAACCATTCTTACAAACTCTTACTCCTATATCTTCTTTATGTTAGTTGAGATAAACAAATTACCTTATTTCCTATTTCCTAGTAGGTGCAAGGGGGATATTAGACTACAGTAGGCTTTGAGCCAGTCAAATCTTTTAAAGCTTTGAAATCCTGTTCTCTTTGCACGCTTAACATATTAAAAAAACTGAACAACGATGTTCCATTTCACCAAAGTTTTAAGTTTTTCGAAACTGTCACAAATAACAAGGAATATCTCTGAAATGCTTCACTGTACACAAAAATTTAGACATAAATTGTGTATTTTAGTGAGATCTACATATTTTGTATAGTGAGATTTAGTCTGTCGCTTACGGTTTACCAGCTATTCAAAAGTCATCCAGAGTAAACAGGACTACATGGGTTATAGCCAGAAAATTCAAAATATACTTTTCATTTGTCTTACAAATATCTTAAACATATGTAATTTTAATCAAAATCATTAGCCATTTTCAAGAAAATTAAAATGTTCCATGCAAAGGGTAGTTTAGGGTAGGGCTATTTTCTTCAAAATCTTCGTGTTGCGTCCTTGAAAGGCATTAAACTTAAATACCAACTTTGGCAAGTGTTCAGTTAAGTTAGCGTGTGTATATTAACAGGATGACAGGGCCCCTGTTAGGTTACATTGTGTATATGAATGAGATGACCAGAAATTTAACCCAAGGTGAGGTTAGTGTGTGTGTGTAAACTGATGTTTGTGCTTGAGATATTGTACCAGCAGTTGGTGGAGAAAGCACATATATTTAATGCCTTTCCGAATATAATGGTTCTCCTGCCTTTTTAAAAATGAAAACGTTTTAGATGCACTCTTGCAAAACTTTACCTTTTACAATTTGTTTGGAGTATATAATCGCCCAAAAAACTACTCACACTTTAGATGCAAGTGAGACGTATTGTCAACAGAAGAGGTTTTGAAACTGCTCTTTCCTCTTCTTTTTGCCAATGTTAACTTTCTTCCTCCATCTGTTGCTCTTATGGTCCAATTTACGTGAGAGGAGTACCACAGTTTGTACAGCTCCAAGAATTAGACAATATACTGTGGTTGATATAGAAAGATTGCAGGTTTTCTATATTTGGTACGGTTTTTATGAATTTCGTAGCTGTAGCTACACATCTGTTGTAGGAACTGAAGCTGTGTACTTCTGAAGTACTTGGTTCCATTTTATAAATGCAACTGCTATGTGTTATTTGTCACACAGTTTGGCGTTTTGGTCAAGCATATGTTACTCTTTGACTTTGTGGCATGAAGTAATCTTCAATATGGAGGATAAGCAAGCACAAGGTAAAATAAATTGAGTAACTCTTCGGAGCAAAATGGAAGTAGCATTATGTAACCCCGTAGTGGAATGGCCTGTCCAGGTGAAGGCCTACCGCCCAACTGCTGTATCCCCACCTCTATCTTAACAGGCGTCATGAGTGGGATGCAGTCCTGGAGGTGGGATGTGGTCGGCACCTCGCTCCCTCCTGGTCAGTTATTCAGTCTTCTTGGCCAAGACCTGCTACTTTTCAATCAAGTAGCTCCTCAATTGGCCCCTCAGGAACCTAATGAGGCTGAGTGAACACTGGACCAGGTCTCCCAGCAGGAGAAAACCCCCTCATTCGCACTGGGAATCAAACCAGGGTCCCCTGCTTGGTAAGCAGCAGCTCTACCACAGCGCTAAGGAGACGACCAGCATTACAATTTGGTGACCTGAAATTTTGTGAATAAAGGAAAGGAAGTGAAATTTTATGCGGGATGTAAAATGTGGTTTTATTTCATAGTTCTTGTCATGCATATGATTGAATGAGCAACATAACAAAGCTTTCACAGTGTGGTGGATAACCCATTAGGTTGCAAAGTAGGAGTCTGTCAGATACAGTCTTCTAGATTTAAGGTGAATTGTAAAATAATGTATGTGTATGTGTAATTACATAACATAGTGTGTGAATAAGGAAGGGGAAAGGGAGGAAAGTTGAAGGTAGGAATTACTTTTTCTTTATGATAGTTCCGACCCAAAAACCCTTGTTCCTGTGCTTCTATGAAGAGTGCAAAAGTGACCTAAGTCATGGCAGAAAGAGCGGCACAAGTTCTGCATAGTTACCTTCATTTTCTTCATAAACAGTGCCATCAGTTTAAACAGACTCGCGACAGTGGAGCACAAGCACTCGTCTGCCAATACTCCACTCTCTGTGTGGCCGGCACTAGAATGTGAAAGACTAACGTAGTAACATTCATTATTATGAGCATTTAATGTGTGTTTATTGTTTGCTTTTTTCAAAGATGTTGAAAATGTTCTCCTTGTGCTGTGGGACAGGCATTATGTTTAACAGGTTTTCACTCACATGTTACTCTTCTTTTGAGGTGTTGGCTATTTATTTTTACTTTCTCTACTGGTAAGTAGGGGAAGTATTGTATTACACCCAAAAATTTGATGTTGAGGTTTCACCAGAAATATATTTTTTGAGACCCCCTGAATCCAAAAAAAGCATTTTTAGAAAAAAGGTTGGTGTATGTCTGTCTGTCTGTCTGTTAGTCTGTGAACAGCATAACTCAAAAACAAAAAGTCAGTTAAAAGCCTAAGTTGGTATTTAAGTTTAATGTCTTTCAAGGATGTGACACGAAAATTTTGAAGAAAATAGCCACACCCTAAACTACCCTTTACATGGAACATTTTTCGAACATTTTGATTTTCTTGAAAATGGCTCTTAACAATTTTGATTAAAATGCCATATGTTTGAGATATTTTTATGACAAATGAAATGTATATCTTGAATTTTCTGGCTATAGTCCCTGTAGTCGTATTTACTCTGGACGACTTTTGCATAACTGGTAAACCGTTAGAGATAGACCAAATCATACTATACAAAAAATGTTGTTGTTTTCTAGTGCCTTGCATCTGGCAATGAAGCCATTAGCATTCGTGCTTTCCAATACTTTTGAACTGTAGTTTCTTCTGATCTTAATGCTTCACAGGTCTTCAAGTGGTCTTCGTTCATTTCTGCTGGATCGTTACACAGGACACATATTGGTGAGGATGAGATACCTATTCTGTAGAGATGACTTGCTAAGCAGCCGTGATTTGTCAATAGTCGGAAGGCTGCAACTGCTGTCTTCCTTGGTCTCTGGGGGATTATATCTGGGTTGGAAAGTAGTGTAATCCATTTTTTATCTTTGGCATTTGTTTCTATTTCTTGTAGGTATGAATGAGAAAATTTTTTAATGATCAAGCATTTTATTGAGGAATATGAGAAATTGAATTTAGATTTTTGTTTTATTGTTGTGCCTTTCTTTGCAAGTGAGTCTGCAGCTTCATTCCCCATGACTCCACAGTGTGCTGGAATCCATTGGAGATGAACAGTCTTATTAACTTTTTGGAGTTGTGTTAACATTTTGTAGCATTCTCTAATTTTTGTTGACTTCTTTGTAGTATTTGAACATATTCCCTGAATTGCAGCTTTAGAATCTGAAAGAATTACTGCCTTGTTAAATTTATTTAAGGGAAGATTTAATAATTGTCGGAGAGCAATGTGTATAGCCTCTATTTCTCCATCATAATTTGTTGTGTCTCTGCCAACAGAATGATAAAAGGAAAAATGTGAACACGTAACTCCAGCTCCAGTAAGGTTTTCCTTGGAGGATCCATCAGTATATATGTGCAGCCATTCTTCTGTGGGATACCTAGTATTGATTGTTTCCAGAGCTAGAAGTTTTTGTATTTCTTTTGGTGTGTCTGATTTACTTATTTCCTCTATTAATTCCAAACTGAAGGTAGGTTGCAATAATTCCAATGGATTTTCTCTTATAAGTAGATTTTCTCTGGTGTTAGGAATGTTCAATTTGGATTTAATCTGTGTTATTTTCTAGGAAACTACTATGAGTTTTAAGGATTGAAGGGGGGAAGTTCTCTTCTGTCCATTTAGAGTTTGGCAGTCGTAACATTTTCTCGTGTTGGAGCAATGCTTGTTCTTCTATTTTTGTTGTTATTGATGGGGTCCGTGTTAAGGCAAGCATGGCATCAATAGGTGTGGATTTAACTGCTCCAGTGATTAGGCGAAGAGCCTGATTTTGTATTTGTTCTAGTTTATTGATGTTAGCATTTGCTGCTGTTATTAAAGCTTCAGAACAGTACAAGAGGTTTGGCTTAACACACATTTTGTATGTTGTGTTAAGGACTCTCCTTGAGCAGCCCCATTTAGCACCAGCTAACCTTTTCAGGATTTGCAGTTTCTTTTCAACCTTTTCTGAGATGTTTGTTATATGTTTTTTCCAAGTTAGCTTTCTGTCGAAAGTGATGCCTAAGTATTTGGCATCATCAACTGCTTTGAGTGGTTTACTGTCCCCCAATCGGATCTCCGGGTGGGGACATCTTTAGGCAAATTTCATCACAATTCCAATACTTTAAGAATTCTACAATGGAATGCAGGAGGCATGTCCCAGCCTAAAAAACAAGAGCTAATGAAAATACAAAAAATGTAGATCTTGCTAAAATACACAATTTATGTCTAAATAAATTTTCATGTAGGGTGAACCATTTCGGAGATATTCCATGTTATGTGTGTGAGTTTCGGAAAACTTAGAACTTTCATGAAATGGATCATCGTTCATTTGTTTATGTTATGTGTGCAAAGACAACAGAATCTCAAAGCTTTAAAAGATTTGACTATCGCACAAAGCCTACTGTATTCTAACATTCCCCTTGCACCTATAAGGAAATAAGCAATAAGATAATTTATACAAATGTTTATCTTAACTAACACGAAGATATAGAAATAAGAGTTCGTAAGAATGGTTAGTACAAGAGTAGAGAAAGTCATGTGATTGCAACTCATCAGATTTTTGTATGTTATGTCCCAGTTCATCTAATGTCCAGGGGTTTGTTTTATATACCCAGTCTTAAGTGCTCCACAATAATAATCTCAGGGTATTAGGTCTGGGACCTAGAAGTTCACTTCGTTACACTAATTACTGTGTCACCAAACACGTCAGCAGTAGTAGACAATGAAGTCCCAGCTGAATGGGATTCAGCCCCAGTTTGTTGAAACACACCATGTGTTTGTTCAACAGTCAGTTCAAAGAAAAGCTGTTCCAAAATTATGGCTTTGCCTGCATTAATGGTTTCATGAAAGAAAATAGGGCCAATAACTCTTGTGATACATCAAACGCCCACCTTAGGATCATGTAACACACTTTCACATGTGAGTCTCAGATTTACTGTTGCCCAGTAGCGATTATTTTGCATGTTAATGTGTACGTTGATATGAAACCATACCTCATCACTGAATAACACTACTTGCAGGTTTATGATACCAACATGCACAGACCCAAGAAACCAGGTGCCAAAACCTAATTCTAGTCTGGGGATCCCTGTCCTTTAAGGCCTACAACTCTGTTTTATATGGTTGCAATTTAGCACTTTTGTGGCCTTCTGTGCTGATGCATAGCTGACACCTGCTTGCTGTGCTAACTTAGAGACTTCTGGGGCGATTGTTCTAATCAAACACAGATATCAAGTTTTACATACATGAGAACTTTTATTTTTTTTCCTGATCTAATACTAATCCTGTATAGTATAGAATTTGTGGAATATTTTATGCACTGTGTATCTATTGGGCAGATCAATGTAAGGAAACTTTTCTCTAAACGCTCTACAACTCTGAGCAGGTGATTTGTATTTTATCAAATGACTACAAGCAAGTATTTTGTGTTCAATATGAAATCGCACCATGACTCAGATACACTGATACACAACCGATCGGCAACACCACCAATGCTCCATTGCCTTGGCCGATCTCGCACATGCTTCACATGGCACAAAATGTTCTACTGCCGACCGGACAGGGAATGGAGTACTGGTGGATGGGCTCTGTGTGCCGTCATGGTGCTGCGTGGGGCAAGCCCATTTAAACTGTTAGCACTGTATAATGCAAAATGGAGGAAAAAAGGATATTATTGGTGGTGGTTAGTTATAACTCGTGGTGTATGTTCCATATTTATTGTATGTGTTCTATGTCCTTAAGCGAGGGGACTAAACAAACTACATATCAGCACTATGTGTGTGAATTAAATAGCATTCACTTAATGCACAACTTGTTGCAAGGAATCGTACAGTCAATTATCTGGTAGAGACAGGATCTTAATTATTTATTTATGCCAACAAACTTACTGTTGGTGTTTTTAAACAAGTAAGCCGTGTGTGGGCAAAGTTTGAGAGGTAGAACTGGAACTTAAAAATTCAATGCCACAACTGGGATTTCTGGCAGTTTGTCACAATAGCTCAATGGTTAGAGCAGCGGCCTGGTAAGCGGAAGGTCTGTGGTTCAAATCCCAGTTGTGGCATTGAATTTTTAAGTTCCAGTTCTACCTTCTCAAACAGGATCTTAATCTTAACTTTAGATAGCTGACTTCCTAGAAATAGTATAACTTAAGTGATGGGCATTGTATCATTCATGCAGTTTCATTACATGTTTGTATTGTACGTGTCTCTTAAATAAAGAGTTCCTTGTGCATGAAATTAAACAAATTAATGTGTATTTTATTTTCAGCATTCGTCGTGGTTATGAAGTCTACAAACAGGTGTGTGCAGCATGTCACAGTATGAGGTTTATTGCCTACAGAAACTTGGTTGGAGTCTCACATACAGAAGCTGAAGCAAAAGCTGAGGCTGAAGAAATCTTGGTATGTTGCATTGGTTTTTTTGATATTCTGGATAAGTTTGTAGCGTATTTGTTTTTCCGGAATGTTGTTACTGAATATTTGTTGTAGTAGCTGTTATGGAATTAATGTTTACTCTCTGCCAAACTACAGCTTTCTGAGCATTTATCATTAGTAATATTTGTGCTTGTTTTCCTCATTTATATTAGGTTACAGATGGACCAGATGAACAAGGTAATATGTATCAGAGGCCAGGCAAGCTGTCGGATTACTTCCCTAGCCCCTATCCTAATGAAGAAGCAGCTCGAGCAGCAAACAATGGTGCTTACCCCCCAGACTTGAGTTACATCACTTTAGCTCGACATGGAGGAGAGGTTTGTATGTGCAATAAAATATTCTTACCGAGACTTCTGTTTATCTGGTAGACAAAATAGGTTGGTGTAAATAGGATATAAAAATATTTAACGGTTCTGTATAATACTTTCTGGGTGGAAATGCTCAATTGCAGCACTCCTAGTAGTTCCTTGGAAAAAACCTGTAATTCTTGATTCTGATCTTCCCCATATTTCCACGCTGTACAACATTCTTGCTTTTGCCGTTGTCTTATATATCCTCTTCAGCCATTTTGTCGACATTTCTGATTTGTATTTAAATATCACATCATAGTCACTTTACCTTTTTCTATCTTTCTACTGTCAGCATTCCACTTTGTTACTACTTGGTCTTGGCCCTAAGTAATCAAATTCTTTGGCTACTTCCAGCTTTTTTCTGCCTAATTTCAATGCTCATCTTTCCTTAGTTTTTTAAAAATCATAATTTTGGATTTGTTTGTTTACATTAATTTCCCATTCATTACAACATTTTTGTACCTACCTTTTTATTTCATTTATTGCTTTCTGTAAACCTATTATTGCTACGGCCCCTACCATTACATCATCTGCATGATGCGTCTGGAATGTCTCTTTGTTTGCTATGGATGTGCAGTGATGATTAGGGCTAGGAAATTCATGCATTTGCATGTTTTTTCACAGGGGTTAAAAATGTATGCTTTTACATTATGTGCATGAATTATGGAATTTTAAGTTATTTGGACGTGATTTTATGGTGCATATAACTGCATATTTTCTTGATTTTGATAAATGCATATTATTTCAATACTATAGCCTCTATATAGCATATTTTAATGATTTTTATGATTTTTTTCCACCTGGATAATATTTTTCATATTGGTAGTGTTGCATATGATGATGTAACTCGCCAGGTGGCGAGAAGCAATGCTGAGTCATGTTATGTAGTGAATCCCCTGTTTCCATCCTTTCATCATATGTTTATGCGTAGAGAATAATCAGTGCGTTATCTGAGAGGTTCATATTAACAAAGATAAAGTGCAGGTCAACGGTTTGAGATGCACGATTATCGCAACACTTGCCTCTGCGTGGTCTTCAAACGTAACAGTGTTGTGAACTGGTTCCCTCCAAATTAAATTAGGCGTATAAAATGTTAAAAAGCTCTTCAAATGCCAAAAATAAAACCAACTTAGAGTGCTATATTAATTTACAGAAAGAGTTTTCGGGTGATTTAATATCTACAGATAATGGGGCACTGTTTTGTGGAGCGTGTGACAAAAATATAGGGAGTGAGGAAAGATTTCAAATAGTTCAGCACATAAACACAGCAAAACATAAGGAGAATTTAATCAGAAAACTCGCAAACAAATAACCTGTTCTAAAACAATTAGTAGAGGTTTAGGAAGTAGGGTTACTGAATTTTCCTAGAACTTGTGTCAAGTATTTTTAGCTGCTGATATTCCCTTGTTCAAAATTAATAATCCGATATTTAAAAGCTTTCTTGCCAAGTGTACTCGACAACATGTGCCTGAAGAAAGTACACTGCGTAAGACTTATGTAGGGCATTGTTACAATAATGTATTGTCAAATATACAAAATTTAGCGGATCAGTTTGTGTGGTTGCCTGTTGATGAAACCTCTGATTCTGAACGCCGTTCTATTGCCAATATAATCGTGGGTGCCTTTAAATAATGAACAAAAGACTACAGCTTATCTCCTTAATATGTGCAAATTGTCGGCCACTGACAATGTAACTGTGACACAGTTTGTGATGGACTCTATGAAATTACAATGCCCATGTGGAATTGAATACAACTGGTTGCTTTTATTTGTTACCTTATATGGTAAAATCAGGAAAAACTTTAAAAGGTATTTTTCCTAACTTAATTCATATAACTTGTTAGGCACACGCTCTTCATCGAATTTCTGAGACAATACGCGATTCTTTCCCACTGGTAGATAGATTTGTGTCCAGTACAAAGAGAATTTTTGTTAAATCTCCTAAAAGAGTTAAGTTGTTTAGATCAACAGCACCTAATATCCGACTTCCTCCTGCACCGGTGCTAACTCGATGGGGAACATGGGTCGATGCAGTTTTATATTATGCTGAGCACATAGAAATAATCGAAGAAGTTGTTAATTCATTGGACTCGAAAGATGCTTCATCAATAGAAACTGTGCAAAATATTCTGTCAGGCACTGGGTTAAAAGAGGATCTTAGTTTCATATCTGCCCATTTTTCTTTCTTACCAACAGCCATAACGGCATTGGAAGCTGTAAGATTTCCTTTGGATGAATCACTTACTGTGCTTGAAAAAACAATATGTGATCTAAGTTCGGTTCCTGGTAGCATTGGACAAAAAGTGAAAGAGAAAGTGAATTATGTAATTTTGAAAAGTTCTGGTTATAAACAGATGTGCGATATTCGAGACATCCTCGAAAGAAAACCATCTGTCACACCAAGAGAGTTGACTCTCTCTGTGAAACAGTTAACATCATTTAAATATGCCCCTATAACATCTTATGACGTGTAAAGAAGTTTTTCACGTTACAAAAGTGACAGACAATAGACGACGTTTTACTGTTGAAAATTTGTGTAGTGTTGGTTGTGAACTGCAATTTAGCAGTTAATAGTGGCAGCGGGACCACTACTGCTTCAACCTCTAAGGAATAAGGTAACTTTATTTACACTAACTCGTCTTCTGCAAAGGGACATGAACTGTTCTAATGAAATAGTGCATATTTCTTGGCATATTTTGAAGTTTTTAAGAGCATATTTGCATGCATATTTCAGTGTTTTTTAGGGCATGAACTTCCGAGCCCTAGTGATGATTAATTTTTACCTGTTCGTTCAATTATGTCTTCTATAAAAAGATTAAATAGAATGGGACTTGGTTTACACTCTTGTCTTAAACCTATCTTTTGTTGTCTTGCTTACATCACTTCTATGCTCATGCAGATCTTTGTATATTTTCTCTAGCTAACCTATGAATTTCTCGCTTACCACTTTCGTTGTCAATTTCATTTAGTTCTTGTCTATTTATTGTATCAGAAGATTTTTCAAAGTCTGAAAAGCACGTACACTCTTCCTTTTATCTTGCTTAGATACTTATCCACCAATGACTATTACAAATATGTTGACCACTATTGTCTACCTTTCCTAAAACCTGTTTGAAATTACAATTTTCCTATTTCCTCAGGCCCTCTCTCAGCCTGTCAGCTAGCATCCCAGCATAAATTTTGGCTAGAATGGATAATAGACTAATGCCTCTTTAATTTTTGGTTTTGTTCACTCATCTCTTCCCTTTATACATGGGGCATCTGGAAATGATTTACATTTGCATTGCTTTAAATATACCGTTCAATTTATGGACACATCCTCTCGTAGGGCAAACTGATACTAGTACGCTGTGCAGACACTAAAGGGCAGTTGAGAAGAGAGTGTACTGTGAAAGAACAGTGCTTGTTTAGGTAGAGAAAGCCATAGACAAGTGGACTGCATGGTTTTTGTGAAAGGAAGGATTCAAAACAGGATATATTCATAAACGTTGAATTGTGATATATGGTTAAGAAGCTTCTGCACGAAAGACTTGTTTACAACTGGATTGCTGGGCTCATCAGTTGAAGAGAGTCTGCACGCAAGAATGTGAGTGCTGGTAATCTGTCAACATCACAGTCTCCAAGGATCATTGAGCTTGTGTCTGAATTGATTATGGCTGATAGGTGCATAGTCTTGATGAACTGAAATGGTAGGGAGATCGCAAATCCCTACGTATCATATCTGATTTAGATATGAAAAAGGTGTGTGCACATTGAATTCCATGGGACTTGACACAGGCCCAGAAGGAGAGCAAAGTTGAAGTGTTGTCAACTTCTGGAATGGAGAATGAAAATCGAGATTTTTTGGAGAAACTGGCAATGAATCTTGGTGTTGCTATCATGCATCTGAGAAGAAAGTCCTTGTTTGGACGTGCTGTGAGGTAAAAGTTTCTGCAACGATTAAGAATTGCAGGAGCACTCCACAAGTGGGTCGTAGTACTCCCAAATAGTGGTTCTGTGATGCAATAATGAAGTTGCCAGGAAGGCAGCAGTGGTGTATTGGCATCAGTGCAAAGTATATTGAGAGATCCCATGTACATTGAATCTTGTTTATTGATAAATAAGGCACAAAAAGCTGTTACTGTAAGTCATTTCCAAATGCCCCCCATATATTGGTACAGTAGAATCCCAATAACTCAACCTAATGTGGACTGATAGGGTGTCGAGTTAGTGAAATTTCTAGTTTCACTGACTAAGGGTTCTGTTCACAACTCATAACATAATACTCAAATTACATAAATGCATGTTCTAACACAATATAAGTAACAGAAAGGTATAACATATTCTAAATTGTATTACTTATTGTTTTCCCCTTTCTCTAGTCTCTTTAACACATCCAGTTTGATTTCTATTGTCATGTTTGTCGTTTCTTCTCATTCGACATTTTAACTGGCACAAACACAACACAATACTTACAGTAAGTCTGAAATCTGAGAAACAGTACTGTAACCAGAAATATGTAACTGAAAGTTTAACTTAGCATTGAAACTGAAATTATAATGTGAATATATGTAATTGATAATAGAAAGAAACAAAAGGAGATTCTAATTGATAGTTAAGGGGAAGACGTAATAAAGCTGAATAGATTAAAGTCTCAAGAATGGAAGCCTAGGCAGATTTAAATGAGTGATAAGGTTACAATTGTTGTACATGCTAAGCCCGAACGATTCCGTGGGCTGATTCGTATCTTACCATGGCGTGCTCTAAAGTTGACCAATGGAAATCGCTTCCTTCGTGTCGCCCACGCTAAACATATGCAACACAACACACATTCGTCTGGAACAGAGCAGATAGCACACGTGCAACTTTGTGATTTGTACGTAAGCTGGCACGTATACATAATTCAGCAGTTGCTAGAGGGCGACAAAGTTCAAGTATTATAACGTTGCAGTTAAAGTTGCAAAGTTACATTCTATTTAGATATCGTCGGCAGTTCTCTACAAATCTGGAAATTTGCTAATAAAGTCAAATGTTGGTTAATTCTTCGTTTGGTTCCATTCCTACCACAACTCACGCATACCTTGCAGATTAGGACCTCTTGCTAGAACTAGTCAGATACCGGGACACCAAACACAGGATAGGAGATATCCTGGTGACTAGATCTTAAAGGTGACATTAAATCGACTTATGGGAGAGGAATATTTGTGTCAGCATGTACATACTAGGTAAAGCAGTAAACCTCAAACAGGTGCTTCTGCTATATATCCACATCATTAGCATCAAGCTTTTGATTCCCTGACAATGGTCTGCCAGCTGCTTATGTTCTGACTAGATACGAAACGTCATAATCTGGTCAGACCTTTTGTTACTGTGAGGAAAATTGCTGTAGATTGTATATGTACACTAATAAAAATTTACCTATTTGTTTACACTGCTTAGTGGATCATAGAAATTATTAATCAAGTTTAACAATAAAAAAATTAAAATAAAAGAAGGTTGTCGAGTTATTGGGGTTCTACTGTAATTTAGTACTTGTTTCCACCTTACTGAAATATCTTTGCTGTTCTTTACTTTGTTTCACATCTTTGTCAAGATTTCTAGCCTTTTTCTCTTTTCATTGTATTCTAAAATAATTTTGGAAGGCGAAATTCTTTGTACCATTTTGCAGAGATACATTCTCAATTGTGGGCATGTAAACCACTTATAAAGGAGAAACATGCAATGATTTTCTTTCCGGCACGTTAAACTCTTGCAGGTGGTGGGTTATTCGGAAAAATCCATTTTCTTTCGGGATCATACTGATATATCCATATTTAGTCACCTCCAAAAATGTCTCCGAGTAAACTAGACAAGCAATTCCTACACTCGGCAGCTGGGTTGTCAGTCACAATTCCAGAAGTTTTGCACCTACTGTACACAAAGGTACTCGTGAAGTATGATTGAAGCACTTTACTAATGCCAGTTCAATGTCCTTGAAGGTTAGTCTTGGGTTTTGCTTGATCATTTCCACAGAGGGACATTTTTATCACTACTATTGTTTGTCTGCCACTCTTCTTTATCTTTAAGAGATTGCTGCCTCTTAGTGTCGAAATCATCAAAACGTAGTAGCACATAAAACGAAAAAGTCCCCGAAAGTCTCAAACACTCAAGTGATTATTTTATTTAAGCCAGATTTATTTATTTGAAAGTGTATAAGAACATTGCACGAAAGTGCTATATGAATTCCCATTTCACTTGCAAGTACATTCACACTTTTGTAACAAAACAAAATGCAGGGAAATTAATGATACAACAGAGCTCTGTTTGCTGCATTATACCATTTCTGACTGCAATTTCAACCTTGCACCAATGCTTTATCTAGGGGTGGCCAATGTTCCATGTCTCAATATCTGTCTAGCGACCCTTGTATGTGAAATGTACACACATGATTGTTATTTTATCAAGTTTATTTTACATTGTTTGGAATTCTAATCTGCTCAAATAAAGTCTCTTAAATATGTACTAGGTATTCCTTGAGTATACATGCCAGATAGTCACTCAGATTATAGGTTACAGTGTTTTATGATTTGAATCTTCCATTCCAGGACTACATATTTGCCTTGCTCACTGGCTATTGCGATCCTCCTGCAGGTGTATTACTTCGAGAAGGACAGTATTATAATCCATATTTCCCAGGAGGAGCCATCAGTATGGCACAAGCACTCTATAACGAGGTATGTACCTTTAATGCCTGTATTCTCTTAACTTTGTAACATTTATTTTAGATCTGATTAATTTTCCACTGTTTGTCCTGACAGGTAGTTGAGTATGCTGATGGAACGCCAGCTTATGCGAGCCAGCTTGCAAAGGATGTTGCAACATTTCTCAAGTGGGCAGCTGAACCAGAACATGACCAAAGAAAGGTTATGATAATTAAGGTAACTATTATCAGTTGAACATGAAATAACTGCTATTAAACTAGCAAATAAGTATAAGAGGTTGCATCAAACTGAAAAATTCAATGCCATAGCTGGGATTTGAACCACGGATCTTCCGCTTATCAAGCAAACAAAAAAGATTCAAAACTTTCAAAACCAAAGTCTGAGATTAATTACAGGTGCTATCAAAACCACACCAATAGCAGCTATGGAAATACTAACCAACCAATGCCCCATTGAATATGAAATAGAAAAAGCGGCTCTTATTCAGCACGAAAAGTTGATCAGGCTCCCATCCAATACATGGCACAAGAGAAATTTTACACCTACACTAAAGACTCAGGAGAGCTTTCTTTCCAAAATTCAAGACGTCAAGAAGAATGTATACCTTCCTAATTCAAAGGAAAACTTCATATCTAAAGTCAATCCGACACAAACATTAGACATCACATATTATTTACACCTGACAGAAGAAGTTAAGAAAAGTGATACTCCAACTAGTGTTCTAAAATTATTGGCATTAGAGACAATCCATACTAGATTTCCAGAACACGAATGGCTCCATATTTATACTGATGGATCATTGATATCAAACCAAGATGGAGCAGGTGCTGGAGTCACATGTCGCCTCTTTTCCTATTACAAATCTTTAAGTTATGGAACTACTAACTTTGATGGAGAAATTGAAGCAATTCGAATGGCCCTACAAAATCTTTTCTACAGAATTTCACATTTTCAGCAAGCAGTTATTCTCTCAGATTCCAGGGCAGCAATTATAGCAATTACTTCCAAGTTGTCACCAAAAAACCAAACAATTATAGAATGTTGGAAAATCCTTACCCATCTAACAGCACTTCAAAAACACCTAGTCTTCCAATGGATACCAGCTCACTGTGGACTGAGTGGTAATGAGAAAGCTGATTTTCTTGCAAAAAAGGGTACCGGCAATGTGCAGAAATCAATAGTTGATCTACCATTTTATGCAGCTAAAAGATTAGTCAACTCTGAATTCAAAAAAATTATTGAAAAATGTTACTATGAAAAATCAAAGAATAAAAGATGGGAACTACCAAACATTCAAACAGTAATTCCTGAGTATCCTCGAAAAACAGCAGTTGCAACCTTCAGGTTGATTACAGGACATGATTGTCTGGCAAAACATTTAAACAGAATTGAGATATATTCTTCACCACTCTGTCCTCTATGTGATCTGCAAGAGGAAATGGATCGAGACCACCTTCAAATATACCCGGCCACTTCTAGTGCCCCATCCATCAGTGAAAAATATTGGAGAGCAAGAGGATTAATGACTTCATTGTCAGAAATCCAGCATTAGCTAACAACAACATAAACTGGATTGTACATGGTGGTGAAAACACTTTTTGTAACACTATGTTGGGATTCTTCGCAAGTGCTGGTCTTTTCCTGGAAAGCAGCTTGGGAAGCCTTCAAAAATGTTCACAATTTCTTGGGGAATTGAAGAGCTGAAAACTACAACTTAGTTGTTCATGGACTTCTGAGGGCAGACCAGAGCTAGATTGTAATGTTGCTCAAAATCCACTTTTTAGACACATCTTGACTTCTTCCCAAGCAATTATGGTGCTGTGAGTGATGAGCATGGAGCACGCTTCCATCAAGACATTTCAGCAATGGAAAGAAGGTATCAGGGCAAGTGGAACTCACATACTTGCAGACTATTGTTGGAATGTCATGAGAGATGCCCCAGAAGGAGATTACAAAAGAAAACAAAACAAAACAGGAACGCTCTAGTGAATAGTAAGCAGGCAAGAGACCAAAGGCAGAAGTTCCATACAGGGTGAGTCAGAATAGTACCGAATAGTTTTAAGACGTGATTCTGGGGTTATATTTGAGTATTTTCTTTTACTGAATGTGTGTCTGCAAACATCTTAAGCTAGAGGGCATTAACATTTTTGAAACACCACATTGGGTTAGACAGAATTCTGCTGAACAGATCGCTACATGTTTTTACTACAAGGCATTAGGAAAATTTTGAAATAAGAGTAGCCATGTAACTTTAATTTTGAAAAATCCAATCCAAAACTCTTTTAAATCTTGATTTAATTATTGGCACTAAATGCATGTGCTCTAAAGTAGGTCAAACCTTATAACAGATCTATAATACATGTTATTGTCAATAACATATGCAAACATATCCTTCTTGGGGATGTCGAAATTGAATGCTCTGTTTCAATTTTTCCAAATGAAGATTTATTTCCATGTGAACAGCTCTTGTTTTCCCATTATGTGTTTGAGAAGTTTCAGTTCTGGCTTCATGTTGTGTTTTGCCCAAAAGTGATTGGCAACTACCGCTTTGTCCAACTGTTTGTTTTTTGTTTCTAAAGTGTTCCTTGGATCTTATTTCTAAATTTCTTTTGGTTTTTCCTATATATACCTCATTACAGTCGCTGCATTCACTTTGGTATATGCCAGATTTTTTGTTAGGTGGAATGACATCTATGATTGAATTCAGTAGATTTTTTATGGAGTAATGGTTCACTGGCGCTAGCTGAATTTTATGTTCTTTGAAAACTTTTTTGAATTTATCAAAGGCCCATGGATGGTATGTGAATTTTCCGAATGTCATTTTTTTTCTGCTACTGTGAGTGTTGCAGCATCTTTTAGTAAAAAACACAGATTCCAACGGAGCGTTGAACCACATCCACATTAGACTGGGTGTTTTCTACTCGGTACGTACTAGCAGACAGTACATATACTGGCCCCTTCACTCTTGCTAGTCATTCATCATCCTGATGATCGGAGAGATGTACACTCCCAAAATGTCGATGGCTCTTCATCACTACACCTGGCTCGAAGCCTGAGAACAACTTGAATATCTTTTAGTAATGTTTTTATTTCTGTTCATTTCACTTTATTATCTACTGATTTGGGAAAGCGCCCCCCCCCCTTTTTTTTTTTTTTTTTTTTTTTTTTTTTTTTCCCTTCTCTATTTCAATTATTTTGCAATATTTGCTGGAAGAGGAATGTTCACCAACCTATGCGTTAAACTATTGAGGATTGCCTGTTGGTGACTTCTTGGATTGTAACTATTAGCTTTTATGTAGTTGTCTGCATTGGTTTTCTGTGAATGCCGAAGGTTATTCTTGCTTTTGATTATTTTTAGATTCAAAACTGGTAGTTGCTCATCTTTTTTCACTTCCAGAGTAAACTTTATACTTTTTTCCTGGATATTAGGAGCTCTAGTGCATCACTGATGTGTTTTTTGGAACTATTGCAAATATGTTATCTACGTACCGCCGCCAGAATTTTTTAGTTAATCTTTGAGGGGTAGAAACGAACAAACTTGGTTTGCCAACGCTTGAACATGCAACATATAATTGGCCATGCGAAAAGCACATATTTTCTAGATCCAACCCTCAAATTGACGTTGCTTTGGCCTTGTGACTTATTAATCATTGTGAATTGGAAATTGCAAATGTTTGAATGGAATGGGCGAATCTGAAGGGATCACTGGGAACCATAGTAGAACTACTTCACCTTGAAATTTGCCATTTAAAATGGTAGCTTTAAGAACATTGCCCATGATTTTTTTATGACCAATTGCATGCCATTGCATAGCTTTAGTGCATTCAAATTTGGAAGCAAAATGATTGGTGAACCAATCTTCAATTGAGACATTGAGTGCAACAGTGGCCCAACCCACAAAAATTCAGAAACTGAGTTATTTGCACAGACATGTTCCCCATATCAAAATCTAGGAGAGCAGTAGTGGCCTATACCACATGTCTAAAACCACCGACAGATGGCATGAGAAGTGTGTTATTGCATGGAATTGAATCTGGCTTCCTGGATAGAAACATTGGCGCAACCTTCCTGCATGTATGTAACTATGTATCACAATGTCAATGCTATATTGATTAAAATTTCCAAATATCATGACTCTTGCTTAGTTATTAAAGTCAATATAAAACTTTCAAATCACAGATATTTTTTACACTCCATTATCTCCATTATGTACATTTAGTGGTTGGGCCACTGTTGCGCTCAACACCTCAATTGCAAGTTATGTGGTGACTATTCCAGGTGAATTCAAGAATTCAACAGGATAGTTGACAACTTCCTCAGGATTGACAACAGTGTCGATGGATTTGAATGATATTCCATTGTCAGGCAATGACTTGTATTTTTAAGTTAATGGCATCTATATCTTTTTGCAGCCAAAGTGACTTGCTCACGTAGCCGCGCATGATGAATAACATGTAAATTTGAAAATATAACTTCAATCAAAGCAGCTTTGGTATCCATCACGTTGCAAAAATTGCCTGGGAGTCAGATGCATTTTGTATTTTCAAGTGGAATGACCAGCAGTGTCTGTCTGAAATCACTGGACAGCAGCAGTAGAGCACCACTGAAAAGCCTTGTATTATTGATATCTTTCAGCATTCTATCACAAGCTTCAAGTGAATGCTTGTGGACCATAGTGCATTCATCCCATATAATTTTGAATTTTCTCAATTTCACCCATGTCTAAATGCTGCTTTGTTTACACATTGTCAAAATGAATACCATATTCAAAATGAGAATACAAATATCCTCAATCTTTATTAATGCCTCGTTATATATTTCCAGCAAAAAATTTATATTTGGATCTTGATCAGCAATCCAAATGCAATGTAGAACGTCCTCGAGCATCAAATTTTTATATTTATCCCAGAGAGTAGAAGCTTCAGACAAGGAACATGTGTATAAAATTTACGAAAATGAAGTGTTTAAAACAGTGGAGCACATTGATAAATTGAAAAATGTCAGTATTTCTAAACACATTCTCCTCCAACTTGTAATTATGTTAATCACAGGACTAGTTTCTGAGAAGGTGCTCTCCATCATTCAGCTGTAGATCGACTGGTTCAACATCAGGTAACTGCCTCCCCCTTCTTTAGTTGCCTGGTATGCTGTTCTTCCTATTGGCTAGTCATAAGACAGTCTATGATTGGGATGTCGAAATTCATCAGCCGATCTCAATCCTTAATGATGTAAATATTTTCCCACACTGTTAACTCCCAGTAGCTTTTTGCTGGTTTTAAAAGTTGTATATTTAGGATGATGATATGATTGCAAGACCAAAAGTGGTGAGCTATGGCTGATTTATCTGTTTCTTTGTATTTGATGTTTCTGACATGTTCTTTCATTCTGGTTTCCAAATTTCTTTTTGTTTTGCCAATACGTATCTTACGGCAGTCTTCACAGTTGACACGGTAGATTCCTAATAATTTAATACCTGGGATTGTTTTTTAGAGGGTGATTGAGTAAATTTCCAACACTATACTTGTTTTGTGGAGTCAGTTTTATATTATAATTCTTAAACATTTTGGGTGATATTTAAATTTACAATGTCTTTCTTGGGTATCACTAATTTTTAATTTGCTGACATCCTTGATAGTTTTTAATCTTCTGTGTTTTTTTAATAATCTAGTTATGAAATTGGGTTTAAATCTATTTAAATGGTAAGTGGAGGTCGTTTGTACCTGGCCGTGTACGCGAAACAACGAAGTATTGGCGCATGCACGGGTCGGCTAGTCGAAGCAATGGAGGGGTTATTGCCAACCGAAGATACAAAGCTAAATTTTATAGATAGCAAGCCTTGCATGCAACGGCAGTAACGCCAACGTTGCATAAGCGTAACTAGTTCAGCAATCGTGTATTTATGCGTGTATTAGTAATTTGGGTAGTGATATGTTAGTATTATAACTGTTATTTAGCACCTTAAATACGTACCGCAACGTATGACTGGCATTCAGGTGGAAATACACGTTATGAGCTCTCCTGAATAAATAAATTTAAAAAATATCGACATCGAGATTTCATTGAAAATATACGTTATAATAATTTCTGACTGTAAAATGTATTTTTCGAAGGAAAAAAAAGTCAGTGTGTAGATGGGGTGAGCAATATAACAAACAAAATGTCGGTTAAATACCGGACTTGGTATATAGTTTTGCATCTTCCCAAAATGCGACACGACGATTTTCAAGAAAATCCCCTGCCTCAGATTGTCCTTTACATAGAACTTGTTTCAAAATGTTCATTTTCTCAAAAATGCCTAACAATTTTAATTATGATACCATAAGTTTAAGACATTTTCAGGACAGGTGAAATGCATATGTTGACTTTTCTGTGAATAGTCTCTGAAATGCTCTTTACTCTGAATGACTTTTGTACAATTGGCGAGTTGGAAGAGATGCACAAAATATTACTGCAGAAAAAGTGTAGGTCTCGTTAAAGTACACATTTTATATCAAATACTTTTTTGGTAGAATTAACTATTTCCCAGATATTCAATTTATTGGTTTGCATTACATTTATTTCCGTTGAAAACTTGCTATGAAAGTTTTGGTTGGAATAAAGCACTTCTACCTATTACATGTTGAATCATATGCATGCGCAATGAGAATTCGCTGCGTACTGACACTAGACTTCACAACCAGCTCGGGAAATATTTTAAAAGTCCTGGTGCATGCGCAATGAGAATTCCCTAAGTACTGACACTAGACTTGACATCCAGCTCGGGAAATATTTTAAAAGTCCTGGTGCATGCGCAATGAGAATTTGCTAGGTACTGACACTAGACTTGACATCCAGCTCGGGAAATATTTTAAAAGTCCTGGTGTATGCGCAATGAGAATTCCCTAGGTACTGACACTAGACTTGACATCCAGCTCGGGAAATATTTTAAAAGTCCTGGTGCATGCGCAATGACTAACGGTGTGGGAGGCAATGGAAGATTGGGACTACATCATATTTTTGAAAGTATTTTTACTTTCTCTATTGGTAAAGTAGGGGAAGTATTGTATTACACCCAAAAATTTGACTCGGCAATTGTACAAAAGTCATTCAGAATAAAGAGCATTTCAGAGACTATTCACAGAAAAGTCAACATATGCATTTCACTTGTCCTGAAAATGTCTTAAACTTATGGTGTCATAATTAAAATTGTTAGACATTTTTGAGAAAATGAACATTTTGAAACAAATTCTATGTAAAGGACAATCTGAGGCAGGGGATTTTCTTGAAAATCTTCTGTGTCGCATTTTGGGAAGATGCAAAACTATATACCAAGTCCGGTATTTAGCCAACGTTTTATTTATGTTATATTGCTCACCCCATCACACACAGACTTTTTGTTTCCTTCGAAAAATACCTTTTACAGCCAGAAATTATAACGTATATTTTCAATGACATCTCGATGTCGATTTTTTTTTTATTTATTTATTCAGGAGAGCTCATAACGTGTATTTCCACCTGAATGCCAGTCATACGTTGCGGTACGTATTTAAGGTGTTGAATAACAGTTATAATACTAACATATCACAACCCAAATTACTAATACATGCATAAATACACGATTGCTGAACTAGTTACGTTTATGCAACGTTGGCGCTACTGCCGTTGCATGCAAGGCGTGCTATCTATAAAATTTAGCTTTGTATCTTCGGTTGGCAATAACCCCTCCATCGCTTTGGCTAGCCGACCCACGCATGCGCCAATACTTCGTTGTTTCGCGTACACGGCCAGGTACAAACGACCTACACTTACCATTTAAATTTGTAACAAGTTTAATATGAGTAAGTTCTTCATTGTATTCTCTATTTGTTACTGGGATATTGATCAATCAGTGAATTAAGCTATGGAAGATTGCATACTGATGTGCTTTTGGGTTGAAATTATTGTTTTTGATGTAGTTGTCTACATGTGTTTGTTTCATACTGGTGCTGTTTTTATAATATATACAAGGTGATGGTGATGAGCTTTTGACTCTTTCGTTATCTTGGGTTGTGGTACTGGATGGAATGAACATACACTCGGGGTTAACTTTAGTGAAATATTTTCTTCGCACCTTCTCGTTCACAGTATTTAAATCATATCACAGTAGCAAGTCTTGTATTTCAGTGGATCGACTTCCTTAGCATTGCCGAGATTTAATGTCTGAAAATTTAGCGATATTTCGCTAAATGTGATTTCTATCACTTTACACTTCGTCTATTTTACGTCCTTTCATTTAATTGCACACTTCGTATTAACTAACTTGTTAAAAGTTGGCTAATGTTTCACTTATTTTACTCAAATTAATGGTCTTTAAACACTTAGTAATTTTACTTTCACTATTTTATGATGCACACACATAAAAATGCGTTCATCTATACCAAAGACACGGACGCTATTAACTAGGTGCCTCTTCACATGATGCTACCTTCTTTTTGTGTACATCCGCGTATGCGTTAATCAAATAGTTCCCGTATTGTTAGGGAAGCGATCTCCCTTCGCTTTTAATATTGAACACATATAATTCTTTTATTTATACATATATATTAAAATTAAATATGGAAATATTTATGACGTCTTTAAGCAAACTTAATTGTTTGTAACAATGAACAATAGTAACACGTTTTCGTCATTCAACCAACTCATACCAACACCAAAAACAAATTACACTCTTAACAAATATTCATATAAATGATTTTCTTTTGGGGTCTTACAATATTCTGTCTCAATACGCATACCAAATTCCAGTCTGTCCAGGTTTCTTATAATTTTTAAGTCAAGGAACAGTAGCCATCCATCTTGTTCCATTTCAGTAGTAAATTTTATACAATGGTTTTTCTAGGTTCAATAATTTTAATGCATCTTGAGCTAATTTTTTTGGAACAATATCAAAAAAGTTGTCTATGTATCTTAACCAAATTTTAAACATGTGTGGCGGGGGATTTATTATAAATGAAGGTCATATATCAGCGTGAATATAGCAGCAAATGGAGTATTGTTTTTAATAAAAGGTGGAAAGTTTGTTATAGCAGACGCCACTCTTATTTTCAGGGTCTATGGTTGAAGAATGGAATGCAAAAGCCAACGTTCTTTTATCACAAACACATTTATTAGTTATTTACACTTCTTATCATATTTACAATTAATTAACGACTTTTAAATTTCGACAGTGTCTATGCTGGTTAAAAGTTTGGGTGTAATTCACATATTCACACGCCATCAACAATTATACGTCCTTACACTTTGAGTTCACCGACGCTAATGATAAACTAGTCCTTTGGCGTCTCTATGACGCAACACCGCCATTCTTGTGTATTCATCCGCGCAACAGTTCTCATTGGTTGAACTCAAAGTGACGAGAAGACATTGGATCTTGAATATTGAAAAAAATAGGTCCCTGATACACCCAAATTAAAAGAATTAGAAATTTACACACTCTTACAAAAATATTTACATGAACAACTTTCTATTAGTCAATATTCCGTTTCATATGCCCCTTGTTTTGTTTTTCAAGTTGTCACCTTATTTACAATCTTGAAACACAATACAATACTTCTCCCTACTTTTATGATTCAATCACTTTGTACAATATATATTTTTTTTTTTTTCTTTACAGTCTTCTTCACTGTTTGTCTTTGTCCTTTGTTTTGACATAATACAACATGTCTTTATAAGTTTCACATATTCGGTTATTACACAATGCATTTGGTTATTATACAATACATATCCAGTTATTGTACAACACATTTAGTTATTACACAATATGTCCAATTATTATGCAATACATATTCAGTCCTTGTACAATATACCCAGTTATCATATCACATATGTTGTTATTATACAATACACCTTCAGTCATTATACAATACATATTCAGTTATTGTACAACACATTTGATTACTACACAACATGTCCAATTATTACACAATATATATTCAGTTATTGCACAATATATCCTGCTATCATAACACATATGTGTTCTGTTATTATGCAATACTTATTCAGTTATTACACAATACACATTCAGTTTTTGCATAATGCATTTAGTTATCACTCAATATATTCAGTTATTACACAATATATCCAGTTATCATACAATACATATTCAGTTATTGTACAACACATATTCAGTTCTTATACATTTGACATTGACACAAATACAATTTAAGTGTTTCATGTGGTTTTTGACTTGTATTCTTTGCTATGAGGAGAGAAAAACAGGATACAAATTTTGAGCTAATGATTATAATCATGTTTATGGCAATGCTTTATTCAGTTCTTTGCCTTCTTTGTCTTATAGGCTTGTTATGTATAGGCAGGTTGTTGAGTCGGTTCTTAAACTCTGATGTTACTAATGGTACTAACTTTCTTGATTGGGTTATTATTCATTGTTGTTTGGTTCAACATTTCTTCGAGCTTAGCATTGGCTATATTCATCTCAATTCATGGGCATTGTTTTTCTGGTTATGGTTTTCCTCACTTCACTAATTGTCATTTCTTTGTCTCTTATTTCTATAAGAGAAAACTTCTATACTTACAATTATTCTGTAATTGTATTATCTTTCTTCTCCATTTACCCTCGACATCTTTGTGTCGAAATATTATATCTTTTTCATCATAATTGATTCATTTTTATTTTTGTCCCTGACATCCTTATGTCAAAAACATATTATCTTCCGTCGCTATGATTCATTTATTTAATGACAATCAGTGTCCTCATCTGTCTTTGTTGACAATGCTCTTTGTGGTCGATATAGCCAATGACTATGTTGATTTTCTTCCCTGTTGTAATCCTATTCTGAACGTAATTTCCTATAAGTAACCCATCAAAAATTGTTATCTTCTTTCATCTCTATTGTTCCTGCCTTACACATTCGTTGACAAAGGTTATTTGGTCCTTTCCTTGTATGGCTTCAATTTATTTTTGTGGTATCTTCCTACCAACTTGCCATTTGTATTCTGTAGCTCATACGTGTGGTCACCCAGCTGTTTTGTTATGACCAGTGGTTCCATCTCTCTCTTCGTGTAGCCATCATGGTGTCGATGTCAATTGTAAGTTGCTGAGATTTTGTTGTTTGTCATCCAGCCAGTTGGGACGAACTTAGTTGTTGTGATTTCCCTGAGTGTTGGTGGTGGTGGTTGTTTCTGTATTCTGTGCAGCATCTGCCCTATTTGGCACATCTTCTTCTACTTCCTGTTGTCTTGTGTTGTTAGTGTACCATTGGTCTCTGCCCCTTTGGCGTGAACCTCTGTCGTATGACGGTCTGTGGTTGTTCAAGTGTTCCCTACTGAATCGCATGTGATTCACTTGATGGGTATGGTCTCCTGGTCTTCCACGATCATATGTATATGTTTGGTGTCTCGATTCACCCCTTGGTATCGTGTCGTGGTACCGCTGTCTTGTGTTCTCCATCCTCTCGCCATGATTATGCGGTTGTGGGAAATGGTGTGCCCCTCTCCCCCTTTCATGGGTACTCCTAGTATTTCTATGTTCTCCCTCACTCTGGTTGTTCGTAGTCATGTTTCGGTTTAGGATGGGTGAGTTTGGGTGACCGTTCCTATGTCTATGCTCGTTAGGCCGACCATTTTGTGTTTCGAAGGCTGTCAGCAGTTCTATCATATCTGCAAAATCTACTGGCCTCGCAACAATTAATCCTGTTCTCACTGTGTCTGGGAAATGTCTTGTTATGCTGGCAATTAGTTCTGCCTCCGACAAGTTGGGGTCTAATAGCTTTCCTTTGTTGGCTACTTTCATGAAATAATCTACTAGCGACAACCCTTTGGTTGGATCGTACCTACCTGTCGCTAGCTCTACCCTAGTTTGGTTTTGTTTAGCTGGGCCCCAATACCTTGATAGGAATAAATTTCTGAATGAGTTATAAGACTCATGACCAGCTAGTGTTAGCCTGAGCCATTCTAATGCCTTGTTTTTTAAGCTTTTCTTAACTATCATCATCCTAAGTTCGTTTGGTATCCTTTTCACTTTAAAGTATTCTTCCATCTCTTTAACAAAGAGTTTTGGATCGTCTCCCTTCTCCTCGTCAAATGTAGGTGGTGTGATTTCATGTAATATGCTGTTGGTGTAACATGTGTTATGTGTTGTGTCATTGTTTGGTTGTGAACCTCTTTCTCTGTATGGTGAGTCAACATTTTGTACATTACTCAAGTAACTCTCATCTTGTACATTACTTACATCTAAATCATCTTGTCTTTGTAATGCCTTCACAACATCATTTACATTAGCCAAATTTTCTTTCCCTTTTTTCATTTCTTCACAAATTGATTTTAAATCATTCTTTATTTCTAAGTGGCTTTGTTTCATATCATTTATAGCATCCTGTTGTGAAAGCATCACATCATTCATTATCTTAATTTTAGGAATTACAATTTGTTTTACAGTTTCATTAATAATGTCTTTCTTTACTACCTCAATCTCTTTCCTTAATTCCTCAGTTATTTCTGCTTTTACATTTGTAATCTTACAGTCTACACTTGTATTACTTTCTGTTATTTCATCCCTACATCTAGCAATTTCTTCTTCTAACACAATTTTATTCTCCCTCATCTCTGATTCTATCTTTCCCATCCTATCTCCTACAATTTCTATCCTAGCTTCTAAGGCTTCCTTTGTTTCATTTAAGTTTTTATGTACTAATTTTAAATTAGTTTCCATTACTTTCATATTTTCTTTACACTCCTGTCTTCCTAATTCTATTTTCTGTTCTAAGTTCTGTCTACCTAATTCCATTTTCTGTTCTAAGTCTTTTCTCACTTCCTCCATTTTCTGACCTATCTCTTTTTTATTATTTTCCAAGTCCTCTCTCACTCCCTCTATTTTCTGACCTAATTCTACTTTGCTTTGTTCCAGTTTTTGTTCTATACTCTGACCTAAACTTTGTTCTATGTCATGTTTTAATTCTGCATTATTTTGTTCCATTTTCTGACCTAATTCTACCTTGTTTTGTTCCAGTTTCTGTTCTAGTCTTTCAAACATCATCATCATTAACCTTTGATCTTTGCTTATTTCCGCCTGTTCCTCACCTTCTAATCCTTCCTGATAACTAGGCCTATCTGCCCCTTCCCCCACTCCTGTTTCTATCTCTTTTCGCGACATTTTAATTCCTTTATCTAATTCACTTAATGTTGAAAGTCCTGTTATTTTGCCACTTCTAAGTAGCATTAATAAATGAAAATAAAATAAAGACAAATTTTGGATCCTACTTTTTTTTTCTGCTGGTTCTTCGTCCGGTTATTTACGTCTCCTGGGTAGTTGGCTTCGCTAGATGATCTCCGGTGTTTTTCCCACGTTGATTCTCCGTGTATCGATGTTTTGTTGATATCAGTCGATGGTCTAATGGCGTCTTTCTCCTGCACGATGAGATAGCGTCATTCGATATTAACACTTTGTTCTCGTAATTCTGCATTCCATTCTAAATTCGCGCTCCACGTTGGGCAAGCCATTTGTGGCGGGGGATTTATTATAAAAGAAGGTCATATATCAGCGTGAATATAGCAGCAAATGGAGTATTGTTTTTAATAAAAGGTGGAAAGTTTGTTATAGCAGACGCCACTCTTATTTTCAGGGTCTATGGTTGAAGAATGGAATGCAAAAGCCAACGTTCTTTTATCACAAACACATTTATTAGTTATTTACACTTCTTATCATATTTACAATTAATTAACGACTTTTAAATTTCGACAGCGTCTATGCTGGTTAAAAGTTTGGGTGTAATTCACATATTCACACGCCATCAACAATTATACGTCCTTACACTTTGAGTTCACCGACGCTAATGATAAACTAGTCCTTTGGCGTCTCTATGACGCAACACCGCCATTCTTGTGTATTCATCCGCGCAACAGTTCTCATTGGTTGAACTCAAAGTGACGAGAAGACATTGGATCTTGAATATTGAAAAAAATAGGTCCCTGATACACCCAAATTAAAAGAATTAGAAATTTACACACTCTTACAAAAATATTTACATGAACAACTTTCTATTAGTCAATATTCCGTTTCACATGTATGGAAATACCTTCGTGACATGTATCTCTAAATTGCTCATTCATAGATAAGTCTGCCAATATCGGTAATCAGGGACTGCCCATGGCCACCCTTCCCGGGTGAAATGCGTATATATTCGTGAAACATGGTTACGCGTCAGTCTCGCACAAATTCTTTTTATACGTTCGCGTAAGCTATCTTAGCTGGCCTTTACTTCACGTAAATGGTCAACAGATGTCATTAGATGAATTTAAGCGTGCGTCTGTGCTTAGGTTTGTGTTTTGTTAGTCGCTACAGAATAATACATCCTGAGCGGGTAATTTTCTGTGTTGTTTTTCATTATTTTGCTCGTTTTGGTTTGATTTGGAGCATGACGCATAAGAGACTGTATGGGGAGGATGAAATAACGGCTTGTATTGAATCTGCTCAATGAAACAGATGAAAGTGACTTTAGTGCGTGGGAAAGTGATGAAAACGAAAGTCCTGCAAGTGCGCGCAACAGTGACCTATGTCACTGCAGCAGGTGTTAGGAAAGAAACAATATATTTTTGTGAAGCATGTGATCTGAAACCCTATTTACATCCTGATAACTGCTTGGGAGCATACCATACACAAAAATACTTCAGTGTCACCCAATAAGATGTCTAGGAACTGATGATGCACTCTGCCCTGTAGATATGGCAAAGTTTCCGTTGTTTTGGTACATATGCCACTTCATTTAAATAAGTGTAGCCTCAAAAGAAAATACCTCTAATAAAAAGCAATGTTATGACTTAATGAACATTTATGTGCTTGGTTATACGTTTTCAACAATTTAGTACACAAAATAGTATCATATGTGCCTTATTTTGAATAATATTCATGTTTTAAAATACTTGACAAAACTAGGAAAATAATTACGCCCAGGAAGGATTCCAAATCTGATGCTTGATGATAAAATTCATTATTGAACATGAAAGAATTTTGTGTTATACATAATTCTATGAGTTGAGTGTATTCTTCAGTTTCTGATGGTGAAGTACCCTGTTGGGTAAGCCAGTCATCAATAATATAGCAAATAATTGACGGATTTAATGAGGAAA
This sequence comes from Tenodera sinensis, assembly GCA_030765045.1. Lineage (NCBI taxonomy): Eukaryota > Metazoa > Arthropoda > Insecta > Mantodea > Mantidae > Tenodera > Tenodera sinensis. The sequence goes on from CM060964.1 coordinate 306,617,441, forward strand.
GGAACTCAGTGCTGTATCTGCAAGTATGGGATCCCAGTGGTTATCTTCCAACGAATGCAATTCACGAAATGCATCAAAGTACATGGCCTACAAAATAACATTGACTGTTTGCAAATGTTGAAAGGATGTCAGTCCAGGAACATTAACCAACAAAAAAAAAAGAAAGCATTTCATTGCTTTGGATGGTCTGTATATAATCTCCCTAAAGTATTTGCCATAAATATGCCAACATATCCTTGGACTGGAATGCCTCACATTCGTAGTTCCCAATTTTTTGACTGTTCCATATGAAAAATCGTGGAATATCAGTATACATTGTCTTTGCGAATTGACCAAAAATATCTGGTCGGAACTGCACATCACAAACTTGCACAATGTATATTTTTAATTACACTTTTAATTACTTTTCCTCAATAAGTGCACAATTTTAAGGTAATATTAATACAAAATACATTTCCTGGAATCTGATCACAGCGCCAACTGCTGTAAATTCTAAAATGCGATCGCAGAGAAATATATATTAAATTTGTAGCTTAAGCTTATTGTTATGGAATGCATGTGTATACATCTTTGAAATTCATGTAAAATACTCCTATACTCCACCTCACAAATTTGCACAATGTATATTTTTAATTACTTTTTCTCAATAAGCACACAATTTTAATGTAATATGAATACTAAGCTGTGACAAAAATTTCTTACAATCCGATCGCAGCACCAACTACCGGAAATTCTAAAACACGATCATAGCGCTGCTTGTCAGATCCAATTGTTAACCGAAATAATCCAAAGATCAACAACAAATTAATCAAAAATATGTTCTATCAGATCAAATTGTTAATCTAAACCATTCTCAAATCGCTTTAAACACACACAAAATTTCATAAAAACCAGTTCAGCCGTTTAGGAATAGTTCAGTCAGATATACACAGACAGAAGAAATATATACATATATCTTTGAATCAAGAGCTAACAAAAAATTTCTGGTGTCATATTCTTGGTCTTTGACTTCAATTTGGTTAGAGTAGACTATTTTTGCAAAGGATAGAGACATCTTCAATTTTTTGTAGGCCAGTGTAATATAACAATGTCACAAAATTGCTATAAATTGGGGGAAATGGATTTTTAGTCATGTTACATTGACAGACTGAAGTCTCAAATATCGTGTAATATGAAAATCTATTTTATTACAAGTAATGTTGGTGAATGGTAAAATTGTATATTTAACAGTTATTAGAAAGTATTTTAAGTGTAATTTATGTATATATAAACAGCAAAGCATATAAAAATTAATACAGAAAAAAGTAAGGTAGCTCATAAAAAATAGTATAAATGAGCAGTAAGTATAAATCTCAGGAAATCAAAAAGGAGTTCTACTTTTTACAAGTTCTTTCACAAGGAATATAATTATATTTGTTTGCATCATTAATTAGGAAGTGAAATAATAAATTTCTCATGCATCAATTCTTTTTTTCCAGGGTCTGTTCATTTTCTCACTTTTAATTGCCATTACATATTATATCAAGCGCCACAAGTGGTCAGTGCTGAAAAGTCGCAAGATAGCTTACAAACCAGTGTCGAAGAAGTAGGCTTCTGAATTCTGCAATATCATCAAAGTTGTATAGCATTTGACAAAGTGTAGTGAAGAAACAAAAACATTTTTCTTCTCATATGTGAAATCTTCTGGTTGCCTGGTTCATGTTTGATTAGATACACAAATTCAGGATGTACATAAACAAGAATGAATGAAAGGATTAAAGTGATTGTTAACTAGAGTTGGAACATCTTGATGCCTTTTTCATTGTCCAGTCCTACCCTTTCTTTAATTCTCATGATCCGCTTAGATTGTATGCTGAGGAGTTTGCAAGAACCACAAAAATGGAATAAGCAATTACCAGCTCTGCCAAATCAAGCAATATTACTTACATAAGGAAGACTTTTCTTGTTATATTTGTCATGTATAAATTATGAATTAGTTGTTTTCTAGTGCCTTGCATCTGGCAATGAAGCCATTAGCATTAATTATGAATTAGTCATTAGTTTAAAATGCATTTCAGGGCTAACATTGTGTAGGCTCTATTGTATGTACTGGTCTAACATTTCATCGATGATGCCAATCATTGTTGACTCAACAGCAACAGTGTCATCCTCCATTGTTTAGAAATAACATGTTAGCTTCTAGTTCCTGAGGTTGCAGTTTCAAACCCAGTGGAGGGCGATGGATTTTTTTCAGGTGTAAAAATGCTTAGCATGGCTTCCTTTGGTAGGGAAATAAAGCCTGTGGTCCCATTTCGTAGAGTTACAATACATAAAAGAACTTAATCCTGATAGAGAGGCCTCTGAGCAAAATTAAGTAGTCTTTCTTGCCCAATATAGAATAGGATGCTGAGAAACATAGCAATTGAGGAGCATCCATTTAAAAAGAAAATTGCAACTGCAAAAACAGCACTGCAAGATATTGAACCTAATTTTAAACTGATGACAATCAGTTGTTTCCTGTATATAATTTTTTCTGCTGCCTTGAGTAAATGAAAGGTCAGATATGCAGGGGCAATTCCAGGCAATGCTAAAGGTTTATTTAGGTTATAAAATCAAGATAGATATATTTATTTAGATTTCATCCTTTGTACAGTTTAATTACATTTCAGTACTGTTTAAATGACTAACCCTATAATCTTATATATTTAACAAGCAATTCTTGTATGTATATATATTCCGCGCAGCTTGGAAACGGCTCTAACAATTTCAATCATATTCAGACAGGGTTTTGCTTATTAAGTTTATCTATATAGGTGTCATTCCTGGGAAAAAATGTGATTTTACGCGTAACTCACAATTAATCAAAACCTTATTTTGGCCATAATTTCTTTGTTAATGGGCCAATTTCAACAAACAATCCAGGATATTAAAGTTCTCATCACAGAAATGGCTCCAACAATTAGGATGAAAATTTATATTTAGTTCACATTTTGCTTTTCAAGATTAAGTAAGTATCTTCTCCCAAAGAAAACATGATTTAAAAAAAAGGAAAAGAAAAGCAGAGCGAAGCTCGGTCTCCCAGGTACTCTAATATAATACAACATAATACTTTTTGGGGGTGGGGCAGTTTACTTAGAGCTTCATCTAATGGTGTTGCACAAATGGAGCTAGGGAGAACCGATAGTAAAGCTAAAATTGTAGTAAGAGTGAAGTACTGGTTCAGGATTAAGAAATTAGGAAATAATATTTTAAAAGCGTCTGGAGGTACAGCAAAAGCTAAATGAAAAGGATACTTGGTATAAGTGCATAGAAGGAACACTAAATGAAATAGGGTGGGGGGATATTTGGAGGGATAACCAGTTATTGGAGAAAGGGTTTTGGAAAAGAGTTAAATTGAGGATATAGAAAGGCAGGAAATATTTGCTAGTTTTAATTCCAAAACTTCATTATGTAGATATAAAGAGCTAAAAATGATATGGGGCAGAGAAAAGTATGTTGATATTTGTGACAGAACAGCAAGGGAGGGATTTACATGGGCCAGGCCAGGGGTGGTAATGCTAAAAGGTTTGGGGGAAAGAGAAATGCAAGAAAAGTGCCCCTTATATAATAAGAATTGTAGTAATTATTGACATTTAATCTTAGAGTGTGAGTGTGAAGGAACAATGGGTATGAGAGGAGTAATTAACCCGATAGCTCAGTAGCCACAGTGTTTGATGATATGGGTCCATGGAAATATAGCAACTCGGGGAAGTTTAGAAAAATATATTGTATTATATTAGATTATAGGGTTAGACATTTAAGTAGTACTGAAGTGTAATTAAATTGGACAAGAGATGAAATGTAAATAAATATATGTACCTAAAAGCAAAGCTGTACTGTTTTAGAATTAAACAAGTCAACTAGGTCCTCAAAAATATAACAATTTACGAAATGCATATTTGGTGGCACATGCCACTTGGTCAGTTAAAATGCCTTCATTCCCTAGGTCACACTGGAAGATGCATAACACTACCTAGAACTACATGAAATACAAATGGAGTTGAGGCAAACTGGGGCACAGCAAGTGCTGATGTAATCATGAGTTGCCTTTGAATCGTGCATGCTCTAAGTTAGTATTCCTCATTGATAAGGCTTTGGATTTCAAATATAAGTATTTCCCAAAGTTAATGACTTCTTAACATCTCCTTCAAGATCAGAGTAGGAAATATTTAAAGCTGATATCAGTTAGTTTTCCTTGGACTTCACTACTTGTTTACATGTTACATGTTGACAGAATCATGCACTTGCTGTAAGAACAGATGAAGCATAGCAATGAAATCGGTGTACCAAGAACTATGGTGTTTCTTTCCAGCAAAATCTTTTAATGACTTGTTTACATTCAACCACAATACTGTTTCTGCTTCCTATCACTTCTTAATTCTACTCCTAATTTAGGTGCTGTGGTAGTATTAACTACAAGAACCGCAATTATCTTGAGGTAAATATGAATTGAATTGAAACCCCCACCCCCAAAAAGCAAGCCTGATTCAGAAAATATCAGAATAATTTACTGACACTTGTGTTAATAGTATACAATGTTATTGTATGTTAATTTTCAAGATATGCAGTAAATAGGAAGATGTATACCTTTCTGCTTATGTGATATAATAGCGAGTGTCACGTGGGCTTGTTATAATTAGAATATCTCCTTATGCTTTCAACTTTTCATATATGGCAATAATATATATTTTTAATGGTCATATTTTAATAAGTCAGTGATGGTTAACACAAAATAAAGCTTTGAAGAACAAAGACAGCAATAGGAGTGGAGGGTTTACATACAAGATATTGAACAAATTCATATGTTTGATTTGGTTTCTTATTTAAGAATACAGTTGAATCTGCTTTATACATAAAACCCAGTTTTGAGTAATTCATAGTTATGCGTAAAGTTTTGTAGATTCTGGCAAAATGTAATTTAGAAATGTGTTAATAGAACCTTATTTATACATAATAAAAAAAATAATAAAAGTAATAAAAATAAAAATCTGCATACTGGACCCCGGCACCTAATTTCTTAAACCGGGGTCAATATCCAGATCTTTATTATTTTATTGCAAATATAAAACAATTCAAAAAATTTACAGATTAATAAAATAAAAATAAAAAATATAAAAATATATTAATCAAAAATGGAAAAATATAAAAAGTACGTAATGCATTTATACATAATTTGATGTTATTCATATTAAATTTCAGTGAAATACAACCAAGTTTTATGTAATTATGAGCATATAGCATATGCTGTCTTAAACTCGAGGCTAATTTTCCTTATCTTTGTTGACAAAGACGTAAACTGAGCAGGCGGTTTTCAGTTGCAGAAACAAGACAAAGATGTTTGTAGCTTTCGGCAGACAATGTAGCAACAAACAAGATAACAATGTTTGGTATCTAGTGTTTACTGATAAACAGTAGTTTTGTCTTTCAGTTCTGAATTACTTTTAATCAGCCATGAACAGAAAAGGGAAATTATTATTTACTTATGCCAACAAACTTACAGTTGGTGTTTTTAAACACACAAGCCGTGTGTGGGCAAAGTTTGAGAGGTAGAACTGGAACTTAAAAATTCAATGCCACAACTGGGATTTGAACCACAGAACTTCCGCTTACCAGGCGGCTGCTCTAACCATTGAGTTATTGTGACAAACTGCTAGAATGGCATTAAATTCTCAAACCAGTTCGTATTTCTCCTGGTAAACCACAAAGGCAGTCTCACATCAGAGACAAATTACCCCAATGGTGACTTACTATTGTAAGTACTTTATGTTCCAGGATTAAATAACCTTCAGATGGTAATTATTATTTACTTATGCCAACAAACTTACTGTTGGTGTTTTTAAACACACAAGCCGTGTGTGGGCAAAGTTTGAGAGGTAGAACTGGAACTTAAAAATTCAATGCCACAACTGGGATTTGAACCACAGACCTTCCGCTTACCAGGCGGCTGCTCTAACCATTGAGCTATTGTGACAAACTGCCAGAATGGCATTAAATTCTCAAACCAGTTCGTATTTCTCCTGGTAGTCACCATTGGGGTAATTTGTCTCTGATGTGAGACTGCCTTTGTGGTTTACCAGGAGAAATACGAACTGGTTTGAGAATTTAATGCCATTCTGGCAGTTTGTCACAATAGCTCAATGGTTAGAGCAGCCGCCTGGTAAGCGGAAGGTCTGTGGTTCAAATCCCAGTTGTGGCATTGAATTTTTAAGTTCCAGTTCTACCTCTCAGAAAAGGGAAATGTTATACACTAGATCAGAAAGCAAAATTCGTACAAGAGGTGGAATATAATCCACACGAAACCAAAACCGAAATTGCTTCAGACTTAGGAATTGCTTATACCACGCTATGTACAGTAATCTTGTAATGCAAGAAAAGTGAAACAAGCCAAATTAACTGATTTCTTTAAAGCTGGACCAAGTCCAAAATAATGTTGTGTTAGTACATATCTTTATTGTTTGCAAAATTTTACACATGTAGACCCACTATATTGCTTTTTTTTAAAAAAAAAGATGGTCCATTATCAAAATCTAATTTGTAAGTAATTCTGAGTTGTAGTAATCTTCCCTCTTCCCTATGATAGATGCCTAAATCAAGTTCAACTGTATTTACTTTGAAAATGAAGAGAGTCAGCTTTTGTGTACAAGCATAAATTTGATAAAATCAAATAAGCCATTGCCGTTAAAAAGTATGCATGTAATTTCATTTATCTGGGTTCCTGGAGGACATGAGTAGAATTTGAACCTTGGTAGTTTCATATCTGATCCAGCCTTAGAATGAGTCTGGATGTTAACATTATGTGGCTGCACAACTCCTGGAGCGAGTGAAAATAGTTACTATATTGCCATATTATTGCATGTTTAATATATTCAAATAATGAACAGTGTGAATAAGTAGTGTAATCAAACTTCCAAAGCATTTAAACATTAGTATAAGTATTTTATATTTTACATGGTAGACAGTAGTTACCCAACTGTATGGCTTGCTGCAGTGAAGTGCTAATCCCCTCAGTTATGCATGTGTGCACGTGCAGTCATTATGGATGGCGAAGTGTTCAGATCGAAGAAATGTACAGAAACATAAAAGCTGCAAGCCTTTAAAAGTGGTAAATAGGCAATTATATTAGATGTATTAACTTTTTCTCTTCACATTGATACCTTGGCTGTAAAAGGCAACCAAATTTATGTTTTTTATACAAAGATGTCAGGTGTGTGTTACAGTAGATGACTGAACATTGCTGGTGTTTGGCTGACCACCTGCTTCCAGGTCTTCACTCTGGTCCAGAGGTCCCTCTGCTCCCCTACAGGCGTCTGACCCTAGGCACTTTCTTGTAAGTCCTACTTAAGGGGAGGGGTAATCAGGGAAAGAAGAAGAAGTGAACATTGTATTTTCTCCCACTGGGAGACCTGGTCCAGGGTGCACTCAGCCTTGTTAGGTCCCTGAGGGACCAATTGAGGAGCTGCTTGATTGAGAAGTAGCAGCCCCTGGTTGTGAAGACCGCATAACTGGCTGGGAGGGACTGGGGTGCTCACCACATCCTACCTCCAGTACTGCACCCCACTCATAATGCCTGTAGTTGGCAGAGGTGGGGATGTAGTGGCCAGATTGTAGGCCTTGGCCCGGAAAGGGCTGTTGCACTACAGGTTTAGGCTTTTTATGTATTTTATTGTAAGAGTATGCACTGACTACTGACTGCAACATGTACCCTCACTAACAATCTGTACCAAGCTGTCACCCACATGGTGTCACCATCTCTTTGAAATCATACATTTAACAACCCTATACAGGATGTAAATGAATAGCACAGCACGAATTTTACTGGTAATGAGGGTTCATAGACAATTTGAGATAGGAAACCAATGGTCTACGACGTCAAGTTAATAAGTTATACGTATTCAAAGTAACTAGAGATTGTGACCAATAAATCATAATCAGAAAGAAATATGTCAATATTAGCCACTGGAATCGAAATAGTGCTTATTAGGAACTTAGTAAAGCCTGTCTACTGTCTCTCTGAAGAAGCATTTCTAAATTATAGCATTACCAAAAGCCCTTAAATTGGAGATTTAACTTGTGGCTGCACACCATTGTAATGAATAATAGGTTGTGACGAGCAGCTGCAGAAATATAGGGCAGTTCTAAAACGTATGCTTTGGCCGCACGGTTATGCCGACTGACTGTGGACCTAATAAACTCGAGAAATCGAGTTCAAACCCAAAGAGGGGATAAGATTTTTTCCTCCCCCCCCCCCCCCCTTCTTTTCCATGTTGAGAGCAATGTTGTGCGTTTGCTTTAAAATAGCAAAATACGACCATATATAATGCACAGAATATTATTTACTTTTGCTTCTCACATCTGATGACTTAGGCTGGAGGGTTATGCATTGCCATTGGTCTGAAGCTGTCACTATAATTAACTGTCCATATCACTAAGAGAAATTTTCCTTTCAACAGTTGACCTGCTGTAAACAGTTCACAAAACATTGAACAAAGAAATAGCACAAAGTACAACTCCTCTTAAGAGGCACTGAATGCTTATCTTTTAGCATGACAAATGACTAAGACTCCAAATAGGTGACCTTAATAACCCTGGAAGACACTAACACCACCATGCGGAGATTGTTTCCTACTCAAGTCACCCACGTCTCATTTCCTATTTCCTTTGGCACACAATAACACTGCTTTGAAGCAGTTAAATAGTTACTGTGGGAACATGGAGCAAAATTACACTTGTGCCGAATTAGCGGACATGCACCTAGTGTATGGTGAAGTAGGAGTTTGTTCTACAATAGCTGCATGGATTTACAGTGAAAGGTGCCCCCATAGACGGCAGCCTCATTGGCCTACTTTCAAATCTGTAGATCAGCATTTGTGAGAACGTGGTTCTGTGGTGCCAAATAAAGCAGATTGCAGTACAAGACGTATTCATCGCACTCCAGAGTTTAAAGAAAATGTACTGCGTTATTGGAACAGAAACCCTTCAACCAGCACCCGTGCTATTGCACACACAATGGGTGTCAACCACGTAAGTATATGGCAAGTCTTGCATGTGAAGCAGTTCTACCCCTTCCATTTGCAGGAAGGGATAACTCCAGAAGATTGTGAGTTACACTGGCAGTTTTGCAAATGGGCCTTGAGGCAGCCACCAGAACTGTCTTCTGTGGTGTTGTTCACCAATGAAGCCATGTTTACCAGGGATGGGCCAATTCTAAACTGCAAGAATAATCATATATGTGCATAGGAAAACCCCCATGCCACAGTTCAGAAGAGCCAGCAACAACAGTTTATGGTGAACATACGGACTGACATTGTTTGTGGCAACACTTAAAAAATATTTCTGAAGGATGTACTACCAGCTCTTTTGGAAGAAGTGCCACTTGATGTTTGCACTCAAGTGCACGTCCAACATGACGGTGCTCCTGCTCACTATGCTATAATGTGTACGGAAGCATCCAAATCGAGTCTTCCCCAATCGGATCACAAGAGGCAGTCTTACTGTGTCTTGGCCATCTTGTTCGCCGGATCTCAATCCCATGGATTTCTTTTTCTGGGGTCATCAGATTATAGCGTATTTATCATTGATTGATTCTGAGGAGACGCTGGTTGCCCGCATTATTGCAGCCAGTGATGAGATTCGCAGCGCACCAGGACTACTCAACAGGGTTCATGAATCATTTCTGTGTCAATGTCACCTATGCATTGATGTTAGAGGTCACCATTTTGAGCTGTTCCTTTGAAACCTGCACTTTCTTTTATTGCTCTACAGCCCTTGACCTTCCCTACTATTTTCTTCCATTCTCCTCTATCATGCGCCTTCCTTCTCCAGCCTCTGACTCCCATTGCAGCAAGATCTTCCTACACACAATCCATCCACCTTGTTCTGCCTTTCCTTCATGAAAATATTTTCCCATTTCACATTTTCTTTGGGTTCCGCTCATCCTCCATTCTTTCCAAGTGGACCAACCGTCTAAGTCTCTGGGATTTCATAAATCTAACAGTATCTTGACCTTCTATTAAATAATTTATTTCCTGATTGTTTCTCACTCTCCAATTCTGTGCACCACAATGTACAGGTCCAAATATTTGAGTATTCATGAAAGATCACAAAGCCTTTTCATCGTTCATTGTGGTAGACGAAACCTCAGACCCATAGGTTGCTACTGGCCTTATCAGTGTTTTATAAACTTTGAGTTTACTACTTCTGGTATTTATTCCATCAGAGAAAGTCTTTTTCTCTGCATAATAAGCTCATTCCCTGCCTGTACTCTTTCTCTTATTGTATTGCTTAATTTATTATCAGATTTAATTAAGGTACCAAGATATGAAACCTGCGCTTATTATTTATTTCATTATCTCTGTTCTGCTTGTATCTACCTGTTGTATTGTGATGTTAATATTAATTCAACTTATGTTTATAATAATTCAATCGTATGAAGCTCTTTCAAGTGCTTATCAATTATTTACTTGTTTTTAAGCTGCTAGTTAGTCTTGAACAAACTTGAAACAAAAAGTTTAAACATTAGTTAAATGAAAAATTGCAACATGACAAATGTTTCGTGTAAATCAAATTTGATTAAGCATGCGCTTATGAAGAAAGAAAAAAAAAGAACATAAAAGCTATGGGGTTATGGGTATTTGAAGCTGCGCTTTTAATACGTGTGTACCTTCGCGTCCTGACAGCATAATCATCATGCTTAGTACACAGGCTACGCTTGTTTTCCCATGCGTTACAGCTGCAGTGGACATGATCAGTGGCATGTATACCCTCAAACAATTTTAAGGCACAGTTCTGTAATTTGTAATCCTAGACCATAGGTTTCCTATTTCAAACTGATTGCCTATGAACCATCTATCACCAGTAAAATTTGTGCAGTGTTATTCATTTACACCTGTATATACGTAGTAAAGCATCAATATTACAATCTGTAATAAATGGGTAGAATTTGTAAGCTGCATCACACATGAAACAATTTAAAAACAGAGGTGCAAAAATTCGAACAACTTTAAAATACTTTAAAAAACCAAAACATAAATTAGCAATTAAAGTCCACTTGCTGAATAGTTTTTATGTATAATGGTAACACTGATGACTTACATGCCTTTTTTTAACCATTTATTTTTAATCTAGCTGAAATATTCGACATTGCTTGTGGTTTGACAATTTTAGCCCTATAGCTTTTAGACTTACGTTGGAAACTATAAAGAACCCAAAATAAATAAAAACACTGGGAAAACACTATGCAAAAACACTTTGAACAACCCTCAATACGACAGGAAGGAAAGCATGCGGAGAAAACTGTGTGAATGTAAGACATTGCATTTCTATGTCAATCATATAGAAAACTATGAATTCATTTCTTTACCAAGAATCAATTTGAACTTACTATTGGGTATTACAATCTTACCATTTAGAACCTGAATAATAAAATTGAAATTAATTTTCAATGCTGATACAATTTTAGGAATTTCTTCAGTATCAATTTTCACAAAAATCATATTTTATTTTATGATGACAGTAAACCCCTCTAATTCTATTTTTGACGCTCTGAAAATCAATTTTGTCATCTTAGATCCATTTATGAAATGCTGCTGCATCCCTTTTCAACATTTCCCCTCTTCTTTCTTCTGGATCCCTACATTTGGGTGCTGATTTGGAATTCAGACAGGATGATAAATTAGGAAACAGTGAGGGGCATGCGTCTTCAGTAAGTTTAGAGTTGTTCTGGGTACTACCAGAACACTTCCATCACTTTATGTGGCAGTAATTTCCTTCAATATGTGCTGTTCAGAAAAATGTTTTTTTTAATTAACGTCCTCCAACATTGTGTCATATTGGACGAATGAATGAAATGAAATGGGTGAAATGATGCTCAAATGAGCCCGAGGTCCATGGAGCTTTAAGTTACCTGACATTCGTCTTCTCAGGGTAGGGAAAACCTCGGAAAAAAACCTTACCCGGATAACTTACCCTAAGCGAGATTCGAACTCACGACCTCTTGAACATGAGGCAGACACGCTAACCATCACGCTACAGAGGCGGGCAGAAAAATGTTTAATACCTACCACAGCAGCAATACCTGGTTCATAATTATTCCTATGAATAGCATGTACCCACTGCTGTCTCCTGTGGGCATCCTTTGGAAAGCAAAACACTGTAACATACTTCTCTACACTTGTTTTATAGTTTGATGTACAACCCGGCACACAACACTTTTTAGACATTTTTTATTAACAATTATTTACTGACATGTAAGACACAAGCAACTTCTTAGCATTCCAACTATACACTGATACGGCACATCGCAACGATGCAGGTACTAAACAAGCAATAATGTGAACCTCTGATATAATTAATGCAATCATCAGCCTCCTGGCCTGTAAACATAGAGACAGCCTTGGCCCAGGGCAAGACACATCTGTTGAACACTCTAGTCAGAAAGAGTGAAGTTGAGTCAGTTGAAGGGAAGGTGGCAAAGCATGAGGGGGGGTCAGCCTGTCAGGTCCCGCAGAGAAAACCTTTCAGACAAAAACGAGCTGTAATAAAACCTCGCCTACACCCGCCTTGCCAACCGATGCAAGCCAATCGCCACCGCAACATACTCTGCCCATCCCCACTATATAAGAGCGCCACAGTCATTGCTCCCCCCCCCCCCTTCACATTTGGTGGTCATTCACACACCTTCTGGTTATAGCGCTTGCAACCACTTTACATTGGATCACTGGTGGAAAAAACAGGATTCTTCCAGCCTTGCCGGATAGCAGTAGGAGCAGCTGAGTACAGTGTGTCATTCTCCCTACCAGAGATGGGCAGTGGGCACTGGCCCCCTTTTATCCTAGTCTCTCTTCGGTGAGAAAAGCCAAAGCTCCCAGCAATCAAAGGAGGACAGCAGTGGGCACTGGCCCCTTCTAGCCTGCCTTCTGGAGGAAGCTCGTCAAGCCCTCCCAGCACCCCCCATCCAGGTATCAGTGTCCCATCAGCAGGACAGAGCCAGAGGAAACCAGTACTCGGTACCGACTGATAGACTGATGATACTGCAGGCCCACAAGGTCATAGCCAAGGGTCCCGACTCAGGTTTAGACCCGGGATTCGCCCCTCTAGGCGCGTCACAAGGCGTCCGGCCCTGTGTGGGGTGCAGCATGGCACTTGCAAACGGCAAAAACCGAGTACCAGCCGACAGGTAAGACCTGACGAGATGAGTACGTCATCCCAAACCTCTCCCTCGAACCCTACCAACTCAGGTCCACGGGTGAATTTAGTCAAGGCGAAAGCCTTGGCCCTCACCAAGGTCAAGAAGCCAAAAAAAAAGGCCCCAGGCCTTGTTAACCAAGGGGCAGCTGTCCACATGTCTCCAGCACCAGACGCTCTTTAACGTCTGTCCCAGTGACGACACTGCTGGAATAAGCCAACGACGACGCCGGTTTCACTGTAGTGGAGAGGAGGCGAAAAAGACCCTCCGGTACGAGACCGGAGGGGGCCGCATCACCCAGGCTTGCAGCTTTGAGCCACACCGCGCAAAAGTAAAATCCCGCCGATTTTGTCGGACCTATTCCCCAACCACATTAAGATAATGGGGGAACTAAGGACAAGGCTTAAGGCCGAATTCCAGGCGACCTGGCACCCTCGTTGGGTTATCAGAACCTCCACCCCTGAAGACCACGCAGCTGCGAGGTGAGATAAAATTCCACACCTACCCGCTGCAGCGACCACACGTGGTGCACAAAGTAATCAGGAGCCTGGACTCCGAAACCGATCCCGAGGATATCCGTGTTGGCCCAGTGGAGGAACACGGAATCGAACCGAGGACCATGGTACAACTTACCAAAACCAAAAGGACTGACGACAAAGAACCCGCCAAAGTCGTTATGCCACCATTCTTGGTAATAGTGGAAAAGCAAGGGGAGGGAATTTCCAAAATAGACGAGGTGACTCACCTCTATCCCACCATGATCGTGGTGGAACCATACCACGGCAGAGATGGGCCAGCCAAGTGCTTGGGCTTCCACCATTCGAGCCATGCCTATGAAAGGAATACCAAATGTCTGCGATGTGCGGGTGAGCACCTTGTCAAAGCATGCCCAAACCGCCTAGAGGATACAAAATGTGGCAACTGCGATGGGAAACAGGGATCTATAGCGGTTGCCCAAAAGACGTGATAATTCTGGAAAAACAGTGCAAGAGCACCAGTGAGGCTGAAATACGCCGCAGGGTCACTTTTACCAAGACTATAGTCGGCGCAGCTTATTGCGATACCCCAAAAAGCAACCTTGACATTTTCCCCTCATTATGGTGCAGTCTGGTTATATTTGGTGAAATTCCATCTGTTGGGTTGCATTAGTGCCGCCAACTGTTCCTAACATATAACCATGGTAAACCTACGGCCATAGCTGGTGTTATTACAACTGTTATGTTGCCACCTGAGCCCGTAGTTTTCAAGCAGGTTCAGGAAAGCCAACCAGTAGATTTTAAAACAACACGCTGCATTTGAATATCTCACATGGAGGGAGCATATTAATGCAGCCAGAGCAAAGGCCAATGGCCAACTCAACAGACTGTACCCGCTGATTAATCTCAACAGCAGCCTTAAGCTACGCATGGGACTTACGCTCTATAAGACGCTGATCCGACCCATCTTAACTTACGCCGCCCCGGTATGGGGATATGCGGCAAAAATGCACATAAAGCGCCTCCAAACGATGCAAAATAGAATACTGCGAATTATTGCAAAACTACCGTCTACGTACCAGCTACACGAAGAGCTAAAAATGCTCACAATCGAGCAGTTTATTAAACACCTGGCATGCAACCTGTATGCCAAAAAGAATAAGAGCCACAGCGAGCAAATACGAATGCTCGGGGAATATGATATGACTCGCGACAAACACCTCCGTCCTCTATCATTGTTCGATCGCACTATAAATATAGGCGAACCTGAACTCAACATACAGGAATACCTGAATAATTTAGTACCATGAAATTACTGGTTAGGGGATGAAGGGAAGCACACAACAAACACATAACACTAAAATACATACATTTACACTTAAGCCCTCACAAGTCCTTGTGCTACCTAGCCAAGGCGGACCCCGGGAGACGAGGGCCTCCCCGGTAGTGGCACAGGCTCGCTCCTGCACTTCAGGCACAGCCCACCATGTGTGCACTTATGCGACCAGGCAAGATCAGGTACACGATTAATGACGAAGCCTCCGGCTTGATACCACCATAGTAAGTAAGATTAACAGACACAGTAGAAGTTAGCTCTACAAGTTGTAAATCATGTCACCATAACTGCACCTAGTTATATAAGCGTATCTTAAATACTTCTAGTATAGATTATAGGCCTTAAAATATTTTTAAAAAATACTCTTAAGCACAAGAAACAAAACCTTCGGGTGGAGATTTAAAAACTAAACATGCTCATTTCACTCATCCCTCACATCCATCTACACTTAACGATGCCAAATGGCTGAAACACAAAAGATCACCATCAACTATCAAACACATCACCATTAATTACTACCAGGGGGCACTCAGGGCTTATGTCATGTTTGCCCTCCGGCACATCAGTAATACTCGCTGTTACTGCCACTGGCAGGCAGCTTCCATCGCTCACCACAGAATGCGCAGGTGCTTAATGCGGTACTGCAGCATAGAGGCCTCGACCTCAAGACTTCCGGTGGGGTTTTTTTGTGAGTAGGCTGCCCGGGTTCGAAGCCAGGATAGGAGTCTTACACTCGCATGCGGTTAGGGCGTAAGTAGCCTTCCCCCCCCCCCCCCACCACACACACACACACACACACACACACAATACCGCTGCATCAGTCTGTGGACGCCATTGTGTATTTGTGGTTATGTCTCGAGTTGTTTTAGAGCATCGTGTACAGTTATAGTAGTTATTTTTGTGTTCGCAACACAGTAGCGCATTGAATATACTGCGATATTTAACATTCGGAAGTGATATTATCGAAATAGTGTTATTCCAGAAGAAGATTTACCAAAGGTAAGTAACATGCTATACGTAACAAATTCCAAAGCAATAATCCAGACTGTGCTTAAATTAAATAGTGTGTATTTTGGGACTTGTTTTTCTGTGGCGGCTCGTGCCTTACAAAATAGGTGAAGAAGTTCACTTAAGATTGCTGAAAATACAATGCAAAACCGGTATACCACGGTCCAACATTTTTTACTAAACTTTTTGTATCCAATGGAGCTATACATAAAAGAAACTGTCTGTCACACTATGATTCATGTTGGTCCAATACATATGACAGTTCGCGTAGTAAGCGAGAGAAATAAACATGGCGGATGCAAATATATACAGCTTTGTTTTAAAAACAAATTTAAACGGTGAGCCAAACAATGTACAAAAACTGCCTGAGGAGCATTGTTCTTGATTCTTTTTTGAAGTCCATTCAAATGTCCTGACATAACACTCGCTCCATCGTAACATTGTGCAACTAATTTACGTTCATAATTAAATTCTTTAAGAACACCATGCAGCAAAAGGAACAATGTTTCTGTGGACCTGTCAACATTCATATCATGAAACCGAAAAATCGTTCAACCAATGTGCTCTCTGTATTCACGTATCTTACAATGATAGAGCACTGAGACTGTTGACAAATATTTGTAGTGTCGTCAATTTCAACAAAAAAAAAATTTTGAGACATTAATTTCAGGTCTGTAAGTATTCCGAAATACATCCAATCACCTCATTTTGTATAGATTTAGAATCACCGCTCAATATACTTTTAATTTTATTATAGTGGTTTTGGATTTCTAATGGGCTTTCAGTACACAAGCTCCTTGAAATTTCCCCGACTTAGCGAAAGCGCACTCTCATCATGACCTCAGAATGCAAGCTCCTGTTTACTTAAATACAATGTTGGTTTAATGATCAACTACAGGAAATGCGTATTTAATGTCACGTTTCCATTGAAACGCACATGAAAAAGTCTGCTGTTTTCTTGAAGAGCGTCAGCCATTGAGTTTCTGTTTTTTTTTAAAGCGTTTAGTTGTAATTTACATTTTAAATGTCCCGCCGAATCATTGTGCTTGTGAAGGGAACGGGTTATTTTAATGAAATCTGTGAATCTCTTTGTCCCACACGTTACTTTTGTTGCTAAAACGTAAACAAGGCCAACAGAATAGCAATTGCAAACTACGGCTACTGCATAACCAAAAATAGTTATCGAGCCAAGAGCTTTTGAATTTAATGTTATATCTTTCCTATTTTCTTATTCTCTCTTTTAAGGGCTATATTAATGATATCAGTGGGCCGTCCAAAGTTTAAAACATCCTTCTTGTCTTCATCTTTCCACTTGGAAAATGGGGGTTCTAGCAAATTGCAAACTATATCGTTCACTGGATTCATAACAAAACACTTATATTCCGTAATTTAAATATTAAAAGCACTGGAGTCCAGCAAACTCGTAAATTATACCGTTCACAGTTATCTAAAACACCACGTTTTAAGTTTACCACCAGCTCTTGCTCGAGGTAAACGAATACTATCTTCTAAGCGCGCGAAAAGAGAAACCACCCCCTCTACCGTGTTCTGTGCCTCTGCCCAAATGAAAATATTTCTTGTTTGGCTGAAACATGTGCATGCCCGTGTTATTTTCCCGTAGTTCGTTTCGTGACGTCATGTTGCCATGGCAACCAAGCTGTTTAGTGCCACAGTTTCTTCCGTAATCCTGACTTCTGCTCTTGTCCTTGTAATCGATCAGAGGGCGCGTTCCCACCAATTTTCCCTGCTGGCTGCCAGGCTGTAAGTTCCAAACAAAAGAAGGGTTGGTCACTGACCCTGCTACAGCTGCTAGCAGTTGAAATTTGTGACTAAACTGTTAGAATGGCAGTAATACTGCCAACATTAACACAAATAGAATACTACTATTTTCGGTGAAAACCTCTTCACCTGCTTCACTTGAATAGCCGCCACTGTTGTTTTTATAGCAAAGTAGTGGTGCACCAGTTCTAATTGTTCCAGTACAGAATTGCTATAAAGCAATTTTTTTGGAAGCCTATTGTGGGATATACTGCGATAATGGGTAAAAGCAATTAAAAGAGTGGAAGATTCTCTTTGTGATAAAAATACTCAACCGGCGTTAAATAATGAAGAAAACTGACGGAAATAGCTCATTTAGATAGTCCTAGTCTTAGTTGCAGCTTTATCAATGTCCAAATACCTAACAATATCTGACAGTAACAGTGATAATAGTACGAGTATTTAGAAAGGCAAAATTTCAGTCAATATATAAATGATAATCTTTTCAGTAGTAAAGAACTCAAAAATGTAAAAAATGGGTGACGGTCCCAAAAAACTTCATCTCTATAAGGAACAACTTTATAGTTCATCCTATGATCAGCTTTATAATTTTAGTTTTGTCACCGAACTTTTCTTTAATTGTAGAAGTGAAGTACAACCTTTATAGGGAAAGCATTCACTTTCTTTGGCGTTAAAATACGAAGAATTCATACTTACATGAACAAACAAGATGTATCCCCTTGACTGGTTGATGGTTTCAATATAAACATACCTTATTGAACTTAAATGATTTGTGCATTATAACATCGTGCATTTTAAATCACACCTTTATTAAAATGCGCCTTGAACATCTTATCCTGCTTCCCTGGGGTTAGTAATTGTTAGTAATTTGCATTGTAGGTTGGTAGTACTGC
Organism: Tenodera sinensis; assembly: GCA_030765045.1. NCBI lineage: Eukaryota > Metazoa > Arthropoda > Insecta > Mantodea > Mantidae > Tenodera > Tenodera sinensis. The sequence goes on from CM060964.1 coordinate 306,636,134, forward strand.
TTTTTGGTGCGATGCTCAGTGCAATCTAGTGTAAAGTCGGCCACATTGAATTCTTGGTGACTCCCAATAAGCTGCGCCGACTATATGTCGGGGCACGAAAGCGTTCTAACACAAGCCGAGGCTTCACGGGCTCACCCCCTCCCGCCCCCCAAAAAACCAAGTTGTCAGCGTAGAGACAACAGCATCGCCCCAACGAAGGAACAGCGTCCTTTCAAAAAGGGCAAAAAGAGGGCCTCTGTGACTGACTGCGTGGAGCCATGCTCCTTGTTGGAAGCTTGAAACAAAGCTATCACCAAGCTTCCCCCACCACCACCAGCCGCCGCTCCAGCTGCAATAACCAGTGAGCATTCCAGCATTCGAGAACAGGTCGTATAGGCTCTCCTGTACGGTATGTTTATCTGCACAGCACCTAGCCGCTTATTGCGACTTTATCTGTACAGTGTAGGAGGGGTTCTTAGTTGTGCAGGCTTTCGTCTGTGGGCATGGTTTCTTCCTGCATACCTAAGTTAGGATGCAGGAAGGGGGCAGGAATAGGTGTTGGGGTGAATATGGATTAGAATATAGGAGAGGCATTACCGTTTACCCAAGGGCATCCTTAGGCAGGCGGTAACTTTTCTTTCTGCGGGGTGCTCTGTGGTCATATTGACCTAGTGCCCGTTGAAGTTGGTTGGTGTGGGAACTCACTTTGGTGTGCATGGTTCGGCATCGTTCCCTCACCAAGTCCACGATGTAGGGGAGTCCAGAGTGGTTGTGGAGGATGTAAGACGGGAATCTACGCCCGGTATCATATATAGTTCTTAACGCCCTGTTCTGCACAGTCTGCAGCCTGCGTATGGTGGTGGGTGCCGCCGATCCCCAGGCTTCACAGCCATACAAGATCAGTGGCGGGATGATCGCCCGGTAGATGCGTAGTTTAAGGTATGAGAGCATGGTGGAACGGAGGATGGGGTAGAGCTGTCTGAGTGCAGCGTGGCTGAGTCCGGCCTTAGCGCGGACGTGCGGAACGTATGTTAATCCGCGGTCGAGGAGAACGCCTTGATATTTGGCGGAGGACGTCGTCCGCATACTGCCATGTCACAGTATGATGTTTCGTGGGAAAATCGGACATATATGCTGCGAAGAGTAGCGAGGAGAGTACACTGCCCTCTGGGACTCCTGCCGCTATACTTCTTAGTGTTGACAGTATTTCACTCTCACTCTGAAAGTGCGGTCCTGAAGGAAGCTGCTAATCAGTGCGAGATAGGGGGAGGGATGTTTGCCTGCTTTAGTTTGTACACTAGGCCTTGGTGCCAGGTTGTGGCGAAGGCCTTTTCCAGTCCATGGTCTTAGTTATCCTGGAACCTCAGGGCAACCTTCTCGGCCACACGCAGTAACTGCGTGGTCGTGGAGTGACCCCGACGAAGACCAAACTGGTGATCCAGTAGGAGTTGCCTTTCCTCAAAAAGATCCGTTAGGCGGGTAAGGACCAACCGCTCAAAAACTTTTGAGACGGTTGGGAGAATGCTGATGGAGCGGTAGTTGATAGGGAAGACTGGGTCCTTGCCGGGTTTCAACATGCACACCACCCTCGCCTCCTTCCTCTTTCCGTCATGTCCAGGGGATTTGTTATGGTTTAAGCTACGGATTTCGGAGATCACCGCTTTCGGGGTGATTATGGGAATTTGGATCTCCTCGTGGAGCTGCCATGGTTCCTCATAGAGGTAATCCACGGTCGCTTCCACGATTTCGGTAAAGTCTTCGTCTTATGGGTCCTCCCGGGGCTCGAACTGTACCTCAAGATGGTCCGCGAACACAGTGGGTTTCTCGTCTGGCTCGAACGCGAGCCGCCCACGAGTGCCGTGTAAGTCATGCTGGTATTGGGTCTTATCCATTCTCAAGGCCCGTATAATCCGCCGGGGTTTCTTTTCTTGAAGGTTTACATTCTGAAGAGTGTTTTCCCAGGCTGTTTTTCTATGTGCACGGAGTTGCCAGAGTTTTGAACCTCTGGTATACTGCTCCTATCCTGGGATGGCGGAAGCGCTGCAATAGCTTCCGAACAGTTGCCTTGGCTTTTAGAAACTGCCAGAGTTCGATAGGTATGGTTCTCGGGTCAGGACTATTGGTGGGAATGCGGTGAGTGTGTGTGCGTACCACATTTAGGACATGGTGGGAAAAATCCGCCGCTGCCGCTTCAATATCATCGACGCGCGGTCGGTCTCACGTATCCAGTCTGAGCTTAATAAAGCTGGCATGGCAACTGTGGAATCCACCACGACGGGGTCATGCTCGGAATCCAGCTCATTCACTGCCGAGAGGTCAAAGTGCAGTGGCATGTTTTTGGTGATCATGATATTCAGGACGTCGGGCCTGCCGCGGATGAGGTGGTAGAGCCCGCGTCCCCTCTGGTTGCTAGTGCGACTGTACCAGAGCCCATGCTTCGCGTTGATATCTCCTGCGATGCAGACTACTGGGTGTAGGTTGAGGAGAGTGGTATAATCTGCTTCGTAGAAGCCATGATCAGGTGGGTCGTATGCCGCAATAAAAACAAAGTGTCCATACCGCCAATGGCGGTAGCTTCCACGTGTTGAAGGGTAGGAAGGGGGAAAGGTGTGTGAGTGATATTGTGTTTGATGAAAATAGTTGTACCGCCACCCTGTCGGCCGAACCGATCTGACCGATGGGCGACATAACTTGGCAGCGAGAAGTTTATACGAGCATACAGGTGTGTTTCGGTAATTAATAACCAATGAGGGAGCAGCAGCCTCAGCCAGCGCCAGTCCGGTCACCCAGGCTGGCCCATCTAATCAGGAAGCAACAGCCCCTGAGCAAGCACCACAGATACTCAGTCAGACGCCTTTGAGGACATGGCTAAGTTTCTGGAACTGTCAACCTGGTTTGCCGAACTGGTAAAACGTTCCCTCCCCACCCTCAGACGTTGCAGAGAACAAACAACCCCCGAATCCCAGCCGCGAAATAACACTTGATCATGTTTCAAACGGCTCAGCAACTCTTCCCTAGATCCAGTTCTTAATGGCGCATAGAACTGTGCGTTCATTGAGAGGCCCGTTCTGGAACCGGAACGGAGTTCGGGAACAGAGGCCGGGCATCTTAAGAGTTTGTAGACAGCTACGGAATTGACATTCTGATGTCTGTGAAACGCACTTGCACACTGGTATACAGTTTACCCTGCCAAGTTACGTTGCCCATCTGTCAGATCAGGTCCCGCGACAAGGCGGAGGTACAGCTGTATTCATCAAAAACCATCTCACACTCCTGTAACCATTTCCCCGCTGCAACACCTGGAAGCGACCGCCATAAGGCTATCTTTGGGCGGGACCGACCTAGCGCTTGTGGCCGTATACGACCCGCCGGATGGCCACTTTTATGACGCGGACATTGCGGCACTCCTGAACCTACTCCTGACCTACGCGGGGCGGCGGAAGTCAGATTTCATGGTCACCAAGTACATTCCATTCCATCTGAATATCTCGGTGGTTAAAGCTCTGGACTCAGACCACAACGGGGTCGACTCAGACGTTGCCCTTACAGCGCTGGGAACGCCAGACTGGGTCGAAGAGATCGACTGGAACGCTGCCGTCCTAACCGTCCAAAACTCCGTGGACGCACAACCTCGAATAGACTCAATAGAGGCTCTCCAGGCAGTGGCCACAGGTTTTCAACTACAGTCCTAATTGCGGTTCGTGCTCACACACACCGCATCCCTACCGAAGCACCAAATCCAACAGCCATTCCTGCCCCACTGAAGCGCCTCATTCAAGCAAAAAATGCTGTAAGACTATGGCAGAGATTCCACCACCCCAGGATAGGAGAAATGCACCGAAGGTTCAAATCCCTGGTGAGGCGTGTCCTAAGATCACATACGCAAGCAGCCTGGGAAAACACATTACGCCACGTAATCCTCCAGGAGAGGAAACCGTGGCGTATTTGTCCGAGGCCTGAGAAAAGATAGACTGCATACCAGCATCCACTGCACAGCCCTCGCGGAAGACTTCTTCGAACTGCGCGAGAAAGCACAGGCGCTAGCAGACTATTGAAAACCCAATTCCAGCCTAGGGAATACCCACAGGACGATAACCACACTGACCGCCCCGAGGACCACGGGGAGTTTCATATCCCGACAGTTACCCCTCGCGAGATAACTTCAGTCATCCGATCACTGAAATCCGGAAAAGCCCCTGGACAGGAACGCGTAACAGCGGAAATGCACCCATCAGAGTCATGATTCATTTGACTCGTATTTACAACGCGTGCCTTAGCATGCGCCACTTTCCACCTGTCTGGAACCAGGCGCTTGTGGTATGCGTCTCGAAATCGAGGAGGAATCCGGACTTACCGTCCAGTTACCGATCCATCAGCCTCCTGCCAGTTGTCTCGAAAGTGTTCGAGAAACTGCTCCTTGCCCGCCTCGGACATCTAGAGGAAAAAGGCCTCCTACCCAAACATCAGTCTGGTTTTCGCTGTGGCCACTCCATGGTGGAGCAATTACTGCGAGTAGCTGAAAAGGTCTCCCTGGCTTTCCAGGAAACGGCTAAAATGGTGGCAGTATCGCTTAACGTGGAAAAGGCCTTGGCATGACGGGCTTGTCTACAAACTCAAGTATGAAATCCTCCCTCCATATATTTCCTTGGTGGCTAGTTTCCTTCAGGATTAACTAATTATTCATTTTTTAGTTGGGAATGAAGTAATCAAAAAATGTGTATTATTGATGAAATCTCGATATCAAATTTTTGGATAGAATGTAGCACTTTCTCTTACCTGCGTGGTAGACGAAGTAAATTGAAATAGTCTTGCTTTGACACTTATTTGATTACAATTTCATTTCAAATGAAGTATAAACCTTATAAAAATCATATTTCCAAATACCACCAATATGCAACTTTAGTACCGAAGTCGATGCTTATGAACACTTGGCAAAAATGCACTCCTGCAATAGCTCATCTCAATGAATATACAGTATCATTAGTCACTGTACAAACTTTATGGGTGTAATATACAGGTAAGAATACAGTAAAATGTTATGTAGTACTTTAACTGAAATTGATTTATTTTGCAGTTATGATGCATAATGTACTACATTTGTAGTTATTAAAAACATGAACCAGTACTGCCTTCGTGTATGTCATGTTCATTGACGTAGCAATTGCAATACTCTAGAACACACCTCTGCACAGTTCAAGAAAATACTACTTTATTTACAGTTCTGTTGTACTCTGTAGTATGGCACTGTTGTGTAGAGGCACCACATCTGCTACCTGCAATTCATTATTCAATTGTTGCTGTAGTGTATGTATGGATGATGGCTTACTCAAACAATATGCACCTCCTTTACAGAGCAGCAGAAGGCAATTCATAAGAAGCAAGATGGCGGTATTAATAGGAAACTGTTTTCAAACAAGCTTAGCAAACCATCAGACATTTGCAGCTGTGGACAGGCTTATGAGGTAGTATGGCATTTGTTCTGTGCCGTGGTCCAGTCAGCCTCGACTGTGCAGAGTGGTTAAGAGCAGTCTGGAAGTAGTAGATAAAGAGCCGACCTTAGGTACCCAAAGAATTAAGTGCTACTGTAAGAGCTTGCTTTGATGAAAACAATTACACCCATTTCACCTGCAGAAAGTACACAAGTTGAATCCTAAACATCAGCATTTCTATCAGTGGCCACTCCAGCAACACACTGCTGATGCAATGTTCATTCGTCAGGTACTGTTTACTCACGAAGCACATTTGGGCTTATGACAATTCTCATACAACTACAACAAGAGGATATCAACATCGGGTATTGAACACTCAAATAGGCTGTCTTGAATCACCATGCGCATTTGTATTTGTATTTGCGAGTACATATACAAATGCAAGTGCTGATTCAACACACAGACTATTTGAATTTATGATAGTTTCTTTGTGTTTCTATAACAATTATATTGTCTGCTATTTCAATAACTGTAAATATCATAAGCTGCATAACTCTGGAATAAAGCAATAAAGTACTATATAACATTATGCTCATGTTTAGCTCTACAGGATGCTGACCACATACCACCCTCTAGTACTACACCCCATCAATGGTGCCTGTAGTGGGCAGAGGTGGGGGAGAAGCAGCTGGATGGCAAGCCTTTGGCCCTTCATGGGCTGTTGCACTGGGGTTTACTTTTTTTGAAGTTCGACATTACACCCATAAAGTTTGTACAGTGACTTACGAAACACTCCGTATATTTATCATGCCTAACTGCATCCTGAGTCTTATGTTTGAAATGTTTTTCCATTATACAATTAAGCCACAAGATGGCAGCAACATGCCATCTGCTATGATCTCAAGATTATGTTGACAAAACATATTAGTTATAAATTCTGCAAATTTTATATGTGCAACTTATTTGTATTATATAAGGAATTAGGACACCAAAGGAGCAATGCAGTGGAAGCATGTGTGGCAAACATGACTATCGTATGGTGGCAGATGCAAAAATGTTAATGCTTGTAATCTGTAAACGCAATTCCATGCTGGTATTCTGTAGGATAAAAAGGGAAAGGAGAGTATACATTTAAGGATTAAGCTTCTCTCAGTCACCCAGGTAAACACCGGATTGGATATTTAATACCACGACCCAAAGTTCCACCTTAAGTCTAAAACAGTACTATAAATGAAAAATAGATGGTAATAGTGATCGCTATGCAATCTAACCACAGATAATGTAAGCAGATAGACTGGATGGCACCATAATGCCATATCCGCTACAGAGGCAGAGGTACAGTTGCCCTGCACTGCTATCTGTGGACTTGTGACGAAGCAGGATGACATGAATACGGATGACACCCTGAAGGCTGTCTGCCACTGTTCTATGAATATCTCTTAACAGATCCGTTGCAATATGACTACATAGTTAAAGCAACATAAAAGTAATAGAGAAAAAAAAGATTAAGCAACCACAAAACGAGTCAGTTTTTGGCCATCCCTGTGGTATTGTCAGCATCAGTTGTTCACCATTTACATCTTTATTTCAGAAGTAGATATCAGCTAGAAATATTACGAGCATAAAGAAATATACCTACAATATGATTTGGACCCATCCATTACCTCTGCTTGGCATTTCCATACACCAATTATTCACCTAAATGAGTAGAATTACAACCACTGATACCTAACTATGGGACTTCTGCTATAATATTTGATTTTTATCTACAGTCTGCAAATGACTGACAAAGCACACTGAAATATCTCCCTTTCAGTGTTACTCTCCTGCACATTCTCATTTATCACACACCTTAACTCTGCTCAATTGCAAGTTAGGTATATAAATCCAGAGAACTAATATATTTCCACTTAGTTGCATACCTTTCCTAAATTAGAAAAATAATACAATGTAAGATAGCAATTGAGCTGGAATACATATAGTTCTCTAGGACGATATACTGTACATCAAACTTTCGTTATACTGGCTTCTTAATATGTACAAGGCATGTTTTTAAACATGTTTAAACTAAGTACCGTTTAAATGTTTTGCTGCTGCAGCACTGCAGTGGAGATTTTGAGCATGTGCAATCTTTTCCTCCATTCATTAGGAAGTCAGATGCAGCTGTGAGCGACTGTCACTTTGTGTTTTCTTATTGTTTGAGCGTTTCAAAATGTTCAAAATAATCAAACTACCTGCCGATTATGAAGTCAGATCAGTGATTCAGTTTTTTAATATGAGAAATGTTATGTTACTAAACATTCATCTTGAATTGTGTGAGGTTCATGGGGAAACAAGGAGTGACAATGTCCGGCCAGACATAGCCTAAACTCAAGATCTGATCGCACCATTTGGTTAAAAAAAATTTAACCATCCTCCCTAATGTCCGATTTGGCACCAAGGAATTTTCATCTGTTACTTCATGTGAAAAAGCTTCTTGGTGGAAAACATTTCAACCACAATTATGTTGAAAAAGAAGTGCAGACTTGTCTTTTATCAAAGGCGGCAACATTCTTTGGCAAAGGCTTACAAAAATTGGTTTCTCGTTATGATAAGTGGCTAAATAAGGGCAGTGACTAAGTATAGAAGTAGTGAAGGGTATAAGGCTATGAATGGTAGTGAAGCATTTGGAAATTACTGTTCTGTTATATTTTAAAAAACTATTGGTACTTACTTTAAAATGCACCTCGTATTTCTGTACAATCACAAGCCATATACCCAAATATTGATAGGAGATTTAAGGATTTAAATTGTAACCTGAATATAAAGTTTCACTTTGCATAGATGCCATTTATAGAACTGCATTATAGACATGGTACTACCTGTCTGATGAATGAATGCAGACAGGCAGGGGAATCTAGAGTAGAAACATAACAGGTAAGCTGTACTATGTCACCATTTCCATTGTGTAGCATGGACAGGTCCCATGTTTACCTGGCCAGGGCACAGAAGCGCCCTCACCTGAAAGCTGCACTCTTTCGTCAGGTAGTACTTTTGTTGTGAAGCAGTGGCTGAATACTTTGGGTAGGCCAAAAACATTTACTATTTGTATGATCAGGATGAATGGACAAGTGCATCAAACTTTTAAATGTCAAAAGTGAATGTGACCGGAAAAAATATATCACGCAAACCAAACAAAGAAGCAGATGGCTAGCCACAACAGCAAAGCCAACTGAGGAGAAGGTTAGGAGAGGAGAGGTAGAAGAGAAGTGAATGCGATGCAGTGAGGGAACTGAAAATATGGGTCAGTGAAGCAGTCAGTGGGGCAATTTCTAAGATAACATGTGATCGAATAAAGAGTGAGACTGAAGAATCAGATCAGACATAATGGATGCGCAAGCAAAAGATATGTGGATAATTTATAAGCTTAAGGCAAGATGGACGTTATGAAGGTCAAAAAATGTGATTTTTCTTCTTTGGTTCAAAATAAAGAGCATAGTTTCCTGAACAATTTGATATGTACATCATATATGTTGCGGTGATATTATGATTAAAATTATATATGACATTGGGCTGAGGTGGCAAGAACAAAAAGGTAAATATAAAAGTACTTTTTTCCTTTGTAAGCGCGAACCTCTGACCATATGAAATAGCCATACCATGACCTCATGCCGTAAATCGTTCAACCATCAGAACACGTCATGCTTGCAGCATCATTTGAGCCTGTATATTGCATTCCACTATGAGTGACACTTTTTTACACAAATAAAGGGTGAAATGCGTACATCTGCATTAAATTGAAATCCGTCAGCATCCAACCATGCCCTCTCACCAGTTGCTTTAGTTGGGCCCTCTCCAACCTTTACCATAGTTTCTCTTGAATGCAGAATATACATTTTACCAGGATTTGATTCTACGATTCTTGGTTCCATAGGTTAGCTACTCCTAATTTAATTTAAAAGGTGAGTCAATTAATAACACTGAACAACACTTACAACATAATTTTCCGGAACCCATTTCGAAGGTTAACTTTCCTCCATTACCAACCGGACTGGGTTTCCATGGTGTTTCATGGTGCAGATGGCGATGCTTCTTCTGCTGTTTCTTCTGTTAATGTTTCAATGAACTTGCTGAAAATATCTTTCTGAGGAATGTTGAAATTAAATACTCGGTTTATATTTTTTAAAATGAAGATTTGTTCCCATGTGGACAGTTCTTGTTTTCCGGTTATGTGCTTGAGAAGTTACGGTTCTAGCTTATGTCATGATTTTTTGTCCAAAAGTGAAACACAACTGCTGATTTCTCTAATTGTTTACTCTTGATGTTCCTAACGTGTTCCTTGAAATTAGATCCAAGGAACACATTAGGAACATCAAGAGTAAACAATTAGAAAAATCAGCAGTTGCGTTTCACTTTTGGACAAAAAATTACATACAGCTAGAACCGAAACTTCTCAAACACATAACCGGAAAACAAGAACTGTCCACATGGGAACAAATCTTCATTTTAAAAAATAGAAACCGAGTATTTAATTTCGACATTCCTTAGAAAGATATTTTCAGCAACTTCATTGAACCGTTACCAGAAGAAACATCAGAAGAAGCATCGCCATCTGCACTATGAAACACCATGGAAACCCAGTTATTGTCCGGTTGATAATGGAGGAAAGTTAACCTTCGAAACGCGTTCCGGAAAATTATGTTGTAAGTGTTGTTCAGTGTTATAAATTGACTCCCTTTTAAATTAAATTAATTACAACAACACTGTTTTCAAACTTCTATGAAAGGAAGATAGCTACTCCTATCTTGCCTTAGACCACATGGCCATAAATCCTGATGTTGAAGCCAAGTAGCATTGGCATTGTTATCCAGATAGAACTAAGAAAAACACAAGATGAGGAAAACATAAATGGAAAATACTAAAGGTGAAAATTTCAAGTTAGAGCACATGAACAATTACCCCCTCCTCCCCCCATAATTTACATTTTTCTGTACATTTGTGCACTAATTTAAAAAAACTAACAGAGCTAGAGCTTTGAAATTTTCAGGATTCTTTACAGATATATGTTAATTATAACCATGCAATATTTTCATGGAATTTTGTAAAATTAAAGTTTTCACATGGTTCTTAACTTAAGAAAATAGCAAAAATTTAATTCAAGCTGAACTCCCAAAAAATGAAGGTATTTCAAAGATATTGCATGAATAATATTGCAACTCTATGCACAATAAGTGGTTGAAATTTCATTATCATCAGTAAAATAGGTAACCAGTGAAGTGCACCTATGTGAATTGCAAAACTAAACATTTTTTAAATTAATGGCAAATAAAAAAATATTTACTAGAAAATTATTGAATGCATAAAATACATTTTGAAATTATACTTAAGCAGTAGGTATCTACATACATTAGCAAAAAGATCATATGGCTGTGATAATCAGAAACAAATTTATGAGCATTTGTTTCAGTTAGTATTTTAGTTGGTTTTCATGGGTTATAATGTCCATTTTGCCTTAAGAAAGCAAAGTGAGAACTAAACAGAAAAGGAGAGAAGGAAATGATACACAATGTGAAACTAGGCTTAGTGAATTGTTAGAAAAGTCAAAGGAGGAGGTTATATTTTGTTGTTTAATGACGCTGTCAATTGCCAGGATCACATCACTATGTGAGAGTAACTTTGAGTCAAAATTAACACTATTGAGCCTCACTGACTTACTTAGGCAGTACACACGAAAAAAATATATTATTTTGTTGTTTAACGATGGTGTCAATTGCCAGGATCACATCAGTGTCACCAGTATTCTGGAAGTTTGCCCCGCAGTTCTTTTACATGCCAGTAAGTCTACTGACATGGAGCTGTCGTTTTTAAACACACTTAAAAATCATCGGTCTGGGCCGGATTTGAACCTGCGACCTTGGGATCAGTAGGCCAGTGTCTAACCAACTGAGGAGAAAAGGAGGGAAGAGTGAAATGAATTCAGGGAAAAAGTGAGCAAAGAATGTTAACTAAAGTGATAAAAGCAGGTAAAGCTGGATTCACCTTTATTGGCCCCTGAAGGAAGTAAATATAAAGCGTGAAATTTAGTTTTCTTACTAAGCCAGGTGACTGCAGAAACAAACTGGTGCGTCAGCTTCATATGCTACTCAGATAACATTAGTAAAACAATATAGCCCATGCTGAAAAATGTCTTCAAAATGTACCTAGCTTAATTAGATGCAAATCTGTTTTTTATTAACACAGATCACTGAATATAATGTCAATAAGTTTACTCAATTTGTTCAATTATCAGTATCTTCGTCACTGGATACATCCTCAAACTATCACTATCACTGCTATCTGCAACACCCTCAATTAAAAACTGTTCAATTGTATTCTCTACTATAATCTCTTTACTGTAGTAGTGATATTCTATTTTGTTTACATGTTGGCAAACGTTTTGTCACTTTTCTACACCCATTTCTTCGACCCATGTGTAGCATAAATGCTCAACATCCTTGACCTTGAATTTGGAGCTATAGCTACCAACCCAGTGTTTAACATCTGCCCAAATTAATTCAAAAGCATTTAGATCTGGGTCATATGGTGGCAGTCTTGATGCAATAGGGCCATTTTCCTCCAGAATTCTGTCCACTAAATACTTTATGTATTTAGGTTTGTACACTTTTAAGTCATAAAGCTTGGTTTTACCCATCTTTTCATTGTATGTTAGTTCTTACCTAAGAGCCATGTTTTCATGGTTTCCTTCAAGGAATTTCAAATTGGAGGCTTTACCTCTTGAGTGTTATGAAATGGCCCATTATCGAAACAATGGAGTTTTGGGGGCAGATTTGCGACTTTGGTTTTTGACCATTTAACATAGTTGAGGTGTCCATTTCCTTATGATAATTTCCTGATTTCTGATTTCTATATGAGCAAGTCAGTGGAAACAACACCTTGTTCAGCCCCAGAATAAACAATGATTAGCCTCTTGCCTTTGGATACCAGGGCTATGAATCGTGTAGTATTGTCATCAGTCCATCCTTTTGGTTGGTGTGACTACTAGGTATATGTTTTACCTGTGTAATTAATGGGCCTTCCCTCTGACTTATACTTTCATATGGCTTTCATAGTCTTGTCGTTTAGAATGAATGTTGTGTCTTTCTATAAGCGGTTTTCCGTTTAACCCTTTGCAAGCGAAAACCCATATATGGGCGACCTGTCCAGACCCTGATGAGCGAAAACCCATGTATGGGTTTGGAGTCATAGAGCTATTGTGATCGGCTCCTCTCGCTCAAATAATTCATATATACTGCCAACAGATGACAGGAAATGTTCTTTCAGATGTTTGTGGTCAGTTCATCACCGATTTTCCATATTTAATAATTTCTGTCGTAGTTTTCAGTAGTGTAGGAATAAACGTTGCGGTGATTGCATCCAGTAAGCGAAAGTTTTTTTTGTTTTTTGACAGAATGACGGGAAAGAAAGGGTTGACGGAGCAAGAAATTGTAGAATTGTTGAACAAAAGTGATAGTGAGTTATAGAATTTTGTGCTCAGTGATGATGAGAGTGATATATGTGAGAATTCGTGTCTAAGTGCAAGTGAGAGTGAGAGTGACATAAGTGACGCTGCAGACAGCTGTACTCCTAGCTGGAAGAGGAGTAATTTTGACCCTGACCCTACATCTAGTATCCCAGTGCACAATATCCAGCAGGGACCAATACTTCCTTCTCATTTTGATGAGAATACGCTACCAGCATAATTTTTCGGCCTATTTTTTGATGACAAAATTATGGAAATAATTACTGAGGAGACATGTATTCAGGGAAACATAAGAAAAAAAAATTAATAAATAAAAAACAACAGGAGACACCACCAACGAAAAAAGCCAGGATTGCTTCTTGGAATCTCCCAGAAACTGCCAATATAAAAGCACTGAGATAGTATTATCTCAATAGTATTGAGATAAACAAGTCGCTATGAAAATCATATACACATTTTAGATACCCTGCCCTAGCTAGGTGTAACTGCACATTTCTATCAAAACTTTTATAATTTGTTATCATCATTACCGTTATTATTACAAATGGAAGTATTAAATATCATAATGTGACACTATTTAATTCCTGAAGCACTGCTGGTTTATTTGTGAATACCTATATGCACGAACTACGCTGTAGAAAATGGAAAAGTGCTACTTATGCCGTTTTTGTAACAACATTTTTACGCGGATTAACAAAACTTCACTCCTGGAGGACAATTACGATCCAATTCAACAAAAAGCAAGGTATACTATGTGTTTTAGTACATTTGAGCATTTTTATATAGTTTTAACTGTATTTAACAGAGTTTCATACTTTAGCAAAATTGCCTTCCGCTCAGAGCCATAAAAGACGTCCGCTCAGGAAGGGTTAAAGCCCAGTTCTTTCACTGTTCTGTTTAAGGATGACTTGCTGCCCTGAAAGTTAATGCTGTCTCTTAAAACAGTAAGTAATTTAGCTATTGTTAGAAGCACTTTTTTCCTGAACATAAAAATTTGAATGGTTCTTCTAACAACACTCTTGTTGAAGTCGTCTAGATTTGTTCTCATTTGAGAACATTGTTTTCTGCGTGAAGTTCCAAAAGGTGTGTTCTAATTTTTATTTTGTTTGCATTCTTGAACAATTCTTTTCAATCTTCTTTCTGACATGTCTATGGCATCTGATACTCAGTTTTAAAAGTTTTAAATCTTTTCGAAAACAATCTTCCGATGTCAGCAATCCTTTGCTTTTAGCGTCTTTCTTCATGCATGCCCATACATTTGAAACAATTTCTTTGCTCTGACTGTGTGGTGTTTTGGACCCTCATTTAAAAAGCACTGGTGGCATAATTTATGCAATGATCAATGCCTCACAAATTCACTATGCTCACCCCTTATTACAAAGCTGTTTTCAACTGCAGGCTGCACAGAAACTGTGAATTGGCAAGTGGCAAGGTGCCTAAGATGCAAATGACTTCACTACCTTCCGCCTCCCCTCCTGTTGTGTGATTTCATTCTGTAGAGATATGAGCCAATGAACTAAAGGGGTTTGCCTACCAGACTTAACAGTCAAGGCCAGGGGCCAAGAGCAAAGAATCCAGCTGAAGGTCTGAAATATGGGAGAATAGCAGGGCATGAGAAGAGATGGAAAAGGGGATAATTGGAAAAATGACTATGCGAGTAAACATAGAGAAATAGTAAGAAAGAAGCAGCTAATACAGGCAGCCCTAACTCAATGCACTGTGACATTCTTTAGCCATGCTGGAAGCACACAGAATGGAAATTCAATACAGGTGGAAGGAAAGGCAGTGGCAGCACAGTTATTTGCAATGTCAAAAGGCTTGCACTTGGCAGTATTGATTGTGTATACAAGGTGAAATAGAAAATTTCATATTACATTCAACTGAGTGCTTAATAGAGCAAACTAACATTGCATTTCGTAGTCATAGCAAGGCAAGTACTTGCACATTTAAGTAGATCCTTCTTTACCCGATTACCCTCCCCTTATGTAAGACTTACACCCCTTACGACTTACTAGCCAGTGCCTAGGATCAGACGCCTGTCGGGGAGCAGAGGAGCCTATGGACCAGATAGAGTCAAGACCTGGAAGTTGTTGTTGTAGTGTTTAACCCCCGCTTTTACTACTACGGCACCGCAGGCGGTGACACTGATGATACATGGAATGAAGATGGAGCACCGGTGGAATGAGATGGCGGGGGAAACTGGAGCACCCGGAGAAAACCCGCCCTGACGCCGCTTCGTCCACCACAAATACCACATGCGGGTCCCTGGGACCGAACCCGGGCCGCCTAGGTGGTAGGCGAGCGTGCTAACCGCTTGGCCACGGTGCCGCCAGACCTAGACCTGGAAGTGGATGGTCAGCAAAGCACCAGGTATGATAGTGAGGAAGAGGATATGAAATGCAGGTGAAATTGATGAATGGAAAGGTGATGATGGAGCAATTGGTGGAATGAGTGGTGGGGTAAACTGGAGAACCTGGAGAAAACCTGCCCAAATGCCACTTCATCCACTGTGAATACCACATGCAGGTTCCGGGTATCTAATCCGGGCTGCCTAAGTGGTAGGCGAATGGTCTAACTGCTCGGCCATGGCCCTACCTGTAAGTAGATCCATACATGCTTAATATGTGAGCAGTGTGTCTATGTGGTTGTGGAAATTTGGACTGAGGAAATTAAGTAAAAATGAGTCAAGCTTGTTTTGTAAAGAAAGGACTTCATTTCCCAATCATATTGCAAGTCAATAAGTTCCGACAAACTCATTTTCATTAGTTAGGAGTGTCAGCTTCATTATATATGTTTCACTCCTTTATATCCATCGTGTCTATCACTATGAGTGGTGTAGTGCTTTATTTTTTGTTTGAACAGCCTTGCTGCACCCTGAACATTTCGCTACACCACCTGTCTATAAACAGATACCATTCTTCCCAAAAGAGAGAAAAGTATATGGGGATGTTGGGCGAAGTATAGATAAAGTAGCCACACTTGCTATTCTTAAAATAGCCAGACACTGCACACCAGTTACATGCATCTGCCACTGCTCCATTCAAGAAATGACTAACACAGTGCTTGCTAGTACAGAACATGCTGACTCTACTCACTGGCCATTTGTCTTTGAGTTGAGGCTGCTTGAGCTAGTACTTGTCGGATATTCTTTAGATTAGGTGACGCAAGCACCTGGTCAGAATTTCACTAAGTCCAACTAGGAGGTGTGTACGAATGGTCACGAAAGTTGCAGAAGTTGCTGTGTTAATTCAGCGCTGCCAACAGCACAATTTCCCCAGAAGTTTGTTGCCAATAGTAAGTTTGAATGTTTTAGCAGGACCCGGCAGTATGCTGGTGACCTTCTTAGAAGCAAGTTGTGAGAGTGCAATGGATCGCTTCATTAGCATAGTAGATTTAGCGCCTCTGTGCTATAATGAGGAGGAATGCATGCAATTTCTTTACGACGAGGGCCTGCTGAGAACTCGAATGCTATGCAGGGAATGTGATGCCGTGCTGCATCCCGTGAGTAGAAGGGGTAAAAAATTCCAGTTTTTTTCCTGCAGGAGGGGTCACCCTGAACAGTTTTTGGAGTCTGTGGCCAAAGGAACCTGGTTCGCAAACTCCAGAATACCACCAGCCCAAGTACTGCTGCTCACCTACAGTTTTGCGAGTCAGCTATCCTACGAGCAAACTGCGGTGCTGTGTTCACTCGGGGATAGCACTATCAGTGACGCAACAATAGCGGACTGGTTTAGCTACTGTAAGGAGCTTTGTCTGTCGTCAATGGACAAGTATGTCAACAGGGGCAAAATAGGCGGTGCCGGCCACGCCGTCCAAATCGACGAATGTAAGATTGGCCGAAGGAAGTACCATCGAGGTCGCATCGTGGAAGGCAACTGGATCCTGGGGATGATCGACATGGTTACCAATGAGGTGCGCATGACTGCGTGCCCCAACAACAGAAGGGATAGTGCCACCCTCTTTGCTTTGATTGAGGAGTACGTGGAACTCGCCAGCACAATCCACACAGACTGTTGGGCAGGATATGATGGGCTAATGGCTGGGGGTTTTGCTGCCCATCTAACGGTAAACCACAGCCAGCATTTCGTGGATCCAGTAACCCATGTCCACACCAACAATATAGAGTCCCGATGGCAGTCTCTCCGGCTTCGCCTATCCAGGGGTGGTATTCGCCAAAATCAGGTTGACCCCTTCCATGAACTAATAGACATCAGGAAGGTTTTCCCCGTGGTATGAAGGGCTCAGCAGGCCATGTCCAAAACCCCTATCCACTCCTTAATGACCTATACCCATTACTTCCTTCTTACCACAACACTTGCGTCCTGGCACCCTCTTTCACCTTTTCCTTTCTGCCTATATCCTATGCTTCCAGTGGAGTTTTTTTAGTGGGTAGTGCCTTAGGGCAAAGCCTACAGTCCCCCTCTGTGCCATCCCAGCGCATGGGGCTCCGTAAATGGATTTTTTCTCCACTCAAAAATAAATAAATAAATAAAAAAAGAATGATAATAAAAATAATATAAATATAATAATAATAATAATAATAATAATAATAATAATAATAATAATAATAATATAATACTATTAAATATTATATATATATAATATTAAATAATATAATAAAATAATATAATATAAAATAAAATAAAAAAAGAATGATAAATAATAAACAATAAAAATATAATATAATAAATATTATAATATTAATATATTATAATATAAATGTAATAAATATAATATATATTATATATAAATAATATATATAATATAAATGTATTAATAATATAATATAAAGTAAAAAAAGAACGAGCCAGCGCTTTGTGGACACAGTAACAAGGCAATAACGATAATGTACACAATAATTTCCACAACAATAGTATGGAGTCGTACTAGTGATATATCTGTGGGCAAAATAATGCACACAATATCTGGCCGGCAAGTGCAACATCGCCTATTCTAAAGAAGAGCCGAATGCATTTACTTAATAAACTAAGGCATCAAATATTACTGCTTTTTAAGGATAAAAAAAAAAATAAATAAATAAATGGATTGGTTTTTAAATGCAGAATAAAAGTGTAAGCAAAATAATGTACACAATGAGCAAAATAATAATGTACACAATCATTTCCACAACAATTGTATGGAGTCGCGCTAGCGGTATGTCTGTGGCGGCAACGACGCGAGTGCATTTGTGTTTAATGTGTTGGCTACCAAAAGTAGTGTAGTTGAAAAAAGCAATGTTGGCAGATGTGAAAATCGTCTCCTAGTGACAGCTAGCTCATGCAGCGAAACCTAGTGCCGATTCTGAAACCACTGTCGGCGCATGCGCAGTAAGTAACTTCGGACTTAGAATCTGGCCGGCAAGTGGCAAGTCACCTAATCTAAAGAAGAGCCGTACTTGTCTACCAAATACCTAAATGTTAAGAGCAGTAATTGGCTGCCCAATGATAAGGACTGGGATCCACATTCATGGGTGTCCAAAATTGTAGTATACCTACTTGATACTCAATAAACCACTTTCAATTTCAAAACATTTGTACGGTATTGAACATGTGATTGTTTATGAAAACAACTTTTGGCATACTGTGAGAGACAAATAACACATTTTAAGAACTAGATTATTTAGTAGACTGATTGATTTATTTCACAAATGGAAGCATGCACAGTACTGTATGCTGCAGAGACACATTTTCAATTATTTGACATAGGTTATAAGGGTAGAAATGAAAAATATGTATTAATTTTCATTAATAAGTAAATGTAATAACAGAATGCAGCTACCAAGCTTGTGGACCATGATTAATTGAATTACAATCTTTTGATGCTTTGCCAAGTATGTTCAGAAACTGGTCATCAGGAGACAGTGGTTCATCCATCTGACCATTGCATAAAAGCCTGGGCACTCAGTTATACTGAATCTGCTAATAGCTTCGGCGTGAAATACAGCACATCAGAATTCTACTGGTTTGATATTAACCATGAAATCCAAGTTTGACTGTTCACTTGTAAAACATGAATTTTCATTTTCAGTGCACATTTGTCTCCCAAATCCATATTTATTAATTTGCAGGGGGATTTAGTAATTTACAGAGGGTATCTACTCAAATAGGCACTTGAAAGGTGTTAACATTTTTTTAACTAGTTTTGACAGAATTATCTTTTAAAGTACTGGATCTAGCATTTCAACATCTCAGCCATATAAAACCCCTATTTACAGGATGGTGCATGAATACTTGACACATTTTAACATTGAATTAAAATTATACCTCTAGTTATATTTGATTCAATTTTCGCTCCAACATGTTTTGTTTCATGGAAATATCGGTTGAGGTTATCTTGCTGCAATATCCCTAGTCCCTGTTTTGGAGTTAGCATCTCGCCATTGCCAAGCATGGACATCTATCTGTTCAGCAGCGTGAAAGGCAGCTCTTCTTTATGCTGAATTGAAAGGTGTTACAATAATGCAAAGAAGATTTAGAGCAATATTCTGTACAAGTTGGACTCCATCAAGGAACACTATTCTCCAATCAACGAGAAAATTTTAAGGCAGTCTGTTCGAAGAAAAACGTACTTGGGCACTGATTGCTCTCCAGAAAACATTGCAGCAATACAGGTCATCATGCACAAAGAATATGTGTACTTGCGTTTGTGAAGTTGTCCGCTGCAATGGGGCACATTTTGAACACGTGATGAAGTGAAATGCATTTCTATGGACTACAGTAGCTGTGTGTAAATTTCAAAAAATTTCATTTCAGAAATAAGTGTTGTGACAATATTAAATGTGTCAACTGCTCGTGTCCCACTCTGTAGTATTTTGTTTTCTGACAACACTTCATTTAGCAATTTTTGATAAGCATATATCAAAATTATTTAAGTATTCCTCAGCTAAATCTCGAGAAAAGGTGTTTGCATTTCCTTGGATGTAGGAAGTCTTTACTTAAAATCAAAACACAAGAACATCAGATAATTATGCGGTGATAAAATGATTACTTTAAGTGCCAGTTATATGAACTCCAAGTAAATCTGTAAGATCTTATTCCACCGTCAAGCACTAAATTATGTTGTACACCACCAGCAGAGAGCCTATCGAGAGAATCGTGGAATAACTTGATAGGTGGAATCAGGACTGAAAAATTCAATGCCATAGCTGGGATTTGATCCACAGATCTGCTTCACATGCGGCTGCTCTAACCACTAAGCTACCATGGCCAACTTGCCAGTATGATATCCAAAGCCCCAATCGATTCATATTTTCCCAGTAGATCCAAGGGAATCTTACATCAGAGATAAATACCCCAAGGGCAACTTACAATCATAAGTACTTCATGTCCCAAGTTTAAGTAACCTTTAGATGGTAAGTATGGTTGTGCAGTAAGTTGCTTGGCATAAAAAATATGGAATAACTTATTCTACGATTCCATGCAGAAATAATCCATCTGAGGACAGAGATAAAGGGCAAAATGGCTCTTTCTAAACTGGACACAATTTTGTCCGTTATACACAATGAATTTCTTTATAATATATGCGAACCAGAAAGCTTAACACAATACATTGTAGAGATAGTCCAATAAATGAACACAACAGCAATGAGATTGTAGTTGATAAAGGATATTGTGGTAAGATAATCTGATAGAATTCTTGCTGGAGCAATTACCATACATTTAATACATTTGTCATTGATCCAGCAGGCTAAGACAAAATCTCTTTTAAAAATGTATCTATTTAAAACATGACAGGCAGATAAAATAAAGTTACTATTCCAGTAAGCATATAACATGCCTAGAATATATGAGATTAAGTTATGATCAACGAAACAAACGACTGGTTACTTTATTATATACAGTAAAACCTGCCTAAAATGGAGCGCGATCATTCCAGTAATATTTTTCCGTTTTCACGGGTTTCGGTCTTACAAAGAGTTGTACATATTTTAGTAAAACAAAATACAAGAATATAATCGCATAGAATTAAATTGAAAGAATAATTTAAAATAAAATTCTGTAAATAAAAAATAGGTTCAATTGTATGTTTTGCTGTATTTTCAACTTACATATCAAACATAATTGTAGTTTCTCCATTATTTTTTTCCCCTCACATATCCGTCAAACTGCACTGTCGCAACTTCTTCACAAGAGAGCGCTCTATGATCTCCTTTGCTTCCTGCATCAGCTACAGGAGTTCTGGAACATTCTTGGAAGCTGCAAATTCCTGAAGGTCACTCACAACAGATAATGCTTCTCTAAAAGTGTGTATTTTTGGTTCCTTTTCATTGGCTTCGTCATTGTCGTTCATTCCTTTCAGGACTTCACAACTGCTGTTTCCAGCAGTAATATCTGCTGCACTTTGAATGTCTTCAGTTGTGGCCTGTCCATTATCAAAGCACTATGTATTAAGCATAATGAAAGTCCATCTCAGGTTATTTGTACAAACTGTTCCGGAAAAACTATTCCGTTTCCGCATTAGGCAGTTTTCCGGTTTAGTGTGTTACTTAACATAGGAAATAGCTCCATTCCAAGATTTATTTTCCGGTTGTCCAGGTGTCCGGTATAGGCAGGTTTTACTATATAAATAAAATGAAAATGACATTTCTTTGAGACACAATCACGCAAAAACTACTGAGCGTATCAACACGAGACTATAAACATTCGAAGCGGAAACGTTGGTAGATGGTTCTAGGCTACTCGTTTTTTGGATTCTATAAACCAGTTTTCATTTTTCTTTCGGAGGCACCTCAGCCTAAGTGATTCAAGTAGTTGTGGTCATGAGAGCAATCCACAATGGACTGGCCACCCATTTAAAGCCAAATGTTGCGAATTCGAATCCCAACAGCAGTCTAATGTGGCTGTGTTAATTGCATGGTTGGAAGCTGACAGGACTACATTTGACTGCAGTTGCACATATTTTGCCTCTTATTGTTCAAAGAAAACTGAAGTTTTATTAAAAAAAATTAATAATCTTACAATGTAAGACAGGTGCAAATACTTGAATTCTATTGATTTAGGTTAGCATAGCAAGAAATTAAGAAAGAAAGAACCAATAAAGTATCTCAAAACTTAACAAATTCTGCTAAATGACCCTTATGCCATTTTCTTTGAGGTACAATACTGCAAAAACTACTGATGACCATTCAAAGCAGAAACATTGATGGTTCTAGGCCACTCATTTTTTTGATTCTATAGACCCATTGTCATTTTTAAATAACTTTTCATAAACATTTTTTCCACCTAAATGTGCCACTGTTTCTCTGCCTTTTGGACATATGCTGCTCTTCCTCTAATTCTTAAAGCAGTTTTTATAACCCTTTTGGAGGTACCTTAGTCCATTGGTGTCAATCGTGGCCCCGAGTAGCAATGCCACGGAGAGAGCAAGTCGTTGTGCCCTGGGCATAGCGGGCCAGTCCGTTAGAAACCGGTTCAGTGCAGTTTTCCGTGTGATGCAGGGAGAGCAATGGCTGCATCCGAGAGCACAGACACGAGTCATTTGGTTTCGCTTGTTTCGAATGGGAAAACAATTCCTCTGCAAAGTTGTGGTGGTAGTAGTATTCAGTACCTAATATGCAACCAGTATCTTGCATTAAAAAAATACAACATACAAAGTCATTATGAACATAAAGTAAATAATACAGCAGTTCCCTACCTTTGTGAACAGGGTTTCTCTATAATGCAGCTCCTGAAAACTCGCCACAGAAGCAGACTCTCGGATAGCAATTTGGCATCCAGTCTTAGAATCTGTCTTTGTAAGCCAAATTTTGAAAAGTGTGTGAATTGAAAAATATGCCAGGTGACTTACCCTACAAATGTGGTATTTTACTTAGGTTTTCAGTAAGATTGTCTTAAATTCATTATGCAAACGCTTGACACTAAAATACGTATCTTTAAGGACAGTAGTTTTCAAACAACTTGCATGTAGTCCTTTCCTTTAATTTTGGAGGAAATTGCCAACCCCTGTTACTAATAATGTTTTGTGTTATTTCACTTATTTGAAGATAATATAAGTAAATATTTTGTTATTATGTTTAATCAAAATAGCTAAGAATATTCATTTAAGGTATAACAGGATTTGAAAGCTGCTATTTACTTTTTATATAAACATAGATTATATTTAATACAAGTTTGTATTAAAGCACTATTATTAATACCACGTAATTATTCTCTTATTTATTTATTCATTCAAAATAGATTGACATTTTTACATCTGGGATTGAAAAGTAA
Source organism: Tenodera sinensis (assembly GCA_030765045.1). NCBI lineage: Eukaryota > Metazoa > Arthropoda > Insecta > Mantodea > Mantidae > Tenodera > Tenodera sinensis. Next base: position 306,659,248 of record CM060964.1, read on the forward strand.
TAAAAACATCAGGTTTAATAGTAACTATAATTGAGTCTGATCATCAGAAGGTTGCAACTATTTTAATCAACTTTAATAGCTACGTCAAGTAGTTTCTATTTACGCGTGAGATGTACTGTTCCCCTTCGCAGATCCAACTTGTATCTTGTAGGCAATTCTGAAGGAAAAAAATTCATAAGGTGTACACACTCCAAGAAAGGTTTTATTCGTGGACACGACCAACTTGCAAGTAAACAGGTGTCAATTGATAAAGATTCTAGTGTTGATATGTATTGCGTCATGTTTTGCCCGCTGCATGTAGCTGATGCACAGTTGAGCCTCGAAGTGCCTGTGACCTTGACACCACTGCCTTAGTCGAAGCAATTAAAATACCCGTGATCATTATACAATTGACTGGTCATCCATTCAAAGCCAAATGTTGCAAATTCGAATCCCAGCAGCTGCAATCAAATGTGCCTGTGGTAAAGGAAGAGGAGGGCCCAAGTAAAATAATTGGTGTAATGGCATGCTTAAAAGCTAAGAGGGTTACATTTGAGTGCAGTTGCATGGATTTTGCTTTTTATTTAAAAAACAAAAAACAGTACAGTTTTATTGAATAAATGTAATATTTTTATGTGAGAGATACTGCAAATACTTTAATACAATATGAGACAGCTGGAAATGCTTGAATTCTCTTTATTTAGGTTAGCATAGCAAGAAATTAAAGATGCAATAAAACAGGTATACCAACCAACTGATAATCTAATGCTAACACAAACTAAGCTAACAGCCCAGCCACTATATACCTAGTCTAGCCATAAATACTGCTACAACTTAAAAAAAAAATGAAAAACACAACTACCATGAGAGATATTTTATTTTGCTTTTAGTATGTTGTACTTAAGTCATTCATTACACATAGCACCCATCACTTTTTGAAATGGCCACCTTTTGCACTGACATAGGCTCCAAGTTTTTTTGGCCACTCGTCTATGGCGGAGTGGATGATATCAAGGGGTAAATCCACCACTGCTGACAACAAAGAATGCTTTAAACTTTCAATGGTGGGGTGTCTCCTCTTGCAGACGATATTCTCAAGCAGTGATCACAGTCAGTAGTCCAAATGGTTCAGGTCTGGACTGGCACTGAGCCAATCTTCAGGCAAAATGAGTCAGGGACATGACGCTGAAGTCACCTTTTTTAAGCGAGTGTCAAGATGTTCTTTACGTTGGCAATAAGCCCTTAATCCAAGGTCATCTGACAGAAGCCTGGAAATTGATATTTTTGAAATGTTCATTTCATGGGACAAGATAACCCTGCTTCTGTACCAGATTTCTCCAAATCCAAGCTGCCACTGCTTTTATTGCTGCTGGAGACCTGACAATGCCTAGGCAACTCTCCCTTGGACGATCCTTCACACTCCCAGTTGTAGTGAATTGTTCAATGGTCTGGTACACTGCATACGGCAGATATTCAGCTTTTGTAGCATCTTGAAAATGTCACTTGCAGATTTCTCAACTTTATACAATGCTATGATGGCAACATAATTTTCGTAATCACCCCATTCCATGTTAAAACCTGGAGCTAAATGCTTCCTCCTTCACAGATGTGCTAACAATAGTTCAAGGTTAATGTGTGTACACTGGCAGTTGCTGATGTGCAAAACCAGTTGTATGTCAAAAGTTTGTAACAGTTTGAGAGGTAGAACTGGAACTTAAAAATTCAATGCCACAACTGGGATTTGAACCACAGACCTTCCGCTTACCGGGCGGCTGCTCTACCACTGAGCTATTGTAACAAACTGCCAGAATGGCATTAAATTCTCAAACCAGTTCGTATTTCTCTTGGTAAACCACAAAGGCAGTCTCACATCAGAGACAAATTACCCCAATGGTGACTTAATATTGTAAGTACATTATGTCCCAGGATTAAATAACCTTCAGATGGTAATTATTATTTATTTATGCCAACAAACTTACTGTTGGTGTTTTTAAACACACAAGCTGTGTGTGGGCAAAGTTTGAGAGGTAGAACTGGAACTTAAAAATTCATCTGAAGGTTATTTAATCCTGGGACATAAAGTACTTACAATAGTAAGTCACCATTGGGGTAATTTGTCTCTGATGTGAGACTGCCTTTGTGGTTTACCAGGAGAAATATGAACTGGTTTGAGAATTTAATGCCATTCTGGCAGTTTGTCACAATAGCTCAGTGGTTAGAGCAGCCGCCCGGTAAGCGGAAGTTCTGTGGTTCAAATCCCAGTTGTGGCATTGAATTTTTAAGTTCCAGTTCTACCTCTCAAACTTTGCCCACACACGGCTTGTGTGTTTAAAAACACCAACAGTAAGTTTCTTGGCATAAATAAATAATAGTTTGTAACAGTATTTATGCTAGACTAGGGATATATATAACTTTTCTTTGAGGAGCAATCATGCAAAAACTACTTAGCATATCGATATGCAATTATGACCATTCAAAACGGAAACGTTTGCAGATGGTTCTAGGCTAGTCTTTTTAGATTCGATACAGGCTTTGTCACTACAGTTTTATTATGTGCCGTTGTTTCTTGGCTTTTTGAACATATGCCATTCTTCCTCTAATTCCTAAACCAGTTTTAATATCCCTTACGGAGGCACCTTAGCCGAAGCGATTCAAATAGCCATGATTGTTAGTGATATGCAATTGACTGGCCACCCATTCAAAGCCAAAGGTAATGAGTTCGAATCCCTGCAAATGTAGTCAAACGTGCCTGTGGTAAAGGAAGAGGAGGGCCCACGCAAAATAATTGGTGTAATAGCAAGCTTGGAAGCTGATGGGGTTACATTTGACTGCAGTTGCATGGATTTTACTTATACTCGGGGAGAGAGAAAAAAAAAACCACTACAGTTCTATTGAAAAAAAAATTATAGTTTTACAGTGACACAGCTGCAGATACTTTAATTTTACTTGATTAGGTTAGCACAGCAAGAGATTAGAAAAAATGGCAGTGAAATAGGTATACCAACCAACAAATAATCTAGTGCTAACACAAACTAAGAAAAAAAAGAGCCAATAAAACAGGTATACCAACCAATAAAAAATTTAACGCTAACAGCGATGAATGACTGGTATGCTACTATCTCTGTATATATAAATTGAAACTGACTTTTGAGGCACAATCATGCAAAAACTACAGAATGCATCGACATGGAACTATAATCATTCGGAGCGGAAATGTTTGCAATGGTTCTAGGCTCGTTATCTTTGGATTCCATAGATGCTATGTCACTGGCAGGTTATTTTTCTACATATGCTGTTCTTCCTCTAATTACTAAACCAGTTTTGATATCACTTTCGGAGACAACTTAGCTGAAGTGATTCGAATACCTGAGATCGTTGGAGCGATGCACAATTGACCGGCCATCCATTCAAAGTCAAATGTCATGTGTTTGAATCCCTGCAAGTGCAGTCTAATGTGCCTGTGGTTAAGGAAGGGGTGAGGCCAAGTAAAATAATCATGTTTTTGTTAAATGTTTAGTCACTGATTTATAGGTTAGAATTAATGGTCAGTGAAGCAGGCCGGTGAAGGTTTGCAAGAAACAAAAACATCAACCAAATGTAACATAACCACAAGTATGAATATTGGCAACACTGTGCAATATTCACTATTTGGAGGGTAAGCTTAACAATGAAGCTCATGATACAAGCTTTGCAATATGGGGGTGATGCTGGTGATGAGCAGATTAGTAGAGGTATACAGAGCTCCTACTTCTAATTTTAAGATTTAGGTTTGAATTGAAAACAATCAGTTTTGCTCGTTTGCAATATGAATGTGGTTTTACTCCAAGCAAATGCCAAGATAAACTAACTTGCAGCACTATCATCTGGGTACGATGCAACATAGCTGAATGACATTAGAAAAACAGATTTGATTAAATAGAAAACATAGTAAAAATAATGCTCCCAAAGTCATTGCTTTGATTGAGTATTTCTAATTGTTGCACTAAGTATTGCCATTAGCAAAGTGTGAGCTGTAATGGGAATAGTTTCCTAATATCCTATTTGTATATACAGTTTTAATATTTCTGGTGGTTAATAATACCTGCTTGGCAAATTGTTGGGTGCTTATGCTCAATGCAGTGATTCAATTATATCTAAGTTTACAGTGGCATCGGTAAGTTAAAATATGATTTTCAAAACTCAAATTAAAGAAGTATTTTGAGAAATACAAAGACAGAAACAAGTTTAAACAGGTTAGTTGTTTTGAGCATAGAAAATAAAAGATTACTCCCAAACTCCTACTCTAACGCAGTCACTTCTGTACTTGCTTTTTGTATAATTCAGCTGCAAAATCATAATTTTGCATCCAAACATGCATACGGGCACTCATATTTATTTCACAGTACTGTAAACAGTTCAAGTAAGAAACAACAGCTTAGGAACAGTTGACTGGGAAAGCAATGTAAATTGCTATACAAGTTTCAGCTTAGCAAAGCAGTAATTACATATCAAGCTAGTCACGAATTACTCACAATTTAGTCTACATTAGTTTTAAATCTGCTAACAGTCAAATAGCTATCTAAGGAATTAAACTGCATCATACAACTCATCGCCACATTTATAGCCTGCATAGGGCATTTCAAGAATAACAATTCCAAGATTTATTCAGAGTTCATGCAACTGGCCCAAAAGAAGCCTGAAAAATAGTGGTTAATCTGCAGAGCTTGCATGATACAGAATGCTGCATAATGGTTGCGGCTCAGGTTTAGTCTAGTTACAGTTAAGATTAGCTTTGGAAAATAACACTTGTAAGAGCACTTATGTTTAGATGAGAATGTAGTCTATCAGAGAGGGTACACAAAAAATCTCAGAAAAATGAAAAAGTAGCACTGAGGGCCATGCTGTGCCTCCTTTAAGTTAAGAATTTTGGTATATTATACACGTTTCATGCAATTATAAAGTTTAAAGTATGTATCTATAAGCATATGTAGGGTATGCTATAATAAAGTACGCAAAGTAACACAGTATTCAACTAGAGAAGGTCAACTTTGACTATCACAATGATTGGTTTTAAGTAGTGATCTCTCTTGCTACAATGCTTAAATTTTGAGGGGAAGAATTAGAAATGGTAATTTTGCTTTAAAATGTTATAGATGCAGAAAAAAAATACAAAATTGCAGTTTTCCAATATTGTACCAATCAACTTATTTAATTACAAATATTTCTATCCAATACAAAGTGAGGAGAGCATTCACTAGGATGACAACAGTGCTAAAACAACCACATATAATGGAATCAGACTCCAATATGGGATTGCTCCATTATAAAATTCTGCATTACTGTGAGGTGAATATTCTTTACTAATATTATACAACTCATGTTTCCAACACTTCATTTGCATGAATGTATGTTACATTTCTATCTAGACATGGTCATGTGTCCATTTGTCCCATTCACCACACACCAAGAAGGCACACATAAGCAGCTTTTAGTCAATTAGAGAGATGGGGAATGCAGTGGAAATCATCTTGGTATATTAAGCAGGCTTAGAAAATACAAGGCGTAAGGCATTATAACCACTACATCATGGAGGGCCCTTTAGTTTTGTCCTACCTCAGCATAAGCTCCAGCGAATGGATCAAGATTTAATACTAGTCTCCCTTGAATGTTCCTCCACTGGGCATAAACCTAAGTAAATTCTTCTCTTAATTTTGCACTCCTCTCAATTTTAAAATGAAACTTGTTAGTATACAGTAGCCACAATGAAATCTTCACATTTTAAACACAAGGAAAATCTTTACATAGACAATGCACTCCATTTCCCTTCTCCCACTATTATACAAAAAGGTGGTCGAACCTGCAAATCACATGATTAATAAGTGCACAGCAGCAACTTGTTTTCATCTCAGTCTGCCTCTGGTATTGGTAGGGAGAGTTTTGTTTGCATTGTTATCAAATTTTTAATATGAGTGGTATTTTTGAAATTTTATATTTCTGCTTCTAATACACAAATAATGGGACATGAGAAGCTCACTTCTGAGATGATTTGTGCTTTAACTCTGTTAGAGGTAGGTAGCTTTGTAACTCATGTGGCCATTGATCTAAAAGTTACGTGACAGTGCACCAAAATGAAAACTGGGCTCAGATGCTAAAAGAAAGACTTCACCAAGGACTGATGATTTTCTAAAACAGGAAGCGATAGCTAACCCATGGATTGCAGTGGCAGGGTTAAAGAAGAATCATCCAGACCTGCTCAACAATGCTGCAATCTGGACCATTCAGCATCAGCTTCAAAAAAATTTAGATTTACCAAATCAGTGTGCTGCCATGAAGCCTCTTCTAATTGAAGGCATGAAGAAAAGAGTAAATTTCTGCAAAACATATCAGCTCTGGGTATCAAGAGGACTGGCACAAAGTAATGTTTTCTGATGAAAGCACTTCCAAACTGGTCAGAGGAAAGTCCAAAAAGGTGAGACGGCCAAAAAATGTGTCATGGTATGATCCAAAGTTTACCGTAAAAATGGTTCAACATCCAGAAAGTGCTATGGTATAGGGTGCTGGTAGAGGTGGCTTGTACTTTCCCCTAAGTATGTCACTTTGAAGTGAAGTAACTATTTAGAAATATTGCAACAGCATTTGGTCACATTTTGGCAAGGAGCTGAATGAAGTGTTTAAGACATGGGTGGAAATGGACAAAAACTATTTTGAAAATCTAACAGACTCATGAAAGTGACAAGTTAAGGGAAATATGACCAAGTACTAATTGTACAGAGAAGTTAAAAATAAAACAATGGAAAGTCTGGGATTGTTTTTATTACCTTGTAAAGATTTCCACTGCGGCGATTGTACAGAAGTTTTATTGTGATAACCAGGCACAGGAATTCTGAAGCAGTTGGCTTAAAATTAGCTTCACTCGAACATTTATACATAGGACATGCACAATAGCAACAATGAGATACCAACAGCAGGTAAAACACTTTCGTGATTGGTTTGTAGACACCAATAGACTGTACAGGAATGGGATGTGGTTTGTTATCTAATGTGACATAGAAAATCTGATAACAGCTCACCTAATTTCCTTTCGTATTGGCTTTAATGCTTGGAAATTGATATGCCTGGTGATAACTAAACCAAAGAGTTTCCTTTTGGTATGCAAGTTTTGAGTTTGCACTTTCTGATTCAGTGTATGCCTATAAAGTTTTATTTCAAAGTTTCAAAGAGCTAGTCTAACACCTTTGAAAACAAAACTAAACTGTAAAAATATGACAACAAAGTTGACTTCCTATAGGTCTTCCAATAATCATATACCTTTCTTTGCCATGAATAGCAAGATTAATGAAAGATTAACACATATGCAAGGATTTACAGAGAAATTAAAACACATTTTATATTTTTAAATTTTAATATCAACTGAATAGGGATCACATAGAAGAATGCTTATTACAATTTACAAGCATTGTTCTTACAACTTGTGAAAACATGTCATTGTTTCATTTAAGCTGAGTGCCTATGTTTTAAATGGATGAAAAATTAAGTCATTTTCAAAGAGTGGGCTGATGTCAGCCTATCATTCCTCACTCGCACTCTTATACTAAAAACATGAGCTATACAAAGTGCAGCAAGATCAAAATAAATATTGCAACAACGATCATTTCAAATGGCTTTCAGTTATTCAACTACCTCTGGCAGAATGCAAAAATTGCTCTATCTAACCAAAGATACATTGTCTGATATTCAACACATTCATTCATTCTAATGTGCCCTGTGTTTAAGGTCATATGGCTATACAGGTCAAACAATTTGATAAATTAATGAAAACATAAAAAGCGTTGGCATCTACAAATTTGATTTATTTTTGCAAGGAGTGCAACTGATGAGTACAGAATTTCAAAGATTACGGGCCTGTAGCATAACTGTCAGATAAAGTAGATACATATATTGCAGTATGCCTATTGCAAGATAAATGTTTCCTCCCATACCATCTACAGATTTTGACCAACATAAGTATCTGCAAGATCTAATAGTATTTTCGTTACGTGTGCAATAATTCACACCAAATAGTCATTTTAGTTTTGCAATGTAGGCACAACACCACTCCGTTGCTTCCTTCCATTTTTCTATGTTAAATATTTTAGCAGTGTTTGGAACTTATAAATTCACTTTATAATTAAAAAAAGTACTTTCAGGTTTAAGTATATAATATTCTGTTAAATGCAATGAGATGTAAGATGCCAAAATGAAAGAAAAATCTGTTAATGTAGGACATAACTGACAAATTAATTTTAAAAACATATACTGTGGGAATCAAACTCCAGGTATTCAATTTCTCAAACAATGAGAGATTGCCAACACTCATTTCAACATTTTAGCTAACCTATTAGTTGAAGCCTTCATCTTATACAATAATTTTGTTCCACTGAAGTTAAAATGGTTCCCCAATATTATGTTTTATTCAGCATTCACCTAAATTTATAGTCAGTAGTTCAGCTACAATACAAGTTTAAATAGTTCTACAATATTTAGTGCATACTTGGACATAAATAAAGGCACACTGGCTTTCTCCATAACTAATTTAATTTTCATACCCTCCAAAGAGCATGCCTGAATGATCCTGAGCCACAAAAGGTGTACATTTATTGCTTTGAAATACAGTACATACGCTTGTAAAAATGCCCTTCTGTTAGAATTGTTAGGTTATAAATTCAATACCATATACACCCATTTCTTTTATCTGTATCTGCCAGATTGCCCACTATATGCTGCTTGACGTTTCAATTAGCTACTCTAGAGGATATTCTTTCAGGCTGTGATTATAAAGAAGTTTAATGTGCCTCTTCAATGTAACATTCAGATAATGTGCAAACTGTTGATTAATTTTAAATGCTGCATTTATCTGCCAATCATAGTACATGCCCTAACATAAATTAAAATTGCCATCAATTGATCAATTGCTTTTTGGCTGAATTCAACTCTTCCCCTAAATCTCGCTAATATAATTAATACAAACAATTATTACTGGATCTAATGATATTGTTCTGCCAAACTATTCGAACCATTATTAAAGCCGTTACCTGCTAAGGTTAGTTTCTTGTACCGAGACTAAATGCGTTCAGGTAATCAAGGAACTTACTAGCAATTAACCAATCATTAAAATATGAATTCTGGTGCAAATAGCTTACTTTTTTAAACGTACTTTCTCTAGCTTGCAAAACTTACAGTATTAAGCTTCAAGTTTACACACACTTCATCTGCTTCATTATCTTAGAGATACCCATTTAGTTTCCGTATGCCATATTCTACATGTTCTCTTTAAACAAAAATAAAATGAAAACAGAATGTCTCATCTTAAAGGGAAGTAACATAATATTTCCTTTCTGCCCAAGAAGATTTACACAACAATGTCCTTCCTTTCCACCCATGTTTTTATGCAACAATGTTCTAACAGAAAAAACAACTTGCAATATCAGCCAATGAATACTATTTTTAATAGTCCCATCTCATGATGAACCATTCATATCTAGTATAAACATGACTTAAATAAAAGGGCTGTTTAAGAGGGCTATCAGAGCTAAACTCTTTAATTCATTTAAGAATCTATGTACAGTAATGAGTTAACTACTATGCTGTAACAATACAAATAATTTAAAAACCAGCAAAATAAATAACACTTTTCCTGCCGGTATTTACTCATGATCTTTTAAAGAAAAACTTGCTAATAATCGATATAGATGGTTCAGTATGCTATGGAGCAAAGATCACAGGAGATTTTCTTTTCCCCAACGTGAATGTAACAATCATGAAGCAGCAGCGTCTTATGATGAGACCCTTGTATCTCTTACTTCATATCCTTGAATATGATGGCTTTTAATAATGCGATAGTCTGAATTTAAGTGCAGTGCTAACACTAAATGATAACCCAAATAATTGCTGCCGTTTAGATTTTCATTTTTTAGATTAAGACTTATCTCTGAGGATGTTCTTTTTTTTTTTTTTAATTTATTTATTTTTATTTTTCTTCTTCCAAGAGACAGGGTGGCAGATTTTACTCGCTTCATTGCTAAAATGAACTGCCCTCTGGTGGCTGAGACAACTTCATATTTTCTTTCAGTGTCATAATCCTTCGTAGCTCCTGGAGAACAGTCTTAATTGTATAATCTCGCTGCCATCTTGCAAGAACAGGAACAGCTCTGTTGTCAACCTGAAAACATAACCCAATAACATTTCAAGCAATAATGTCTTTCTTTAGTTGCTGGTCAGCTTTTGAACCCTAAATCCACAATAATATCCAACCATGGCATCAAATAATCCGCAGGACTAAGGAAATCTAATGTGTTATTTTCTAAACTCTGATAGGAAGTGGAATTAGTGAAATTAAAGCAAAAAAGTGGGGAGGGGGAGAAATTACAAATTATTATATAAACATCACACGTTTGTGAAGCATTTTTTCAAGTAGATAAATATTCAGATTTTGAAAATTTATATATTTGTAATTGGAAGTGTCATAATTCTAAGTTCTTTAGAATATGCTCTACAGTGCACATAAGCGGGTTGGTTGACATATAACTTTTTTTTTTTTTGCAATTGGTAAACCTTTTCCTGACATCTTTGAGCTGCTCCAGAAGATGCCATAATTTAAAAGGGTATGAAAGTATGCAAAATACGCTCTCTTGCTATATTCATGTCTGTTACCATTTTTAATGTTTTTATAGTGCAACATTGCTTGCTTAACATTTTGATCAGATCTATACGTACATTCCAATCCAAGTTTTGATTTAACCACACACCTAAAAATTTAGTGTCTGTTACATAAGTGATTTTAGTACCATTTAGATGAAAATCTGGAAAAGTAATACTTGTATTTGCCTTATGCCCAAAAAGCTATTGCTACTGTTTTCTTTATTTATACTTAGTCTGTTTTGAGCAAACCATGGTACAATTATTTCATTTACTTTATACAGATTCTGAATTATGACCTTTGTCATTTCCAGTAATGAGTATACTTGCATCTGCAAAAATTGTAAGTTTAAGATTATCATTATCTCTACTATCTATCATTATCTATTATATAATTTATATATACTAGGAATAAAAGGAGACCTAAGATAGAACCTTGAGGAACCTCACATTACTATTTTTATTTCCGAGTGTTGCTTTTGAAGTATACTGGTATTTGTATCTAAAAATTCTAATTCTACCATCTGTTTTCTATCTTTTAAATATGAGGCAAACCATTTATTTACAACTCCTCTGATATCATATGAATATAGTTTAGATAATATATCATGGTTGACGAAGTCAAATGCTTTGGACAAATCTAAGCATAGGCTAATACAAGACTTGCTTTTGCTATCCATACTGGAATAAAATACTTCTAGAAACTGAATAAGGGCTGTATATGTTGATCTGCCTTTCCAAAGACCATGTTGCTGATCTAGCAAAATATTGTGTCTATCAAAAAAGGATACTAATTTTCTGAACATAATTTTTTCCATGATTTTAGAAAATGTAGGTAGTAAAGAAATTGGCCAGTAATTTTTAACGTCTTTTCTTGACCCTGTCTTTGTATAATGGTTTTATTTTTGAAATCTGGGAAATCTACCTGTACTGAACGAAAGATTTATTAAGTGTGCTAAAGGCTCGCTTATATGTACACTGAATTTTTTTTAATTTTAAAACTAGAAAGTTGATATATGCCACATGATTTTTTGTTATTGAGACTATTAATTACAGCATTAACCATTCCGTAGGCCAAAAGGAAAGAAGAGAAAGACATTTATGATACATTTTTGAACTCATTCATTTTGTCGTCCTGGATAAGCTTAACATTATTTCTTTCACTGAAGTAGGTATTAAAAGCATTCACCACAGCATTTGCATCTGAAAATAGTTTACCCTTATATTATATTGACTGGAAATTGTGGAACACATTGTGTTTGCCCATATCACCTTTAATAATGTGCCAAATTGGTTTAGATTTATTGACCTCACATATTTGCTTATTATTTGATAATTTTTTGGCTTGCCTAATGATTTTGTTATACATTCTCTTATAGTTTTGCATATACATTAGAAAATCCCATGTCATAATATTCTCTTTGCTCTCAGCCAGTTAGAACAGTTGATAAATGAAAAATGCATTTTACTTCTGAAAGAGAGCAATATCATACAAAAATAAAATTGTTGGCAAGCGATTCCTGCCAAAAGCAACATTAAAATTAATGTTTCACACATTTAACTCCTGATTGCTCAGTTTGTGCCAACTTTTGCAGGGACAAGGTTACAGTAAAATAGTCTGTTATTCTATGATATTGAGGTTCATTCAAGTGATTCAGAAAATGACCTACATGTACTGAGAGGCTGTGTGAAAGGAAGACCTAGGAAGAAAAGAATGCACAGCAGCCAATCTCGCTTATAACTATCATAACGTTTCATTTGGATATAAATAGTGTAAGCAAAATTGGCTGGTATAAATTATTACCAAAGTACTTGGAAATTACAACACTAAAATGCAATAGCGATGACTTAAGAAAAAATTAAAAAGAATGTATTGTCAGTATCAAACATTTACTCTAAGTTCTGTCGAGGTAATGAAATCCAGGAACTGCAATCAGGAAATAAAGAAAGCTTAGCAAAAAAGAACCTGATCATAAGAGTAAGAAAAAGAGTGTCTTAAAACTCATGATGCATTTTGAAATACCAGAAGGAACAGAAGAGTTTATAAGGACATTATTGAAAGTCACCATTAGGTTTTCAGTTTTGTATTATTGATCTACATTTTATGTTGTATTTTGATAATTTTATTATTTGCACTTATGTTTATCAAACTATTATGGAACATTTTACTACATAATGATGGTAATGCAACATGTACAATAAAGATGCCTTCTTTATATTTGTAAAAAGAATATAAGAAAAGAAAACACTGGCGCCTTGAATGTATACATTTTTTACAATACAGCTTTGCAATTACTGGCTTTTTAAAGTCTTGGAAATTTTATTCCTCTATTCTGACATTACAAATGAAAGTTTTACATATGTCAAATACATGCTTAAAAACAATGTAATTGTTAAATTAATTTGTTCAAACAGTTACATCTCTTGAGAAATTTACTCTCTTGCATTTATCAATGTTTGAAAAAATGCTCCTCAATTTCGTTTTTATGGTTAAATGTACCTTTGAACCTTTTATTTTTATAACTCAGTGCCTTCAAGTTCTATTAATGCATCGCTATGTAACTTAAAATTATCATGTAGAGCAGTCGTATTCATATGTAGTTGAACCTCAGTCATGTTATTCACTTCTAAACCATTTGCAGATATACATATAATTCTTTAGTCACCAACATTTTTCTGTTAACATTTAGCCCAATTATACATTCTCTCATTAATATGTCACATTTTTCTGGCCTCCATGCACAAAATATATTGTCTTATACATTATGTTATGTTAAGATATTATGCATGGTTTTTGTATGCTGTGTGTCCAATGGTGCAGCACAAAACAGTAGGCATCAACATTTTCTGAATGCACTATTGCTGTGCACATATTAATACAGGTGGGCAAAGTCATTCTTCCCCAGGTTTGTCAGATGAAGAAACAGGCCTAAATAATTGAAGTATTCCCAGTATGCATGAGGTAATTGAAATTTTATGATTTCTATTATTGTGACAGCATTCCTGTGATAACAGCAGATATTTGGCTATTGCAGGGTTAGGCAGACTTTTGCACTACGTGCATGCATGGGGCACTATGAGAATAGTGTGCATCAACCATGCATGGAAACCTGATTATTGAAGTCGCAGTAGTGTATGTGGCTGACTAGCTGCTTGCATACCACAGAGCATGCACGCATGCTGAAGTGGTGGTGCACATAGAGGTCAAGTGCACTCTAATACCCATCCCTGGAAAAGTGCCAGACTGAAAAAATGAGAGGAAAGAAAAGTGACAATTTTTTTAAAACCATTTCTTTTTTAAAATTATGAATAACAGTACTGGTATGTATATATGTACGCCAAATACCTATTTTTTTTTTTTTTTTTTTTTTTTTATTATTAACCTTATGGTACTCAGTGGTATCGAACAGCTACTCCAAATGCATTATGTTTATGATTTTGTTCAATTTATCACTTTGTAATATTAAATATAACTTAGAAGCTTTTTAACAGTGAAGCCAAGGTTAAAAACTTGAGCACTTGAAGTCGAACATGTTTCACTTGCTACTACTATACAGCACATGTTTCATAAGCTTTCACTTTCATTATCAGCTGTAGATCGAGTGGCAGCACTGATGTCTTCATTCTGGTCTCTGGTAGATGGGATGATGAATAAATCAGCGATTGCAGCACACTTTTAGGAAATCAACCACGAAAGAGACACTAACTCATGGTCGTTAACAGGAAAACCATTCTTTACATCTACACCTTATGAGAGGAGACTTTCAAACATTGCACTATGAATTTCAAACTACACCTCCAGAGATCTATACCAGATTTAACACACCATTTACCAGACACCAGGACAAAGACAACATGAATGCCACCAGTCAACCTACAACTGATGAACAGCCAGTTCATATAATACAGAGTTCTTCATTTAAAACCTAATGGGTGCACAGCATTTCACCGGTGTGCAATTGGGTGTGCCACAGCTGGTTTTGCTCCTACATAAACTCTGCATGTAAAGCATGTATAACACTCCTACCTTATAGAAGATGCTGGAACTGTCTTTCACCCTCGGCTAAACAAGCATTATACTGGGAGAACACATTCTGATTCACAGGATTAAATTGCAACACTAATGTTTCCGATTTCATTTCTAATATTTTGTTTTAGTTTCTCCAATGTATGAGGATTTGTCTCATAAACTTTGTCTTTCAGGTTACCCCACAATTAAAAGTCATAGATCAAGGGAGGGAGATGGCCATGCACCAGCACTAACCATTATCTTCAAACACTTCCCTAATTTTATTCATGGACTCCTCTGCAGAATCTTCTTGAAACCAACCATATGATTTCTCTTCTTCAGTCAGGTCATTATAAAATGAAGTCAAAATGTCATTTCGGTGTCTCTGCATTTACAGTCTGCTCACAGAATATCGGACCGATTATGTGCCTACAGTTTGTTCACCAGCTGAAGGTCCCCGGCCGGAATGCAGCCAGCCACTACATCAGTAAACAATTCCTGATAAACAATGATATTGCAAGCAGCAATTCTGCTTCTAATCGCATTTACGATAATGTTGCCAAACTTGGAATGCATATTCATGCCAGATTAAAGCAAAGAAATCGGGCAAAGTAGCACAATTTAAATGTTATTTTCAGTTCATGCAGTATATTTAGCTTTTAAAGTGTAAACAATGTTTTCAACGACTCAGTCTTTTTCCCCACTGATAATTTTCTGCCTTTTCTATATTTTTAAAAAACACTGCCAATCTGTTTCGGTCTTACATGATACATCCTCGAGCATTATATCATGCAATTCCTGTAAGAATAAGTCAGCTGTTGCATTTCTTTAAGTATTCATTTTACCTTGGCCCAAACTAGTCCTATGGGATTGAGATCGCACATGTACGGGGGCAAGTAAATGCCAGCGTGGCCCAATAAAACCAAAATAACCAAAAATGATGTTATAACAATTGAGGAAAAATTTAGTCTAACAACTTCTCATTCCCTCCTGCAGGTTCAAAGAATGAAGTACTAAAATTTTGGTCAGTTAATAGTATAGTAATTATCCCTGCAAGTAGAGGTAATGAAAGTAATAGAAGGCAGTTATACCATTAAGAGCCATTTTAGGTTTGTTGATTCAGGCATCCGATAAAGATCTGTTTTACACATAGAACAGTCACTCTGAACCCCTTTGTTCCACAACCACAATATCATAGCAGATTTCACAACACTCTTAGGTGGAGGATTATCTGCTTCTACACTACTTTTACCATTACTTCCGACACAAAACTAGTGACAAGTATGATTTTACAACTGAAATTAAGAGAAATTAGCAAGTTCACATAGCGCGAATAATATTGGAAGTTGGCAACATGACCAGCACAACGATAGGTGGATGTTTGCAAAACTATGGTTACACTGCGTGGAATGTCTCTCCGCTGCCCCTCATTCCCCTTAAACCTGAGGTAGTTCAGTGAACATACAGTAGTGCTAATAGCACACCAAACTGCAACTCTCCAATCATAATGAGGGATTTCTTGATCGCAATATGGATTTTCAGAAGCCCAGTACCAACTGTCATGAGTGTTGACACAACCATTTAGGTGGAACCATGCCTCGGAAAAGAACAGTAGATGTGGATCAATTAAACCGTCAATCACTGATGAAAGAAACCATTCACAATAATGCATTTGCAATACTGGGGCATCTTGTTTTAAAGCATGGACACTTGCACATGCATACAGTTTTAGTTTTAGACAAATCCTTATACAATGGAAGAACTAAAACAAAGAAACGAAATCAGAAACATTATAGTGGCTCAACTTAATTGGGTGAATCAGAATGTGTTCTGATATAACGCTTGTTTAGCTGAGGGTGGACATTTCCAGCATCTTCTATAAGGTGTGTTATAAATGCTTTACGTGCGGAGTTTATGTAGGAGCAAAGCAGGCTGTGGCACACCCAATTGTGCACAGGTGAAATGCTGTGCGCCTGTTAGGTTTTAAATGAAGAATATGTTGATCTCTGACATCGATCATGGAGTAAAAGTGGGTTTTCCTAGCAGCACATGTTTTATGTTGCATATAACTTAAAACGCTGACTTTGAATGCATCACGTAATGTGCTGCATACTGTTTTCCTACAAATGAACAAAACATGGCTTGTAGCAGTAACTCTCCAGTTGTAAACAGATTAAAAAGTTAGTTGTGTGTCAAAACAGAACAAAACTAAGGTAATTGTAGCTGTTGGGAAATTGAAGATATGCAAGACCAAATTGATTACATAGTTGATTGCATTAGGAAGTCTGTTGAGTATTTTCTTATAGAGAAGATGAGGGGTTTTTAAAATGCTAATTAGGTGTCTAGAAGTGTGTCTGAAAACACATTTGGTATAATGTGTTCTACATTCAGAGCATTTTTTACACTTATGTCAAGCCGGAAACAGTGAAGTTAATTATAGTATGCCGCTGTCTTCATAGTTTAACGCATGAACATCTTTTTAAAACGCTCAAATGACAAAGATATACAAGATATGACATATGAGCTACCAAATGATTTCGTTGAATGGGATTGGGCGGTTTTGCAAAATCTGAAGGATTTAAAGTCAGAAGCTATTCTGCTGAATACTTCAAAACTCGAGTCTTGATTAAAAGGAACAAGAAAGGACAATGACCAGCACCCATTCTTAATGGGATATTTCCTTTTCTTAATTCTTTTGCTGTCTCTTCATATTGTAAATTGTCCTATTTGAGAATTGTATTGATTGTCTTAAAATAACATTCATAGAAAAATACATCTGATTTGCAAAATAAATCGTGTAATATGCTTGATTCATCATTTTTCCCATTCTCCTTCCATATTTCTTTTTCAGTTTAACATCCTTTAACCTTGTAGGTCTTTTCAGATGATGGATGGGTAAAATTATGCTCAAATAAGCCCAGGGTCCATAGAGTTTGAAATTACTCGACATTAGTTTTCTCAACATAAGGAAAAACCATGTAAAAATGTTACCCGAATGTCACCCTAATCAAGATTTGAACTTGGGATCTCTTGAATGTGAGGCAGAATGCTACTCCACACCACTGAGGCAGCTTCTTCCCTATGAAATCCTTCTTTGAAGTGTTGTTGAAGTCTGCATCTGCCATATTTCATGAAATTGAGTGTCTGGCAACCAATTCAATTAGCTGTTCATCTTCTACAGTCGAAAATTGACAGTATGTGGTGTCATTTTTAAACATGCACAATCTGTATCAAATACAACTCCATACAGAAAGTATCATGCCACACTAAAATCTTCTTGATCCAATAGGTCTGTTGCACCTTGCACATTTTGCTGGTGCAAAATTAACTGTGCTGTTTACGAAAACATTTAAATTATTTGTTCATCATTTGAGTCTGCTACGTATTGAGTTCAACATGTTACATTGTACACTGCAGAATGTACATTGCTAGGAAATCCCACAATAATAAATTTGGACTTTCGTTTTACCTTGTGTTTTATTAGTAGTTTTCTTTATTCCGGTTACGGAGATTAAATGAGCTTATATTGACATTATTTAAACTGCTATTATTTCTTCCTAATGAGATTTTCTTCATAAAGTGACGAGGTAGCTCCAATGTGACATGGAAATCATTCAGCTGCATAAATAAAATTCGTCCTTACAAACTGCAGTATTTGTGGTTATTCAACAGTGCTTTTGTGTAGCGTTTTCTCAGCATTTTTATTATATATATTTTGTGGTCTTCCTAGTGTTCTGAAAATTCTAATTAACTGTTTTAGTGCCTCATTTTTAGTGCAACATTTTTAAATGGTGCCAAAGAAACACAAGGCTATTGTGCAAGTGCTTATTGTTGTAGGGATAAACCCTCAAACCACAGAAAATGTCCAGAAATTAATAATCTTATTTGTAATAAATTTCTATACGGTACCAGACAAAACCAATTTTAATAGAAGTATTTTTTTAAGAGCCCTGTGATGTCATTAGGAAGCTAAGTAATCTAACACAGACACTACCATGAATTCGGGTTGCACAGTTACTGAATGAATGGTTGATTATACTACTCTGGAAAAAGCGATTATAAAAATAATTAACGCTTGTTTAACGTTATGCAAAAGTGATGCCCTGCTTAACTCAAAATGTTGTAACTCGTACTTCACTTGTATTTTCCTTCTGCAATATTTGTGGTTGTTAGTGCATAGTGTTTTCCATATTTTTAATTATTTTATCTTTTGTCCTTTAGTGTGTCCTAAGAATTTTAATTAACTGTCTGAAGGAATAACTTTTAGATGTCTCCAAAGAAACACAAGGTTATTGGGCAAGTGCAATCTAAATCTAAAAGTTATAGGGATAAATCTTCAAACCACAGGCAATGCTGGATATTTCAGCTAGTAATCCAATTTAACAGTTGCATAAAAAGATCACTTTCACATTTTCTCATTTATACATTTTAGCCATCTCCCTTTGAAAATATGTATCCAAGGTAATTCTGTACTAAATGTTCTTCCACGTTTAAGAATTTTCACATTTTCAGTTGGTGAAATACAATGTATAGTGCAATTTTCAATCAATTAGACATTGAAAAAGTACTTGTCACATAGAAAACAAACTACAAGTATTTTAAATTTGGCTTACATATAAACAAGTTCTGCACAATTTCTATTTTGAATCCATCAGAAAGGACATAGAAGGTCTGGTGTGTTACACTCGTAAGCTCTCTCAACGCACTCTTCCTCTAACTACTCTATGAAAAGCTTATTCCATATATTTCCTGTTAGTTGAGAATCTTAGCAGAAATGCCTTATATATACTAATACTATAAAGTACTAATTTTGTTGTAGGTACAAGTGGCATACAGTAGGCTGAAGTGGTTTGCTAAGGTTCCACTCTCTCTAGATGACTATGAGAAAAAATCCAATAGTGGTTTAGCCCTTCAAAAAGTGTAGTTGAAAATTTAGACCAATAATCTCGGACATGGTAAAGACTACAAAACAGTTTGACATAAATATTGTCCTTTTAACAAGAGCTACATTTTATGTGTAATGTTATGGTGTACCATTTAAATACAAAATTCATTTCAAATGAGGACTTTGAAAGCTTTTCGCAGAAAATGCCAGATATACCTTTTCTTCGGCATGCAAATATCTTAAACAATGCAGTTCAATCAAATTACCAACAGAATATAAAAAGGAACAAATCTTCCATGTAATGGGTAATATAGAGCAGAGGGATTTTTTTTCCAAAATCCTCCTACAAGCTGCTGAATTCAAATGCCAAGCTTTGTTATTTAACCAACTTTTTGGGTTTTGCTAATCCCCCCCCCCTCTCTCTCTCATGCATGCACAGACACCCCCCCACACACACACACACTTGGTAACTTTTTTGGATGGAATTAACACTTCCTCTACTTACGATAGATAAGCAAGAGAAAGTAAAAATGAATGGCTTAGCACTTGAGAAAAAAATATCAAGTATTTGAAAATGCAAACCAAAAAGAAACCATTTTGGAAATAGTAAATGCCACAAAGATATCTGAAGCAAAGTGGTTATTTTAACAAGATCTACAGTTCTTGTGTGGTACCATTTGTTTACTTGTTACAGTACACAAAATTCAAATGGAATGAGGACTTCACAGACTATTTACACAAAATTTAAAATATGTGTAAATCCTAAAACATGTAATTTGTTTAAATTTTAGAAAATTTAAAAATATCCATATAAAGGATAATTATGGGGTAGAAGGATTTTCTTGAAAATCTTGTGTCCTTGGAAGGTGGTGTTAATATGTAAACAATTTTTTTTTACTTTCTTTGCTGTGTATAGAAAGCAGGGGAAGTATTGTATTCCCCCAAGATCTTGATGTTGAGATTTCAACAGAAATGTGTTTTAAGATCCCTTAAAATTTAAAAAAAAAAAAAAAAAAAAAAAAAAAAAAAAGAAAGCATTTTTAGGAAAAGGTCTGTGCATGTGTCTGTGAACAGTATAAGTCAAAAACAAAATGTCTATTGATAACCAAACTTTAATCTTTCAAGGATGCGACACAAGATTTTGAAGAAAATTCCTCCACCCTAAACTACCCTTTACATAGAAAATTTTTCGAAAATGCTTATTTTCTCAGAAATGGCTAATGATTTTGATCAAAATGCCTTATGTTTAAGATATTTTTATGGCAAATGAAATGTATATTTTGAATTTTCTGGCTATAGCCTATGTAGTCCTGTTTACTCTTGACTTTTACATAACTGGTAAACTGTAAGAGATAGATCAAATCTTACTATACAAAAGATGCAGATCTGGTTAAAACACACACAATTTTGAAGATATTCCTCGTTATTAATGAGTGTCTTGCAATACTTAAACTTTTCTCAAATGGAAGGTCGTTATTCACTTTATCTCTGTGCAAAGAGAACGGAATTTCAAAGCTTTCATATATCGACCAGCTTTATAAGATTTAACACTCAAAGCCTACAGTTTCCCATATTCCCCTTGCACCTACAAGAAAATATGCAACAAGATAACTTCTGTCAATGTTTATCTTGAATAATATGAAGATATAGGAATAAAAGTTTATAAGAATGGATAGCACCAGAGTAGAGAAAGTCATGTGAGTGCAACACATCAGATTTTTTGTTTTTGAGTTATGCTGTTTCCTCACAAGCACATGTGGGGTACAATACTTCTACTTAATACAGATAAGCAACAGAAAAGTAAACATCTTGGCAATTGGTTTACAAATCAAAACTTTCAGAGCAATAGCTTCAAAACTGAGGTATTCCGATATTCATTGATGCCCCCTCCTAAATTTAGCCAGTCATTGGAAGACAATGTTGGCCTTAATGGAAAAGAGCACCACATTATTGCACTGGCTTTTTACTAATCAAATTTATTGATCTAGCAACTGCCAGAATCACATCTATGTGCAAAAATTCTGTCACACAGTAGCTTTATACTTGGCAATAAATGACATGAAGAGGTTTTATTAAGCACATTTGAAGCCCAATGTGTTATGCTGGGATCAATCAAACAAGTTTCATCACAGAACTTAATCATGCCAACTTGCAACTTTCTGAGCTCCCAATGGTACTGCTATCTGCTAGCAGGTGCTGCACAACCTGCATTCACTCGCCTTTGTGTGTACTCCCAACTATAGTTTGCAATCTTATAGCTGCAAAGTTTTTCACGGCCAGTATGAACATCTGGTGTTTGATGGCTTGGTTATATTAACCTCTTGAGCAATGGCCATTTAAAACGTCCGCGAGCCAAGAACTGCTAGCATTTAAATTGTTGTTGTTGTTGTTAGCTAATGCTGGATTTCTGACAATGAACTCATTAATCCTCTTGCTCTCCAATATTTTTCACTGATTATATTGAAGATAGCAATAGCAGTAATAGTAACAGCTTTTTAGAGAGCACCATATTTTTATGTTTTGGCGGTCACATCGCTCTCTCACAACCCCCAGAATGTCTGGAGGACCACACCTGCCATCGGTTTACGGGTCTCATCGACCTGACCGGGAGAATTATCAAAATAAATTCACCGACCATATCCTCTGATCACCAATCAGAGGACATATTACATGCCATGACAGGTCAGCATGTTAGGGGTTAAGATTTTATAGAGAAATGGAGAGGTTGGAAAAATAAAGACTCCCTAGCCCTCAGGAACCTTAATAGCATCGGGGTCGGAAGAGAACAAGAGATGACCAAGGTAAGGTCAGATAGAAAAGTTACAGTGAGGAGCAAAACACCAGTAAGTGGAAGTAATGTTCTGCTCAGCTTGGGTACCTTGTGGTCGCCATTCACATATCCTCTAGATGAAGACCCCTGAGAGGATATAACAAATGTAGATCTTGCTAAAAGCATTTAAATTGTTAAATGCACTAAAAGTGCTTTGTATATACACAGCTGTATTTTGTGTAAATATTAAGTTATTTTAATAAAACAAAAACTGGTATAAAACTCGTTATTTGCAGTATACATGTACGTCATCAGCAAAGTTGAGTCGCATTTACAAAACGTTGAAATGGCACTATTTTGTTTCACTGTGGTGAAAAGTTAACTTTCCTCTGTTGAACGCATCTAATATAAGTTCTCTGAAAGAAACAGTAGTCGACCCATTGTATGTGTGGCTTGTGCGTCAGCATACTGTGTAATAAACCACTAGTGTATGCGTGGTCTCTTGAGTCATCATAATAGAGCACGTTTGCAACTTTTGCTTGCGCATGTTTCGTAACTTAGTAGACTCCGTTTCTTTCTTTGTTGAAATACATATACTTTCCTGCTTGTAGCTGAAGGGAGAAGTGGTATAAAAAGGTATTTTTGCACCAACTGGATATAACCATATACAATTGTTTGGTAATTTGGAGAGCTCTAAACCCACATAGGACAATGGCCTGCCTGGAGTTCCGACTATCAATAGCTCGCAGCCTAATTGAACAATACCACGTTGGGGGTAGAAAATCCAGAACCCCTGCACCCCTCAGACTTCAAGGAAAACGCTATCCTAAAAGGATACCACCAACAGCAAAGAAGTCCCGCCCATCTCGAAAGTGTTTCGTGTGCTGCAAGAAGGGAATTCGCGAATGTGGAGATGTACCCTTGTGTGTTTATCCCTGTTTTGAGGCACCACTGCACAAGGAACATATAAAGGTAAGCCAGTAAAGTATATAGACTTTACTTAAATGTTTCATAAAGGGAAAATTAAAATAAGTTGAGTTAGATAAGGGATAAATAAGGGTTAAATGCACAAATGCACAGGACGTGTATACATGCCCATATCGCTCGTCCGTCATTTTAAATGGACATGATTTCACGTCCATATCGCTGAAGAGTTTAAGGTAGCTGGGGAGGTTTTGACACTTAAACAGTGGTTTTTATGGTTGGTTATTGTCATGGAAACTACTAATTACATTTCACATGTACTTCTTCCATTTCATGCTTACAGAAGTGGTCTAAACTAATGTTTTCAGTACTTGCAGCATGACTTTTTCTTTTCTAAGAAATCCTGCTGCAAAGTTTGGGAAGAAATCAATGTTTCATACAGGGTAACTGGTGGTAACTACCACTAAGAAAATGAAAAATTGCAGATTTTCACATACACCTTTTCAAGCATGTTTTAGAATTTTTTTTTTTCATGTGGGGAACTGTTTATCACTGTTTTAGGCTTAAAAATGAGTACGTAAGCAACGCTGTCATAGCATGCTGGATGAAGCCAGGATCCGAGAGTTTCTAGAATTAATCCAAAATTAGCCTTAGGTTAGAAAAAGAATTAGAAGAGGGGGAAGGGTGTGAAAGAGAGATTACCTGCAATGCTGATCTGGATACATTTGATTTATGCATTGGTTACAATCATACAGTAATAATTAGGCTTAGTAGTTCAGCTATATTAAAGAGGACTCAAGTCATGTGTGTTTGTAGTGCATGTGACGGCACAATGTAGGGAACCATTTCTGCCCCTCTGCTCTACAGACAAAGCACACATAACTTCATTCTTTTAGTAGCTCTCTTACTAAGCCTAGTAATAATAGACTAGAGAGCTAAATGGTTCAATGCACATAAGGACATCCAACCCTAAAGTCACATGACATGTGGGCTTGAGTATGTCCATTGGAACTCCTGAGGAAGTGCAATTGCTGCTATTTTAAAGTTTCAGTGGTTTCAGACCGTCAGCCAGTTTATACAAGAAAATAGAGAAGAGGGAAAAAATATGCAAACAGAAGCAACAACCACAAAGAAAACCGACCAAGAAAGCAATGAGAGTGGAGGTGGAACTGGGAAACATGAAATAAAGCCAATTTGTGATAAAGTAAATAGGGATCCTTCTCAACCAAGGGATTTGTTGCCAACAAGGGAAACCGAAAATGTAGCTTCTCTTCAAATGATAATCTCTGTGCTTCAAAGGGATCTCCGAAAGGCACACAGTGAAATAAGCAAGTTAAGAACTGAAAATGAAACACTCAGATTGAAACTACATGGCAAAAGTGATAACCTAACCTATGCCAGTGCCATGAAGAAAAAATCTAAGATGCTGCAACCAGAAGCTTATTTTGATGGCGTCCCGGTACATAACAGGTTTGAAATCTTGAAGGAATCTGATAGGAAAGTTTTTATACAAGCTGAAGACAATGTGCAACATAAATCTGGTGAAAATAAAATGTTAGTGATTGGTGATCCACTTTTGAACTACTTGGGGGAGTATTGTAAGGAAAAGGGTTAATGTGTGTGCTGTTTTCCTGGTGTAAGGTAGAGGAACTACAGTACCAGTACAGTACAGTACAGTACAGTACAGTACAGTACAGTACAGTACAATGAAACTAAACATGGAATACAGTTGAGACAGGATATTGTAAGACCCCAAAAGAAAATCATTTATATGAATATTTGTTAAGAGTGTAATTTGTTTTTGGTGTTGGTACGAGTTGGTTGAATGACGAAAACGAGTTACTATTGTTCATTGTTACAAACAATTAAGTTTGTTTGAAGACTTCATAAATATTTCCATATTTAATTTTAATATATATGTATAAATAAAAGAATTATGTGTTCAATATTAAAAGCGAAGGGAGAATGGCTAAAGATCGCTTCCCTAACAATACGGGAAATATTTTATGAACGCATACGCGGATGTACACAAAAAGAAGGTAGCATCATGTGAAGAAGCACCTAGTTAATAGCGTCCGTGTCTTTGGTATAGATGAACGCATTTTTATGTGTGCGCGTCATAAAATAGTGAAAGTAAAATTACTAAGTGTTTACAGACCGTTAATTTGAGTAGAATAAGTGAAACATTAGCTAACTTTAACAAGTTAGTTAATACGAAGTGTGCAATTAAATGAAAGGACGTAAAATAGACTAAGTGTAAAGTGATAGAAAACACATTTGGCGAAATATCGCTAAATTTTCAGACATTAAATCTCGGCAATGCTAACGAAGTCGATCCACTGAAATAAAAGACTTGCTACTGTGATACGATTTAAATACTGTGAACGAGAAGGTGCGAATAAAATATTTCACTAAAGTTAACCTCGAGTGTATGTTAATTCCATCCAGTACCACGACCCGAGATAACGAAAGAGTCAAAAGCTCATCATCACCAACGATAAATTATAAAAACAGCACCACAAGTATAAAAAATGAACTCACAGCAAACTAAGCCCAAATGTGGGATCAAATAATATGAGGCCTGGTTTATCATCAGAAGAGAATGGGAGAGACAATAGACCTTGTTAAATTTAGGAAACAATCAAGTGATAACAAAATTATAAGAAGTGGTGTACTACATAGAAGAGGCAGAAGAACAAGGTAAGTCAGGGACGTAAATCAGAATCTTGATTAGTTACGCTCTGCTCAAAATTGTTTGATGGCAGATGGAAATTACTGGTTGCATGATAGCGACTTCAGCAGGGATGGGAAACATTCAAATAGAAGAGGCTCTTTTAAGTTTGGAACCCTAATGAACATTGCAATTTCTTCAGTAATTAAGGGAAACTAGCAACCCCTGTGGTGGATGTCAAGTTATTGGATACCACTAAGTCAGATGGGGAAATGATAAAAATTGTGCAACATTTGTAAGGGAATGTGCTATAAATTCTTTAAATAATAATAATAATAATAATAATAATAATAATAATAATAATAATAATAATAATAATAATAATAATAATAATAATAATAAAATGATAGTGAACGTAAAATGTGTAGTGTAACAAACCAAGACAAATACTTTTCAAGTGTTGCATTTGAACATCCAGTATTTAAGTAATAAAACAGCAGCCTATGAACAGTTGCTAAATGAACTAACGCCAGAACTAGCTGTTGTAGCAAAACATAGTCTGAGCAAAGAGCAAATAAATGTGTGTAAAATTAGTGATTATAAAACTGTTAGTAGCTTTGCTAGAACTAAATGTAAGGGAGGAGTGGTTTTAATCCTTGCTGCAAATTAAATAGATATTTCTGAGGTGGATGTAAAACTTCTATATCTGTTTACCCTCCCCTTATGTAGGACTTACACCCCCTACGACTTACAAGCCAGTGCCTAGGGTTAGACCCTGTCGGGGAGCACAGGAACCTATGGGCTGGACGGAGTGTAGACCTGGAAGCAGGTGGTCAACCAAGCACCAGGTATGATAGTGAGGAAGAGGATGATATGAAATGCAGGTGAAATTGATAATTGGAAAGGTGACAATGAAGCAATTGGCACAATAAGTGGTGGGGGAAACTGGAGAAGCCAGAAAAAATCTGCCTGATGCTGCTTCGTCCACCATGAATACCACATGCGGATCTCTGGGTTTGAACCTGGGCTGCCTAGGTGGTAGGTGAACACTAACCACTCGGCCACAGCGCCGCTGCTGTAAAAGCTTATCAGTTGGAAATGTTTTTTGAAGTTGCAGCTGCAAAAATAAATAAAAAAAAATATATTTTTTACTACTAGAAATATACAGGTCACCAAGTACTTCAGAACACTTTGCTAATTGCCTTGAAGAAATTTTAGTTCAAGTTTACCCTAAACAATGAATCCTGGCAGGCAATTTTAACAAATTAGACCACACGAAAGGAGACTATAAGAAACTTAATGAAGTATTTAATTCATATGGAATAGGGAATCTAGTACAAGAGCCTGCAAGGGTAACATTCATCATCTCAATCATTGATCATATTGCAACAAACATGAATGAGGTAGTAAATGTAAGTAATAAATGCATATTTCTGACCAATATGCTCAATATGTGAAATTTAAAGGCTTATACTGCAATAGGCAAGCCAACTATGAAATTAAGACTATTCGAGACCTGAATGAAATGTGTTTAATAATTTCGTAGATGTCTTGAAAAGAGAAAACTGGGACTCAATGTATTATGTCAAAACAGTAGATGAAAGTGGAATAAGTTTTATACTATTTTTAATGCTCATTTTAATACATGCTCCCTATGAAGACTAAAAAGGTGTATATAAATAAATATAGCCATGTAAAACTCACCACAGAAGTAATAAAACTGAAAAATGAAATGAAACATTTATATAAATTGCATAAATGCAGTGGTAGTACTACCCACAAAACAAAAGTATCTGGGCAACCGAGCTTTGCTCGGCTTTTCTTTTCTTTTCCCTTTTTTTCAATCGTGTTTTTCTTTGGGAGAAGGTACTTCTTTAGATAAACTTGACAAGCAAAATGTTAACTATAAAGTTTCATCCTAAATGTTGGAGCCGTTTCCGTGACGAGAGTTTTAATATCCTGGCTTGTTTATTGAAATTGACCCATTAACAGAGAAATTATGGCCAAAATAAGGTTTAGAGTAATTGTGACTGTTACGTGTAAAATAACGTTTTTTCAGGAATGACCTGTATAAATAAACTTAATAAGCAAAACCCTGTCTGAATACAAAATTTGATCAAAATCGTTAGAGCTGTCTCCAAGTTGCATGGAATATATATACAAGAATTGCTGGTTTAAATATATAATATTGTAACTGTTACGCGTAGACTAATATAGCTAAGTCAACTTTCTTTAGGTTTTCTGAAAGCTCTTGATGAGACCTTTAATATACTGGCTTGTTTGTTCAAATTAGCCCATTAACAGAGAAATTATGGCCAAAATAAGGTTAACAGTAATTGTGACTTATGCGTAAAATCACATTTTTTCAGGAATGACACCTATATAGATATAAGTAAAACCCTGTCTGAATACAAAATTTTATCGAAATCGTTAAGAGCCATTTTCAAGTTGCACAGAATATATGTATATACAAGAATTGCTCGTTTAAATATATAAGATATATTATTATGAAGCAAAAATATCTAAAAGACTTGGAAGATTTAAAAGCAAAAGGCTACAAAGAAAAGCTAAGTAAATCAGGGAATGTTAGTAAAGCTGCATGGGGTTTTATAAATGAAGCAAGATCTGAAAGAAAAGAAAATAAGAACCTACAACTCAGTATTGGTGATGAAATTTTATTGTAAATGAACCGAATCAAGTATATAATTTTATAAATGATTATTTCCTTAGTGTTGCAGAAAATTTCTCTGCTGGCAGGAATATACAACAGTCCTTTAAAAATAATGTAAAATCATCATTTTTCATTTATCCATGATCCACAACTGAGATTATAAACTTAATAACTAAACTGCCAAAGAAAGGCATAAGTGGATGGGATGAAATTAGCTTGGTTCTTTTAAAACAGTGTAAATACATTCTGGGCAATTCCCTTGAACATTTAATAAACTTCTCTATAGCAAAAGGCAAATTTCTGGAGTGCTTGAAACAAAGTCTAGTACGCCCACTGTATAAAAAAGGTAATGAAAATATAAAAACTACAGACACATCACCTTAACATCAGAGACAGGAAAAGTGCTGAAATTGAACTGAGAGTGAAAAGGGAGTAAACATGTTCATCAACAGCTTACAATTATGTTTTGTTTAGAAGTCCTCTTCAACAGTGCTTTTTTTAAGTACAGTCGCCTCAATGGAAATCTTTACAAGGTAACAAAAACAACAAACACTGACTTTACATGGTTTTATTTTTGACTTCTCCATAATAATTAGTACTTGGTCATATTTCCCTCGAGTCTCCTAGGCATTGAGTCTGCTAGATATTCAAAATATTTTTTGTCCGTTTCTACCCACAACTTCAACACTTCCTGTAGCTCCTTAATACTTGATGGTTGCAGCTCTGTTTTATTTTTCATTTGATTCCAAGTATTTTCTGTTGGATTTAGGTCAGGAGAGTTACCAGGCCATTCAAGTACAGGTACACCATCATCTTTCAGGAACTTCTGAACCATCTTTGTCATATGTGCAGGGGCACTATCATGCATGAAGTACTGACACTGGTGAATCGGCCAAAATGTGACCAAATGCTATTGTAACACTTCAAAATAGTTACTTCCCTTCATTGTGACAGTCTTTGAGAGAAAGCACAAGCCACCTCTACCATAACTGCTACTAAAAGCACCCCCATACCATCACACTTTCTGGATGTTTAACAGTTTTGATAGTATACTTTGGATCATACCGTGACACATTTTCTGGCCTCTTCACCATTTTGGACTTTGCTCTATCCTGTTTGAGAGTGCTTTCATCATAAAACATTACTTTGCACCAGCCCTCTGATGTCCAGTGCTGATATGTCTTGCAAAAATTTACCCTTTTCTTCTGCACAAATTCAGTCAGAAGAGGCTTCTTGGCTACACACCGACTTGGTAAACCTAAGTCTTTTTGAAGTCGATGATGAATGGTCCTTATTGCAACATTGTTGAGAAGGTCTGGGTGTTTCTTCTTTAACCCTGCCGCTGTACTCCATTGATCAGCCATCACTTCACATTTTAGCAGGTCGTCAGTTCTTGTTGAAGTCTTTCTTTTACCATTTGAGCCCATATTTCGTCTTGGTGTGGTGCCAGGTGGAAAGATGCTGGTGTTTTTAGGTCATAAATAGCTTGTCTTGAAACCTTTAGATTGGTGGCTACACGAATTACAGAGGTACTGACTTCAAATAGAGTTAAAACACGAGTCTTGTCCTCAGAAGTAACGGTTCAAGGAACTTGCTGAAAATATCTTTCTGGGGAATGTCGAAATTAAATACTCGGTTTCTATTTTTTAAAATGAAGATTTGTTCCCATGTGAACTGTTCCAAGAAGAAGCATCACCATCCGCACCATGAAATACCATGGAAACCCAGTTATTGTCCGGTTGATAATGGAGGAAAGTTAACCTCCGAAACGCATTCCGGAAAATTATAAATGTAAGTGTTGTTTAGTGTTATTGACTCACCTTTTAAATTAAATACAGATAAGTGTCTACATTTGTCATAAATAGTCTGAAAATTGAGGATTGTATTCTTTTTTACCCACACACTACCTTGACAAACAAAAAGCTGTTGTAACAGCTGACTACCTTGGATACAAGCATTTTGTTGTGATAAATGAAACCTATTTTATATGAATAGTACCTGTGAAATTGTGAGGAAGTCACTTATGCACATCAATTCTTTCACTTTGCACAGCAAAGTTTTTAGTATTGCTGTACATGAACGTGCTAAACAAAAGAATATCACAATATTATGAAATCCCTGTAATGTATGTGATTGAACTTTCTCCCCAGGATCTCTTACACACTAAAGATATACTGCCATGAGCCTCCCACAATGAAGAAATGAGTCATTCCATGTCAAATCTCACAAAATATGGCAAAAATTGACCTTAATATCTCAGATTTTCTTCAAAGCTATTTTGGTGGTTTGGAACAAAATACATTTGACCCATGTTTCTTCATTTTATAAAAAAAAAAATTATTTTGGCTGAAATTAATTTTTGAAGTGTCCCAAAAATTGCGCACTCCTCACCCTTCGATCAATCATGTCTCCAATTGTAATCAAGCAAATTACTTGATCTTTGGCTCAAATTAAAGATACATCGCAGTATTTCATGAAGTATTTATTAGAAAATTTTATTAATTATTATTAATATTATATTTTACACGATTAAACTTTTTAAGTTAGATAAAACAAACTCGACCATTTAAAGATCTGAAAAAAAAAAAAAAAAAAAAAAAAAAATACACTGAATTATTATTTATTTATGCCAACAAACTTACTGTTGGTGTTTTTAAACACACAAGCCGTGTGTGGGCAAATCCCAGTTGTGGCATTGAATTTTTAGGTTCCAGTTCTACCTCTCAAATACACTGAAGTTTATTCAATATTCTCAGTCTCTAATAGTTCAGTTTTAATTAACTTACAAATCAGTGCAGCAAACTTGTGTGGAAGCAGTGGCGGCTACCGTAACCTCGCACAATTGCCACCTTCCATTATGGCAACTGTTCACTGTTTGAGGTTCCATTTACGTTACAACAGTACAGTAAGGAGAACACTTCTAGCTGACAGTATTATATGTACACTATTAGCATCTTCAAAATGTTTTTAAAATATGCATTTTACTAATGTTTCCATACAACACAAAACTTTAAATTTCTACTCGTCTACCTCCTTCTTCGAAAGAAAATTGTTTCACTAAAGCTTCAGTTTTTGACAAAGGAATGAAGAAGTGTAATTTTAAAGCATAGCTGGACCCATTGTTCTTGGCTGGAAGTTCTGTAGGCAAACTCATAGATTTTGTCTCTTTCATCAGCTCATATTGTATAATTCTGTGAATGAAACCATGCACTACATGGGGAGGGAGGGGGAATGTAATGATGTGTGCATGATCTGCGACAGTCCTTGCTAATTCACAGGTGCTTTTTACTACAGTGTGCAGTTGAAGACATAGATCTTTGCGATAAGGAGTGAATATAGTACATTTGTGAGACATTGATCATAGGTAAATCAATTATGCCACCTGTACATTCTAAATTAGGGACCAAAACACTGCACAGTCAGAGTAGAGAAATTGTTTCAAATCTATGAGCGTACACGAAGAAAGAAGCTAAATGCAAAGAACTGCTTACATGAGAAGGTTTTTTCAAAAAAAATTCAAAAAGTTCAAAAGCGCGTATCAGATGCCACAGTATCAGAAAGAAGGTACATTGGGGAGATATTTTTCTGCATGGACTGCACTGCCTTAAGAAGTTATATGAGTAGCATATGAAGCTGACGCACCAATTCGCATGCTGTCAGCAGTCATCTGGCTTGGTACTCGCTTCCAAGCTTTACATTTACTTCCTCCAGGGGCCAAGAACGGTGAATCCAGCTGTACAAACGGATCTCTACTTCAGGTCGTCCATGAGCGCTTGCAGGCCTCCAGAAAAAAAGTTGTAGCAAATGCACTTATGCACGCTCCATAGTTATTAACATCTTATTTTATAGATAAAATGTCAGGGAATACTTGTGTATTTCTTTTTTTTTTAGATTTTTAACACATGGATTTAAATTCTATTTTTGGTTTTACAAAATATACCATAAAAAAAAAAAAAGTCCAAAATTTGTGTGTAATAATGATTGGTCAAAAGCTGTTAAAAGTGTTGTATTTAACCTTTCCAGTGCGCCAAACCCCATCTCTCAACTCTATATGGCCTTAGAGTAACAAGTGATTTTATATTACGGAGCGCGCAGAAATTGCTTCATTTCTAATAGCCATAACTAAGAAAGTAATTTAAAAATATGGAAATAAAAAAATACGGGTCTCCTTATTTGATGCCTATTATTCATAAAAAAAATTTGAACATCCTACAAAAAAGTCGTGTTTTACGGGTGTGCGATTTGACATGGGTTGACCCACATGTATACTGGGGATTGAACTCAGCATAGATCTGTCAACCTGATTTTGGCCTAATTACTGATTTATTCATTATAAAATGGGCTAGAATGATAAAATTATTGGCAATGCTCTACTACTTTCTTCCAATAGGTGGTTCGTCTTTTAAGTTCAACAATAAAAGATTGTATCCCATCATGTGAACATATCAATCACTAAGCCTCTGGGGGATAAATTAACTGAATGCATACAAGGTAAAATTAAGTTTTTCAACCCTGTTTGATTTGGAAACTAAATTGCTAGATAAACTCAAAACTTTCTATTTACATAATCTACAATAACTTGGAGGTTTTGCTTGCTCTGCCAGCATATCTACATTACCTTCAACTTCCAATTATGTAAATAGCAATGTGTAACACTTTATTATCAATTACTTTCATGATTTTGCAACATATTTCCAATGTAATATTTGAAATACCACTCATTCTACCCATAAAGTTACGTGGTTTCAGAATGCCTACTTGTTAGCATCTTAAGTGTTCTGGGATTCCCAATTAGCTCTCTGGTCTATTATTACTCTATGGTTACAACAGTTCTGTGTAGATGTTCAGGCATTAGGTTGTCCAAGGTGAATTTTTTTCCAATTTTGTGGAATTGCATGCATATATGTCCCTTCATAATAGTGTTTGTCCATTAAATTTTCATAAGCTTGCATTAAAAAAGCACAAATATGGAAAAATATAAGAGAGACAAGGTTAGGCTTGTTTACAATTTGTAACCTTTCCACTGCTTCATACTTCAAGTAAATGTAATATATATACTATGAGGCATTGACTGTCACATTGTCTTATAAACTGTTTATACCTTTACACTTCTGACATACATCAAGTTCTATTCAAAGTTGCCTGGCTCCCATTGGCTCTCTCAATTAAAGGCAGGATAAAATGTTTAGCCAGAAAGTCAATAGGAGCCATGTCAAATTTCAGAACCGAGGCTTTTTTTGGCAAATACAGAAGAGATAACTGTATTTAACCTTAAAAAAAATAAGCACTTTACTGAGTAGACAACGCAATTCCAATACTGTACCAGAATACAAATACCCAAAGCCCTGAGCAAAGATCATTCAGAGGACTGTGCATCCCAGAGAATGTAGATGCTGGCATGATGGAAGAAATCAGACTGATCATAAATGATCATGAAAGAAGACATCGCTCTAACCAATATATTGGTTGCTAGCAATGAAAGCAGATTTCTTATGACCAGCATATCAGCATTTTTTGCAGCAAGGACCCAGATTCCAAAACTCAATGATCAGCACTGAAAGGGTGATAAATTTTACCATTACCCATTTTGTCACCATGAAAGATTCAGTATGAAATTCACCATCAAGAGTGACCTTATACTAGTATTGTCAAACTTATGTTAATGCAGTTAAATATATTTTCTACGCACTACAACTTCTAAGTGTTCACCACTATCTTTTCATGCTTAATAGATGTTATTCACTAAGGCTTATAACATCAGAGCTATACAGTAGAACCCCCACTTAACCGAACTAAAGGGGGCACAACTATTTCACGTAACATTTCTTTAACTAATCAATGGCAACAATTTTAAGCAACAAACAGAAGAAAACCGTTTTAATTCTAAATGCATGAAATAATGTTTAGTAAAAGCACAACTGTATAAAGTATTAAAATGTGCATTACAGTGTTTACGAAGAATATTTCATAAAACCAGTTCTTTTTCTGAACTTTATCGCAATGCTTGCAAGCAGCTATATCATGCCACCGTTTGATAAGCATTATATCTGTTAGTGTTGATTTACTGCTTTGTTCCACAAAATACAAGGCAACCTAAAACCAGTGTTGGGTTATAGTGCCATAATTCAATATTTCTGGTTAAGATTTGAATATGAATTTATAGTCTTTTTTAGCTCTAATGTTTTGCATCCCTTGTCTTCCATCATTTTGCCACTAATGACTTCGATTATCTGTTCAATGCTTGTTACAATATGCTTTGTTTCCTGACAAACACAAATAAACCATACTGACCAACACCAAGTGTACAAGCCATTAACACTTGTTATAACAGTACAAAATTCCTTAGATGTGAGGCAGGGGTTCAAGAGTAACTGTATATAATACCAAGTACCTATATTGGAATTTAAGGGTGGGGCTAACAATAATGCAAATTATCGCAACATTGCCTGCACAAATTTGAGCATCTGGTTGTTTTTTGTTCAATCTCATGTTTTTCCCCCTCCTCATTTCGGTTAAGCGCAGATTGGGTAAGCAGGGTTTTACTGTAATTTCAATTACTGTAGTCATAAAAAATTTAAACTTACCAAGCCATTTGTACTGTTCACACAGTTCATATTGATTCTAGAAATAAATTTTGCACTTGGGCTTTCATCTGGGTATCTCTGTCCACATTCTATTTTTAGGCTGTACATTCTGTTTTCATAGGGAGTCTATGAACACACAAAAAAGCTAATTAATGATTAACATACAACTTTGTTTAAGATAATATTAAAAATTTGAATTTAAACAATTACAGTGGAAAAATATATTTTGAAATTGCATATATTAATTCATTTTTCAATTCAACATTCCCTGTGCTAAAATCAAACTTTTTCCAAAGTACTTCTACAGCAGTGTGAAACCTGTGGAACAATGATTGTTACCCAAAAGAGCCAGCATGCACCTCTGTTGCTAATGTTGCTATATAAATCAGTATTTTGAAAATCAATGTATCTAATTTCAATGGCATGATTCGCTAGCAATGCGAAATATATCACATACGAGAGACGTGGTAAAATTTCTGGATATGGGCAAGATTGATGCACCGTACATCTTCTGAAAGTGTTCCCCTTCAGAGTCAATACTTGAAGCACTGACACCACCTGTTTCCTTCAATGTCCTTTCTGGACTTGAAAACCACTTCTGTGACAAGTTCAACAGGAACACATCAGGAGTGCAAGAAAATGTGAGCTTCACAGCGGTATCTCCAGAAAGTTAAGATTACACTGGCAGAAACACAGTCCTGTTGCAGCCTAATGCTACAAGGTTAGGTTATCAGTCTTTGATAACGTTTTTGGAAAAAATTTCTAAACATGACTGGTAAATGCAGTTCTGGAGTGTCATTTCTAGAATTTTGCCAAATGGTCACTAATAGAGGGCAATGTTATAACTATTTCCTTCCCATTTTCCCTACTCTAATGGCTTTCAATAAGGCTGTGGCATATGGGAAAATCCAAACTAATCGACACTTTTATTGCATTTTGAAGCACTTGGCAGCAAGCAAGCTTATTTTCATTACTGAGGTAGAGCAGCAGCATCAAGAGATTTTTTCTGACTTTTAAATTAATTGCAAAAAATCTGATCCAATATTATGGGATACCTCCAAATTCTTGCAAATTGTGCTGTTTCCACAACAGGGGTACTCTTTAGCATCAAGTGTCCATTTCTGTCACCTTTGAATGATGTCTGCTCTCTCAAACTTCATAAACAAAATGACTTGTATGTGAAGCAGCTAAAGTTTGCTAAAGTCCGTGCACATCCATCAAGATAATACTTGGCTTAAACTACCTTTAAAATCAAAGCAGGATCATGCAATGGAAATTTTCTTGCTCCAGCTTCAGTGCCATAGAGAGTTAAAAAGGCAAAAGGTTAAAATTAGGATGTGCAATAAAGCTGCCCTACACACTGCAATCACTACTCATCTAATATGCTTCTCTTTTCTTTAGCATCCATTGATACTTCCATTCTTTAAAAAGGAATTTAAGTTTTTTGGGAAATTCCATGGAGATCCTTTTATCCAACCATATGGACTTATTGAAACTAGCCTTTTTATTCCACACTGTGATGATAACATGGGTAACAGCTGAGAGAAAAATGTATTCATTTACAGCTAACACTATCGACTTCAAGTTGTGTATAATTAAGCTAGTATAGTGCAACAAACGATTTACTTGGGTCTGGAAACTGACTGTCCCTCATACTTACTAACTACTGAAGAACATGTTTCGATAGCTGCTCCTTCCACCTTCAACTTACAACTTAAAAGATGGAAGCAACAGTTTTTGAAATATGTCCCTCAATCAGTAAGTGACATATTTCGTATTATTACCAGCTGATACAATTGCAGTTATTAATATCACTGCCACTATTAATTTATTAATGCTAAGCTGACTGATATTCTTTACCAGTCATACTCAGGATTTACAGTATAATTAATTCCTTAATTCTAGTCTGCATTTTGTTTCGACTATTTACTGTCCATATCCATTTATTCTTCACTTTGTTTAAAACTTGCCCTACCTTTTTATTACCTTTATAAAACATTTGTTATAACATTTCTATCTTAAACCATTTCTTACTGATGTATTCTTTTCTCTAAATTTCAGTCCCTTTACAATTTAATATTAGAAGTTCAAGGTCATTTGCACCACATATGATGCTGTCAGATTGAATAGCCACACTTTTAATGGCACCTGGGTTGCAGTCGCACGCTGCTTACCTCAACACTTTCTTCCCCGCGCAGACCATCTTATGCATCCAAACAAATAGGATGAACAAATAAGGTCAAATACTGAATTACCCTTACACTGCTTAGCTTTTCAAGGGAGAAATTAGATATGTTCTACTTTGCTCGAAGACAGCCTTTGCAACATTTTCTACGGATATATTGGTTATTGCTTCGCATATATTATTTTGTAGTTCTTATAATATTCGGGCTTAGATTTATACACTTTGTCTTTCACTTTCATGGTGAACATTCTAACCGTGCATCGATATTGTCATCTTTTCCTCTGTTAAAATGAGACATTTTCAATCTTTTTCTTAGCCTAACACTGATTCGATACTTCTGAATTACTTCGACTATTTTATGAACTGTACTTCTGTTAGGTGGATCAACATAAGGAAAGCATTCCTGAAGTGTTCCACAATACAGAGATCGAGATTTGCCTTTTATTAAGTTACAACAATGAAAACTCTGTTCTGTAGTAAATTGAACCACGACTAGACTAACCTGCAACTTAACACTACCAAAGGATGTTATCTAGTGCCCTCGTTTCTCATACTTGGCAGGAGTCAGAAGGTTATGCCATATGTGATGCAATAGCAGACACAGGCGAGCAGCGCACACCTGAGAACAGGTGCCAATAAGAGCGTGGTCACTTTATCTGATAACCCATAGGACATTGCTCGAGGTATACCCTTCTTTAAGCTTTTTAATCTAAATACTCCTGTTCTTACCCATGCAATACCTTTTTGCTGTTCTTTGTCATATCTATGTATTTTTCCCTTCCAATTGATTTTCCATTAATTTATAGAACACTAATATAGTCTCTTGTTGACTATCTCATTGAACAATTTTTGTACATCTACATCTTCAAATCTCTTTACCATTTTCCAAAAATTATTCACATTATTTTCTCTTCTTCCAGATCTCTCCTAACCCATTCTCTCCAAACTTTTCCTAAGACAGTTTATGCATTCAGCGTTCTTTAAACTTCTCTCCCAATATTCTAAACACTATTTTAATAAACTTTTTTCTTCTAAGTTCAATATTCTTTACCAAAATTTCAATGCCCTTTCCATGATCTTTCCCAACCTACCGCTGCTCTGCCCAGGTCTATTTGTCCTACTCCCTCAGTTGCATTTGGTAACCTGAGCATTTCTCTACAGGAACAACCTATGCACTTCATCAGTAAAGTAACTTCCCACACCTTCCAATGCACCTACTTCTGTACCATATAACACTTTTGTCTCAACCACCATACTGTATACTTTTTCTAGCCATTTGATATTTATACTGCGTGCTCTATATTTGCAGCTCAGTGCCATCAAGTCGTCCTTCACTAATAAAATATACTTACTCTAGGAGGACCAATGATCATTCCTGTCCAATGTGTCAGAGTCATGTCATCATCATTTTCCAATCCCCAGCTAATAGTTCCATCACCAACTCCCTTCTGCCCCTGTTCCAATTCCTCTAGCAGACGGAAGTTACGAGGAACAACTGCAATAAGATTAAATATGCAACAAACTGAGTCAGGAGACAATGTAAGAGGACTTTAAAATATTTGTTCAAAATGTTTAGGGCCTCCACAAATGTTAATATGTGGTATATACCCATGTATAATTAATTTTAACAATCTGCAGCTTGCATGAATTACAGTGCCTGGCCATATTATGAGACATCTTGATTATTCAAAACAATGAGCTAAGCAGGCGAAGTATGCAACTAAATTTATTTTTATTTAGCCTGCAATGAAATATGACATTTCTTTAAACATTGATAAATTTAAAGTGTAATAAACACACATTTGCTGATATCTGAATGTATTTATGGATTGTCAGATGCTTACAATTTAGTGAAACTTTTAGTATTAGTCAAGCCACCTTTGATAGCCATTAAAGTTTTAATTCACCTTGGCATGGCATTTATACACACCTTAATTGTTTCTGTATACATCAATTCCAGCCTTCTATTATTTTTACTTTCTCTACTACATATAAGTAGAAGTATTGCATTCAACCCAAAAATCCAATATCAACATTTCACCAGAAATACATGCTATGAGGCCCCTGAATCTAAAGGTAAAAGCACATTAAATAAATTATAGTTTTAAAAAACTAACAAAAACATGCTTTTATAACAAACCAAGCTAAAAAGTAGAAAATTTTTAAATATGAAGAATTTGTTCTATTAAGTCAAATAGTTCATTATATTTCAAAATTTTGTAAAAAGTTTAAAATAAAAACTAATTTATATTAACAAAATAATAAATTTTACTGTAAAAAAGTGTGGGGTGCTTTTATCATAACTTTACTTTTATAAATAGCTAGCAATGTAACTATTTATAACATTGGATATCCGATACCCCCACACTTTTTTACAGTAAAATGTATTATTTTGTTAATATAAATTAGTTTTTATTTTAAACTTATTACAAAATTTTGAAACACAGATATTCATAAGTCTGTGAAACATTTTAAAATTATGCAACAGATCGTGAATCACCGGATTTAACTGTGTGACTTTTTCCTGTGGGGATTTGTGGGAATTTTTCCTGTACCACTTTCGTCTATGTGCCTTCTTCTGGAACTTCATGCCAGATTATAGCTGCCTTGGTTATGGTCAACAGTATGTACGCGAGGAGATGGATTACGCATCAATATTTACCATACAACCAAGTGTGTACACATTAAACATTTATAAGGTATAAATGTAAGCAACAGAACTTGAGTTTCCCCTTTCTTTTAGTGTAAAACGCTTTGTTCCGCAGTTTAGTAGTTATGCATTTTTAAAATGTTTCTCGAACCCCTGAATAACCCTGTATAATGAACTACTTGACTTTATAGAACAAATACTTCATACTTAAAAACCATTTCCTACTTTTAGTTCGGTTTGTTATAAAAGCGTGTTTTTGTTAGTTTTCTAAAACTATAACTTATTTTTAACTTTTTAGTCTGGAGTTTTTCTGTTCAATCTTTTTCAAAATTTTTAGTTTGAAATCTTTTAAAAATTTCTGAGTTTGAGATTTCTTTCAAATATTTTTTTAAAATTTTCAAATCACCTTTTTTTGAACGGTATTAGATCACAATTATTGTTTTAACTACACTATCAGCTGTTGTGGACTTCCTGCCCTGGGTAATTTTTGAGTCGCAATTCTTCCCCCAAAATCTCGTGTCCCTCTCAGGTCCTCTCTCCGGGCATCTCCGTCTCAATATTTTCAAGAGATTTAATTCCTTTTTCCAGTGCAACATGGGTCGATTTCTAACCTACCAGCTGTTGTGGGTGTCTTGGCCCTGTATGAATCTAGTCCCTGATATTTCCCCTGGGTCTCATGTTCCTTTCAGGTCCTCTCTCTCTGGACATCTACCTTATCCAATATATAAATATCCATTTATTTGATCAAAACAATTTTCAGGGCGCATGTAGAAATGTGCCTTAGCAACATCTAAGATGTCATAACTGTACCATTTTCTATAAATTTAGCTTAGTCATCTTTATCCTGACAATCCTGGTCAGGACATTGGGACACAGTCATGATATATTCGCATCGGTCCTTAACACGTGTGCACATTTTCAAGTCAATCAGACAACTCTAAGTTGGTGAAAATTACGCTGAAAGATTCTGTTACATTGATAAATGTATCTAAGTAACTTTTTTATCCTGATGATCCTGATCAGGACATTAGGACCAAGTCATCATTGTATTGCCATTGGTCCCCGATACATGTGCAAATTCTCAAGTCAGACGACTAAGTTGGTGAAAATTACGTTGAAACATTCCTTTGCATTGATAAATTTAGCTTAGCCATTTTTTATCCTGAAGATCCTAGTCATTAAGACAAAGTCATATTACTACATTGTCATCGGTCTGTGATGTGTGCAAATTTTCAAGTCAATCAGGCGTCTCAAGATGGTGAAAATTATGTTACATTGTTAAATTTAGTCAAGTCACTTTTTTATCCTGATGATCCTTGTCAGGACATTAGGACAGAGTCATGATATTATTGTATTGTCATTGGTCCTTGACACGTGTGCAAGTTTTGAAGTCAATCAGACGTCTTATGCTAGTGAAAATTACGTTACATTGCTAAAATTTAGCCAAGTCACTTTTTTATCCTAATATTGCTGGTCAGGACATTAGGACAAAGCCATGATATTATTACATTGTCATTGGTCCTTGATATGTGTGCAAAATTTCAAGTCACTCATACGACTTAAGTTGGTGAAAATTACGTTACATTGTTAAACTTAGCCAAGTCACTTTTTATCCTGATAGCCCTTGTCAGGACAATATTATTGTATTATCATCGGTCCTTGACATGCATGCAAATTTTCAGGTCAATCAGACGATTCAAGTTTGTGAAAATCAGATTACATTGTTAAATTTAGCCAAGTCACTTTTTTTATCCTGATAATACTGGTGAGAACATTAGGGCAAAAATCATATTGACAGCGGTGCTTGACATGTTTGCAAATTTTCATGTTAATGAGATGGCTCAAGTAGGTGAAAATTACGTTACATTGACAAATTTAGCTAAGTCCTTTTTATTCTGATTATCCTGGTCAGTATCATAAGAAAAAGTTAATATTATTGTATTGTCATCGGTCCTTGACATGCATGCAAATTTTCATGTCAATCAGACGACTAAGTTGGCGAAAATTACATTGAAAGATTCCATTACATTGACAAATTTAGCTAATTAATTTTGTTTTATCCTGATTATCCTGGTCAGGACCTTAGGATAAAGTTATGATATTGTATTGTCATCCGCCCTTGATATGAGTGCAAATTTTCAAATCAGACAACTCTAAGTTGGTGAAAATTACGTCGAATGATTCTGTTAAATACAGACTTACATACAGGTGAAGCTAATAAAAGAATGTAAAAAAGACCTGTGTGGGTGTGTACACGCAGGTCTGAATAGTATAATTCAAAAAGAAAGTTGGTTAAATACCAAACTTAGTGTTTAAGTTCAGCATCCTCAAAGGATGCAACACAATTCCCCCACTCCAAACTACCCTTTACATGGAGCATCTTTGGGAAATTTTGATTTTCTCAATAATAGCTAACAATTTTAATTAAAATACCATATACTTAAGATACCTTCATGATACATGAAATGTATACTTTGAATTTTCTAGGATGTTCTCAGAAGTCCTCTGGATGACTTTTGCATAACTGGTAAATCTTGAGACAAAATCTTACTGCACAAAAAATGTAGATCTTGTTCAAACACAATTTACATTTTTGAGATATTCCTTGCTACACGTTTGAATTTTTCAATACTTACATTTTTCTCAAAAAGGATGTCATTCATTTTTTATGTCCCAGAGACATTGCAAAGACAATGGAATGTCAAAGCCATCACATAGCGACCAGCTCTTAAAAGATTTTGGCTATTGCTTAAAGCCTACTATATTCCTATATCCCCCTAGCACCTGTAAGAACATCAGCAATTAGATAATTTCTGCGAATGTTTTTCCCAATTAACATGAACTAGATAGAATAATAAGCAGTTTTACTAATAGTCTGTACAAGAGTGAGTAGAGAGTCATGAGTGCACCCATCAGATTTTTACAATAAGCCGAGTTTCTGTAGTTTATCACTTCCACTTCCTTTGCCACTTCTTTTTCCATTAACTTCCACACATTTTCAATTGTGTTCATATTAGAGTAGCTACAATACAAGAATGAACATGGGCCTAGCCAATGCAGTGATGTTGCTTTCTCAGCGTTGACAGTTTTACGCACAAAGCTGTTTGTGTGACAAAGACAGTCAAATCTTCCATCCTTGTCACTCACTCGCAGGGCAACTGGCAACACCAAGAGAGCAACATCACTGTATTGGCTAGACCCATGTTCATTCTTGTTTAGTAACTGCTATAGGTTTCTCAGGCCTGTGTAAAGGGATGTTCTGCTCTTTCAAAAAAGCTATCACTGATTTGGCAGTGTGACATCTTGCCCCATTTTGCATAAAAACAAATGATCCACCATATGAAACAAGTATTTGAGGCAACAGCCTACTTCTCAAGAGTTCCTCGTACTGATCCGGACACACTACTCCTTGAACAATATATAGACGTCCAGCATTTACCACTGATGAGTGCCCATATTATGGCTTTGGTGGAATTTTTTACAGTATGCACAACACATTCTGGATAACATGCTGCACCAGGACCTTCACACAAATTGAACTCCATTTAAAAAGATGGAGTTTTTACTCATGGACACCTAACTGCTATAGTTCTCAGCATCTCATTCTATATTGGGCAGTAAGATC
This sequence comes from Tenodera sinensis, assembly GCA_030765045.1. NCBI lineage: Eukaryota > Metazoa > Arthropoda > Insecta > Mantodea > Mantidae > Tenodera > Tenodera sinensis. The sequence continues at coordinate 306,702,854 of CM060964.1, forward strand.
ACTATTTTGCTCAGAGACAATCAGGTTTGAGGTTCTTTTTACGTGCCATAAATCTACAACACAGGACCACAGGCCTTACTTTCCTTCCAAAGGAAGCCATGCCCTCTTCCAGGTCTGATCCTGCAACCTCTGGAACTAGAGGGCAGCATGTTACCCCAAGACCACATAGGAAAACAAAGAACGTTCCATTTGCTTTCATCATTAAAACAGACCTGAAACAAAAGAAGTCCCGGCAAATTTGTTTCAGATGTGAACTTTAATTCATGGTAATGCATTTCAAATGTGAAGTTCAATTCAATAAAGGAATTTTTACAATGAAGATTTTCATATTTATCAATTTCCAGATGTTGAAGTAATTGTCCTTGGGCTCCTTTTCCCAGCTGTTGTCTTGCAAACAAAGTAGCAGTTAATTGGGCTTTTTGGCCAGGTCTTTGTGCTTTTTTTCATTGCTGAAAGTTTGTGCCAAACAGTTTCTTCAGATGAAGCAATGTCACCACCTTCAAGCTAATTTTTTTCACAAATCCTTTTTAAGCAATGTTCTGATCTAGGTCAGAATATGTTTTTCACCCACATCTATTCTTTCTTTGTGAGATAGTTCCATACCACATTCAACTTTCTTTTAAATTCACCTTAACAGATGATTCAGACATCACCAATCTTCAAGAAATCTCACAATATGGAAGAAAAAAGGAAAAGCACTTTAATCAGTGTTTAGCTCTGCAACTTTACGGTATCAAATGATGTGAACTGCCTATTGTGTTTGTGTGAAATTAATATTTTTTCACAAATATTGATAGTGAGAAAATGCAAAATTGTAAATTTCACCTTTCGCATCATAAATAAACTGAAACATTTAAGTATTGATAGCACAAGCTTAAAAATGTGTCGCTTCCACTTGTTAGCACTAGTGCAACTGTTTCTGAAGCAACAATTTTGACTTTTACAACAAAGAAAGTAGAATTGCACACATTTGATTTTGATAAGTTTCCTAACATGTGTTCAATAGGGTTCACAATGATGGAGCATTATTACTAACCTAGGCCTCAGAATTCAGTGCATTGTAAGAGACAAGGTGTATAATAATATGGCCAGGGAATATACATTTTATTGTCAGTCCAACTTTGGTCTAGTACGGCAGCAATTCACAAGGCATGCTTAATAAAAAGAATTTTCACTTATGGATAAATATTTCCAAGAGCTATTTCAAAAATAAAATACAGAATTACTTAATTCAAACATGCACTCCACTATCAGATGATAGCATTGCAATCTAGCATTTTACTTTAGTTAACTTTTTACAGTTGATATTAAGAATAAATTTCTGAAACTAGTTTTTGGTGGAAACATTTTAGGAAAACTTGCATTCACAGGTTTTAAGTGCAATACCATTAATCCCCCTTAATTCCATTTTTATTCCTGCCTTATGAGCCTCATTACATCACAGCAAGTCCCTTCTATGCTCCACTGAAATAATACTGCAATCTGCACCTCATATGTTTCAACATATTGTTTATTCAGCAATTCAGAATTTCTAAAATAGCTGGAAATTTTATACATAAATCCTGATATAAAAACTTAGCTCAGTATAATAGACCAACAGTTGGTAATGTGGATATTTCTGCACTAGTACACACAAAACTAATCATACCCTTCACTTGCCAATCTACATGCCAACAGTTGAAACAGAATTTATATTAGTAGATTTCCATACCCAAAATTAGAAAAGATACCATATTTACTCATAACCTATTTATTTGCTTTTTAACCTTAAAATAGTAACACATAGTTGAACCTGCTTTATACGTAACCCAGTTCTAACTAATTCATAGTTATACATACATTTTTGTAGGTTCCAGCAAAATGAAATTTGCAATGTGTTAATAGAACCTAATTTATATGTAATTTGCTATTATAGGTCACACATTAGTTCTTGACGAATGAAATTTTTAAATGAGAGGTTAGATGAGAGTCACTCACCTTTACAACACACAGAAGCATTAACAAGTCACATGTGTGTACATTGCTCTCATGTTTCTGCACTGAAGTACAATTAACTACAAAGGAAATTATAACACTTCCAGTGATATCAGCCATATGTATTGCTCTATCAATCTCTGTAACTGTTTACACTTAATTTGCCTGTATTTCTTCTATTCCCAACATTTCTCCTTCATCTACTTTGTCTGAATTGTGTCATTTTCATTATTTCTTGTTAAAACACTAGCATTGATGTGAACCTGTACCACACAAACTTTGGAGTCAACTGTGCCAGTGTTTTCTTCGAAACAACATAGGGAAGCAAAGCTGTTTGTTACTGTAACGAACTGTTTGCTAAGGGTAGGCTAGCTCACTGGATTTTTTCTGAAGGTCATTCATCAAGAACACACAATCTATATACATACTAAATCTCAGTGAAATACAACTGAGTTTTACATAATTATAATGAGCATAGGCATATACTATCTATAAGAAACTCTAGGTGTATTTTCCTTATCTCTGTTGACAAAGACGCAAGCTGAGCAGGTTGCTTTCAGCAACGTAAACAAGACAAAGAGCTTGTGGCTTTCAATGTGACAATGTTGACAAACTTTAAAATAATTTTTTCTTCCTACATATACTTGTTGTCCGTAAAATTCTACACATGTAGGCCCACTGTATTGCTTTAAAACATGATGTATTATCAAAATCTTGTTTGTAATTCTGAATTACAAGTAATCTTCCCTATTCCCCTTGATATAAACATAAATCAGGTTCAACTGTATTTATAACGAAGATGAATTGGAGTGAGTGGGATTTAAGGGGCTGTCGACAGATCATTTGGGCCCAAGATGAATTCAATGTTTCTTTCGTTCATAAGGCAATTTTATACTGTGTATAGGTATGTTGACTGCAAACAGAAAATGAAATCGGCTTTCTCATTGGCTAAATTGTCACAGCCAATAGGTAATCAGAACCTCAGAAATCCAGAACCATCAGCCAATCAGAAACTAGCTGACAAAGACAAACAGCTGCTAGTCAAACTTTCTACTCAGCTCTAAGTTTCCACTGCAGACACATAATTATCCTCAAGAAATTATTTATTTATGCCAACAAACTTACTGTTGATGTTTTTAAACACACAAGCCATGTGTGGGCAATGTTTGAGAGGTAGAACTGGAACTTAAAAATTCAATGTCACAGCTGGGATTTGAACCACAGACCCTCCGCTTACCAGGCGGGTGCTCCAACCTCTACTGTGACAACCTGCCAGAATGATATAGGATTCTCAAACCAGTTCATATTTTTCCCAGTAAACCACAAAGGCAGACTCACATCAGAGACAATTACCCCAATGGTGACTTACTATAGCAAGTACTTTATGTCCCGGGATTAAATAACCTTCAGATGGTGATTAAAACCCGGATTTATAATCAAAATGCTTAACTTTTTCTACAGCTTTACAGGTAAGCAGAAGGGCTATACTTCATAAGACACACCTAGATGCGCAACTTTAAATATTTTTGTTTGTGCTTATTTATGCTTATTTTGCAGGAAAACGTTTTTGCTTACTTATTTTACGATGTTTAATTAAAACAGCATATTTTACCCAAAACTGTAAATTAAAAAGTGCATATTTCACAGTTATCCGTGATTTATCAATGATTCACTATTTTCTCGGCTAAATTCGTAAGAAAGAAACACTAGGATATAGACCGGTGTTGCGGAATCATACTGCGAGGAGAAAAATTAATTGCTGCGATTAGTAGAGTGAATTCATCAGTCACTTATCGCCTGAGATAACACAATGATGTCATGAACAAGCATGGTGATTCCCCGAGTTCCAAGCTGCAGCATTTAGTCCAGCAAGGTGTGCATGACTGCGTAGTATCAACTCATCAGCAAGATATCGCAATGATGTCAAACAAGGATGCTGATTCCCTGACATCCAAGCTGCATTTCTTGCGCTACAGTTTTGAGTTCAGTTCGATATTGCAGTTACGGAATGCCACCCACAAAAACCTCTCTGTCAGCTTTCCTACGCAAGGGTGTGAACGAGTTTGGAAAAAATATGACATTGTGCAGCACATTATTACAACGTGGCATAAACAGAGGTTTAAGAATAAATCTAAGTTAAACCAGCAACTGATTAAAGGCAATGTTGGTGAACAACTGAGTTGTAGCGATACATTTTCCATACATGTTTAGCCTTAGTGGGTTCAGATATTCTATTGTATAAATTGAATAATGTGCAGCTTTGTGTATTTTTAGAAAAATACACAAATAAAGGGGTGCCGGATGAATCTACATTGTGCAAAAACTATATCCATGCCAGTGTTTTCAAGAAGTGATTGGTAATATTCGGAATACATTGAAGCATGAAAACATGGATTTCTATTGATGAAACCACAGATGCATCGGGACAGTGCTGTAGTTGGTGCTATGAAAGCAGGCAGCAGATCATTTCTTCTAAATATACAAATACTCGAACAGGTATATCATTTAACTGTTAACGAGTCATTGAAAAATCTGGCTCCTTTCTTGTGGCCAGAAGGGATATGGTATGACAAAGTATTGCTATTTGTCAGTGATGCTGCCCCATATATTGTTAAAGCGGGTGCTGGATTAAAAGTCCTTTACCCTAAATTAGTTCACCTAACTTGCTTTGCTCATCGTTTACATCGGGTCACTGAAACTGTTAGAAGAAAGTATAAAGACGTGGATCATTTTGTTTCTAGCGTGAAGAAAGTGTTCATAAAGTCACCAATTAGAATTCAAAAATTCCATAAACTACTTCCAAATTTATCTTTGCCTGCTCAGCCAATTTTGACCTGGTGGGGAATGTGGTTAGAGGCTATGTCATACTATGCAGGGCATTTCGGTGAAGTGAAAACTGTTTTGAATTCCCTAAATGCAGACGATGCAGCCAGTATTGCCACAGCACAAGACTATTTTGTTAAAAACGGCATACAAGAAAAGATACAGCACACCCATAATCTTTTCTCCAAAATACCTGAAATTTTAAAGCAGTTGGAAGCTCGAAATAAGCCCTTGGAACATTCACTTTCTCTGATTCACCAACATTGTCTTCAGAAACACATGGGGTTGCAAAACACTGTGTTAAATTTGTAAAAAGCCTTCTGGCGAAGAAACACATTGAAGAGCAATTCACTGAAGAACTGTGGTACTTTTCTCATGCACCTTGAAACAGAAATGCAGTGTACGCGGACAAGAATCCCGTGTTGACCGCGAGGTTTACATGCTAGTTTCACGTGATCAATGGTCGAATGTTCAAAATCCCGGAAGCACGCTCAGGATAGCATGGAAGCCGTTACCAGTCAGGAAGCTGGGAGTAGTGATGGGCAGAATCGAATCCTTTCAAGAATCGAATACTCTGTATTTGAATACTTTTAAGAATCGAATGTTTCATTCGAATGCAAGTTCTATAGGATACTGTCACTATACCAAGTTCAATCTTAGGTTTGTCCGCGTCAAAACAAACCCACGTGATCAGTGCACCGTTGTACAACACGGTAGCAATACGTGCAGGGAAGTAGTCCCATCCTAGTAATGTGAGTTTTAGAATGAATTTATCGTTAAATGATATAATATTCTACACAAATACCTGAGAGGTTGATTAACGCTGATGTATACTGATAAACAGAGCTACAAGTCCCAACATGCAACTCGTGTGAATTACCTGATATCAGAGTATTGTTTACAGCAGCAGTTTCTATTTACAATCATGGCGGACGGTCGCGGTGAATTTGCTCTTGCGTCTTCGTCGACTTATGTAAAGCATTTTCTATTTTAGTTGCCTTGGGGAAAACCATTGACTAGTGGTGAAAAAACAATAGTGTTGAACGTGTATTATAAGTTGTGTGAGAAATATCCAACTGTTCCCATCAAAGAAGTAGTGAAATTAACTTCTGAGTTCACCGGTGTTTCGAATACCAGTATAAACAGTGCTCGTAAAGAAAAAGCTGAAACGGGAAAAGTGGTTACACCCGGGGAAAACGAAAGCGTGTAAAATACGCCATGCAAGAATGTGACGAGTTTGTTAGAAACGCAATTCGTGTCACAGTGCACAATTTCGTTTTTAAAAATGAACCGCCAACAATTGACAAAGTGCTACAACAGGTTAATTCTGAACCAGACTTGCCTAATTTTACAAGAACCACCTTTTATTAAAGTTAATTATTATAATTATGACATGTGCATCGTTTATTTTGTTGTAACTATCAATCTTATTGTCTCTAGTTACATGTTAGTCACTCTTTAAATTGGCGGGATAAGGTATAATTTCCTTTCTATTACGTACCGCATGCACTCACCACGTGGTTGTGTTGTGACTATTTCTGGCGCGAATGGCGGAAGGATACATTACAACTGTGCACTGGCCACCTGGGTTCAATTTCGCGCGGATCAACCTTAGAATGAATAGATAGTAGTAGTAGTACTGGTGGTGGTGGTAGTGTAGTGTAGTAGTGGTAGTGGTGGTGGTGCAGGAGGAGGAGGAGGAGGAGCAGCAGCGGCGGCGGCGGCGGCGGCGGCGGCAGCGGCAGCAGCAGCAGCATTGACTAATCGGAAATCTCTTGCATTCGAATGCAAGTTCACTAGCAAAATATTTTATTGTAAGTATGTAGTTACATTTCTCCGTGTAATATATGCCTTATGCATGTTAATCATTTTGTTGTTAATTATAATTATAATTATTATTATTATTATTATTAAAGGTCATGACGTGTAAAAGTATATTTTATATGTATACGGTGTACTCATATTCCGCACTGGTCAGGTGGGGATAGTTTGTATTTAATTCAGTGCACCTGTACCTATGCGAGTAAAGTATTCGAAAACAGCACTCAGGACATCGCAAACGAGAACCGAGAACAAGCGAGAGTATTCGAAACCAGCAGAGTAGTAATTGATAAACAAGAACCAAGAACAAGCCGAGAGTATTCAAAACCAGCATAGTAGTAATTAACAAACCAAAACCGAGAACAAACCGAGTGAAGTATTCGAATACAGCACAATAATTCGAGAACATCTCAAGAACTTTCAAGAATTGAATACATCGACATTTTGCATTCGAATACTCCCATCACTATATAGCTGGGAGACTTGTTACCAATAACGTGGGAAACCGTTGGCGGCAATTTACTGCAGTCGGCACCTCTCAATAATATAAATGAGGGATCCAACAAATAAACATAACAAAACGAAGTTTGGATTGTTCTTTTAACACCCATAAAGTACCCTGAGAACTTCAAAATCTACCAAGTTAAGCCGAGGTAATGGCGCTCAGAACATCCTAAAGCATCCAGCGGACCTTCTTCACATTAGTAGCAGATCTAACATCATATCATCGGCTTCAAAATGGTTCCCAACAACGTGGTGCATTCTTCGACCTTCAACTTCCAGCGTCAAATTGGCTTCTCAATTTGAGACGACCAATTTTAGCATCAACCTGAGGCATCAGTCGTGGAAAGAACATTTTCACTGTACAAATCATTTTTCAGTGATAGCGGCAGGAATTTTACACAGTAAAATCTCAGGATGACCTTCCTTGTGTACTGTAACAGCCTTCAATAAGGTAAGCGTTCTGCGAAACTATTTGTTACCACATTTGCTTTTTTTGGTGCTTATTTGCTTGCTTATTCTACTATTTTATCTTGCTTAAAAATCGGGGCTTTAGTGATTATTATTTATTTATGCCAAGAATCTTACTGTTGATGTTTTTAAACACACAAGCCGTGTGTGGGCAATGTTTTGAGAAAAATACAAACTGGTTTGAGAATTCAACATCATTCTGGCAGGTTGTCACAGTAGCTTAATGGTTAGAGCACCCATCTGGTAAACAGAGGGTCTGTGGTTCAAATCCCAGCTGTGACATTGAATTTTTAAGTTCCAGTTCAACCTCTCAATCCTCAAGAAAGTTTATTACTGAACAATTGTAACAAGAAGTGGCTACTAATATTTGTGATAAGTGACCTTTCACAAGCTTGCTGTGCTCCTTAAGATGAGTTTCACGCATGCTAGCAAGAAAGTGATAATGAAAATCTTAAAATCAACAAAAAACAAGAGGGATACCATGGGAAGGGGAACCACCAATAGGATTCAAATGTAAATAACTCGAGAACAGTAATTGATGATGTAGATAGTTTGCACACACAACTATGCATATGGATGATTTGGGAGGAACTGTAAACAATCATGTTGAAGTTAATGAACCTAGTGTTATCTACATGGTAGTTCATGTTCACATGAATTAGCACATGGTAACCAAAATGAAAATCAGGTGCCACCTGCTGATCGCACACAAAATGTAAATAATAGTAATGATTGTGTAGCTTGGCCTGCACAGCTAGTGAATAAGTAGTCATCTCCAAATCTTCCATTAGGAATAAGGTGCAATCCAAATTAATTCATACAAGAACCGAATACTATGTTCGCCGTGAAAATGATGCTTGTGCATAGGAGTTTGTGTGGTAGTACAATGCATTGGTTCAGGTCAGATATATTCAACCTGGGGCAGATGAAGGCTTCTTAGAGGATACATAACATTTTAAAACACAGTTGTTTCCTGAATGATCACAAATAAAACATATTTCAGCCAAATTTCAATCGACTTCTGTCCATGAATCTATTTTGCTTGCTCTACTGGTTGCTAATAATTTGTATTCTTCTTTTCAAACAGACAATAATAGTGTCTGTGAATGTACGTTATCGTCAGATTAATAATCTTTCAGTACTCAGTATATTTTCATGACTATCGCAGATTCGTTTTTACTCAAATGTCTCATCTCATTCTTTATATTTCTGAACTGATTTTCAGCTTATTAGTTGAATTTCCCTTTATTATTGTGGTAGTGGACTACATATTTTAACTTTTGTTGTAAGATGGATAAATTTGTTTTAAGAGGAAAAAGTAAAATCAATGAAACACGTGTTAGTGGCGATAGTGTTGAACTACCACCAGTAAAAGGTGCAACAACCCATGTTCCACGAGACATTGGTAAAAATAATGTTTGAAGTTGAATCATTTATAAGCAAGTCAAAAAACCTAAGATATGTGAAATACAGATATTACAGTGAATCTTACATTAAATATGGATTTGTATCAAATATGTGATGCACTTCGTCCCCTCTGCATTATTTGCAATCAAACTCTGCCAAATAATTCTATGAAACCATTCCTACTTCACAGACACTTGGTAACCAATCACAGTGATTATAAAAACAAGTCCGACAATTTTTTTAGGAGCAAAGCAGAAAACTTAAAGGTTCAAATGTAATAAACAATATTATAAAATCAACAAAGGTGGCACTGGAGACCATGTGAGTTAGAGCTACTAGTTGCAAAAGATAAAACCTCTTACACCACAGTTGAATAACTTATTCCTGGCTCTTTGATTATAGCAGATAAAATGTTACAAAAAAAATCTCCGCTAAGTAACCAAAATAATTCTGGATTCTGACAAGTGTAGCACATAGAATTCATGTTACGGCACAAGATATTGACCAAATAGAAAACATTAAAATGTATATAAGATTTGCAATTCAAATCAATGAATCGATAGGTGTGTGTGATGAGCTATTTATATATGTTCAGCATTTTGACACCAAAAAAGATATTACTGATGAAGTTCTAGCATGTAAACAATTACCAAATATACCAAGGGAGCGGGTATTTTTAAAATTCTTGACAATTTTATAAGATTAAAATTAAATTTGTTGAACTAATTTTTAAGTTTATTCATACTGCTTCATTGACAGATTAAAAAATAGTCCTATTGCTCAGTCACAAAATTAACCACAAAATAATTTGGCAACTTTGCATTATACACAAAGAAAATTTGGTAGCCCAAAAAAGAAGGCCTGATTTACAAGAACATTGCTATACAAATAGTCAATTTAATAAAGTAGCCCGCCTCTGTAGCATGATGGTTAGCGTGTCTGCCTCACGTTCAAGAGGTCGCAAGTTCGAATCTTGCTTAAGAAAAGTTATCAGGATAAGGTTTTTTCCAAGGTTGTCCCTTATCCTGAGAAGACAAATGTTGGGTAACTTAAAGCTCTATGGACCTCTGGCTCATTTGAGCATCATTTCACCCACTTCAGTCACTCAGTGTCTGATATGTTGGAGGACGTTAACAAAATAAAAAAAAATAAAAAAAAATAATAAAAATAATAAAGTCACATACTTAACTCCTGTCTTTTCAAAAAGACATGAGGAGATGGAAGCTACACACAATGAATTGTTTTTGCTTGCTGAGGTGTACTGGTTATAATGAGGATGCATACTGACACTTTTTAATTGAAAAAATGAGCTAAAAATTTCCTTACAAAAGTTTAATCTGACCTGCTGAAGCATTTTGAAGATGAGTGGATTTGCCAATTAGCTTATTTGACAGATATATTCAACAAATGAACTCAATTATCAACTTCAAGTTTTGACATGAATATTTTTAAAGCTTGTCAGAAAGTAAAGGCTTTTATAAGAAAGTTTCACTTTGCATTATTACATTATGGGAATGTTGCAGCAGAATAAAACAAAATCTGTCACTTTTTGCAACGTAGAAAGCCAGATGTAAGGTCAAGGTCAAGAGTTCAGTTTGTTTTGTGTATTGATGCACTGTAGAGCCAAGGTGCGTGATTGTACAGTTACGTTAAAACAAGTCTATTCTGACAGCTAGATACACACATACGCACGCACACGTGTGCACATACACACACTTGAAACAGCTAGCCTCTGGTTCCCTAGGTCATGAGTTCAATGTACAGTTACGTTAAAACAGTCTATTCTGACATTAAGGCTAGAGCTTTCTTCCGGGCTTAAAAGCCGTGCTCTGCTGGAGTTTTGAGGTTCAGATGTTTTGTCCACTCCTAAACAAATTGAACAAAACCTGGCGTCCGATACTCGAACATAAAAAAGCACTAATGCAGAAAAATCACATAAACCAATCAGAATGGCCCGCCCATGTAACACACACCTCCTGCTCAAGCCCAGCCAATCCCCTGTGAGCGGCCCACATATAAATACGACACCTCCAGTCAAACGATTCTGTTGTAACTGAACCTTCACCAAGAAGACTCAGATTATGCCACCGATGATGTCCACCGCAGAAGTGGACGAAACGTCTGGACCTCAAAACTCCAGCAGACCACGGCTTTTAAGCCCAAAGAAATCTCTAGCCTTAATTCTAACTCCGGCCATGAAAGCTTCCAACTACTTATCTATTCTGACAGCTAGGTACACACACACACACTTGAAACAGCTAGCCTCTGGTTCCTTAGGTCATGGGTTCAAACCTGCTGGAGGATGAATTTTTACGGGCGTAACAATCCTTAGCATGGCTTCCTTCAGAAGGAAGTGGTCCCATGTCATAGATTTACGGCATGTAAAAGAAGCTTAAGCTTGATAGAGAGGCCTTAGAGCAAAATTAAGCTGTCTTTCATGCCAAATGTAGAATAGGACACTGAGAAACACAGTTTAGGTACCTATATTTCAATTTCTAATGGTGATTGTGAAGGAGCTCTTTCAGTGTACAGTATTTTGTCAGATAAAAGAACTAATATTACAGCAGGGAACTTAGACGTCATACTTGTTATTTGAATGTACATGCTACACTTGAAATGTAAATTATAACAGTAATATTTGATATTTTATTTCACCGCTTTGATCTTATTATACTGACATTCACAATTTTTATTCACCATAAAATTGTGTCCCTAAGGATAACTCTCGAGCTAGGCCTAGGGGTACAGGCTGCAATGAAAAATTGTCTTTGGGGGTACACAGAGGAAAAAGGTTGAATAACACTGGTTTAGACTGACATTAACTGTTGTGACTTCGAGGAATTCAAAAAACTTTTCTTATGAAGTACACAAAATCTAATACGTATCAAACTTGCTGATGGGTGGTACAACTCACTTGGGAATCTCACTATGGTGGAGTATTTCTTATCCATTGGACGTCAAAGCCAAATGCTAGATCAGAAGTCAACAGATGCCTTGCTCTGCAACATCATTGTGGGCAAAATGGCTCACTATCCAGCAATAACTATATATACTCCATCCAGCCTTAGATCTGCACCTTGTATCCTTCCGCGATAACCTGATGTTCATATCATCTGCGACTAACACAAACAAACAGCATGTGGACTCCTACCTCGTGTTTATGTCGCAACAGAATGATATTTACTCTGGAGTTTTAGGAAAAAAACACTGCTATCACGGTATATTCAATTAGTCTTTACCAGGGTTATCATACATCTTGAAAACTTACAGATAGTTGCCGATATTTAAAGTACTATATTTCATGGTGTGCTTTGGTTTCGGCATATCGTGAGTTAGTTGTTGACAGCACATCAAGTGCAGATCTAAGGGTGGAGCGATTATAGTGAGCTCAGCATGGAGAAGCCTGTGCAGTGGCATCAGTTGTTTGAACCAAGTACACGATATTCTCCCGAGATAACATGATGGCAGTACACAACTGGAATGGAGTTTAGGGGCCCGTCGACAACTAGGTCATTTGGGAGTACACAACTGACTACAAATTACAACCCATCATGGAAAAATGCCTACAGGGAAAGAATGTAACAAATATAAAACTGATGAAGTGTTTAAAATGATGGAGAGGACCCTCTCCAAAACTATACTGTTTTAAATATAAGTTGGAGCAGAATGTGTTTTTAAATGTTGACATAGTTTTCAAATAAGCTTATTAATGTAACAAATAATTTAATGTACTGCATAGAATTCATTACTGTTTGTTCAGTGACATTTTAGTTAGTGGGATGGGGTGCCCTTCCAAACAAGTGGGCTTTAGATCAGGCATTGCCAAACATGTACTCAATGAGCTATCAGTATGACGTCTCAACATGCAACCTGCAATGCACATGACGTAATGTAGAACAGGGGATGGCATTGACCTTCGTTCAGAGTCAGTGCTGGACTCGCTCGCTACAGAGTACAGGAATAGTACACATACTTGAATCCAGCTATTTTGGTCTACGATACTTTAGATAGGCCTAGATATTTGAGCAATGTATTTCAATTCACTTCTATTTGCAATGTACCATGAAATTCTAGTGATATATCACAAGTAGCCACTCTCAGGATAGCACGCAAATTATCATCTGTTAATCGTGATAGAAGATTTTTTTAGATTCAGTTTATTTTCTTCTACACATTTCTTAAATGCTTGAAATAATTCTATCCCTGTTGTATGTTCCCTAAGTGGAATGATTTCAAGCATATATTCTTGTATCGAGAGGTTGTTAGTAACTCCACGAGTGAAAAATTACCAATTATGCTGTGTCAACGTCAGTGCTTTCATCCAACACGAGAGAAACGGCTATAAATTCATGGACCTCGGTTTGTAGTCTTTTTTCGGTTATTTCTGCTATTTTATGTATCCTCCTCTGCAAGGTTCGTGGTGATAATGCAATATTACTAAAAATATCGTATTATTCAGGGCAAATTATTATGTTGGCAACTTTACTCCCACATTTTTTTATGAAATCTCCATCACTAAAACACATCAGTGACTGAGCAATCTCCAAAGCAACATCATAGCTGGCGTGAAGTTGTCTATCAGTTATAATATTTGAATTAATATTAGGCGTATTATCTGAATACTGCTATTTGAGCTGTTGCAGTGTTATGCTACTTTAAACCGTGGTGCAAATTTATGAATACATGCTTGTCTATAATTGCATAGTGATCTTATGACATGTATTGTAATGTCGCTTGATGTTCCATTGATGAGTGCCTTTTTTAACTTTAGAGCACAACAAACACCTTACGTTCCTTGCATGATGAGAGAAGAAATCATCAAAGTGCTATTCTAGATATCAAATTTAATAGACCAGGAATAATTAGATGCACTCTAATTCTATGAATATACTAAGACTTTTAGCCCCTGACACGTCATAGTTGCGAGGCCTCATTGAGTACATGTTTGCCGATGCCTGCTTTAGATAGTGGAAGGAGATAGTATTTACTTAGGACTGGTTCCACCAACAGCTGCTGCTTTGGTTTAAGTTAACCTACAAATACATCTTTACTGCTGGAACATAAAAGCATGTTTCAAGACGACATTGCAAAACCATGCAAAGGAATCTTAGCCCTGCTTTATGTGTGTTATATGAGCCAGCAATTTCTTACCCTCTTAACAAGCAAAAAACATTGATTTTTTCCAGTTGATGCCTTTTAAGTTTTCATAGCTATATTGGGAAGACGACTCAGGAAACAACTCGTTTACTGTAGGCTATTTAACATTGGGTCATAATTTCTAATTTCAAACACACTCACATTCACTCACACATGCATATTTCCAAACTCTATGGAAGGAGGAAAGAAACTATATATAAAAAACATTCGGATTCGAACCCAGATCCCTGTATTATGAAGGTAGAAGGCTGACCACTGCATCACAGAAACAGCACAGAGAAAGTAATTTACAGGTTATTATATAAGGCAAAACCATAACACAGAACCTTCATCATAATATAAGTATATTGAAATAATGATTGGTTTGCTCTTTGATCCATCGTGGTCGCGTTCTATTTCTCTCATACTGCACATATTCATCACTACCTCCATATCATGCTGTCCATAACCAAATACGTTTCTTGTTGAGGCTCCATGTTTCTTTTTTGCTTTGCTAAATTGTAATAAAAAACCGGACTTGGAGAACTTCATAAAAGAATTAGCAGACAGCTATAAAAAGGCACTGATAACAGAGTATACAAGAATACAACAAACGGCCTCACCTATAGACTTAATCTACCAATGAATAGGACAGAATGTAACCAAGTATATCGGAAATCAAACAGCCCTAAAGAATGACTTCACCAAGAAATTTGTGAACACAAAGATACACACTATTTGGCTTACCTGAAGTTGCATGGTTGTCATTTTAAACCCGGAATGATTCAATTTCATTTCCAGCCCCCTACCCACCATCTTTTAGAAAATTATTGAACAAAGATGCATAACATATTTATGCTGAAATATCCCACTTCTTAATTATAATTTTGTGATATTCCTATTAAAATAGAAAAAATTCTGATATTAGAAATGGATATGGATTCAGCATTATTCTTACACAATAAGAAAACATTTATGGAAAGACATGTAAATGCTTTGAATTCCATCATTCCTGTAGGCCCTTCTCTTTGTAATTAAAACCTATTTGTTTCTAATCCATAACTGGAGTTAGCAGCTAATACTTCTCAAACGTGGGGCTCTAATGACCTAGCTGTCGACGGGCCCTTAAACCCCAATCACTCACTCACTCACTATTCTCAAACGTGCCAATAGGCAATATGTATAAATCAATGGCAAAGCTGCCCCAAAATAAAGAGTAAGAAACAGAGGAAAGTAATGAAAATGCCTGCAATAGGGGTTTAGGAGAAAATGTGAACATTTTGAGAGCCTACAACATATACACCATGCCTTTTCCATTTTGTTAATACTGCACACACAGAGAAAACTGCTAACACAACTGTATTAGCGTAATCCAAGAAAATAGCAATGTTTTTACTTTTGCTTTTTCTTCTAATGCAGTTAGGCACTAAGCTGTATGCATCGTCATTAAGCTGAACTTCACTCTGGCTCAATTACAGTGCAATTTCTGATATCTAGGGCCCAAATTTTTATGTGATATAAAAACGAGAAAGATGAATATATAAAAATGTAAATATTACGAATTATGCAATAATGAAGTATCTAGTTTAAAATTTTATTTTAGTGCAATAAATGCATGAAAAAGTATGCATTAGGTTCCACAAGCTCTAATTTTGACAGGTTTATATAATTTACCAAATGTAGTAAAATGCTCAGTATATTTTTAAAAAGTCTACTAAACGTAAGTCTATGGAGAAGAACCAAAACCTGTTGTCCTCATGACTCAAAATAAAAATTAAATGTACTAAATAGTTAATACAGGGTTAATGTTAAATGCTCTATGCAGCAATACAGTTAGTACAGTACCTTTACAAAGATGTGCAGTGTCTCATCAGCTACATCTAGAAGTTATCCACTGTCCTGGTTTGCCACTTATCGGATAAAATCCTCTTGTAGACTGAGAAGGATCTTTCAACATCGCAGTAAAGTCACCAGTATATATTTTAAATTATGGAAATTGCTAGGTGAAATATCTTCTGGAGGTTATTCTAGTTGTCCATTAATGTTGCATACAGACAGACTGTCAACAAATTTTGCTACTATGGCAAGGATATTTCGAGTTTGTCCAACAGATTAATGCTGGGTTGCAAGGAAACTGCCATATAAATAGTTATTCCCTTCTTTACCCAACAGATCAATAAACCATTGGTCTATAAACTATAGGTTGTTGAAAGTACATTATATGATCTGTTAAGTGTACCCGTCTTTAATGAGAGAAGCAGCAACATGACCAAAACCATGTAGTCAGCATATGTATGAAGTTGCTGCAACAAACAACTTACGCCACATGTCCAGGATTGTACTTCTGATTTTGTTGGCAGTCATATTGTATTTTATGCAAGCCAAAATGAAGAACAAAAGAAATAGGAGTAATGTTTTCTTCGAAAAGGACATGTTATTGTCCGCATTAATTTCAGGAAAACAAAAACAAAAAAGGAATAGTACAAAATAAAATCATGGACGCAATTACAGACAAATTGAAGTAAGAATGTTGGCAATAAGTAACCATGTTCTCTGAGTTGCAGCACAGAGTGCTTGGACTTCAGTAGAAAATTAACCTGTGCTATTTCTGAACATTTTACTTTCCACCAGGCTTTTGAACTTTCGTGTGATTGCAATCTATAGCACCAATAACATTGGGGAAAACACTAATATCATAGACACCTTTCTTCACAGTTTGTAAAGAATTGCCTTGACATTGAGGCATATGTACCATATCCTCATTCATGTAATGCTGAGGCTCACACGTCTTACGCTACACAGTGTACATTTCTGAACATTAATATGATCCATCACATTCTGAAAAGCTCCTGTTGCATAATAACAAAGGGTAATCAACAGCTGATTTTGTGCCAACATGGCCATATGTCATACAGTTTCTCAATCTGCAGCCCAACCACATGCAAGATATCCATGAATGTATGTATGGAGAAGCTATGTCTAACTTTAAATTCTATGTGGTCATATTCCTGAAAAGAGTTGGATCTCTAACTAAAAATCCTTGGTCTTGGTAGAAATTCATTCAGATCGAATATAACTTCTTTATACATGCTTAGGCTTTCACGGCCTACTAGCCCGGAAACTATGTTCTATTGGATATAACTTCTTTGTCAAATGAAGATTCTATAATGAAGAAGAGAATAGAAATAACACTTTCCAGGATAAAACTATGATTCTATACAAGTATAGATCAATCGATAATTCATAGAGCAAGTTTTTATTTACTTGAATCTGAAATTGACATAACTATGAAAATACTGTATAATAAAATAAAAGCAATAATGTGGCAACTGACCAAATGGTTATAGGTCCAAGATTCAACATATAATTTAAAGGGTCCATTAACCATCCAACTGTGTTGTAGATCGATTTTGCAACTCATTTCAGAGGCAAATTACCTATAAATGCATTCTTGCAACACAGTGTAAGTGTGATTTAGAAGGGGTTTCTGGATCCAGTTTCCAACAATAAGGTTGCCTATGTAGTATCCCACAGCATGTCATTTCAGCCACTGCAATCCAGATGTAGGAATTCTGAACATCACTTCAAACAGCTGCCAGTGCATCCTGTTAATACTTGTCAAGGTAACTCTTGAAATCCAGACTCATCTGAAATTGGCCTATGCAGCAATTTTTAAGAAATGAACAATATTCAGGCACCACGTTTATTCCATGGGATGTTGGCAGCTATCATCCCACACATCTTTAAAAACTCAAACTTTTTAATTCAATTGTTGCATTTGAGTTAGGAGAAACTGTCGAGAAGGTACACAATGATTATTATGTGCAATGCAGGAAAGGATCTTTTAATCCTAGGTAATACCCCAACACACTTCAGTTGAAATTCTTAATGCCATCGATGAAAGTTTCCAAGTCAATTTCTTACCACCAAATGTGACATTGATAATACTACCTATCGATCAAGGCATTATTAAACAGATGAAAGGAGTTTACACACAAAAACAACTTTTGCGCAAGCTGTTGCTAAACCTTTGCCAGTCTTACTTTAAACTGCAATGTAAACAGCACGTGTTTGAGAAACTCCATGGGTTATGTTGTTTTCTAGTGCCTTGCATTTGGCAATGAAGCCATTAGCATTCGTGCTTTCCAATACTTTTGAACTGTAGTTTCTTCTGATCTTAATGCTTCACAGGTCTTCAAGTGGTCTTCGTTCATTTCTGCTGGATCGTTACACAAGACACATATTGGTGAAGCTGAGATACCTATTCTGTAGAGACGACTTGCTAAGCAGTCGTGATTTGTCAATAGTTGAAAGGCTGCAACCACTGTTTTCCTTGCTCTCTGGGAGATTATATCTGGGTTGGAAAGTAGTGTAATCCATTTTTTATCTTTGGCATTTGTTTCTATTTCTTGTAGGTATGAATGAGAAAATTTTTTAATGATCAAGCGTTTTATTGAGGAATATGAGAAATTTAATTTAGACTTTTGTTTTATTGTTGTGCCTTTCTTTGCAAGTGAGTCTGCAGCTTCATTCCCCATGACTCCACAGTGTGCTGGAATCCATTGGAGATGAACAGTCTTATTAACTTTTAGGAGTTGTGTTAACATTTTGTAGCATTCTCTAATTTTTGTTGACTTCTTTGTAGTATTTGAACATATTCCCTGAATTGCAGCTTTAGAATCTGAAAGAATTACTGCCTTGTTAAATTTATTTAAGGGAAGATTTAATAATTGTTGGAGAGCAATGTGTATAGCCTCTATTTCTCCATCATAATTTGTTGTGTCTCTGCCAACAGAATGATAAAAGGAAAAATGTGAACACGTAACTCCAGCTCCAGTAAGGTTTTCCGTGGAGGATCCATCAGTATATATGTGCAGCCATTCTTCTGTGGGATATCTAGTACTGATTGTTTCCAGTGCTAGAAGTTTTTGTATTTCTTTTGATGTGTCTGATTTACTTATTTCCTCTATTAATTCCAAACTGAAGATAGGTTGCAAGAATTCCAATGGATTTTCTCTTATGAGTAGATTTTCTCTTGTGTTAGGGAATGTTCAATTTGGATTTAATCTGTGTTACCTTTTCTAGGAAACTACTATGAGTTTTAAGGATTGAAGGGGGGAGGTTCTCTTCTGTCCATTTAGAGTTTGGCAGTCGTAACATTTTCTCGTGTTGGAGCAATGCTTGTTCTTCTATTTTTGTTATTGATGGGGTCCGTGTTAAGGCAAGCATGGCATCAACAGGTGTGGATTTAACTGCTCCAGTGATTAGGCAAAGAGCCTGATTTTGTACTTGTTTAAGTTTATTGATGTTAGCATTTGCTGCTGTTATTAAAGCTTCAGAACAGTACAAGAGGTTTGGTTTAATATACATTTTGTATGTTGTGTTAAGGACTCTCCTTGAGTAGCCCCATTTAGCACCAGCTAACCTTTTCAGGATTTGCAGTTTCTTTTCAACCTTTTCTCAGAAGTTTGTTATATGTTTTTTCCAATTTAGCTTTCTGTCGAAAGTGGTGCCTAAGTATTTGGCATCATCAACTGCTTTGAGTGGTTTATCATTATAATTTATGTTAATATTAACTGGTTTGTATTTTAGTGTAAATAATTCATAATTTGTTTTTTCCACATTGATAGTCATGAGGTTTTTGGAGCTCCATTCATGTACTTTGTTTAGGGCTGTTTCTATTCTGTCTTTAATTAATTCAGTTTTTTTTGGAGAGCCTGAAGTCCAAATGACTACATCGTCAGCAAATAAAGCAATTTTGGTTTCTAAAGATTTTATTATTGATGGAAGGTCATTTATATATATGTTAAAGAGTGTTGTGCTCAGAAGAGCACCTTGTGGAAGTCCTCGGTGTGTTTGTTTATATTTGGAAATGTATGTATTATATTTTGTGGCACAAAATCTTTGTGAAATAAACTGAGTTATCCATTTAAGCATGTTACTTTTCACACCTATTGATTGCAACTTCTCAATTAATTTGTTTCTCCAGACTGAGTCATATGCTGATTTAAAATCAATGAACACTGCTAAGGTATCCTCCTTTATATTGAAAGCTTCCTTGATGTCTTGGCTTAGTAGGAGTACATTTTCACTTGTACTATGATTCTGTCTGAAGCCAGTCTGTGAACTTTTAAGTTGTAATATTCTAGGAACCAGTTAAGTCTAGATGCCACCATTCTTTCCATCACTTTTGCAATAACACTGGTCAAAGATATTGGTCTGAAACTATTAATATTGTTTGAGGGTTTGTTTTTCTTTAAAATCGGGATGATAATGGCTTTTTTCCAGTCGGAAGGTACAGTCATTCTCCAACACGTGTTATACAGTTTAAGTAGGATTTCTTTTCCTTTCCTGCCAAGGTGTTTAATAAACTCTGGGTGGATCTTGTCAGGTCCTGGAGATTTTTTGTTCTGTAATTGTTCTATTGCTAAATCCAGTTCTGTTTCGTTAAAATCCTGAATAAAAATATCATTTCATATATCTTTTGGCTCATTAGTTTCTCTGATAGTTTTTTGGATAGCTTTATCTTGTTTTTTATATGCTTGGGGTATTCTTTGTGACGGAGCATAAAACTTGTTAAGGGATTCTGCTATTTCCCTATCTGTAGTTAAGCTATTGTTATTATGTTTTAATGGTTCAGTTGAATTTTTTGGTAATTTTGTTTTATTAAGGAATTTGTATATTTTATTTCCATCTTTCCTATAGTCCATATGTTCTATAAAATTTGTGAAACTGGCCCTCTTTGCTGTAATTAATTCTTTCTTAAAAATGGCTGCTTTTCTTCTCCAGTTTTGTACATCTTCTGGACACTTGGTTCTTTCGGCTTTGACTCTTGCTATATTTCTTTCGTGTTTTAACTTAGATAAAGATGGAGACCAAAAGTAGCTATATTTCTTTAACTTTCCTTTGGGGATATGTGTTTTGGCTGCTGTCAATAATATTTCACAAATTTTTTTATTTATTTCATCTGTTGACTTGAACTCTGATTCTAACAGTATATTACACTTCCCTTCTATCTCATTTTGGAAACTGGGCCAATCTGCTTTTTTAAAATTCCAAGAAGTTTTAATTTTTGGTTTGTTACTTTTATTTATTAGACCTCTTATGGAGTTTATGGTGATTCTGTGGCCTGAACCTGGGTCTTCTATTATTTCTCTTTTTGTATTGTCAATTATGTCAGATGACACCATCAGAAGATCAGGATTTGTACCCGAACCATTATAATGAAGGTAAGTGGGTGGATCATTTGGATTAAATATTAATTCCATTGTTGATGAGTTTAATAGGTCTTCTATGACTCTTCCTGCTGAATTTATATCTCTGTAGCCCCACCTAGGGGAGTGTGCGTTAAAATCACCTATTAAAATACTTTTGGGTTCTATGGGAATATAATTTAGATCTAAGGTATTGTCTGGAGAATTGTAGATACTGTAAATTCTGTAGTGGTAGTTACTTTTCCATACTTCAATTTTAACTATTTCTGATTTATCTTGTTCTTCCATTGTTTTTTGGATTTGGATATAACAGCGGTATAACTGTTTCATCTAAAATGGAGGAAATGCCATTTACATATGTGCTGGCCTATCACAGCACAACAGCGTCCCTCAGAGGCACATGAGGGGAAGGTTGGTGTATCTAAATACCACCTATTTAGTCCTCCCAGCTAGGTCCGATGGACCCGTTGACCAACGATAGGTGTGGTCCCCCTTGCAAAATGGGGGTTTAAGTCGGGTGATGTAACTGCCACATTGTAAAACTGGTGCCCGTTAAGAAAACAGTTACATGAAAGCCACATACATGAGTATGAGTCCTAAAGATAAACATTCCGGAGTTAAAACTGTCCCCCAATCGGATCTCCGGGTGGGGACATCTTTAGGCAAATTTCATCACAACAATTCCAATACTCCATGGGTTATTCTAACTGCACAACCTCTACGTCAGCAGGCACAAATGAAAATATAGTCTTAATTGACTGTATTGGGCTTGCCAAAATGTTCACCTAGAGCAGGGGTCGGCAAGTGTTGGATTTATAACAGTGCAAGGGAGCACCAACTGTGTGAGCAGCAGTAGTCACAAGTAGTGCACATCAATCAACAGTAAGCACGTGCAGTGCTGTGGCACCTCGTTTTGTAATTTATTGTGTCAATGTGTTTGCTTATTGGCTTACACATTGAAGTACATGCTGAAGCAGCAGAATGTTGTAGCAAAAGACCATAAACATCTAGCACATTTGTGTCCATGTGGGAAACTTTATGCCTGTTTAAAGAGTATGAGGTTGTGGCAAAATGTTTAATTTGTAATAAGGTACTATTACAATATGTTAAAAGTTCAATTTGCAGTGCCATTATTCATCATGTCATATGTCATTATTTTTAGTTGTAGATAGTGCTCCAACAACGTTACAATTAGAAATTACAGATCTGCAAAACAACATGGAAATGACACACACATTCCAAAATGAACAGATGCATGTACCTTTTACCAAAAGTTTCCATGCACAAAATTTCCTTGCTTGCATAGATTTGCTTCTAGGCCTTCAGCATGTTCGGTTTTATCTATAGGTATATGTAAATAGTTCTTTTTGTGCATGAAGCTATATGTAAGCCTCATGACGGGAATCACACTTTAGTTGTGAACTTGACAAATGTTCTTTGTGTATCAGTCACACAATCACCCCAAACATAGACAAATTAGTTAAGGAGAAAAGAGCAAAAAGATTCCAAAAAGCTGTGAGCTTGGAAAATGAGGTGCCTTAAACATACTCAGACCATATTAAATGTTCCACATTCACATTAACTTATATTTAATACCAGCAGGTGTTATTCTGCTTTAAACCTGACAAATTATGCAGAATAAGTTGGGCCACTATTTTATTGCTCTAATGAGATGTTTTTGTGACAAACTGAATGAATGTTTGACTGTAAGATTTAGGGTATTTAGTGCATGTGATGAACTGTACTTTATGTAAAATTATCTTATACCACATTCACAGTACTTCAGTTGCCATTTACCATTCAGGGTAGAAATGCTACTAATGTCAGCGCCAACCAAGAAAGGATTGACAGTTTGCAGTGTGGGAGAAGCGACGTTGCCGCTTATTGCAACCACGACCACGTGGAGACCGCGATATGATTATGTGTAAGAAGAAGATTGCACTGCGGCTGGAATGTTGAGCGCATATTATTTATATTTGTATGCAAAGACAACAATAAAAGATTGAATCTGGATTCAAATGACAGGCAATTTTATATGTCTAAATATTTGCGTTAACAAAAGAAACATAGCTGTGAAATATTGATGCTTATTCTAATGGGAAAATGCCGCTAATATCCGAATTACTTGCATCACTGTTGTATTTCCTGCTACTGCAATTTAGACCCTGACACCTGATTTCCCTCTTTGTCGTACTTCTCTTTCCCAATTTTAACTATAGTATTCCTACCAATTCCTTCAGCACGCGAGGTTCTATCAATTACCTTAGAGAATGGAATAAGAGATCCCCCGTTCAATTTCTCCTCTTCGAAATATTCTCTAACAGAGCATATTATTTCCCGCGCTTGTCCTTTAATTGGGATATCTTTACCAAACACAGTTTTATTCGGTTAGCGAGTACGCTCAATTTTTCGTTTAGCAGCACTATCTTTGTCACTATTTTTTGACATTGTTGAACAAAAATCAAAAGCGTTAGCACAAATGCAAAAGCTCGCAACACACGCACAGATGCACAGACGCACGTAAACACTAGGCAAATAACCGTATATTAGAATAATACAAACTATACTCGGCGCCAAATAAGAAGGGGATTGACAGATGTGAAGCACGTGGCGGAAACGCATAAATGAACGGGAGGGGATGGATGCGTCATTGCAGTTGCCATAGCAACGAAAAGAATAACCAATTAGAGCTAAGGCGTTATAATGGCGTTTCCATAGAAACGGTACACACAAGGACCTTGTTGCCGATATGTAACAAGCACGTAACATGTGATTAGCAGGTGGCTGATGAACCCAGCAGTAACATGAAGTGCTTTTGTTATGTTCTGTTATCGCTGCATATAAACAAGTAGTGCTGCAGGTTGCAGCCCGAGCTTGCAATGCTTGCATCAATTAAGAGATTGCTTGTATGTTGAGAAGTTAGTTTGTATTATTCTAATATACGGTTATTTGCCTAGTGTTTACGTGTGTCTGTGCATCTGTGCGTGTGTTGCGAGCTTTTGCATTTGTGCTAACGCTTTTAATTTTTGTTCAACAATGTCAAAAAATAGTGACAAAGATAGTGCTGCTAAACGAAAAATTGAGCGTACTCGCGAACCGAATAAAACTGTGTTTGGTAAAGATATCCCAATTAAAGGACAAGCGCGGGAAATAATATGCTCTGTTAGAGAATATTTCGAAGAGGAGAAATTGAACGGGGGACCTCTTATTCCAGTCTCTAAGGTAATTGATAGAACCTCGCGTGCTGAAGGAATTGGTAGGAATACTATAGTTAAAATTGGGAAAGAAAAGTACGACAAAGAGGCAAATCAGGTGTCAGAGTCTAAATTATTGCAGCAGCAGCAGCAAATACAACAGTGATGCAAGTAATTCGGATATTAGCGGCATTTTCCCATTAGAATAAGCATCAATATTTCACAGCTATGTTTCTTTTGTTAACGCAAATATTTAGACATATAAAATTGCCTGTCATTTGAATGCAGATTCAATCTTTTATTATTGTCTTTGCATACGAATATAAATAATATGCGCTCAACATTCCAGCCGCAGTGCAATCTTCTTCGTACACATAATCATATCGCGGTCTCCTCGTGGTCGTGGTTGCGATAAGTGGCAACGTCGCTTCTCCCACACTGCAAACTGTCAATCCCTTTCTTGGTTGGCGCCGACATTAACTTCTCAACATACAAGCAATCTCTTAATTGATGCAAGCATTGCAAGCTCGGGCTGCAACCTGCAGCACTATTTGTTTATATGCAGCGATAACAGAACATAACAAAAGCACTTCATGTTACTGCTGGGTTCATCAGCCACCTGCTAATCACATGTTACGTGCTTGTTACATATCGGCAACAAGGTCCTTGTGTGTACCGTTTCTATGGAAACGCCATTATAACACCTTAGCTCTAATTGGTTATTCTTTTCGTTGCTATGGCAACTGCTAAGACGCATCCATCCCCTCCCGTTCATTTATGCGTTTCCGCCACGTGCTTCACATCTGTCAATCCCCTTCTTATTTGGCGCCGAGTATAAATTGTAGCTGGAATGTTTTGTTATATTTACTTCGTATGACTGTGAATTAACCTTAATTATGAAAATCAGTTACTTTATTTATTGGTGAAAGTAATTCAAATTATTCAGATTCCAGTATGCACAATTGGTTTTTGATGAATTAGAATTTATATTACTTTTAACACACACTCATTTACTGAGGACTGGTCCAATGTCGCAACAAGAGGGGCCTTGGTGTTAAATCCACCATGAGTCTTAGAGAGAAGCTACTATGTTATATTTATTGAGCACCTTTAATAACCTTGTTTATTATATACTGTAATATTGGCATGCCTGTCGTGTTTCAGATAGCAGAATAGAGGACTCCATTGGCATAAATTAAGCAGTTTTAAGTTTCCCAACAAAGGCAACAAACCCTGGTTGCACTATTGTTTAGCAGAAACAAACACTGATTGCACTACTGTTTAGCAACTAAATGCAGTGCACAGGATGCCACTGCTCAGTGGAAGGTTTGTGTGCGACCATCACTCCCAGTGCTCATGGAAGTAGCTCTACTGAGAAAAGAGGCAATGCTTGGCGAAATGACGTAAGAGTAGGTAACTTGCTGATCTCTGCCCTAGAGTAACTTTGGCTGGACCAGGAAATGGTTGAGAGAATTTTGAAATACTGGTATAGACGCCCAAAACTAGATGTATTAAAAGAATGTAAAAAATATCAAAAGGTGTAATAGGGGAAAGAGTTGGTTTGAGGGCATGAAGAGGCTGTGCTCTAACCGAGTGGTTAGACCATTCGCTTCTCACCAAAGCGGCCCAGGTTCGATCCCAGGCTAGCACATGTGGGATTTGTGGTGCTAGGGCAGGTTTCCTCCGGGTTCTCCGGTTTCCCCCGCCATCTCATTCCACCAGTGCTCCATCTTCATTCCGTGTATCAGTGTTGCCGCCAGCAGTGCCATATGTAGTAAAAGCGGGCATTAAACACACACACACACACACACACACCGAAAACAAAAGCGAAGAAATTAATGAAAGAAATTGAGGGGTTTGGTACAAAAACCAGGTTGGTCAAAAGTGAGTAAAGAATACTCATGATATGTAGTACAATATTGCACATGTTTTGGTGCAAGAACCAGAGATGTGTGGACTTAATCTGAAAAGATACAGTTAGTTGCCAACAGACAGTGGTTGTATTTAGTGCAAGAATCAGACTAGTCCTGGACTGACTTACCCGATTCTTGTCCCAACAGACGGCAGCACAAGAGTAGCAGCTGTTTCCTGTGAGTAAAATGGTTGCTTAAACTTGACTCACTATAGTTTAGCAAGCTTGTGTGTTTCAAAGATGCCATCTAGTAATCCAAGCAGTGATAGTGATGGTAAACATTCAAGAAAAAGAAAATGTGGTCCTAGTAAATGCAAAAGAAACCAGGATAAACTAAAAAGATTAGGGGGTGATTCATACATTTCGAGTATTGGAAAATATGTCCTAGCTCATGAAACAGGTCTTGCATGTAACTGTAGACAAAAGTGAGCTGCTATATTGGTCGAAGAAAAACAGGAAATAAAGTTCAACTAATTTTTAAGTAAGGTAGCACAAGATTCACTTTTATCTGCATCCATTGCATCAAAACCTGTTCAATAACAGAGGCCTAGAAAAGGTGAAGAGTCAGGGGTTCATAACTTCTACGCGTAAAAGGTATGTGCACTTATTTGCAAACTTGAAACTCATTTAGCATAACCCGTGAAAATATCAAATTTTGGTTCACAAATTTCATAGAATCTAAAAGGAATCAACCAATATGTATTCTCATACCAGTAATAGTTTTCTTTGTCAGATTCAGCTCAAATCAAGGAGCATGTGATATGCAAGAAGGCTTTTTGCAGTCTATAATTCCTGGCACTAAAGGTCAGGGTGACCTTTGGCCTCTTTAGCAAGAGAATTTCACCTGCCATAATCCAATGCTTCCTGTCTCCAATTTCTTATCCCCACCAATCTAATATCTTTCTACTTCATCTATCCATCTACTTCTTAGGCATCCTCTTTTCCTCAATCCATACATTCATGTTCTCAGTATTTTCTTTGGTGCTTGGTCATCTGACATTCGTTCAATGTGTCCTAACCATTTTATTCTTTTTGCCTTTATAAATCTTACAATATTCTCTTTTTCTAATATTTCTTGAATTTTGTCATTACTTCTAATTCTCCATCTATCATCTTCCCAGACAGCTCTGTATAACTTTTCTCTCAAATAGTTTTGCAGTCACTATGGATTTAAAAAAAGCATGAAATGAATGTGTCTTCATAAGTAGCAAACAATATTGGTTCACAACTAGACAACAAGACAAAGTATCACAACAGGCCAAACGCTAATGATACTGAAAATGCATTACCCCATATACAACAATTTCCAGCACTAACCTCATACTACAGTTGGAAAAGACATTCAAAATGTTTACGATATATATAAAAAGGTATGAGTTATACCACGAGGGCAAAAAACTTCCACATGGACTGGGTGGTTTTTTATCTGTCTGCAACCTCGGTGCTCATTGCCATCTGCCGCTATCATAGAACGGTACAGATGAAACCATACAACATTTATAAAACTAGTTTTTAAGGCTTTACTGATCAGCTTTATGAAAGGAAATGCTGAAATTAGTCACTGTCATCCATACATATAATTCGGCACCTCTTTAGGAAACTATCCATCACTCGCCATAGTTCACATTAAGAAATGTTGGCAATTTCCTGAGGGATATTTTGTTTTAATTCTTCCAGAGTGTGTGCACTTGTCTTTTACACTTTATGCTTTAAGTTACCCCAGAGATAGAAATTGCTTATTGGAGCTCTGAGAAGCCTTTCTCCACTAATGGCACACCATGCACCAAATTTTTCGTCATGAAGGGTTACTTCATGAACAATATTAGGTTCCGAGTTATAGGGGCAATTTTTTTTTGAGTCAACAGTTGATGCCCATACATACTTGAATACTATGTTGCTTTTTTTTTTCCAACAAGACTCTGCAACAGTTCATATGACCAACCTTTTGATGAAAACAAAAGGTTTCAGGACACAATTATTACTAGAGGTTTGTGGCCTCCTCAATCCCCTGACCTAACTCCCTGTGATTTCTATCTCTGGGGTAACTTAACATGTACAAGACAAATGCACACCCCAAGGAAGAATTTTAAAAAAATATCTGCTAGGAAATTGCCAGCATTTCTTAACTTGAACTATGGAGAGTGACAAATAGCTTCCTAAAGAGGTGCCAAAAATTTATGCATGGACGGCTGTGAAAAGTTTCAGCACCTCCATTCACAAAGTTGGTCAGTAAAGCCTTTAAAAGTAGTTTTAAAATGTTGTATGGTTTCAACTGCACCTTTCTATGATAGCAGCAAACACCAACAAGCATCAAGGATGTAGACAGCCGAAACACTGCACAGCTCATTCAGAGGCATTTTGCTCTTCCGGTACTAAGAACATGAGCCTGAGGTATTCAGGTTTTAATAACAGATGGGAAAGCAAAAAACTGCTTTACTCCTGAATAAATTGATGGCACACTGTATTGACAATCCAGACCAAAAAAGAATACATGAAACAGAAAAGAAGGTACACTTATGCAAAATATTCTATGAAAGGCTGAGAGAAGCAGCTAAAAGGGCAAAGGAAAATGCTAAAATGTTTTATACTTAGCATTTGATTTTCAGCAAAATATGCCAGTTCCAATGCTGCCTTCAACAGATGTATTCTACTTAGGCAAGTTTGGATGTATAATATACATTGTTGCAGCACTGATAAGGTACCCATGTTCGTATATACTGAGTGTGATGGCAAGAGGGGTCCCGATAAAGTTGTTTCCTGCTTGGACTGATACGTAAAAAATAGTTTCTCCTGAAACTTCAGGACTTGTGCTTTTTACTGACTGTGCTGCTCAAAATAAAAATACTGGTGCAATATCTGTTTAGTATGACATACTCAAATAATTAAAAAAAAAATTCCTGAATGAGGGCACTCATTTTTTCCTTGTGATAGGGACTTTAACAATATTGACAAGAGAAAAAAAAAGTTTGTAACTAGATCGCATGGTCCTGAAGAGTGGCATTCACTTGTCAGAAGTGGAAAGGCATCTAAGTTATATACAATTGTTCCTATCACTCAAACCTTGTTCAGAAATTTTGGAACCCACTTCAAGCCTTTGTTTACAGGAACCATGAAAACAAGATTTTCCAAATACAAAGCATTTCAATACAGTTCCCACCACAAACACTTTTTCAAAGTCAGCCAAAACCATGTCACTTAAGAGCTTAGCTTTCTGAAAACAACCAGCAATGGAGATTCTGGTTTTCCTGATAAACTATTGTATGATGGACTCCTGCCTATTACAAAGACTATGACAAGACTGGCGACAAAAATTGCCTCAGCAGATATGGGGTTCTATGAGAAACTATCAGATTAACGCCAATGAAGCCAGTGAGCATGACTCAGATGATAGTGGCTGAAAAGTTGTGCACTTAAATATGTACTAATTAAATTCATTTCCTGTTTTCTATGTTTTATTATTGTTCCATTTGATATTGTAACAAATTCTATTCAGTTCAATAGAATTTACTAAGAATATAAATTGTGTTTTGATAAGTATTTCTCATTACATTTATATACAAACAAAAGTTGAACAGAACTTGTAGCTGCGACAATTTGTACTTGATTAATATTGTATGATTCATGTGTAAAAGATATTGTAAGGAATTCAGAATGACTTAATAAAATTATCCAGTACTGTTTATATTTTATTTCTTTACTTTATTTAATGATGTACCCAAGATATATGCCAGATTTAAAATGTTTGGTGCAAAAACCAGGAACTATATAAATAATTAACATCTTTATGTAATACTCAAACGCTTTGTCTGGTAGCAGTCACTTTATGCAGTTTCTGACTGTACTGCCTATATGGAAGAGCTGCCTAAAACAAAAAACAGAGCAAACTGTAGCCAAGGGATTGAGGGCCCTAAGCTGCAAAGCACAGACAAGTAATGTTTTTTATAAGAAGAGGAGCGAAGCTGCAACTGTGAAACAAAACGTTTTCACAGATTTTGCTACTACTCATGGGTTGCCACTCTCTGATGTGCATACACAATTGTACTGGAGTACTCTGTTGACATTTACCAATTTACTTCATATATAAAGTATCTTAAAAAGGGAGGGCGAGAGAGTTACAAGCTCTCTTGTTCACATCTACTTCTGTGTACTATATCTCCTTGCAGTGACATGTGGGAGTAAGTATGATTTCTTTACCTAAATCATACATCCATATCATGGTTTGTTTGGTCCCAATGCAAGCAGAGCTCAAGGACGTTGAACACCTAAGTGTTGGTTGACACTTCGAGGAGTGAATTTGCGGAAAGGTAATAGCGAGATTTTGAGTGGATATTGCAGTGCCAAGCTTAAGTAAATCCAGGTTTATGAAAACAACTTACTAACAGTTATCCTGGTTTTAAAAATCTGCTGCAAATGACAACAGTTTGCCCATTTGCTCATCTGCAACGTATTACCAGTGGGTTCCACAGCGATATATTGCAACACGACTAACTACAATGTGACTGAAAATCAAACACTATTACACACTACATCATAACACTATCATCAGGAGATGACATGACCAGTAAAGGCTCACTCCACAAATTTTGAAACCAAGACTCAATTTTTTTTTGTAAAAATTACTGGTTTTTATTAAAAAAATTTTAAATTTTCTTGTAATTAGCTTTATTTTTCCCCTCTTTGGTCCAGAATCCTGCATAAATTAATCCTTTGGGATGTGGTGCAAATCTTAACAAATCTGAATCTTAAATATGAAATCTAGTACTATTTTTACTTTCTCTAATAGTAAGGACGTATTGTATTCCACCCAAAAATTTGATGTCATGATTTCACCAGAGATATGTTCTGAGGCCTCCTGAATCCAGAAAAAGCATTCTTAGAAAAAAGTGTGTGTGTGTCTGTGGACAGCATAACTCAAAAATGAAAAGTTGGTTAAAAACCAAAGTTAGTATTTAAGTTTAATGTCTTTCAAGGATGTGACACGAATATTTTGAAGAAAATTACTCCACCCTAAACTACTATTTACACTGCAAATTTTTCGAAAATTCTGATTTTCTTGAAATAGCTAACGATTTTGATTAAAAACATGTTTAAGATATTTTTATGACAAATGAAATGTATATTTTTTTAATTTTCCGGCTATTGGCTATGTAGTCCTGGATGACTTTTGAATAACTCAAACTGCAAAAGACAGACAAAATCTTACTATAAAAAAAAAGTACATCTTGCTAAAACACGTAAGTTATGTCCAAACGAATTTTTCTGTGGAGTGAACCATTTCAGAGATATTCCTTGTTTTTTTGTCAGTTCTGGAAAACTTAAACTGTCAAATGCAACATAATTGTTCATTTTTTTATATGTTAACCGTGCAAAGAGAATGGAATCTCAAAGCTTTAAAAGATTTGACTATTGCTACTGTATTCTCATATTCCCCTTGCACCTACAATGACATAAGCAATAATTTCTGCAAATGTTTATCTCAACACAAAGATATAGGAATAAGAGTTTGTAACAACAGTACAAGAGTAGAGAAAGTCATGCGAGTGCAACGTCAGATTTTTTTCATCTGATCTTCCTTCAATCTATTATTTGTGTACCTATTCTTTATTTTCAATCTACTGTCAATGCTACTGGGGTATATCATGATAAGCACATTTTTAAATTTATTTGAGCAAGACAATACTTCACATGTTTTTTAAGTCACAAACATGACCATACATTGACCTTTCTCTCCCAATACTACAGAGTTTGAATTATAATTTCCAGATATTATATGCACAAGTGAATCATGTTGCTTTATCAAAACATAGAAGAAAATAAGCAAAAATTTCATTAAATTTTACAATTTGAGGTGGCCGTGTATGTGACCTAACATGTTTGACAGGAATCATGTTTGTGACACTGCAATTAATGGCTTAGATACTATTAAGCATTTATTTTATTAATTTGTAATACCCTTAGGCTGGCCCCATTGCGCAGTTGGTAGAGCACCTGCCTGCTGTGCAAGGGATCCTGGGTTTGATTCCCGGCAGGGGGTAGGAATTTTTCTCCAGTCAGGATTATTCCTCATCCTTCCCTGAGTCTGTAAGTATAATGGCAGCGCCGTTGCTGAGTGGTTAGACCACTCGCCTACCACCTAGGCGGGACCCGCATGTGGTATTTGTGGTGGACAAAGCGGCGTCTGGGCGGGTTTTCTCCAGTTTCCCCTGCCATTCATTCCACCAATGGCTCCATTATCACCCTTCCAATCATCCATTTTGCCTGCAATTCATATCATCCTCTTCCTCACTATCATACCTGGTGCTTGGCTGACCAACTGCTTCTAGGTCTTCACTCTGTCTGGTCCAGAGGTCCCTCTGCTCCCCGACAGATGTCTGACCCTAGGCACTGTGTAAGTCCTACATAAGGGGAGAATAATCAGGGAAAGAAAGTAATACCCTCACTAGATGGCAACAGTAACTTCCTGTTACAGAGTATTTCAGTTTCCTTTTAAATAGCACATGGTGTGTGTTAGAGCTAGAAACACAAGTTCAAACTGATCTGCAACCATCAGTGCTAAACTTGCTAATTTCATGCTTCAAATATGAAGTTCAAAGAGCCAGGAAAGCTACAAATCAGAGAAGATACTATCAGGAGAAAAGGGGTTTGAGTTTTAAGGAAAATGAAAAACAAAGGCAGAGAATGACAGAAAAGTAGCTCTATGACTAAGAAAGAGAAAAAGAAGCAGACTGAAGCAGCTAGAGAACGATAGAGGAAATCTAGAGCTTCTAGAGCAGCAAATGCAGTACAATTATTTTAGCAGGCCCATGTACTACTTCTAGGATTCAGCATTCACCTTATAGGGTTCCACCGACCCTTGGTAAGGCAGTGAAGAAATGAAAGCTTTGTCAGCATCTCCAAGAAAGCAAATGGCAGTTAGTGCTGTAGTAAAGATGGTGGGTCAAATTACAGAAGGAGAAATGTACACATGGCTATAACACAGAGGATTAGTTGAAGCATTCTTGTGTTGGTCAGATGTGTACAATGCTCCTGGTGTGCATGATGAGATGAATGGGAAAATGATGTAAGAACAGTGTTCGTAAATATTATCTTGCAATACTGTTTTCTCATTTCCACAGGACCTGCATGATTTGAAGTAAAGCACTTCTGATACAGTGCAGCTAAGGATATATTGGGAAACATCTGGTAAGAAATGATTTACTGTTTAGACATCTGCCGCATGGTGCTTATATCCAACACTTGTATCAATGTCCATTGTAACTTGGAAAGTTTCTCTAATATTTTATACCCTTTTTGTTTAAGAGGCATGAGCGTCGGGAGACCCTTTTTTTTGGGGGGGGGGGGGGGGGGGCATGTTAGAAGTTTGAAATCAAACCATATTACCGTATTTTATTGCATAGCCCCCCCCCCCCCCCCCCTGCATATTTCCCTCCCTTATGATTTTTCATCACTAAAAATTATTTACCTATTAAACTTCGCATAATTACCTCTCCTGGTTCATTCTTATTGGAGCGGCCTTTAAATGACTTAATGGACAACAACCGAAGCAGTGGTGCTTGTCACGGACAACAATGGTTGCAGTGCTTGCCACAAAAATACTCATTGCCATTGTCACAACGTATCATAAAATTGAAATGTGATACAAGTCGTCATAATGTCAAAATATTCAAACAACACAGAAAAATTATTATTTATTTATGCCAACAAACTTACTGTTGGTGTTTTTAAACACACAAGCCGTGTGTGTGCCTTTGTGGTTTACCAGGAGAAAAAATACGAACTGGTTTGAGAATTTAATGCCATTCTGGCAGTTTGTCACAATAGCTCAGTGGTAGAGCAGCCACCCGGTAAGCGGAAGGTCTGTGGTTCAAATCCCAGTTGTGGCATTGAATTTTTAAGTTCCAGTTCTACCTCTCAAACACAGAAAAATTTAAATTAAGTATATTATCTTCCGCTGATGCAAACGGGGTGAAAGCTGCAGGAAGACATTTCTCCGTTGATCCTAATTCAATACGGTACTGGCAGAGACAAAAGAATAGTCAGAGAAAAACAATGAAACAATACATTGTAGGCCCAATGAAACCGTGGTATGTATCCCGTTCATTCACAAATTACTGTATATATAACGTTTACATAATACTACATGGTTTCCCTTTCTTTCTGAATTCCTAGAAGCACCACTCGCATAATTCCCTCCCCAGTGTTTTCAAGCAAATTTTTCGATAAAAAAAGGGGAAGGGGGGGAGGGGGATTATGTGATAAAATATGGTAATTGATTATTTTGTTGTCAAAAGTCATAGTATTTGCTGTGGATAACCAATTAATTTGTGCTAAATAAAAATGGTTCTGTACATCAAAATTAAAATAATAGTCTAATAGTCAGTAATTGATTGCCGTTGAGTGTATTAGTTTCCGGGGGGGGGGGGGGGGGCGTCTTCCCTTTGACCCCCCTTTTTGATGCCCATGTTAAAAGGCACATGCTTTGTTTAGAGTACCCTAACATGAACATTGAGCATTCAAAGTTTTGTAGTCTTAGACAGCAGAATGTTCTGATTAAAACACACCAAGTGAACAAAGTAAATGCAACACACATGAAAATTACATACTGTTATTGAAGGGATTGGGAATTACATACTATAATGATTTCTGGGAGAAATTGTGTAATTCCAGCTTTGAATCAAACTGTTGGAAAATGACACGTATGAAATGTAATGGTGCACAGCGGCTTGATAAATTCATTGCAGAAAGTCGATCAACTAATGCAACAAAGGTACAATGGTATGAAAGGGTGATGGGAAACAAAGGATTATGTAAAGAATCTCATGAAGGGTGTGTGGGAGAATTGATTGACAAAGTTCTCTCCAACTTCTGAAGTTTCCGGGAAGACGTATTCATCAAGTAAATCCAAGCTGCAGCATTTTAGTGTGACATACACCGAAGTGATACTGTTGTATTACAAGTTGATTTTGCCATGAATTACTCCCGTGAATGGCAAGATGAAATACAATCTGCACTTTAGAGTAGACAAAGTGTAACATTATTCACAGCTGCTGTATTTGAGGCCAAACAAAACACGAAGTGTTATCTTATTGTGAGTGACACAAAGGATAAATCTAAACATTCAGTTTCTGCCTTCATTCTGAAGCACCTTGACCTCATTAGTTTTCAAGACCATACACCAAAACTAATAACTTGGAGTGACGATCCAACAAGTGAATTTGAAAACAAGTTAATTTGCTACCCACTTAACACAGTATCTAAATCACGACAAGTGTTGAATGGAAGTACACAGCCATGTCTCATGGGAAGGGAGTTGTGGATGGTGGTGCAAACTCTCGAGTTCGTGCAGAAGTTATGGGAAGAAGAGTAATTGTACAAAATGCAGAAGATTTTTCCTCAGTAACTGCAAATGGTTCCTAATGTAACAGTAATAGCAATGATGCAGAAAGATATAGATAGTCCAGATTGAGCGGGATCTGGCAAAGGAAGTTCTAGGTATTAAGAAGGCACATGTTAACAGATGTTTTAACAATCATGTATATCTGTATAGGAGTCAGCAGTCATTAGATGACCCAACACAATGCATATGTTATAATGAATTGTGGTGTGATTAAGTTTATGTACACAATGCAAATAATGCATTACGTACAGAACTTAGTTGTAACATTTCATTTGGGGCATTCTTACTTGTGAAAGTATTTGGTAAGAAAACATGAAAGTCAAATGTAGCACAAGTTTCTTATATTGATGACTCATTAGTGTAGTTTTCCTTAAGAAACAATCTGAATTTAACTTCATATATGATGAGGATATTGCTATTATACAACTGAATGATATAACTGAAATATTACCTATGCATAAAATTATAAGCCCTGGGATTGCATTTTCTCACTCAGTTATCTGAAGTTCATACTATGTCATATACATGATCACATGTCACAAACATGACCAGCACAATTTTATTACATGACAATTATAATACTTTTTAATAAATGTTATAGGCTGATATTTGCTTAAGCTTTACTGAAGCCACAAAAAAATTTACAAAGTGATTGCCATTAAAGATTCACAGACTTTTGAAAGATATGTGTGTGTGTGTGTGTGTGTGTCACCGGTTACATTTTTTGTCACATACATGACCACTGAAAGAAAAAATTTAATTTTGTTATAAACCAAGGCTACACTCACATTCTATGTTAATATTTACTTTAGGTGTATTGTAGTTATTGCTATATTGGTTGTACTTAGGTTTCAGTAATAATTAACCAGTTTATCAAACTAATTTATATGTATTTGTGCATTTGTCACATACAGGACCCTGGAACAAGCCTAAACATGCCATGTTTACAATCTTCCCTGACCACAATTTTGTATTTGTGCACTTTTGAACAGCTCCTTTACCCTTATTATAGGAAACACAAGCTATTGGAATTCATCAAATGCAAATTGTGACGTATTTCTCCTGTTATAGTAGCTCTCTGATTACTTTTGAGATATTCTATTTATTCAGTTGACTCAATACTAGTAATTGTTTCCTAAGCCTTCCCACGGTGAAGATATTGCAATAGTTGGTGTTAACTGCAGCTGTTACATTGGCAATATTATGATAATGTTCCAGGACATGAACGGTTGAGTTAAGAGCAAATAATTCTTGGTTGGGTAGAGACCATTGTGTTCAAGGATGGATGGATGAGTGGAGTTCATGGGCCCGTTGATAGATAGGTCATTTGGGCCCCATTGCGTTCAATCTGGGCACTTACTTAGAATTGTTTTAGCATTTAAAGTGTTCCACTTTAATCGTTTTTACAATTACTTTCCAATAAATACAATACAATATTTAGCACTGGAGAGTGATTCTATCAATTTGTGTTGTTTCATAAGCTTTGATTTACTGATTTGAAAGCTGTGATTCCCATTGTAAGGTGGACAGTACTTAGTTTAAAGTACTAAAGACCAATACTTTGAATTCTGGGACCAGATCTACCATTAACTGTCCAACACACACATTGAAACAATATTTATTTCTAGACCACAGTGAACAAAAACTATTTTTGCACACTTTAAAGTAGGATTCAAGTTGATTATATGGTGCATCACCAAGTCATTCTGGATTTGATGAATCCAGCCAGTGATAAATGAAATTTATATTCACGGCCCCCATACCCTCCCAACTCTAAAATGGCATAAAGAAGAAACACATTTTAAGTCTGATGAAGTAAAGCAATTCAAAAATGCAGTCAGAAACAGGTGAACATCATATATATACTTTCATATGTGAAAGTATTGACACATCAGTTCCTTTGATTTAATTTGTTACTCATCACTTCAAGGGTTGGGAGATGTTGAGCATCAAAAACTTTTAATTATCTTTAATATGTAGTTTTTCATCAGTATGAAATACCAAACATGTGTTAACTCGATCACATGTTATCAAATACTCCTCTGACTTTCCCTGACCTTCCAGGTCGCTGGGAACCCTGTTATGACATTACTCGCACACTTCCAATTCATGTGCTATGAAATCTGACATTACCTCAAATGACTTGCATATATAAACCTAGATTGATAAAGTTGTGAAGGAAATAGGAACAGGTACTTCTTAGTAAAACTTTGAGCTCTATATATCAGTTGTTGAATTTTAAGAGCTTTGTAATCGCACTTTGCAATGACAATGAATTTGTTCAGAAGTATACTAACACATATTGCTTTCTAACTGTCAATAATGGTTAGGCTATGTTTACAACAAATCTTTCCAAATCATAATGCATGGCATATCATTTTCTACTCCTATTACTTGTATTTATAAGTTGCATCCACCGTGCCAAATTAACTTTATAAATATCATTGTAGAGCTATTTCACTTAGTCACCTACATTTCCAGCAATGAAGTCAAAATGATAGTTTTCATAAAATTAAAGTTGCAAAAGCAACATGTCATTTGACTGTGTCTAATGGTCACAGATATCGACTGGTTTACTTCTACATCTAGTATGTGCAAAATGTTCATGAACCATGTGTTAGATGATACTTCAGATGGAACATTGGTATTTATATAATCTAGTCTTAATATGTGTCTGTAGAAATACAACATTGCTAACATTGCTTGCATTGCAGCTAGGATACCATGGCGCAAAAATTAACAAAATTAAAGGGTTATGATTGCAATGCGTTAAGGCGCTCCACATTGTTTATGGCACACATATGTATAACATATTGCACTCCTTAATTGCACAACTTTTAGTATATCCAATTAATAATTCACTCAATATATTGAGTTAAGGATGTATCCTTGAAGTAAAGCAATAATGCCACTTATGGTTACATATTGCGGTTCAGAGTTAACATTGGTTATTTGCGCACATGTAGCATTACACTGCACTCCTTTATTGTACAACTTTTAGTAATATGTATAACTCGCACTCAAAAGACGCTAGTTATATTTGTACATGCCTGAAATAAGGCTGCATAACTGAGGCCACTTAAAAGGGAGGGTGCACGGTCCCAATGACTTTAATGAGACAGCAGCATATTCTTAAACCAGTACTTATTAACTCAGGGTAATTTTCCACCTACCCAAGATTCCCTAACAAATATTCATGATGAAACAGCATTTTTGCACATATGGAATCTTAACCAACGTAAGTTCTATATATACATTAGTTTAAATAGTAAACCCGTCAGCAGAATAAAACAAAATAATTGCAATAAGAAGCAATTAGACAATTTAATTCTAAAAAGGGTTGGTAGGCTAAACAATACTCATGAGATACATAATATTGCAACTAATCATCACTCAAATAACTGAAGCTGTAAAGTCAATCAGAACTATCCTGTAGATCATGTTACACGTTTACAGCTTCCAAAAGAAATAAAAAGCCTCAAAAAAATCAGTTGAATCAAGGAACTTTCCCATTACACCGGTGGCATTGCCTCGCTAAATGGTAATACTGATTTCCTCTCTCAAGAAATCAGTAGAACAAGGGTCTCCATAAGGATCCAAATTTCCTTCCTATTTCTATATATCTGCAGAATGAAATATGATGCACAGAATTACACATTTATGATTCATTACACTGACAATGTATGAACTAAAGCGAGTTACAGACCTTGAATCTAAAGTTGATTGCAGCAATATTCATAAAATCACTGTGAATTACCCGTAGTACTAGAAGTTGTAGAATAAACGAGTGCAATATAATGCTACATATGTGCAAATAACCAATGTTGAGTCTGGACAATGATACACAATCCTAAGCACCTTCATAGCTTGCACACTCATCTTTGAACACTGACCTTCATCCAGAGGACAGTTAGCGAGCTGGGATCTCCTATAACTCATTCTATCTCCTGTACTAAGCAACCTTATCACTCACATTACTTGATACAATATGACGCATGAATTATCTATCCCCCTTTGACTTCCTTGCATACACACGTATTAAATAACTATCCCGTGATACCTGAAAGGGTTACATCACAAGATAACACGGTTACTGAAGGTAGATAAGTAACCCTTATCAAAGCTTTCATTTAAATACCCCATGTTCAAAAACGATTGCGTGAGCTAAACCGCTTAATTTCAAGCATAATCTAACTGAATATATGACTACCATATCCTGAGAACGAATTATTGTTACTTACGTGTATTGCTACATGTGGTGTAATTAGGGAATGCAATATACATGTGTGCAATAAGCAATGTTTTAACACATACGCAATCATAACCATAACGGCCCAGTAGCCACTGCCATTAAAACATTAACAGGTTATAGAATGTCAACTGTTTTGCACAAGCACCTAAAAATTATGGATGGTGGATCGTGAATTTCTTTTTGGTCGGTAACAAAACATCCAAGCTCGATAAAAGACGTAATTATTTATTTCGTTACAAGACGTCAAATGTTACCTGAGGTACCAGGTATGACAATGGTGACACATTGAATGAGCCACTCCTTCCTTAACCTCAAAGAGATAATACTACTGCTAAACCAAACACTATGATACAACATCTTTTTAGGTAATCAAAACTTGAACTATGAATATAGTACAAGAAACGTGAATCGTTCCCTTCCGGAAATGGCGGTTATGGCGTTGACCGGCAGTAATTCAGCCCTAAAAAATAGTACTATGGTGTTATTTTTCAATTCTTAACCATAATTAACCTAAAACTAACTTCACTAAGGGGTCATCCATCCATACACTTAATGAATAAAATTATACAAATTTATATGCGACAAACAAGTATCACTGTCGCAAGCACTTACCCACACCTCCTGTGGATGTCGCCATGATAATACGTGCTTCCAGAAAACGAGGTTAAATTGTCAACTCCACTCTGCAAACATAAAATGTGACGACTACAATAAAATGAGCTACACTGAGTCCCTTGAACTAATTTTGGACTATCCAATTAAGCATATACGGCAATTTGCT
This sequence comes from Tenodera sinensis, assembly GCA_030765045.1. Classification (NCBI taxonomy): domain Eukaryota; kingdom Metazoa; phylum Arthropoda; class Insecta; order Mantodea; family Mantidae; genus Tenodera; species Tenodera sinensis. The sequence goes on from CM060964.1 coordinate 306,743,737, forward strand.
AACTACGATGCGTCACCGCAATCCTTTACCCACTAACACTTTTCTTACCAGGATGACCAACGTGACTGCTCCGGAAATTTTCTAGTTAATCGATCAAGTACTAAAATTAAAAATGTAACTCGAATTGGATCTCTTGAATCTGCGTAGGTGTTATTTCAAGTATACTTCACCTTTCATGAAGAATTCTATGATAATCAACTACTGCCTAAACATGACCTATTGTCCTATTTGCAGATGACCATATTGCTAGGCTAGCAGCACTCTCCACACTTTTAAATTAAATACTAAATTATTGCAGCATTCTACCTTAATTTCTCAACTTTATCCTTAATTTATTTCACGATTATATTTATTTATTTATTTGGTTGCACGTATTCAAAACAAGCATTCAGTGGAGACCCCTACTTTTTTACATGTAAATGATAAAGCTGTGGAGAGAGTCAAGCATTACTAGCTATAGGTCTATAATGTACAGAATGTTAAACAGAGGTGCCCATCTCCCATCCAAAGGCTATATTGCATTCACTGCCGCCCCCCCCCCCCAACCCACGACCCACAAAAAGAATCACCCAAACAATTTTTACTGAGATCTTATTTGCAACTATTTAGTTCATTTTTAAAGCAGCTGGAAAGCTTGGCAAGGGACTTTCTTTACCCTTGTGTCCACATTGGGTTACAAGGGTAACATTTATAATTATAGATGTCAATACATATGTATTGAAGCTGTTATGCAACAGCCTCTGGCTATTCCTCATTTGCATCTTTATAAACACATTTCATGAAAGCGAAATTTAAATATATTTAAATCAAATCAGTTAAAATGTTAAGGAACCTGATCAACCCTGTAACCTATATTTGGGTTACCCGGCTTACCTATATCTCAATTAGAACAGGAGTGAAGTTCACATATGAAATATTTTTTTTCGCATAATATATTATAAGCCGTACGGAATAAGAAGGCACATGAGGCGGAACTAGAAGAAGGTGTGTGAGAGCAAGTAGCCAATCCTAGAGAGGCGACGTTGCCCAGTTCGGTAACGCGCTGTCTAGCGCAAATATTTGCTTTTCACTTTTCTCTTTGCGCTCATCAAATCCAGCAACGGCTCAGTATTACAAAAACTTCCATTGCAAAGAGCTAGAAATGTTGAAGCTGACTGTCCAAGGAGCAAAATTTTAGGCGGCCTGTAGCCCAAGATATGAGTGATTGAAGAAACGCTGCGCTCAGCGATAGCAAACGACACTTGCTTTGCATCACGATTTATTTATCGTCTCAACTGTTTTTCTTCTCAAGGAGTGAGATGTCTGCAGGAAAGGACAAGGAATCTAGTTTATTCGTATGCGTGTTCCATGTCTGACATAGTGTCACAGTGTTACCTGTGTCTTATAATTACTGTAACTCGTTTTGTTTCTAAGAAATATGGCATTAACAAAATCTGGTACAAGCGGCTTACAGACGAGTAAATCCAAAGGAAAAGTATTGCATTCAGATGCGCGGGCTATTATTTTCAGCGTTTACATTTGGTGCGGTTTTTGTAATTACGCTTCGTTGGTTCTTTGAGCTATTGAGATCTTTGTGATCTCAGGGCGTGGTAACGGATGGAATAACAAATCACACGATGTTTCTTCACCACAATGTATTATTTTATTAACACTTTTTCGATATTTTACATTAAATATCTCCTCTTAGTACCGTTCTAAATGATTTAAAACGTTTCCACTTTTTAATTTAGTGGAACTAATGCTTGATGAAAGTCTGGTGAAAGTTCTATGTTCACACGTTACACCGATACGTTCTTATGCCTTGATTACACACACGCTAATGGGAAGATTATGGCATCACCTCACGTGACACCGCCTTTTTCGTATACATCCGCGTATGCGTCCATCAAATAGTTCTTTCTTGTTAGGGAAGCGATCCCTAACCATCCTCCCCTACTTTTATTATGGAACACAAATAATTCTAATATTTATGCATATATATTAAAATCAAATATGGAAAGATTTATGACGTCTTTGGGCAAACTTAGTTGTTCGTAACAATGAACATTATTAACACGTTTTCGTCATTTGACCAACACATACCAACATCAAAAAACAAATTACACCTTTAACAAATATTCACATAAACGATTTTCTTTTGGGGTCTTCTAATATTCTGTCTCACATTTTTTAAAAGAATTGTCCTCAGCAGAAGTGCGTGCGAACATTGTATTTAAACAGAGCCGGGCGCTAACAGCTAAAGCATACAATGTAAGTGAACATTCATTGTCGCGCGCAGTGCAACAAGGTAAAATAACCACTTCTGAATCCGGGCGGCCCTTGTTTATATCCCCCAGAAAACACCATAAGACAGAAAAACGGATTTCGAATCTGGACGACGACGACGCTATCTGGCAGGCTGAGAACAGCCCGAGGTGTGTCATGCGTGTACCTGCCCTTTTAGGGCTTAACCACTTTATGACGGGATGTAGGGTTTTGCAGGGTGGCGGGTGAGAATTGAGGTAGTAGGTTGTAAGGAGGCAGCAAGATTATGCTCCTCAGCGGCTGCTTATTCAGTGTGCAACTTCCGTTGGGCACTGCTGGTGTCAAGGTCCAAATATGGAGGTTCATTTAATTTTGAATTTAGAATCCAAGCTTATCTTGGAGGACTGTCATGGTGTTCAGCTTTCGCTGTTGAAGGGATGTCTCCTTCGTTACCGGGGATGCCCGCAAGCCATGCGGGGAACCCGGTGTCCCACACGCGTGCGTTCAGTGGGGTTATAGTCCCCAAGAGACCTAACCAGGGCACTCCTATGTTGAGGAATTTGGTCGTATAATTTAGTTGCCCGGCACCTAATTTCGTCCTCCACATACGGAAGAGACGAGGCTTCGTGCAGTAGTCTCGAAGGGAATCCGCGGCATACAGAATAGATTATCCGAAGTCCTCTATTCTGTATACGCTGCAGGCGCAGGAGATGGGAATCTGCGGCCATGCTCCAGATTTCGCAGGCATATAGGAGGAGTGGGATTATGACTGCCCGAAAAAGGCGTAGCTTTAGGGGAATTGGCATCCCCGACCGCAGCACGGGATACAGTGAGGCAGTTGCCCCGCCGGCCCGCGCTGACAAGTCGTTGACGTGTTCCCGAAAAGTAAGGCCCTTATCGAGCTTCACTCCCAGGTAGGAGATGTAGTTTACCCATTCAATCCTTCTTCGCAGATAGGTGAATGTGGGGAGATTGGCGGGGAATCGGCGCTTAGTAAAGAGTATGGCGCGGCTTTTCTCAGGGTTAATGGACAATCGCCAACGCCTGCACCATTCTTGGATAAGGCGGAGGTGTCGCTGTATTGGGAGGAAGGTTCTGTTAGGGTGTCTGTTTGTTGTGTAGAGCAACACGTCGTCAGCATACTGGGCTATGTTGACGTGCTGCTCTGTAGGTAGGTCGGCCATGTAGACGCTGAAGAGCGTGGGGGATAGAACAGAACCTTCGGGGACTCCGCCTCGGATTGGCCTGCGTGTGGATTTATTCCCCGCCGCTGAGACCACAAAGGATCTGTGTCTAAGGTAGGAATGTAGTAGGTGTATGAGGCAAAAAAAAAAATTATTTTCTTATTTAACGACGCTGTCAATTGCCAGGATCACATCAGCGTCGCCGGTGTGCCGGAATTTTGTCCCGCAGGAGTTCTTTTACATGCCAGTAAATCTACTGACATGGAGCTGTCATTTTTAAGCACACTTAAAAACCATCGGTCTGGGCCGGGTTTGAACCCGCGACCTTGGGATCCGTAGGCCAGCGTCTAACCAACTGAGCCACCCAGACCGACGGTGTATGAGGCGTGTGGGTAGCTCCAGTTGGATGAGTTTCCGGAGGAGACCGGCATGCCAGGTCGTAGAGAAGGCCTTCTCAACGTCCAGAGAGACCGCGGCGGTGTAGGCCTTGTCCTGGTATCCCAGGGCGGCAGCCCCCACCACGCGCAGTAGCTGCTGGGGTGTTGAGTGGCCAGGCCGGAACCCAAACTGATGGGGTGGGATGGCTTGAATGTCCCCTAAGATAGGGGACAAGCGGGCGAGCATTAGCCTCTCGAATACCTTCGAGAGTACAGGGTAGGAGGCTAATGGATCGGTAGTTGGCAGGATGGACCGGGTCTTTCCCTGGCTTCAATATGCAAATCACCCGGGCCTCTCTCCACTCGCGTGGGAAGTGGCTGAGGGCGAGGCACATATTGAAAACCTTTGTTAGGTAGAGCACGGCCTTGAATGGAAGGTGGCGGAGCATGACAGGTGTTATCCCGTCAGGCCCCGCGGCCTTTTTGTGGTCGAGACGTTGGAGTACGCCCTGGACTTCGCTGGGTTTGACGATAGAAAGCCGATCCGCGTCGTCAAGAGGACGTCGGAAATATCGACGTACCTCCCCACGGACACGGCCGGAGAAGTCTAGGTCCTGCGGGTTATCTCTCAGCCGCATTGTCCTCTCCAGGTATTCAGCAAACGCATTTGCTTTGGCTTGGGGTTCATAGGCCTTGGGTGCCATGGATTGGGGAGGTGTGTGATCCACCTCGGTTTCTCAGTCGTTTGGCAATCCGCCACACGTTGCCGTCACCTAGGTTCAAACGAGACATCGTGTCCTCCCACGCGCGCACTCTGTGCTCGCGCAGTTGGAGACGCACCTCGTGGCGTAGGCGCCTTAGAAGCGCTAGGTTATGGCGTGTGCGGTGCCTCTGACAGAGTCTGCGAGCCGCCCAAGAGCGGCGGATGAGTAGAAGTAGCTCTAGGGGTAGGAGGTCTGGGTGAAGAGGAGCTGGGGTGTGGACGGTGAGGTTGTGGACCGTTCGCTTCACCACAGAAGTGAAGGAAGAGACCGCCGCTTCAAGGGTTGGGATGTCGGTGATGTTGGGGTTGGGTGGGATGGAGCCATTTAGGCAACTCTTGACACAGTCCCAGTCGACATTCCGGTGTTGAACTGGGACCTCTTGGCTGGCAACCCGGGTGTTGGTGGTAGCCAACACTGGGTTATGATCGGAATGAAGTGCGTTTATGGATGTGAGTGACACGTGATATGGGAAATGTTTGATGACCGCGAAGTCTATGACGGATGGCCGTCCTGGACCTCGCGGATAATGGGTGGGTTGCCAGGGGCCCTCGAATCTCAGTTGAGGGTCCGCGTCGACCATGCGGACTATGTCATTGCCTCTTCTGTCCGCGCGGGGGCCGCAATGCCAACGCGGATGCTTGGCATTTAGGTCCCCGGCCAGAATGACATGAGGATGTAGGGCGAGGATGGAGAGGTAGTCGTTAACAACGAACTGCCTCTGGGGTGGCTGATATGCAGACACCATCAGGACCTCAATACCGCCGAGGTGGATACAAGTAGCCGTGGCCTCAAGGGTTTGAAGTGGAGGGAGCTGGACGGGTTTGTGGACCACACTTCTCTTCACGAAGATCGCTGTGCCGCCCCCACGGCGGCCAACGCGGTCCGATCGGAGACAGTGATAGTTCTGGAGTCGGGATGTGAGGTTCTGGTGGAGATGCGTTTCTGATACCAAGATAAGATCAAGTGCATGCTCGCCAGCAAAGTGGTGGAGCTCGTTCTCCTGACCAGCCAAACCACACGCGTTCCAGAACGCGAACCTGAACGAGGTATTTACCCTAGTTCGATTCGCCATTCCGGGTCGCGCCGATTATGGTGGTAAGGAGTGCAAGCCCCTCCATGGCTACAGCCATTTTGCTGGCTTGGTCGGTGGCGGAAAGGAATCGTACCATCAGCTCGCAGAGCTTCTGGCCATGGTTTAGCAGCAGCTGCTGCAACCACGCCATCACATCTGAAAACTGTGGTGTAGGAGGGGTGGGGGTTTGTTGTGGAGTTGGAATGACGGATGGGTTGGTCGGCGCCGGTATCTCTTCGGCCGCAACCTCCCCCGGCTGACGGGCGGGCGTAGGATTCCCACACTCGCTCTGAGCTTCAGAGGCGGCAACTGGCCTCCGAGGGTGACGGCGCCTACCCTCCCTTTTTGGACGGGGGGCCATAGGGGGTACTGGAGCTTGTGTTTGTGCTCGGGTGTGTTGTGTTTGTGCACGCGACTTGGGAGTATTACCCCGGCCTGTGCTGGTCACTGCAGCGTACGCTGAACCCTCTGCTGGTCTTGCCGGAGCAGGGCCAGACTGGGGATGGCTGTTCGCCACTGGAGGTTGGACCACCTGGGGTGGTCTCCTAGCAGCTATGATGGCCTTCCGTGTTGGGCAGCCGCCATAGCATGCTATATGTGCGCCGGTGCAGTTGGCGCACTTGGGGTCGTCCTCCCTGGTTTTCGGGCAGACCTCTTTAAGGTGTTCCTCACCGCATCTGAGGCAGCGCAGTCTGCGGTGACAAAAGTGACTAGAGTGGTTAAACCCTAGGCACCTATGGCACTGGGGGGGGGGGGGTCCGCCAGAGCCTTTGGATGGCTCGATGTGTACCCGGAGGTAACAGATGGCTGTTACACCATCGATCTTGGCTCGCTCCACCACTACTAAAAATATCGGGAGGGGGATTCTGGGTGCTTGCCCATCTCGAGCGGCCTTGGTCAGCTGCTTGACCAATCTGGGGGTGATACCCTGGCGGTTGAGGTCTGCCACGATATCTTCCAGAGGTGTCTCCACGGGAAGTCCGCGGATGACCCTGTGGATGTCCCGTGCCCTATCCAGCCCGAAGGTGAAATGGGGAATGTCTCAAGGTAACGGAGGATGAGGGAGTGGTCATTGGCCGATTTGGCCTGGAAAATGAAGCGGCTTTTGTTTCGCCGCACCGTGCACTCCTTCGCAAGGGTCGGCATTATCAGCTTTAAAAAGCCTTTGAAGTCGTCCACGATGATCGGTGGAACATGGCACTTCGTGGATTTGGATGGTTTGGATGGGTTGCGTAGCCGTTCTTGAGCCATTGCGGTCAAGGCGGCTAGACGCTTGGTGCGGCGTGAGACTACCTCACAGAATCCATCCTCTGGGCTGGGGTTTTCTTCCTCGGCAGAGGAGAGAGCAGAGGAGCTGGTTGTCTCGTCTATGGCGAGGGAGGATCTGCAGGAGTACACTGAGGTTCTCCTGCTATGGAATGAATTTTCTGTGCGGGCATTGGCACTGTCGTCGGAGTCGGACTCCGAAATTTGGCCTATTCGGGGAAAGTCACCACGTGGGACGCCCTGGTTGGTTGAGGTACGCTTGGTAGCGTCTAGTTTTCTGCACTTGCCTTTTCCGCTTACGCGTTGGCTGGCAGAGCGCTTTCTTGCCTCGGTGGACGAGGTCTTTGGTATGGCACCAGTGGAACTGCTGGCAACGGCTGTTGCAGACTGACTGGCAGGCCCCTTTCGGGTCTTGCCGGAAGAGGTAGGATGGGATTGCATTTTCAGGTTAAAAAAAGGTAGGTACAATACTGCACCCTAAGGTGCAGTACGCTAAAACTAGCATCGAGTGTTCTCACCTGCAGGTAGCAGTTGCCCTGCAAGCGTGTAGAGCAGAGGGCCGGACACCTTGTTTCCAAGATGCGCCTTACCTACCCTAAGGTAGATGGCTAGAACCTTGCTCTACCCCGTTACCTGTGGTAGTGAAATATTTGCTCAAACGTGCAGGCTCGTCAGTAGGGGTTGTCCTCTCCCAGGAGAGGCGCCCTACGGTGCTGTATTTACCGCCCGACTGCACTCTCGGGTTTTTTTTTTTTTTTTGAAAGGGGAGACAGCAATGGAGTTGGAGGGAAAAAGAGTTGGCTTATCTCGCCGGGATGGGAGCAGGGAAGGGGAAAACTTAGCAACTACGAACTTAACACTAGGGAAGTAAGTATAGGGTGGGAGTGATGGAGTCCCGCAATAAGCACCTCCGATAGTCTAGGTGGCAATGAGGCTTCCGCGCATTGGCGGGAGCAGGTAAGGATATGTCCAGGTCATGACCATGACCTAGGGCCCTGGCCAAGACACATGGGAAAGTAGAAGGTAAATGTGGTTGGGAAGTTAGAGTGGGTTCTTTATTTCCTGTTATTCCCGTTATTCTGTTGTTCTGGTAGTTAGAGGCCTATGTCGTATCTCCTAGATAGCAAGTCGACCACTCCGCGTAGGGGAGAGTTTGGTCAAAGCTTACTCCCTGAGCGGGGCAGAGTGCTTATTCGCATCGGTAAGTACATGGCTCGGAGTCAAGGTGAAGGTTGTAGCCGTACTGGCGGTAACGTTGGAGTTGCTTTGGAGTTAGTGGCTCAACAGTATCTGCGTGGTGGTACTGTGTTGCTGCGTCTATTTTAGTCGTGGTGATGTTGTTCTCTATCCTATACAGCTTTCGCTGTATGGACTCGAGAACGTCACTGTTTTCCAGCTCAATGACGGCATCTCGGAGTTGATGTAGGAGCCGGGATGCCGCGTTGAACCCAGTGGTGTGATGAGTGAGTTGCCGGGCGACCGCAGCGTGGCGCTTGCGACTCTCCCGTATGTGCTTCTTGGTGTTAGCGTGTAGTGTCGAGACGGTCTGTGAGAGAGCTGTGACACTCTGTGGCAATTTCTCTGAATTCCTTGACTGCTGTAGTGGTGTTTTGCAGGTCGTTGTTAGAGTGTTGTGACAGGGCGGTAACTGCTGCGGTCAGTGAAGTGACGGTTATAGTAAGTTCCTTGCAGGTGTCCTCTATGTGGCGTAGTCGTTCGTCAAGGCCGGAGACTGTGGAATGTAATTCCCTGGCCTCGGTGCTGCGTTGCTCCACTCTTGATGTTGCAGCTGCGTATGAAGTGGTGCTGCATGCTGCAGGTGCGACGGCCGAGGTTGGTGTGGTTGTTTGATGTGGCTGTGAGGCTGCGCTGGGTGGTGTTGTCTGCCGGTTGAGTTCCTTAGGGTAAAGCGGGCACTGCGCCTGACCTGTAAAGTGGCCAAAGCCATTACAGGTGGCGCAGTACCGGCGACGGCGGCGTAGATCGTGGTTAGTGCACACACTAGTGAGGCCGTGGGCCCACAGTAATGGCACCGAGGTGCGGCGCTGCAGGTGGTGGCGTCGTGCCCATATCTGCAACATCTGCGACAGGGCACTTGTCGTGTAGTCCGGGCGGGCTCAGCAGGGAGGCGTCGTCCAAGTAGGGGCAAGCCCGTCCTTATGGCGGCTTCTCGGTCTGCTGAGTCGGCGAAGATGATCCTTATCATGTGCGTTGGTCCCCGGGATGTGACGATGCGAGTGGCCCTCATTGCTGACGGCCACTCGTGTTGTGCTGTGCTGAGTAGATGCCTCGCTGGAAAGTCGCGAGGAACTCCTCGGATAATAACACTGGCTCCCGAGGGGGAACCAGTGTGTGCTGGCGGCGGTGGTATGTTGGCCGGGAGAAGTTCTGAGGGCGCTGGTGGTGGAGACGGCAGCTCCAGGACTGGCACTGCCACTGCCTCTCCCGGGGAGCTAGCCTCCTGCCTGACTGGCAGCGGCCGCTCAACTGGCTGCCTCTCTGACTGCGGTGAAGTGGTGTCAGTAGCGCTCGGCGCGGCGGTGGCCGCAACTACGGCGGCTGTGTTGGTTGTCTCGGCGGTGACGATTTCTCTGGCTGACTCGGCGCTGATGATGCTTTTGGGATCCGGGGCCGATGTGGTTCCAGATCCCGGCGTTGGCGGCGATTTCCTGCGTAGTTTCCTTCTTCCCATATCCCGGCCTGGCGAAACTAGTGCCCCGCCTGCGCTCTCGGCGGCACGGTGGCTGGTCGCTGGAGAAAGTCCGTACCCGCTGGAAATCTGGTTTTTTTTTGTGGTGGGGAAAAAGGCTACTTACGCCCTAACCGCATGCACGCATGCGAGTGTAAGACTCCTACCCGGGCTTCGAACCCGGGCAGCCTACTCACTAAAAAAACCCCACCGGAAGAGTCCAGAGGTCAAAACCTCGGTGTTGCAGTACCGCAATAATGCACCTGCGCATTCTATGGTGACGATGGAAGCTGCTTGCCAGAGGCAGTAACAGCGTGGTGATGCTGAAGGCCAGGAGACACTCATGACCTAAGCCCTGAGAGCCCCCTGGTAGCAGTCATTGGTGATAATGGTGAGAGGTGTGCTCTGATTCGTGTGGTGGAATGAAATGGTCATGATGGGTGAACGAATGATGATGGCTGAGCCCTGGAGTGAAGTGGACCAATCCGGATGTGCCGTACACTTCATGGAGCGACACAACTCCGAGCAGGGGTAGCCATCGTGAATGTGGAAGCCCGCTGCCTTGGCTCGTGAAGGTAGGAACTGCGGTGGTTGTTGTCGAGCTGGTGGTGTCTCCTTGGTGCGGCGAGTCTGTGTTGAGACGTCCCTGGTGGTGGTCGGGTTGGCAGTCGGGATCTCGAGCCGTACAAGCGTCTGCTTAATTGGCTCGAGAGCCTCGGTGACGTTCCTCGTGATGGTGCCACTTGCTGTGGCAGAGATTGTGGCGAGCGATTCTTCAATCCCAGCCAGGCGGTCGCTGACATTCAGTACCTCCGCGTGGAGGTCCTGGATCGCATCCCGTAGCTCCTGGCTGACTGCGGGGACTAGTGGTGCTGCCGGTGGTGGTGTAGTTCCTGGAGCTGGTTGACTGGTGCTGCTGATTTGCGGTGCCGGTCGTTGTTGTGTTGGTGTGTTGATCTGTTGTGAAGATCGGCGCGGATGGAGAGGGCACTGTGCCTGGCCTGTATAATGGCCGAAGCCATTACAGGTGGCACAGTACCGGCGGCGGTGTCGCAGGTCGTGACCCTTGCACTGCGCTGTCAATGCCCGGGCACCGCAATAGTGGCACCGCGGGCTGGCAGAGCAGGTCTCGGCCTGGTGGCCGAACTGGCAGCAGCGGCGACATGGGACTAGGCGATCCGTTCTGCTGGCCTCAATGCGCAGGCATTGCCCTATCAAGGGCAGCCCCGCCGTCAGGGCAGCTTCCCGGTCGGCCTGGTCCGCAAACTCTAGTTGAACCATCATGGTAGGGCCGCGATCTGTATGAATTCTCGTGGCCCTGACACTGGATTGCCACAGTTGCCTGGCGGCTGACAGCAGGTAGCGGCACGGAAAGTCCCGTGGAACTCCGCACACTACTGCACTATGCCGCCAGGAGGAAGCTGTGGGTGGCGGTGTTGGGTTGGTGGCGGTGTCGGCGTCGGCTGGCGGTGCTGCGATGGCGGCGGCGTGTGCGCTGGCTCTGCCGCGACTGCTCGTGGCGGAGACTCAGCCACGACTGGTGAGACTGGGCGGCTGGCTGAGAGCGGCTGTCGCTCTGACTTGGCGCGCTCTGGCGGTGACTCCGGCGAAGTTCTCTGCGGCGTGTCTGCTCGCGCCAAGACCGAAGTCTTTTGCGCGGGTTTTGTGCTGGTCTTCGCTGTTTTCTTTTTCCCCATGTTTGCGTTCTTTTGTAGCTGAAGATCAGGTCCGTCAGCCTCTCGGCGTCATCTGGGTCCGGCTGGCAGAGCGGCCGGCATCAACAGGCACGCTGGCTGGTTGGCGATTGGCTGGCTTGCTGGCTGCTGGCTGAAGAGTAGATGTTTCCACTACGATGACTGGCTGTCGAATGGCCGAGAGGGAGTTATGCGATGTTTAACAGGTAAATATTTTTTAGTGATGAAAAATGACAGGGTTGGGAAATATGCGAGGGGGGGGGGGTCGCTTATGCGATAAAATACGGTATGTTTAGTCATTCCTGGATTACGTGTTTTAAACCAAAAATGTAAGCTATTTTATGGCAAATTCTCTTTGCGATACAATGTTCACAATTTTTAATCAACACTGCATATTGATGTTTCTTACTGAGCTATAAAATAAGTTTGCTAAAAATAGTCTTCACACAGCTGGTTTAAAAAATATTTTGTTCAATGGCGAGTTTCCGCTTTTGCTATAATATGTAATATAATATAAACTTTCATGAGATGTTAGCCTAACATACTTGCCTTATATTAATAACCGCATTGCAAATTCTGGTTGGCACATATTGGGGAAACTATTTCCGGAGTTTCGCTCTGTTAACTTACAAATTGCATCGTAAGGAACATTTTAAGTGCTGAAATGTCTAAAGTATACAACCGAGAAGGCCACATTGGAATATTACTCATAAAATGTGGCTTGAAATTGTATTTAGGCATTTGTTGCTTAATTATGTAGATTTTCACTTAGAATACCTAATATAGAAACTGATTAACATATGTGCAGAAACTCTGTATAGACACTTGGAAAAATTGAGAAAAATATGTGAAATACCTATCAGAAAATGCCTCAAATTGCGCAACTACGACATCCGTTTAGACTGGTTTAAATCGTCACGTAACTCTCTCATTTTCACTCCGATAACATAAATATTTACACGAAAACGTTCCTAGAGAATCGGATATAATAAAAAATTTAAAAACTCAACCTTGTAATGTTTTATCACCTATTTATTGAAAGATATGAACTCCGTTGAAACATTAGATTGCAAATGAAAATTATCTGCTTAGGTGAGGAATTTATGTTTGAAGCAAATTACACGATTAGAGCCTATTGTCTCATTTTAAAGAGATTGAAATTGTTATGACAGGTTTTAAATGTGCACCTTGCAATCCTTCACCGTCCTCGCTGCTGTCTACCGGTAACGCTCACGTGCATATCTCCCCTCTCTTTCTTTCGCAACAGCCGGCAACAGCGTTCCATAGCTGAGTAGGGATTGGAGCTACTCATGTGCCTTCTTATTTCGTGCTCCCTATAGTAGTTTTATTATTCATTAGGCAGCTGAGCAATAATACAATAGCCATATTCATAAACATGTTACTTGTGTAAAATATTGTTTACAATTGTGACAGAATGAGTTCAACTGTTATATGGCTCGTAAATTTTCCTGCTTGTTGCATTAAAAATATAAGCTTGGAACTTATTTATTCGCACTGTCCACACATTATTGTTGTAATACAATGTTCATCACAAACTGGTTGTTTACATCTCTTGCAACTTTTTCTGGTCTTCCTCTTATTTGGTTGAGATTTGCATACAAACCAGTCACCAACGATTTTCAGCCGTCCAAAATCATCTCGTTTTGGTTGAACCTCCACTCATTCTGGAACCGGAATTAGGGGTGCTCCTATCATGCGCTCAATACCCGATTTCACAGAAAATTTTCTCAAACAATTCGAATTTGATGATCTATACTCTATTCATAAGACATTAGAGGAGAGGTAAACAAACCCATGTGCGTTTTGACCACAGCGCGCCCTCTTGACGCTTTCGCCGTGTAAATAGTCCCTTGAAAAATACTGTTACTAAGATCTGAAATGTCACTTAATGTTTGCTAAAGCATGAACTAAGTGTACTAAGCATAGTTAAAGTGTAAGAATACGCAGTTAAGTGAATCTGTAACCAGCATAATTCATTCTGCACGCGCATTATTCAGTATGAAAGTAACATGGCGGAACAAGTGAGTTGTGAAACATAAGTGCGGCGAAGCGTTGCGAAGTGGTGAAAAGACAACAATATTAAACGTGTTTAACAAGTTCTGCGAGAAATATCCCGAACTTGCTATCGAAGACGTGATGAAATTAACATCCGGTGTGTCAGTTGCACGCATTTACAACACACGCAAAGAAAAATCGTCAGTTGGTGAAGATCCAGGCAAAAAGCGACCACGTGCCAGATAAATGGTGGCTGTAGTTTGCAACGAATTTGTAAGATCTGCAATCCGTCGAAAAGTTCATCAGTTCTTTGTTAACAATGAACCCCCACCTTAAACTAAGTGCTGTTGGCAGTTAACTCTGCTTCCGATCTTCCAGATTTAAAACGAACTTCCCTCCACAAGCTGCTTCTGGGGATAGGTTTCGAGATTGTGAGCAGGAAATGAAAAAGTGTTATTGTGGACAGAGATGACGTAAGTAGCAGTTAATTTCCATGTGCTACTTGTTATTTGGATCAAGTAAATATATCCTTTTAGTAGTGTAAAATGCATATTATACCTACGGGTAGCGGTAGGTAACTGTGTTGCCTCATTGTGAATGCACGTGGCCGCGGAGTGATACAAACTGGTGCTTTGTTTACATCTCCTCTAATCTCTTGATGAACAGAGTAAAGAGATAAAGGATGGCATTTCCAATAGTGGCGGCTCCTGACATTTAAAGGTGGTAGGGCACACAAAAATCGACATACAGTAGTATATCAGGAAAACAGAGCAATAAATTATGGTGTAAAGGCTTGTGTATTTTTTGTATATCAGCTCAATTCCCCTATTTTTTCTGTAGAAAATTCCTCAATCACACACCTGTTGAAGTCTGGAATGGTGTTTATCATTTTCTCTATTGATGGCATTGCCAGCGCGATCAGTCTGTCGTTCCCCGTGGAATTTCGTGAGAATGTCTTTATTCTATTGAGGGTAGAGAATGATCGTTCGGTCTCTACAGTCGCCATTGGAAGGGTAACAATTATTTTTAAAACCATCACACGCTCAGAGAATGTTCTTGTCATGTTGTTTTCACATAAAAACTGCAGAAGAGCGTTTCACCGGACACTCTACGCGAATCTTCATGACTATACAGCACCTCTAATTTAGTTCGAAATTTCGGATCATGATTGTGGGATATAATTTAAAGGTTGTCTGAAAGGCACTTTCAGGAAATACACGTATTGGCGAAACCTGTCAACCAAAAATAGCTCGAGACACTCAAATGACCTGAGAACTGAAACCTATCATTGATATTGCCTGTAATCATGTCACAAACTTCTAGAGCTGCAACACTATTACTCCTACTATTGTTGTGTCCAACCCCTACTTGGGGTTTCGTATACAGACAGTTCATGTTCATACATTTTCCTAACTTTCACTATAGAGCAATTCCGCGCGTGACTGACATTTACACTACATTTTCTTCCTAAAATGTCTGTCTAATGGTCAATATAGGTGTAAAAATGTTATTTTAACGATATACGATGGCAGAGAATACATTGGCGGTTGTGATAGGAAATATAAAAACCTTAAAAAATTAAAACAATTATTTAATAATGAGCACTAAACTTTTCGTGACTAACTGACATTTTTGTCAACTGCAGGTCCTACTTCAAACGTTTGTCCTCCGTTTTCTCTGAAAGTTTTCCAATTTGATTTGTTCTGAAAAATCACTTGAGAGAGGAACTTCTATGCTTTCAAATGACCTGAGAAAAGGTTTGGCATGTTATTCTCATCTAGAGATATTTATTCAAAAGGGCAGCGTGACTAACTGACATGAGTTTGTGACTAACTGACACTTGCGAAAATTGTAATACTTTGTCTTTGTTTTACATGGTATAACATATGGTAAATCATAGTGATACGT
The DNA here is from genome assembly GCA_030765045.1 of Tenodera sinensis. Taxonomy (NCBI): domain Eukaryota; kingdom Metazoa; phylum Arthropoda; class Insecta; order Mantodea; family Mantidae; genus Tenodera; species Tenodera sinensis. The sequence continues at coordinate 306,758,951 of CM060964.1, forward strand.
ATTATACGTTACATACATGTAATACACACAGGTGTGTAATTTGTTTTTATCGTTTTGACAATAATCATATCCTTTGGGGAAACATTAATGTCATGCAACATAAACAGAATAAACAGAAGTTCATAGCTCTCATTTCTTAGCACAGTTACGTCATTGCAAGTATAAAAAGCTGACTCAAAACCATAACAAAGACGACACATGAGAGCACACAGCACATACCTGTATAGGTTGCGCGTTTGTTCTTGACGAATGGCCTTGAGCAGAAATTCAGTGAGTAGGCCTACCCTTAATAAACAGGTCAGCAAATGTTTATGCTACGATAACAGACACCTCTGTTTTCCTCTGTCACGCTTGTGTATACAGTCGACTGCAAAAGTTTTGTGCGGTACGGATGTATGCATACAACGAAAATAACAGCAATTCAGACGAGGAAGAAGACGAGGGACAAATGTCGGGAATAGAAGAATGCAAGAAAGTTAAGTGGAAACAGTTATATGGGCATAGTGTATAATACGTGTGGCTGATATTACTGGAAGTGCGATAAATTGATTTGTAGTGCTGTACCACTTCAGCTCAGAAGCATGTGCGTCATCTCACTGCAGACTGTACGTTCTCTCTTTCGATGCGAACGTTCCCGGAAAAGCTGAGTAGTGACTCGCATCCAACCTTTCATATAAAATTTTCATTCGTCAAGAAGTAGCGCGCGACTTGTAACACACTCTGGATTGGACTCCTTATAGTGCAGGAACGCTAAATGCAGTAGCCTGTTTTTATTTCCGAAAGTTGTGTATCATTCTTGCACTTTCCGCACATGAAAGAAAAGCATATTCCACAACATTTAAACCTAATACTTTCACATAATGAACCCGCTGAGTGGACGGCATAGGTGAAATGCGTTCAAATCTTTTGTCAAGAAATTACTTTGCTTCTTCAATTTCAGGCAGGGAAACCTTAAGAATACATATTTTGGTTTTCTTTCTAACAGTATTAACAAATTCTTCAGCACTCTGAATCCTGCTTCCTGCTTTCGCAGCTGTCCATGCCATCCTCTACACTTGTTCTCCAATCGCATCTACTGCCCCCTTTCCGTGATAGGATTCGAAGAAGTGCCATTCAATTGGGATCCCAAATACTTCGGAAAGATATGTCACGTGACTCAATGTGTATTTCTACTTAAAATGACTAGCAGCTCCATCAGAAAACACTTTCACAAGTTCAAGATTCGGAACAATATCCAATATTTCCGAAAATATATTCCTTAAGAAAATATCAACTGCATATTTGTCATGTGATACATAATCAGACACCAAAGCAAAAGATTGTTTCTGAATTTCGCCGATATCTTCTTTCCTATACCAGGCAACAGCAGTAAATGTTGAGATCTGTGTGTTGTTCCAGTGGGCAGCTTGAATTTCATTTTGCTCCTTGCATGTGTAGTTCTCAGAGAAGTCTATCTGTATCACAGCTTCACTAATTGCAACATTTTCCCGAGCCTTCTTAAAGGCCTCGGATTGCTGTCTTTTTACATACACGTGATTTAGGAAACGTGGCAGGCAATTGCTCAGTTCTTCAATGCAGTCTTTTACAGATCTCTTTTTAACTTCTATTTCCATTCTTCCATTACGTGAACTCCACAGGTTCCACTCGCATGGAGAATTAGCTAGTTCATCCGAAATGTCTGCTCCACTCAATCCCGGGAAGTTGGAGCATCCTCCCTGCATATACTTACTCGATTTCTGATCACAAACCACTTGTGCTGTGAACTTACGAAATTGAGTCTCACTGAGTACGTGATTTTTACACAATGCTTTGAGAAGAAACTTCGTATTTTCATGTATAATGCATGTGCACACATTATGTGGGGTCTGACTTTGAACACGCACGTGAGCAGGGCGTAATTCAGCGAATTTTGTCAACCCCACGGACATTTGTTCTCGCTCTTGTAGAAAGAGTGCATGTGCTTCTTTTAATGTTACCACTAGATACCTAATGCGAACTTCTTTTGTTTCTCCTTGAACACGGATTTCAATAAAATCATCTCTTCCAGGAGCTTGATAAGATATTGAATCATGCTCATAGAACTTGATGATTGCACTTTTAAGTTCCTCTGATAGTTGTTTTCCTGATACCGGGACAGAATGCTTTGGTTTTACAACATGTAATCCCTCTTCAACTGCTAACTTACGAATCATTTCTTTTCTTTTGCGTGGAGATTGCGACAATGCTTCCTCAACACGTTTTCTGCACTTTCCAAAATGCTGTCTGCTTTTGAATGCCGCTGATGTTGATGGAGTATCCTTATCAATCCCTTCTTGGTCTCTTATTTTCAGTCTTGCCCGCTGTGCTTGCTTATGTCCCCTTTGCTTTGAGGTGTTCTCTTCCTTGTTTTGTTTGTTTCAGTATTGCTCTTCCTTTCCTCATAGTCACTTTAATTTTTTCCTTCCATTGTGCATAACTGCCTTGCTCCTTCAGACGTTGTTTGTATTCACGTTGTGTTTGGGCTGGTGTTTTAGCCATGGAGTCAGAAACAGACTGATACGTCTATCCTGACTGAAGTCTCAGAAGCAACTGTACGCGTATGACGGACGACCTCAGGGCGCCAGCACTAAATGTCCGTTAGTCACGTGTTTTGTGGGAAAACTAATGACTATAGAGGAAAACTTTCTGATAATTTTTTATTTGTTATATTGTAATGACGCAGAATCAAAAAGGATATTTTTTTCTGTCTATTAATTTTCCCTGCAGAGGACTTTATCCTTATTTACCGTGACTAACTGACATTGACACACAGTAATAATTAAACGGGTTCTAAGGATGTTTTATAAATGTCGAAAATTATTGGCCATAAACACGTTTCGAAGACGAAGAGTCATTGTGTGATGTAGAAAACAAAAAAATTAAAACAGTTGTACATAGCTCCTGAAATATTGATATGAAAATCACTGTTATTCACGCTTATTTTTGTGTTTTGGAAATGTATGGGTAAGAAGTGAAATTTGAACCCAAGTTCACTTCAAAAACATTTATTTTTCACTTTTTGAGATACTTTGGAGTATCCAGCATCATCTTTCCTCAGTAAGAAGAGTGGAACATTAATTTCAAATTTTAACACTCGGTATGACATATTCGCGGAATTGCTCTATAGCATTAACTAAGCGCCTGACAAACTCACTAACTTTAACAGTATCGATGTCTTTTTTCTGGATACAGTCACAGAATACTGCTATATGAAGCATAACTTTGATAGAATTCAAGCCAAAAGGTGAATTCAGAGTTTCTGAAAGTTCGTACAAATTCTGTTGCTTCGGTAGACGCTTTTTATCATTCAATTCGTTGTCTCTTATATGTTTGAATCATTTTAGATTATCTTTCTGCTCGTAAACAGTATTAACAGTGCAATGCTGAAAATACCCCTTGTCGGTGGGACACCGCAAAGTTTTTTTCTGAACAAATTCAATAAGATAGTCCATTATTTTTGGAGACCTCGAAAAGAATGTCCCTAGCCCCTGTAAGTCTTGAAAAAATATTCTTCTGTGAGATGAAGAAGACGTTGCACTTAGAAGGATAAGATTTCCTTGATGTGCATAGCAGTGAATGTATACTTAATTCACTCTTAGGTTGTAGTGTAGTGCCTCACTTTTTTATTCAATGGTGTTTGCCAGGAGGCTGACACTACGTCAATATTAGAAAAATATTTACCTTTGTTTACTCGTATATAGCTTTATTAGCAATATTCTGTTATAATTTCGAACTTTTTATTTTCGCTGTTTCCTTTATGTTTATCGGTATCACTCTGTCTTTCCACAGCAAACGTGAGTGACCCTGATAAGACTTGTACCTGCAACGGTTTAGGGAGCTTTACTCCGACCTCGTAAAGGCCGAAGCTTGGTTTCCCGAGTGTCAGGGTTCCTGACAGTTCGGGTGCTGTGTTAATACCTGTAACTGACTCTCACCGCCACTTTGAATTTCTATTGAGTGGTCATCTCGACCTTCCCTATTAGGTGAATCGCGCCCCTCTTGTTTACTTTGTCTATCATTTCTGGGGCCCCTTTGGAACCATTGTCCCGTGAAGTTACGGTCTCAATCATATTCTCTAAACCTCTGCCTCCAGAACTTGGTCTCTCACATAGCATAATATTGATGATTCGCCTAGGCGGGTTAGCGCTATCTCTATCTTCCCGTCTATGCCTAAATTCCCTGTTCATTCCAAAACGTCCATTTCCTTCAAATCTAGGCATATCATTTTGATACGTATTCCGAACCTGGTCCCGCCGATGGTTTAAAAGTCTTGGGCTACCTACTTGATAATGTCTATCTTCAAAATTTCGGCTCCCGACGTATGCACCTGGCAAAAAATTCCTGGAATCTCCGCTCATGGTAATGAACATTGCCCTAAAAAGCGCAGATCGATTCTATAAATTGCGCAACTATCAAATGGTTGCGTACATTTTCAGGGAAATGTCCGCTAACTAAGCTTATCAACTCGTGTTCAGAAACCGGCGGTTCAATTAATTTACTCCGCTGAGCCAATTGTAAAGAGTAATCCACCATACTCACTCCAGACCGAATGTCATATCTGCCATTGTAGAGTTCTAAGCGTACTTTATTTTGTTGTTCTATTCCCCAATATCTAGCCATAAATGCGCACTTGAAGGTCTCGTAATCGGTGTCTTCGCCGATTGCCAACCTCAACCAATTAAGAGCACGCCCCTTTAACCGTTTTCTGACAACAATCATTTTTACCTGGTTTGGAATTCGTTTTACGTTAAAATATTCGTCTAATTCCCGTAGAAACTGTCTAGGATTATCATCTGACTCCTCGTGAAAAATTGGGAAACTTAACACATTAATCAGATGATTTCCATAAGTAGCGTATTGCGCATCTACCGAACCTGGGGTAGTTTGACCAACTGGCACATTTTCAATTGCATTCGTCGAAACCGGTGCTTCCTCGTGGGGAGACTGGCCTCCAAACCCTTCACACTGGCTTCTACCATTAACTTAACTTCAACGCCACATAGGGAAGAAATAGACACCTCACAATAAGAGTTAAAATGTGTGAACGAAAACATATTAAGACGCTGTAACGCTTGTATCACAGCACAAGGAGAACATATTTTGCAACATCTTCTTTGAAAAAGGTATGCAATCTAAACACACATTAAATGTTCGTAATAATGAATAATGTTACTGAGTTAGTCTTCCACGTATTACTGGCAGCCGTACGCGGAGTAGAGTGTTGGTGGATGGAAACTATGTGCCCCGCCGTCACGGTGCCGCGAGGAGCGGTCCCGTTCAAACTGATGGCACGATATATACTAGGATTGAATATACATGGTAAAATAATAACCCCTAACGAAACAGCCCTTCACGGGCCAATATCTACCACCGCCGCTGCGTCTCCCACTTCTCCCCACTGAAAGGCGCCATGAGTTGAATATACATAGTACATGCAGTATAATACATATACTATATATTTTGTAATTGATTATTGGAAAATGTATTCTTTTGTGCTGGGTTTGCATGTTTCAAATGGGCCTATCATACATTATTTGGCCAACATTTGGATATATAATCACTTCACTGTGTATCCACTTCAGTGTATTACTTGTTTTTCTCTTCATCTAACAGTTTTCCTACAAATACTCACACAATTTACTGACTGGTGTTTTCTGCACAGCCGTAACTGCGCCACGAAATGAACAATGCCAGTCAGTATAGACCACCCCAATGTGCTTCCACACGTTCACAACTTCAATACCTTGCATGCTGCCCAGATAATCTGGGATCATTAGTCTTGCAGGACGTTTTTTTTTTCTGCTGCCCACCTCACAACAAGCCTTCCTCCTCCGCGGTCTACGGGTCACATGCTAACCTCTGGTTCCCGAGGTCGCGGCTTCAAACCTGGCAGAGAGCGATGGATTTTTTCGGACTTAAAACTGCTTAGCATGGCTTCCTTTGGAAATACGGTAACTAAAACCGGTAATCCCGTGTCTAAGATTTACAAGAAGTAAAAGAAACTCAAGCCCGATAGAGAGGCCTCTCGCAAGCACAAAATAGAATGGGACGCAGAGAACTACACCAGTTAAAGATCGTCTATAAAGAAAAACCCATATTCTCAAAACAATCTGTCCCATGTTAACGGAGAAGGTAAGCACGTATAGTTTGTGTCCGTGCTACGCGTACTTGGAACTACTAACAATCTCAAATATACTATCTTATTAATAAAAGTACTGGTCTGCAAATGGTAAATTAGCAATAGCGGAATTTTAACTCTAGCATTACCAAGCCTTATTTCATAACTTAGATTACCAAGCGTGGGGGGTAATTTGTGACCACCACTAAAAACAAAATGTCTGAGCATTTTTCAAAACAAATTTAGTTTAAAAATGGGTATTATATCTTCTCATCATTATAAAAGTAATGTTTAACATTATCTATTCCGTTTTTACCTTTTTCACATTAATCACATTAGACATTATGCCAAGCCTTATTACGGAGCTTAAACTACCAACGGAGGTGGCCACCACTGGTAACAAAATGTCTGAGCAATTTTTAAAACAAATTTACTTTAGAAATGGGTATTAAAACTTTTTATGTTTAGAAAGATAATATTTAACATTGTTTAACTATTACTTTTTTACATGAATCACATTATACCGACGCGACAGTACTTTCTGACCACCTTGACACTTCACTGTTTCTCAAAAAGGGCAACAATGAACAATTTGAAACATACACAATTCAGTAGCACAAATAGTGATTGACTATCAACTACATGCCTTTAATAAAAGAAAAAAAATGAAAAGAGGACATTTGAAAAATTACAGAAATTGGGCACAAAGTAACCCCCTACCCCCTTGGTAATGCGAGGGTTAAATGGTCCCTGCGCTTCACTTCCATTTCCCCTCTTTGCAGGCTCCAATCTGTTTATAAATCTTATTTATAAAAGTTATTTTCTTATCTCAGACAAAAGGTATTCTAGATATCCTGTTCTGACATACCCACAGAGAAGATGCTTTTAAACAGTAAGTTTCCTGTGGGAACTCTATATACTACTATGATATATGTACCAAATTCTATTCTTACTGAACTACATTCAAATTCGTTTTCTTCACAAAACAACACATTTACAGTGGTGAACTTTATCGTGATTTTGGCAAATATACTCGCTCCTTCGCAATTCAATTCACTTCTACAAAATTAAGAACACAACGTGTACTTACTATTTGAAAGCTTAAAACATGTTTAAGGAAATTTTTGGTCTTAATCAAATTATTAATGCTGGTTTTCAGTGATTCAATGCTATTTTTAATATATTTCCGTGCACAAGAGGGTAGTAGAGGAATTAAATGGTAGTACAAAGAGATCCAAATACATAGAAACTGCTGGGCGGTGTTTTACCACTGTGCAGAGGGAAACACTATAACAGCAGTTGATATACACAAGGTCACGAGCATTCTCTGCTCACACTGTATTGAGCTGACGCGACATCGGGCGGCTGCAATATTACCACTGTGCTTTATTAGTTAGTCCTGTACTTAGTCACAAAGTGTATTATGCCTTAGCATTTGTTTTCTACTGCACAGCGTGTATTTATTTATGATTCGTATATGTTAACTCAGTCAGCTCGTCATGTGCAAGTGCGATTTTCAGAAATATTTCCGTACAACAATCCATAAACTTTACAATAAATTTCATGCCACCGGAAGTGTTCAGGCTCAGAAATGTAAAAGACGGCGTACGGTTCTTACCGAAGAAACATTAGACGAAATCGGTCATAATTTGGAGAATTCCTCCCAAAAATCTCTTAGGCGTCTTTCACAACAGGCAGGCATTTCTTATGGCCCTTTGCAAAGAGTAACCAAATTGCTGAAGTGAAAACCATATAAAAACTGTGGTACATGCTCTTCAAACAGGTGATCCTGTAATTAGGCGCACATTTTGTGAGTGCACTCTCAACAGTGTACACCATGAGCGCCGGCAGACATTTTTTCAAGGGGGTGCCACATGTTTGAAATTTGCAATCATATAATATTAATTTATTATTTTAGTGTCAAAATTTATAATGTTTGTTGCATATAACCATATTAATTTGTGCTAAATAAAAATTGATCTTTTAAAATAGTAGTTTAATAGTCAGTAATTGATTGCACATTAAGTTGATCAACTTGCCCCCCCCCCCCCCTTCGCGACGCCCATGGTGTACACAATGGCGAAATTGACACTCAAGTAATATTTTTCACGGAAGAGGCTTGGTTCCACCTTCATGGATATGCGTGTACAGAAAATAACTGTTATTGAGCTCTGAGATACCTAATATTGTTTATGAAATACCCGTTCATGACGACAAAATTGGTGTATGGTGCACCATTAGTAGAGAAAGAGTTACAGGGCCATTTGCTTTCGAGTCAACAGTTGACAAATAATAATATTTTAATAAATTTGCTGTTTAACAACTGAGACAGAATATTGACCAATAGAAAATCGTTCATATAAATATTTTTTTAAAAGTGTATAAATTTCTAGTTCTTGTTTGGGTGTATCAGGGACTTATTTTTCAATATTTAGGATAGCCAATGTTTTCTTGTCAATAGATAGTCTGTTGTGTTCAACCAATAAAAACTATTTGCGCGGATGAATACAAAAAAATGGCGGTGTGTCGTACCAAAGCGACGCCAAGAACTAGATTCATTAGCGTCTGTGTGCTCAAGATGAAAGGACGTGTTTTTTTTGGTAGTGTGTGAACATGGAACTTTCACCAAACTTTTATCCAGTGTAGATTCTACTAAATCATAATTGTGAAGTTCTTTGATTATTTAATATGGTGCTGAGAGTGTAAAATAACGAAATGTTAATGAATAAATAAGTTGTGATAAAGGAACATTGATTTATGCATTCCATTCTGTAACCACGACCCTGAAGATAGGAATCGCGTCTGCTATCACAGTATTTCATCTTTCAGTAAGAACATTATTCCTGCTGCTATATGTAATAATCTTTATAAAAACAGCACCACAACCCTGTCAATTGCCAGAATCACATCAGCGTCACCGGTGTGCTGGAATTGTGTCCCACAGGAGTTCTTTTACATGCCAGTAAATCTACTGACGTGGAACTGCCGTTTTAAGCACACTTAAAAACCATCGGTCTGGGCCGGATTTGAACCCACGACCTTGGGATCAGTAGGCCAGCGTCTAACCAACTGAGCCACTCAGACCGACTCAACAGTTGACGCCCGTACAAACGTGAATAAAATTTTGCCCACTTTTCGTTTTTAGAGAATTAACCGACAGGGAGCGTGATTTCGCCTTTTTTTCCATCAAGACTCTAATACAGCTCAAACAGCCAATCTTTCGATGAGAACAATTGAAAGTGTGTTTCAGGACAGAATTATTAGTCGAAATTTGTGGCCCCCCTTTGTCCCCCGACCTAACCCCCTGTGATTTCTATCTCTGGGGTAACTTAAAGCATAAAGTGCACAAAACAAACCCACACACCCTGGGAGAGTTAAAACAAAATATCTGTCAGGAAATTGCCAGCATTTCTCAACGTGAACTATGGTGAGTGATGGATGATTTCCTAAAGAGGTGCCAAAAATGCATGGATAACGACGGTGGCCAGTTTCAGCATCTGCTTTAATTATATTGGTAGGTAAAGCTTTTAAAAGTAGTTTTAAAAATGTTGTATGATTTTATCCGCGCTGTTCTATGACAGCGGCAGTCGGTAACGAGCGCAGAGGACTCGTACAGACGAAAAGCAGCGCAGTCGGTTCACAGTCTTTGGGATCACCCGTTACATAGAGCTCACACGGGAAACAAACGATTTATAAACAGATTAAAGCTTGCAAGGGGAGAAATTGGAAGCTAAGTGCAGAGACCAGTGGCGTATATTGTGGACTATCGAAGCTATCACCGAACCCCATATCTAAAGTAAACTAGAAATTAATAATATTAATAATAATTGCAATACTAGCCAGTTTCCTTCATGAAGAATTAGCGCGTCGGATGGAATATGTCTTGTCCTCTACCACTTAACAGAGGGGAGAATAGGGTTTCGGATGCTTGCTGGTGGTGGTTGTAGGTTTAAGGGCGCTTAACTTCGTGGTCATCAGCGCCCTTAAAATAGTTCATGGCAATAACCAGTTATAAATTCCAATGAAAAATAAAATTACTGGTAACAAAGAAAATATACACATAAACATAAAAGACAGTGGCAATAGCCAGATATAAAATAAGGTGATAAATATGTCAAAAAGCATAAAAGGAGATATCTAAAATTTTAAATCCTCAAACTGATATTACACTCCCTAAAAACTTAAAGACTCTATCAACCGCTGTTTTGTCGTGCGTTAAGACCTCTGCAAGTCTGGCAGGCAGCTGCAGAGAATCTCGAAAGTGCGCTAGAGAGAAACACTCTAGAGCACGTGACGGACTGACAAAAGGTTGTCACACAGCGGACATAGAGGGCAAGGCCCCTTTTAAATAGGTAACCATGCGAAAAATTGCAGTGGCCTCGGATGCTTGCTGCTGTAGCCTTCGCCACGCCTTCACTAGGATGCTGGTAAGGTGGGTTGAGACGGGGAATGCAGAAGCATTGCAAAGCTTCGGAATCCCGTGTCGCTATAGTCACACGAGCATCTCCGAAATGTGTCGTTGTGAACCCGACTAGCTTGTAGCTAGCAAGAACGCTGTTTTAATATTGTGCGGTTGCATGGGCGTCGCGAAGCGGGGGGGGGGGCAGAGGGCCACGCCTCTCCCTTGGAAGTCAATGCACTTAATGTGCTGACTATTAAACTATCATTTTAATTTTTATGTAAAGAGAAATTTTTATTTAGCACAAATTAATACGGTTATCCGCAACAAATACTATAACTTTTGACAGCAAAATAATGAATTAATATTATCTGACTGCAAACTTCAACATGTGCCCCCCCTGGAAACAATTCTGCCAACATTCATGTGCTGTTGTTACTGTCCTCAACAGCTGAATTAGTATTAGTATTATTTATTTAGTAGTGTGCAGTGTACCAAGACAGATGCCAATACTAATTTTTTTTAAAGAGATGAACAACGTAATAAGATAATTAGTAAATCGACCATACTCACAGATGAAATTCGAGGATAAGTTAGTGATAGTAAAACAGAGAAAGTCTACTGTAGCTCTTCCACGCTTGCAACATGGGCAGAAGGGAAAATAATCCTCAGAAAATATATTTTAATATCAGCAATTATGATAAGTATGTGTGGCTGAGTGGTTCATGTGAATTAAAGGTAAAGGGTACAGTACGAAGGGGGACACTTCGCTCACGTTTACCTACACAGGTATATTGTGGCTGCCACCCCAGAAGGAAGGGATTAATAAGGGAACCGAATGGGTGCTACCAGACTCGCAGTTAGACAGGCCCACCAGAGATGCGTGGAAGTCCCTAAACAGTGCTGAGATGTCTTCATCCCGGCGGTAGGCCCCGCCAAGCAGCCAGCATCACACCGCGAGTTCGGGGCGTTATCGTACGATGCGTCCCCCCCCCTCGACGGAGGACAAGGGCCACCAGACGCCACCCAGCGTCGAGAATAGCAGTTACCATGCGCAATCATCCACGTCATCTGCCCGACACTGCCCACACTACATGCCCGGAACTGCACCACCTGAAAGATGATAAGGAAATGGAATGAAAGGAAATGATGGAATGCAAACCGAGGTATGAAATAATGCACTCCAGCATTCGCCTAAGTGACACGCGGAAACCACGGAAAACCCCATATCAGAGTGCGCGGCTACGGGGATTGAACCCGCGACCTACCGAATGCGGGCCACAGACGTTACCGCCTGATTAATCCCGCTCGCTTTCCATGCGAATTAATAAACTTCATAGCTTGCCGTGCTTGTTGTTTGCAACTGTAAGAACGCCCTGAAATACGACGGGTTTTGCCATTTTAGCGTTATTTAATCACAGCTTTGGATGAACATAAAGAGATCAACAACTAAAAATATGGTATTTGAAGTATGCTCAGAAACTATGAGCGTTGCCAATGAAGAGGGCCAAGAAAGGCATAGAAAGAAATTGTGAAGATAAAACCCATTCTTCATACTTAAGGATTTTCTGTGAAATCCTGGACGGAACTCACTAACTCAAACTAAATTCAGTGTTGAATCACAGAAACAGTTGATATTTCCGGTCTTACTAGATTCTAAACATTTTGCGAGTTACGATAAAAAACTTTCCAGTAAATGTATTATGTGAATCAAGAGAACCATATGTTTCCTATTTGGATATACGGCCTTTGAAAAAACGAACTGAAACTGTAATATTCGCTTCAAAATTTTTCTAACAAGTTCGTTCAAACCATTGCAAATTATATGAAATCAAATGGACTTGATGTTGTGTGAACTGATCATGTGAACTGATTTTAACATTTCCTTTCACCACTGCAAGCGCAGAAAGGAGTTTTTCAGCCTTGAAATCTTATTTACGGGAAACACAAGGACAAATTAGTCTGAGTAACTTGGCTCTTCTATCGGTGGAAAAATACATATTTGTTACAATGAGAAGACACTACGAGAAATTGTTTTTTGATAGTGTGCGGACGCAATTTATCGGTAAAGCAAGACAGCTGGAATACCTATATATATGGTAAAATTGTTCATTTTATAATTGTCGTTTAGCTTGTATTTAAATGCACTGTTCATGAAGTTAACATTTAATCAACAACCCCTTATTGTCCAGATCTGGTAGGCCTATTTTTCTTTTCTTTTTTTAGTGTTTAACGCCCGCTTTTACGACATATGGCACCGCAGCTGGTGACACTAGTGATACATGGAATGAAGATTGAGTACTGGTGAAATGAGATGGCGGAGGAAACCGGAAAACCCGGAGGAAACCGGAAAACCCGGAGGAAACCCGCCCCTGCGACATTTTGTCGATAAGGAATCCCGCATGCGGTCGTCTGGGATCGAACCTGGGCCGCTTTGAAGAGAGACGAATGTTCTTATCACTCGGCCACGGCGAGGGTAGACCAAGTCACAATCCCAGTATACTCCAATGGTAGAGACCATTTAATTCCTCTATTATCAAAGCAAATATTGATGTAATGTTATTCATTACCCTACCCTTAGTTGCCAATTCAAATATCTGCACTTATACCCCAAAAAACCCGTGTACCCAAACATTAAATAAGTAAAAATATTACAACTCACCTGTATATTTGTAGTTCAATCAGTCCTCTTGTTTTTTCTGGTAGCAACAATGTCAATAAATGCATCGTAAAACTTCTGGTGGCTTTGAAATTCTCTAAACAAGGTCTTCTCCATGGAAATGAAGGACAATCATTCGAGGCGCTCTTGAGCTTTTTTTTTTTTTTTTTTTTTTTTTTTTTTTTTTTTTTTTTTTTTTTTTTAAATTAACGCCCTCCAACATTGTGTCATATCGGACGAAGCGATCTTGAGCTGTTGATGTGGTTCAGGGTAGACAATTTTTGTCAGCTGTTGTATTGAAGCTGTTATCGTCTTAATTAGTTTTATGAGTGTTGACAGTTGTGGTAAAATTACACCAAGGTAATTTTCTGTTAAATAACCATTCAGTTCTGAGCAGAGCTGGGCGATGATCATGTGCAAATACGCTACAGCACAATGTAAAAATTGCACCAATTTTAGACCTATTCTTCTAGAGTGCGAGCCGTTATGCATTCGGAACGGACAAAAGTATATTTTGTAGCCCTCTCTTCAGAATAACATGAAACGCCGCATTTAGGCAGAACGGTATCAAGCGCTGAATTGATTTCAGATTCGATGATGTCACTCAGCGAGAAGGTAAGTTATTGGGGAATTTCGACTACGTATACTTTGTTGGGCATTCCTCCTCTGCATCTGTTAGTCTGCTGAGATTCCCGTAGCCATTCTAGGCACGTACTGCTGTGGTATGCAGTGGACTTTTTTTCTAGTCCGCATATTGCGCTGTGCAAGCAACATGGCGAATTCTGTAGATGATCTATTTAGGAAACCTTTTTCAAGTAGGACAAACGAGGATAAAGTGAGAATTAAAAATCTAGGTAGACCTACCCTAAATTTAAATCTGAGTCAAAAGGTAGAAAAAGGAGCGAGTATACGAGGAAGTGTAGTATCAAAGTGTATTAAAACAGATGAATCGGCGGGTGTGATAGTCGAAACGCACTTTTCACTTTTCACGTTAATTATCTGGAAACAGTGATGCAAGGGGTACAGAAGTAGGGGCAGATCTTAGGCATACTAATGTAAATAAAGAAACAAAGTGTAAGCAATAAGCACATAAACAGCCCACTTAAACTTAGTGCATTAGGTAATGCTAATATTGCAACAAGATTAAGCTGTGCATATTATGACAAGGTTGTAAAACAGAATCAGCAGAAAGAGAAACAATATTTATTCTCTAGAATTATTGATTGTGTCAAATTTTATGGTGCTTTCGAGTTGGCCTTGAGAAGACGCGACATGACCGAAACATTAAAAAATACAGGTATATTTTGATTTTTGACAGATTTAACTTCCGTTATAGGCAGTGCAATGAAAGAACATGTATCTGGTGATCAGATATTAAACAGGACTTCAAAATCTACCGAAAATGAGCTGCCGGGTTGTATGTTGGATGCTTGTGAAGTTATGCCGGAAGTAGTAAATATTGTAGCAGGACCACCTATGATTCCGGAATAGACTGTAACTTGAATGATACTGAAATATAAATGTAAGACAGTTTGAAAGTCCTGCACCATAAAACAGATGCCCATAAAGCGATTTCATGAGAGATTGCAGTTGAGGTTTTGCGAAATTACAAGAAACTTGAGGAAATCTAATAGAGCAAAACATTGCAAGTGATGCAAATCAGTATGCCTTTCTTCCATATGAACTATAAAAGTAGCCAGGACTTCAAAGCAGCCACAGAAATGGAGTTTCAGAATCATATTTGACAGCGTCCAATCATTCCCTCTTATTGGAACATTCTGTGATTGTATTAGAATTTGATGCAGAGACGTAGTTAATCTTATCAAAAAAAAATTAATAATAATAATAATAATAATAATAATAATAATAATAATAATAACAATAACAATAACAATAACAATAACAATAACAATAACAATAACAATAACAATAACAATAACAATAACAATAACAATAACAATAACAATAACAATAACAATAACAATAACAATAACAATAACAATAACAATAACAAGAACAAGAACAAGAACAAGAACAAGAACAAGAACAAGAACAAGAACAAGAACAAGAACAAGAACAAGAACAAGAACAAGAACAAGAACAAGAACAAGAACAAGAACAAGAACAAGAACAAGAACAAGAACAAGAACAATAAGAATAAGAATAAGAATAAGAATAATAATAATAATAATAATAATAATAATAATAATAATAATAATAATAATAATAATAATAATAATAATAATAATAATAATAATAATAATAATAATAATAATAATAATAATAATAATAATAATAATAATAATAATAATAATAATAATAATAATAATAATAATAATAATAATAATAATAATAATAATAATAATAATAATAATAATAATAATAATAATAATAATAATAATAATAATAATAATAATAATAATAATAATAATAATAATAATAATAATAATAATAATAATAATAATAATAGTAATAATAGTAATAATAGTAATAATAGTAATAATAGTAATAATAGTAATAATAGTAATAATAGTAATAATAGTAATAATAGTAATAATAGTAATAATAGTAATAATAGTAATAATAGTAATAATAGTAATAATAGTAATAATAGTAATAATAGTAATAATAGTAATAATAGTAATAATAATAATAATAATAATAATAATAATAATAATAATAATAATAATAATAATAATAATAATAATAATAATAATAATAATAATAATAATAATAATAATAATAATAATAATAATAATAATAATAATAATAATAATAATAATAATAATAATAATAATAATAATAATAATAATAATAATAATAATAATAATAATAATAATAATAATAATAATAATAATAATAATAATAATAATAATAATAATAATAATAATAATAATAATAATAATAATAATAATAATAATAATAATAATAATAATAATAATAATAATAATAATAATAATAATAATAATAATAATAATAATAATAATAATAATAATAATAATAATAATAATAATAATAATAATAATAATAATAATAATAATAATAATAATAATAATAATAATAATAATAATAATAATAATAATAATAATAATAATAATAATAATAATAATAATAATAATAATAATAATAATAATAATAATAATAATAATAATAATAATAATAATAATAATAATAATAATAATAATAATAATAATAATAATAATAATAATAATAATAATAATAATAATAATAATAATAATAATAATAATAATAATAATAATAATAATAATAATAATAATAATAATAATAATAATAATAATAATAATAATAATAATAATAATAATAATAATAATAATAATAATAATAATAATAATAATAATAATAATAATAATAATAATAATAATAATAATAATAATAATAATAATAATAATAATAATAATAATAATAATAATAATAATAATAATAATAATAATAATAATAATAATAATAATAATAATAATAATAATAATAATAATAATAATAATAATAATAATAATAATAATAATAATAATAATAATAATAATAATAATAATAATAATAATAATAATAATAATAATAATAATAATAATAATAATAATAATAATAACAAAGGACCAGATATAAATACAGCAAGTTCAATTTAAAGGACAACTGGAAGATAGTAGAAGTGATAGTGACAGTGAATATAGAAATAAATGTAATAGGTATCAATGTAATAGCATGTAGTATCGCTTACTGCGATGGGGCATGCTTGTTATAGCTAATAAAAAAAAAAAAAAAAAAAAAAAAAATAATAATAATAATAATAATAATAATAATAATAATAATAATAATAATAATAATAATAATAATAATAATAATAATAATAATAATAATAATAATAATAATAATAATAATAATAATAATAATAATAATAATAATAATAATAATAATAATAATAATAATAATAATAATAATAATAATAATAATAATAATAATAATAATAATAATAATAATAATAATAATAATAATAATAATAATAATAATAATAATAATAATAATAATAATAATAATAATAATAATAATAATAATAATAATAATAATAATAATAATAATAATAATAATAATAATAATAATAATAATAATAATAATAATAATAATAATAATAATAATAATAATAATAATAATAATAATAATAATAATAATAATAATAATAATAATAATAATAATAATAATAATAATAATAATAATAATAATAATAATAATAATAATAATAATAATAATAATAATAATAATAATAATAATAATAATAATAATAATAATAATAATAATAATAATAATAATAATAATAATAATAATAATAATAATAATAATAATAATAATAATAATAATAATAATAATAATAATAATAATAATAATAATAATAATAATAATAATAATAATAATAATAATAATAATAATAATAATAATAATAATAATAATAATAATAATAATAATAATAATAATAATAATAATAATAATAATAATAATAATAATAATAATAATAATAATAATAATAATAATAATAATAATAATAATAATAATAATAATAATAATAATAATAATAATAATAATAATAATAATAATAATAATAATAATAATAATAATAATAATAATAATAATAATAATAATAATAATAATAATAATAATAATAATAATAATAATAATAATAATAATAATAATAATAATAATAATAATAATAATAATAATAATAATAATAATAATAATAATAATAATAATAATAATAATAATAATAATAATAATAATAATAATAATAATAAAAAACTGGAACTCAACACATGGGTGACTAAGGGACCCTTTAACCTCCTTTATCTTTTGTTGTCGGACTCGTGTCTGTAATTAACTACTCATTGCCTCGCTTCTCATATGGCACAGGTCTTTTCGAATTTCTTCAAATACGCCAGGCATTTCGCAAATCATATAGAAAAAACATTCTTGTTCTGTCACTCTAATTGTTATCACTTGTTCACAACAGTCGTGCAAGGCAGCCGGGCCTTGAGCGTCTTTGTTGCCCTTATCGCCAGTGCTGTGAGGCAGCCGAGTCTCGAGCCTTTGCTTTTGGGCTACTAACGCTGCCATCGGCCAACGTCACTGTGTGAATGTAACTGCAAGTTTACTTTTAAATCACTATTAATATTAATTAGCATTAAATAAATGAATTATTAATTATTTCGCTAAATACTGTAAACAAATGCCACTCGAGGTTTCCATATTTGATGTCGTCATATGGCCTACCACTATAGATTGCTTTCACAGAAAATGTAACTATGGCTAAATGACATGGAATATCATGACAAACAGAGGGAAGAGGTTGCATCGTCTGCAGTGTGCTTTGACACTGAAAGTCCCAGTAAATGTTTTGATTTTTCGAGCAGCCGGTTATGATCAGCTGTATGTTTTGAAAAGGAAATAGTGTGAATGTAAATACGTTAGATACGATTTAATTTCATCCGTTATGATTTATTTTCACCAAGAGTACTAGATATTGGTGTTAACTCATAAAGGAGGGTTTATACAAAATGAGCTTCAAACGTAAGTTCCTTTTCTAGTTTTGGCTGAAGTGAGGTTAGGTTTTTCTTTTACTTTAATTTTGGCATAGTATATGTATTAAGCCAGTATCGAAAAATGTATAAATTAATTTTCACCTAGTTCCCGAAGACCACGAGTTTGTGGTGCCCAGAAGAGCAGTTATGAACATGGAAGATATGCAGATGTGGGAAAAGTCAGAAGCATATTTGGTACGTATACTGCAATAAAGCTTATTATTCACCATTCATAAGGGCAGCAATTCATTTTATATGTGTCTACAGAATTTTTTTTGCCGTCTGTTTTATCTTCTCTATTGACATCATATGGAAACAAAGAAGTGTAGTAGTAATTAGCCGTGTGATAAAGCATGAGTAATTATCAAAAAGTGATAGAGCTAGGATGTTGGATTTACTGTTTAGCATGATTATAGAAGTAAGAAAGTTTACAGCTGTTAAAATACATAGTTTAACTATGAATTCTTAGTCCTGAGTGAAATTTGTGACAACAAAGGCATCTTTTATTGAGGTGTAACTATCAAGCAATTCTCGCTGTTTGCAGGAATACTTAGGCTTCATCATGAGTCTCAATGAAGCAGTTAAAGGAAAACCATTATCAGTTGAATGCCCTGTAAGTGACATCACAACAGGTATGGTTGTCTTGCTTGACACACTAGATCAGTGGTTGGATGAGACTCCTCCCATTGTGCAACCCCAAAGGTTTGGAAATCAGGCATTTAGATCCTGGTATGCAAAATTAAAGGAGGTAAGAATGTGGCATTTTTAAAATAAGACACCTATAGGTAGTGAAAGCAATTACATTTAAGCAGGGTTGCTCCAAAAAAGAAAGAAAATATAAGTGAAGAAAGCAAGAAATATTTTAATAATAGATTTATAAAATGCAGATTATGCTGATACCAGTTCAATTACTAGAAATGCCTTATTGTTTCCTTAAAAGTTAATATCATGCAGCATCATTCTGTTGCACAACTTTTCCATCAGACATACATAGTAGCTAACAAATATACCTAATCAGTTACTAATATTCCCTGTAATTGTAGTAAAATAATTTCTCTACTCTCCTCCAATCTTCTTTCCCCCATGCATTTTTCATTGCTTTCTTTTTCTTCTTCTGCATACCAACCTTGTACAAGATCACTTCTACGTACAATCCTCCTTTTTCTCTGGTACAAATATTTGTTAATGGACATACAGTCTAATGACTAACAGCAGTGCCCATTGTGCAAGGAGGCCGTGCACTTATTGGTTAATTTATTTGGCTTTCAAATTATTTTACTAAGCAAAACATGGTATTCCAGAGAACAATTTGGAACATGCATCATGACTAGTATACTCACAACCAATAACTCACTTTTTCTCCTCTATCTTGCATTATGTAACAAAAAATGTGAATTTCTAAGACACCTCGATTTCAAGAGTAAACTTCAACTTCACACTATTTACAATAGTGTATCACCATCACATGCAATTGGCCTTATTTAGTGAATATTTACCTGTGGATGAGATAGAGAATTCCTCCACAGCATATGAGGACTGAGTATTTAACAGCTCTCGGCATCCCACTACTCATTCGAACTGGCAGAATCTTCTTGTTACCCACTGTTTTTGCTTGGGCAGCAGATGAGCAGTAGGAAAGGGGTTGGGGTATAGGAGTCAGGTATAGACAGTGGTGGTCTGTAAGTTGCTCACTCGTCTGTGTTAATAAAAGTACAAGAATGTACAAAGTACCGGTGTATATTTTATTAAGTGATACAAATTATATAATACATAAATAATTATTAGAATTGTGTAACCCAAAATACTGTTTAAGACTTAAAAATGAATTGAGAAAGTTCTTGCTCCCACATTCTATTTACAGCATAAAGGAATACTATACCATACCTTCTTTACCCCACTAGTGTTAACCCTATTATAATGATTGTGTTTAGGTGTTGGGAAAAAAAAAATTATTGCATGAAATGGCATGGTTGTATGACATGTTCTATATCCTTGAGCCTGGGCTCATTTTAGGATCACAAGAACAAGATGCAATACAACACAGTACAACATAAGCAAGTTGTACTTTCAAACCAATTCTCTATTTTCAAACAAAATTACTTTCGCTGATCATTAGCATCAATATTTCTGGATGTTTTAGTCCATTTTTCCCTGTCTAACTGGTCAATGTTAGGCATCACTGATTGTATAGAACACAGTCAAAGGACACATTGTAAATTTTTGTCAGAAAGCTGGCTTCTGTAATGAGTCTTGGTTAACTTCAAAAGGGAAAATAACTGCTCACACACATACATGGTCGTGAACACACATAACATTCTGGCTGCAAGCTATGTAAATGGGGAAATCTTTGTTGTGGAAATTTGTGATAGAACCCACTAATGTCCATTTTATTTTGAAATTCATCTTTCAATTCTATGTCATGTTGCAAATCAATAATTTCCATTTGGTATTTCGTACACACAGTGTTAGAATCAACAGAAAATGGAGTAGCAAATATATGAAACTTGAGAGGTAGAATTGGAACTGAAAAATTCAATGCCACGGCCAATTCTACTTCTCAAACATTGTCCACACATGACTTGTCTGTTTAAAAACACCAACAGGAAGTTGGCATAAATAAATAGTATGAAACTTGGTTTCAAGTTGTTCTATACCTTGGAATCTATATTCAAATTCTGTAAACAGGTCCTTCAGCACTTGTGCAAATGTTTCAAATGTGTTTAGTTTGTGTTTCGGGATGGAATCACACCAGTTTTAAGAAAGATAATTTATTTTTGTGTAGTACAAACACATTAGTTTTGTTACAAGGGTGACCATTTTATGTAATAAACTTGGTGTACATTTTCTTAGCAACCAACAAAGCAAAAGAAAAACTGAAAGCTACAGCCATATGTTACCAAGTGCTACCAAAAGTCAGTAAACTATTTGCATTTGCCAACATCCTCCCACCTTGCAATTTAAAACGTTAACTTGTAAATTGCAATACAACTTTAAATGTATGACAAATGTAAATCTCTATTACAGTTTCAAAATTTCACAACACACATTTTTGTTACAACTCCAAGCATTCAGGAACTTTCACCTTCCTATCCACTCGTGTTGTTCTCACACCCTTGGCACCCACCCAGCCTGGCACTGTGGCTGGTGTAACATCGCACTTACTCAACTCCTTTGTTTCATTGGAGGGGATCTCCAAAGGATACAGTCTTTGAAGAGGCCGGACTCTTTCTCCACTGGCTGTCTTCACTCGAGCCACTCTTGATATTCCATCTGCTCCTGGGTATAACTCCAAAATAATTCCTAGTTGATACGTTTCGTGGAGTCATCTCCTATCAATGCAGCATCTCCTACGCCAACAGCATGTTCCTTCCATTAGCCTCTGTGGATCAGTAGAGCTAGGTATTCCTTTCTAAACCTAGTTCTGAAATTTTCCCTCAATTTCTGAAGATATCTCCACCGGAGTTGTAGAGATGAACTATCAATAGCATCCAAGTCTGGAGTTTCACTACAGGGAATTTCCTGAAGGAAAACAGCTGGAGTCAGTGGAATCAGCTCATCTGAATTCTCCAATATATAGATAAGTGGTCGAGAGTTTATAATGGCTTCACAGTCACACAAGACTATATAATTCCTCATATTGAAAAAAAGCTTGGCTAAGATTTCAATGCAGGAGCTCCTTCACCATCCTGACCATTTTCTCCCACCATCATTGCAGGTTCGAGTCCTGTCACGGTCGCCAAATGTTTCGGGATGGAATCAAACCAGTTTTAAGAAAGCTACTTTATTTTTGTCTAGTACAAACGCATTAGTTTTGTTACAAGGGCGGCCATTTTATGTAACAGACTCAGTGTACATTTTCTTAGCAACCAACAAAACAAGAAAAACTGAAAGCTACAGCCATATGTTACCAACTGCAACCAAAAGTCGCTAAACTATTTGCATTCGCCAACAACTGAAGTTAGCTTTGAAAAGTGTGTAGTGTACTTGGAAAGCAACTGACACTCCTATAAAGATAATTTGCATTTGAATGCAACAATCTTTCCACAGAGATTGACGTTGAGTTGACCTTTTCCTTGCATAGAAATATTTAGTTTATTTAAATGTGCAGTAACATCTGTCAGGAAGGCTAATTCACAGACCCACTCTTCATTTTCAAATGCATGCAGTGGTTCTGTTTGCATTTCCATAAACAATCTAATTTCATTTCTCATTTGAAAGAATCTCTCCAGTACTTTATCACGGCTGAGCCATCATACTTGGCAATGACATGGTGTGTCTCCATATTCGCTGCCTAAGTCTTCTAGAAATGCTTTGAATTGACGATGTTTCAGTCTTCTTGACCTTATAATGTTTGTAGTTTTAATAACCACCTCCATTACATTATAAAGAGCAACACTTTTGGTATATAAGTTCTGTTGATGCAAGATGCAATGCTTAGCATTTACTTCATGTGTCGCATTTGACTCTTTCATTTTACCTTTAATATGTGCTACAAGACCACTCTGCCATCCAACCATTGCAGGATCGCCATCTGTTGCCACAGAACTTGGTTTATTCCATGGTAAACCCATCTTCTGCATAGTTTCGTCCACACACTTGAAGATGTCCAATTCTGTTGTATCTTTTATTGGAACTACATCTAACACTTCCTCTGTGATTTTAAGGTCCTTATCTTCTCCTCTTATATAGATGGCTAACTGGGCAGTGTCAGAGATATCTGTACTCTTGCCGGGTGCCAAAGAGTATGAAATAAAGCCTTTTGAGATACTCACAAGCTGATTTCTGACATCCTCAGACATTTCGTGGATGCGTCTTCTAACAGTGGTTGATGACAAACTGGTGGCTTCAAGCTCTGGAACCTGATCAGGACAAAGCTCTTTGGCTACCACAATTAAGCAGTCTTTAATGAACATTCCAACCACAAATGGTTTACATTTCCTCACTCTCTGTAAGGCATTCTTGTAGCTGAGATGTATGGCCGATTCACTAACATGATGGTCTTCACATCGTGTCAAAAGAGCTTTCTTTAATTGTTGGATATCTGTGGTTCATTCTTCTCTCTCATATTGACCATAATCAGTTGTGTGACATGTGGTATAATGACGGTGTAGGTTAAAATTTCTTCTACTATTTAGTACTTTCCCACAAACTAAGCATGTTGGCATCCCTCCATATTCTGCAAAAAGAATTGATTCTTCCCATAGAGATAAAGTGTTAAGGGTTTCTGTCTTTCGTGTATTCCCTCGTCAGCCATAATTGTGAACATCCAGCTGTCACTGCACAACACTCTGAAAGGTCGACTACCTCGACAAATAACAATTGCACGTTATTCCTTATTCAGCTACCGACTACCTGCTCAGAACCAGTGCACAACTCAGTTGACGACTCCTGGTATATAAGAATGACTTGAAATTTTTCTTAAAGATTTTTTGTTTTCTAGAATTGCCTAATAGTTTTAGGTAACATGGAAATTTATTATGCATTTTTACTTCAGAATAGTAACATCCTGTTTGGAAGTTTTAAGGTATTTGCTGGTCTATACAAATCACCTGCATGCCTCATACTGTGGTCATACACAGCAAATTTTGTTGTGAAGTTATCATAACTATCTATAAAGGTATCACCAACAAGAGTAAGAATTTTTTGGGTTTTAAATAATGGTCTACAGAAATGACAGGGTTCAATACCACAAATAATATGTATGACCCTTTTTTTTCTAAACATAAAAACTTGTTTTCTGTGTGCTGAATTACCCCAGAAGATAATTCCATATCTTAACCAGGAGTGAAAGTAGGCAAAAGATGCTGTTCCTTAAGCATTTTGGCTAACCAGATTCTTTAAATTTCGTAATGCAAAGCAAGCAGAACTAAGTTTTGGTAGCATTATTTGTGTTTTCTCCAGCTGAACCCTTCGTCTATATGGAGACCAAGAAATTTGGTATCAAGTACTTGTAGTATAATTGTTGTATCTGATTGTTAATTCATTTACTTGCTTATGCTTTGTTTTGAATTGAACAAAGTTTGTTTTATCATAGTTTAATGATAGCTTATTTGCTACATACCAAATCTTGAACTGTTCAAACACTTTATTGACGGAATCTCTTATTTGCTGATGCAACTTTCCAGATATAAGCACACTTGTACCTGCAAAGAGCACAGCTATTGAATCTTTGCTAAGATTGTATGGTTTGCTTCCAGTATCACTGTAGACAAGTCTTGTTGATAAATGGAATCAAACTATTTCCTTGGAGCATAGAAATCTAATGAAGTATTATAAAATCTCTAACCCGTCACCTTTTACACTGTTTGTAGAAGCTGAATAATGCATATCTGGAATGCCCTAAGTCAGGGGAAGACAGGTATCGCTGCTGTGACGTCAGCTCACTGAGCTCGCATGCTCTCATCGATGGCCAGTTGAACGTGTGACGTCACAGCAGACAAGAGGAAATGGCATACGGCACATCGTAATTTTAATGCTGACTGTTTCAATTACGGAATAGACACAGATTATAAATAATTACATTTCGGCTTTATGCCATATATATATTCTAGTTTATGTGAACAGTCATATAACGCAAATAGAACAGAAATTATAACTATTTTTCCTGAGCTAGAGGAGAGCTATACAGAACTATTAGGTAGACATTTCCGACATTTGCTGTTTCGCTTTTAACTAGTTTGTCAATGTTAGGGCGTAATGTACGGCACATTTGTAACCGAAGACTGCATGTTAGATTGTGATCTGACAATATGCTTTGGGATTTTGACTTAGAAAGGTTCATAACAGAAAGAATTATTCGCACACATACATAGAACCAAACATACATAATATCCGTGCAACAAGGGCATACAACCTCAGAAATCCGGTTTAAGGAACATTCTTATAAAAATCAGCCAAGTCTTCCTTGTGTTTATATTTGTCCTTCAGCAAATCATCACACTGTAAATTTATCAATACAATTTGCTACCTGCTAGAAACATTGTTAACATCCAATGAATACGGGGTCGCAAAGATCTGAAACGTAGGTGACAATGTTTCTACATCTTGAAGCCTGGCCTCAAACTGGTGTGAAACACGGGGAACTGAACACAAACACAAAACCACTACACACAACACCACACAACGTCAACAAAAACACAAAATAAAAACAAAATTCGCACTAACGCGGTTGAGATTCCTCACACAACAAATAAAAAACCTCAGACTAGGCTGAAGAGGGTTCTCCCTAAACATGCCCAAATAACATTTTTCATATTCAGTTACGTGCAAGTAGCGCTGCTGATCTATGCAGCATAGCAATACACTGCTCTCGCCTGACGTCACATGACTGTACAAGCTGGCTCTTCGTTTAAATACGTCACACGGCCCGAAGTTGTCTTCCCCTGCCCTAAGTTATCAGTTGGTAACTGTTTATAATTCTAGATCAGAAAATGCTGCTGTTCTGTCAAATTATTCCCTTAAAGCCTATTTTTAATAGGTAGGCTAGCAACATAGCAAATTTATTATGTACTTAAGCCAATGAATTATGCATGCTGTAATGTACTGTGGGTATTGAGATGCACTTTTGAGGTTGGTTCACAACCACCTGGTAATAGTAATCAGAACGACCATGAGAATGGGAAGCAAGATGGCATTCAACATTTTGGTTCACAAAAGCCTGGTAACGAGAATGGGAAGGCAATTATTGATCAGCTTATCAATAGAAAGTGGAGATTGATAGTGCACATT
Organism: Tenodera sinensis; assembly: GCA_030765045.1. NCBI lineage: Eukaryota > Metazoa > Arthropoda > Insecta > Mantodea > Mantidae > Tenodera > Tenodera sinensis. Next base: position 306,785,452 of record CM060964.1, read on the forward strand.
GCAAATTAATTTGTTTCTAATTGACCAATAATATTTTTTCTAGCATGCAACAACTAGAGGGAACTCTAGTGATTGTTTCACAGAACAGCTGCGTTGAATAATTCCTACAGCGAAAAGTCCAATATGCACAATATGAATTTAACATGCCATGTCTGGCAACAAGAACGAGGAAGTCAAAACCTGGCCAAGTCTTTTTTCCTGTTCCCAAGGCCTGGAAAAGCTTCCCATCAGTTGTGAACACTTCCATTTGAATACATGTATTTCAACTTTCTCATTCTGGTTATTGTTACCATTGCTGATGGCTGTGAACCAACCTTTAAGGTTATTTCTCATCAGCAGGGTGTAAAATCATTAAAAGTTGGTGGGGAAAAGCATTTTAGTAGTGTATGTTTTGCTGTTTGTCTCATTATATAAACCACCACCCCCCTTTCAATAGGGGGGGGGGGGATTCTGGGTATAAAATCATTGGTGGGGAGGAAATCCTACCCTCCCCCTGGTATTGCACTCACTGCTCTTCAGTTACATTGGTAGTGTTACCAGCTGCAAAATGTGATAGGCAAAGAAAGCCTTATTTGCATGAAAAGTGTATTGTATTGTAAATGGTGCAACAGTATTTCCTACAGGACACAGCTGTTGCTGTCAATAAGTTTAAACTTTCAAGTCTTAGTTTATCATATTTATTGCATAAAATAATCTATTAAAGCAAGCATTTACTGTTCATAGAAACGCAAAGGCCTTTCACCAACAGAATACAAAATATTTTATAAATAAATGAGTGAAACGAAATCTACTAAAATCAACGTTGACTGACATAGAATATCACAAGTATTACATATACTTTTTGCTGACTACTAAGCCTGTTATAATAAATTACATCTTTACAGACTATAAAGCATAATAAGTGATCTATATGGCCTCCTTGAATTTCCTTAGATTGCATATGGAAGGGTAAATTGTTTAGTAGTATAAGATCAAGCAATATTTCACAGATTATCTACTTCAAGACTAAGCTGCACTTTAAGGCATTAAGGTAATTATGGATTTAATAAATCTGAAGCAATGTGCATTAATTAAGTATATAAGATTGCAATGAACACATTTTTAGGTGTGTTCCATTTGTATACCACCTTTTAAATGTAAAGGTAATACTGTTTGCTTTGACTTTGGTTATGTACAGTTGTTTCCAGTTATAAAAGGTATACAAATATGAGTTTTCCTGGAGATAAGACTTGTCTAGATTGATTACTCATCCTACAAAATATCTTATCAGTGAATTTCTTAAAACTCAAAGAACATACGAGGGCCGTTCAGAAAGTAACCTCCGATCGGTCACAGTGCAGGTAGTGGGGGGAGTAGCGACACCATCTGTGCATTCACGCACTCAGCAGGTCAGTCGGCATCAACCGGGGGCCTCTTCCCGCTTCCCGCGCAATCGCTCTTCCTAGAGCTGTCTGCTGATGACGTCACACGGGAGTCACGTAGTACCGATATTCACACGTGCAGCTTACATTTTACGGTATAATTCAAATCCCATGGTAGTATCTAAGTGTCTCTACTCTACTTTTCTTGTTTTCTGACATGAAATGTCAACGCAGGCGTTTTAATTGAACAAAAACAAAGCTCTCATTGTGTAATATTTCGTAAAACAGAAATGAAAATTATCTGTAGGAGGAAGGAACAACAGTGTGCCACATAATCGTGCAATTATTACTTTGTTAAGAGCTTTCAACACGCCTTTTTCACTTTCTTTAGGATTTAGGTTATAATTGCAACGTAGCCCTTATTAAAAGGCCTTATAATAATGTAATAAACGAAAACAGAATGTGATACTGACATTCTTTCCCTATTAAGACAGTATTTTATTGACTGAGCTGTTCTTCTAAGAATAGCTGTGTGGCCACTCTTTTACAACAATATGAAAATGCAGCGCAGAGGAAAATGAAATAACACAATTACGACAGCTATCATTTTTGAAAATAGCAATATATTTGACACGAAGAGAGAGAGAGAGAGAGAGAGAGGGGTGGGGGAGAAGGTTTGTCTATAGCTTTCACCTATGAATCCTTTATAATGTGTAATGAAAGTTTATCTCTGTTAACATGAATATATAGAAGGATAAGCCTTGGTAAGAATACTTTGCGCAAGAGTGAGCAAAGAAAATCATTTGTATATAGCACATCAGATTTTTATCATTGAAATATATGCTGTGCATATTTTAATACATTAAACAACTATAAATAATTTTAGTTATACATATTGCGCGTTTTCATAGATGACCTCAATGATCAAAACTAGAGAAAATCTGATTTGAGGTTGTAAAATAATGTGATTAATTGCAAATTATGTTTATTTGTGAAATATCATCAAAGTATTGTATAATTGTAAGGTAATTCCAGCAAGAACGTCGGCAGACTTTCTTCCAGGGGAGGGCCAAATGTTGGAATTTTGCAATCAAGATAATATTAATTCATTATTTTGTTGGCAAAAGTTATAGTATTTGTTGCGTATAACCATATTAATTTGTGCTCATTAAAATTGTTCTTTACATTAAAATTAAAATAATAGTTTAAGAGTCAGCCCATTAAGTTCACTAATTCCCAAGGGGGGGGGGGGGGGGCTGCGGTCCCCCTTTTCCCCCCTTCGCGATGCCCATGTCTTCAAGGTGAATAATGAGAACCATAATGATAATAGTAATAACAGTAACGATGATATAATAATAATAATAATAATAATAATAATAATAATAATAATAATAATAATAATAATAATAATAATAATAATAATAACAGTAATAGTAATAATGATGATAATAATAATAAATAAATAACAACTAGACTAACTACCTTAATTCTGGAGCCTATGATCCTCATGACATCTTGCTGCTATAGCGCATGCGTGGACGCGAGTATAAACCTAATGGAGAGATTGAAATCCGCTAGATTGGCAAGGTTTTAAACCAAGTGTTAGATTTTTTCAATAAATAGGTTCCTGTTCTTATACTCAACACATGCCTGACTTTCGATCTGTATTTCTTTTATGAATTGGATTTAACAAGTGAATATGTGCATCTTTGTATTTTTCCTGTCAAAAAATTGGGTAGTATGTATATTTGAACAGCCAAATATTGGACATTAATCAAAGGAAATACAATAGTTTGCCACACGATCTTGCATACGATTTTGTTCTTGCACACAGAGTTGAGAATGTGTATATGCTTATGTGTATGTGAAACGGCCCCGTGCCGTTCACGTGCAGCCCATATTAGGTAAGCACACCTAGGTTAGTGTGAGTATATGAACAGGATGAAAGGGACCTGTGTTAGAGACTCTATGTACTTCTACCATCAATAACCAGATATGTGTAAACAATGTCTCAACACTTTCTGCACTTTTACAAATTGATGCAGGTATAATTGCTTGGTCAAAATATATTTACTTAAGTTGAGTAAACATTACTTGTATAATTTAGAAGCCTAAATACAGTAGTATCACAACGATTATTTTTATACACTAATTAATTTTGCAAGGTTTATAGCTGATGCTTAATGATACCGGCTTTGATTTGTAAGTGTTAAGTTCCATCACATATCTCTGTCTCCACTTCGTCTTCGGCAACGGGACCTACGTCATCTTCTTCTTGAGCAACTTCTACGCCTCCTTCTCGAACAACTTCTCCTTCTCCTTCTTCTTCTTGAGCAACTTCTCCTCCTCCTCCTTCTTGAACAGCTCCTCCTCCTCCTCCTTCTTCTTGAACAACTCCTCCTCCTTCTTCTTGAACAACTCCTCCTCCTTCTTCTTGAACAACTCCTCCTCCTTCGTGAACAACTTCTTCTCCTTCGTGAAGAACTTCTCCGGCACCACGATCTTCTTCTCCGACAAACGGAACCGACAACTTTTATAGAGCCCCGATCTTTTAATGCCTTTAGAAACTTTTTCCTTTGGTTTTCATCCATAATAAACAATTTCTCTTCGTTCGTGTCAGTTGGACAGCTCATAAGAGTTCTCGACACATCATCGAACGCTCTTAACATACACTGCTTTTTATGGATAGCTCTGTTTTTAACACTTGTTCTGCTTTCGGGTGATGCGGGCTTCCCCATTTTCGTAGTGAAGAATTTAGATTTTCCTTGCGAATTAGATTACTGGAAGAATTTAGCTTTCCCTTGAAAACCACATTTTGATGTTGAAATTCTATGGCAACGTGTATTTCAGTTGAACAAAAGCAAGTGAAACATACCGAAAACAAAAGTCCCACCGTGCCAATGTACAAAAGCTAAAGTACCTACTATATTTATGTTCCTATATAGTTAAATGAGTAATTCTTACGATTTCGATCAAATTTTGTATTCAGACAGGGTTTTGCTTATTAAGTTTATTTATATAGGCATCATTCCTGGAAAAAAAAAAAAAAAACCAAACAAAAAACGCAATTTTACGAGTAACAGTCACAATTACTCAACCTTATTTTGGCCATAATTTCTCTTTTAATGGGCCAGTTTCAACAAACAAGCCAGGATATTAAAGGTCTCGTCATGGAAACAGCTCCAACAATTAGGATAAAAATTTATATTTAGCTAACATTTTGCTTTTCAAGTTTATCTAAATAAGTAGATAAACGATTAATCAAAAGGAAAAGAAAAGAAAATCCGAGCGAAGCTCGGTCACCCAGGTACTGTAACATAATAGAATGATCGCATTGCATCTGTAATATTCACTACACAAATAAGATGCGTTTAATTTTTGTAATGAATATCTCCTTCGAACTTCAATGGAATAAACAGTAGCCTACCCTACTAGTTAATAAACAACAAATATTTCAAATGTGGTCAAATTCGACCACATTCACTTTTACAAAAAGATGATCAATGCTTTATTGTTAAGTATTGGTTTGCAACCTACAGGAAAATTAGTTTAATTTTTCTCGGAAAGCTGTCGCTTAATTGTGATGAAAAACCAAGAGTTTGTGCAGTTACGCTACCGATAGTCAAGTGTTTCTATCGCATTTACTTTTTCCTTTCTCTGTCACGTATGCATAGTAAAGTTAGTATGGTATCTATTGCATTCCATCCAAAAATTTATATCGAGATTTCACCGGAAATACATGTTTTGAGACTCCATGAATAAAAAAAGCAGCTGTTTTAGAAAAGTGTCTCTGTGAACAGCATAACTCCACCCAGACTAATCCAGGACCCTCTAGAAGGTCCAGACTATTCTTTACATAGAAAGTTTTAATTTTTTCAAAAATGGCTCTGACGATTTTGATTAAAATCAAATGACAGTAGACCATAGTACATTGAGAAAATGCAGTCAGTTGCTCCCAGATTGATTTTCAGCTTTCTTTACATTAAATAAGTTAGGTTGATATACTGTTTTTATAATCGCCTAAAATACTGTATTCGGTGATATAAAATATTATTACTAAAACGTTATACATGGAACTATACCAATTTAAATATACGATCTCAATGGGACAACATAACTTAACATTTACCTACATGTCAAATGAATATCGATATCAGTACAAAGAATAACAACGCACATACGACACAACATACATAGTTTGATAGCTTATTTAATGATTTATAACACTGCAATCCCCTCCACTTAAAGCTTAACTTGCAAGATACAATAATAACATGAACGTCGGCAGACTTTTTTTCCAGGGGGGGGGGGGGGGGGGGCAAATGTTAGAATTTTGCAATCAGATAATATTAATTCATTATTTTGTTGTCAAAAGTTATAGTATTTGTTGCGGATAACCGTATAAATTTGCGCTAAACAGAAATTGTTCTTTACATAAAAATTAAAATAATAGTTTAATAGTCAGCACATTAAGTTCATTAATTTCCAAGGGGGGGGGGTGGCCCTCCCTTGCTCCCCTCCCCCTTCGCGACGCCCATGAATTCAAGCACCTTGCTCCTTTTCTTTAAAATGGGAAAGAAAATATTTTCCGTATTTCCCGAATGTGAAAGAAGTACTGCATAGCTATACAGGAAGGGTCATTAGCCTTTCGTTCATGTTATACCTGAATTTCAGTACGGTTTGGGATAAGGCGGTGCACAGTCTTTGACAAAACAAAGGTCATTGTATTTCGCTTCCTTTTATCTTTCTGTTTATCTTAAAAGGGTTGGAGTCATTCTATCTGAGCCAGGGCGCATTTAAAATGGCACGAAGTAGCATAATAAAACGTGCCGAATTGCCCTATGAGATGCATTTTGTGGTACGTGTTAACGCACTAATTTCTAAGACAGAAAATTTAGGAAGCAAAGACAGTGACTGTAATTTGCCAAAACAAGTGCCACAGGACTGGATTACAGTTATTTCAAAGGGGGAACTTGTTCGGCCGACTGAACAGTGGTACCAAAAAGTGAAGGAATTTGAAGTTATATTTGTGGGATTCCATGGCTTTATGTTTCAAAATGTGCTGGAGTGATTAAAGCGCTTACTGGCATGATTTGCTCTAAATTTCCTGAATTGGATGAAAGAATTGTTTCCCTATACGTCAGGACCCACACTTTCATTAGGATTTATTTATTTATAAACAGGTTTACAATGTGAGATCACATCTTCCTGTATCCAAAGCGTTTAAGTACGTATCTTCTTCCTCCATTCTTCTCTTATTTCCCAATCCCGCTCTTCTAAATTCTTCTCCTTCATACTACTCCTTATATCATCTATCCAGGTTTTCCGCGGTCTTCCCCTCTTTCCTCTCCCTGGTGGAATCCATTCCAAAACTTGTCTCGGCAATCTTGTTTCCATCATCCTACATGTGTGACCATACCATTCCAATTGTTTGTATTTTACAAAATCTAATAATGTATCATTAACATTCATTTTTTGTCTAATAGTTGTATTTCTAATTTTCTCTAATTTAGAATGCCTAGTGGATCTTCTAAAACAATCCATTTCAGTAGAAAGCAATTTTAATTTCAGGTTTGTGTTTAGGTGCCATGTTTCCGCTCCATAAGTTATAGTGCTTCTTATTATAGATTTGTAGATTTGTAATTTTGTGTCAACTGCTAATGCCTTATCCCACAAAATTCCGTTCAACTTAGCTATTGTTGATCTACCTTTCTGGATTCTATATTTTATGTCATTTTCCTGACTGCAGTTTGAATTTATTTTAACCCCCAAATATTCACATTCTTCTCGTCCTTTGATACGTCCCATTCCATCTTCCAAAATCAAGTCTTTCCTTTCATCCCCACAAGACATATATAGTGTTTTCTCCAAATTTATTTTTAAACCCCATTTAGTGTATTCTTCCATAAGTTTTCTAGTCATATATTCTATGTCATCATAATCTTGAGCTATAACCAATTGATCATCAGCAAACAACAGTGTATAAATTGTGGAGTTATTAATAGGTATTCCCATATTTTTACATTTCTTCTTCCAATTGGATAAAGCTTGCTGTATATATATATCTTAAATAATGTTGGAGACAGGCGACAGCCTTGGCGTAATCCTTTTGTTACTAGGAATTCCTCCGAAATGTTCTTTCCTATCTTGATTCTAGAAGTTGCATTTTCATATAATTTCCCAATGGCATTTAAGAGAAGTTTATTGTCTATTTTATTCTTTAATACTTCCCATAATTTTTGTAACGGAACGGAGTCATAAGCTTTTTCTAAATCAACTAATAAAAGATGCAATGACTGCCCTTTAACATATTTCTTTTCCATTAACTGCTTTACCACAAAAATGTGATCAGTCGTTGATCTCCCAGCTCGGAAGCCTGCCTGTTCTTCATCTTCTTGTCCCTTATAATAATCTTCTAACATATATTTCAAAATTTTTCCATATATTCTACTGACTGTGTTAAGTACTGCAATACCCCTGTAATTATTACAATCATCCTTTTTTCCTTTTTTATGGATGACGGATATAAGCCCTGTTTTCCATGATTTTGGTATCTCTTCACCATTTAGACATCTTTCCAAAAGTAGTCTCAACATTTCAAACAGTTTGTCCGTTCCCTGTTTAATAAGTTCAGGATAAATACCATCTGTTCCACAGGCCTTACCATTCTTAAGTTGTACAATTACTAACTTTACTAGTTCTATGTCTAAAACTATATTAATGCCTTCTGTTTCCATTTCATAATTCACCTTCAGAAATTCCTTTCTATGTTCTTGTAATGGATTTTCAAAATGGTTCTTCCAAGTACTTACAGGAATGTCTCCTAATTTATTTCCATTTTTATTATTACATCTTAAATTTTTTAAAACATTCCAAGCTTCAGTGCTTCTTTTTCCACCAATATTATGTTGAATTTTATGACATGTTTTTTGCCAAAATTTATTCTTCTCATTTGCAACTAATTTTCTTACTTTTGCTTGTGCTTTTTTGAAGTCCATCCTGTCTTCATTACTCTTAGTATTCATCCATTTAATGTATTTCTTGTTCTTAATTTCAATTTCTTTTTTAATATTTTCATTCCAATAATAAACATGTTTATGTTTATTTTCTATCCTTTTCTCTCCTAGAGCTTCTTTTGCTGCCTCCTGTATCTTACTAGTCACATACATATATAATTCCTCCGTAGTAGGGAAATTTGTCTCTTGTAATTTTTCATCTAACCTCTTTTGATAGAGATATACGGTACTTTCATCCTCTAAAGCTCTTAAATTATATTGTGGGACTATCAAGCAATCCAAATTGTCATTTGATATATCATTATCTTGTGGGTTATGGTAAAATGGGATATATATCTTAGCATTTACTAAATAATGATCACTACCACAAGTGGGGCCTCTAAAACCTCGAACATCTTGAACTTTTAATTCTGTTTTCTGTTTAACAATTATGTAATCAATTATAGACTTCGAATCTAATGTATCCTGGTGTCTTGTGTATTTATGGATGTCTTTGTGTTGATAGAAGACGTTTAGAATTTTCAATGCATGTTGTTCACATAACTCAATCTTCCTCCATTATCATTCAAAATCTCTTCCCCATGTGGACCTACTATCTCGCTATTAAATCTTTTACCTATTCTACCATTCATATCCCCTGCCAATATAATTTCTCTAGAATTACCAATTTCACCTATAACTTTATTTAGTAAATCATAAAATTCAATTTTTGTCAATCGATTTTCATCCTCACTTATTCCATACACCCCTAATATTGTAAGTTTCTTTCCAAAAATGTCTATGTTCATTTGAAGAATGTTTTCATTGATTGGTTGCCAACTTTTAACCAATTTTTTAAATTTATTCTTAATCACTATTGAAACTCCTCTAGCTGCTCGTTTATTTTTCGGTACTCCACTATAAAATTGAGTATATCTTCTTCCAAGGTTTTCTATTCCGTTCCCTTTCTTTTTGGTTTCGGTTAAAATTATAATATCTTGGTTATTTTTTTCTAATTCATACTGAATATCTCCATATTTATTCGCTATTCCTTGAACATTCCATGTACCTAGTCGAATTATCCGTTTCCTTAGCTTATGTCGTGTATTTTTTGATCCAACCGGCTTAATCACTTTGGACTTTTTAGCATTGATTTTTTTTACAATGAATAGGGAGCTGGCCTAATGCATCAACCCCCAACCTGGAGGACCAGGAATTTTTTATTGAGGTGTTCTTCCTCTAGCCTTTGACGAACCAACGCCTCACTGCAAGGCAGCAGCTGCTAGTTTTGGTCTGCCCCGGGTATTTTATTTCCCTGGTACCCTCCATATCTGGCGAGCATTCCCCTATCCGCCACCTGGGGTGGCACCCGATGGGAGACTAGCAACTCCTCACGGGTTTCATTAGGATACGGCATTTAAATAACAAACTAAAAGCTGTAAGTATGACAAAAACGAACGCGAGGAAGTGTCAGCAGTGGGCGTCAGCTACTTCTTCTGCAACAACATGACCAAATGTAAGTCTACTTTTAAGATCAAACAATAATTTGTTACTTCTTATTTTGATTGTAGTTTCGGTGGCGGTCGTAAAATTGGTTTGTAATAAGTAGAATATGTTGACGAACGTTTCTAATGTGTTTTCAGTTAAGGTATCTTTTCTATCACATATCACTGTATTTTTCTACACTTTATTAATTATTGCTTAAGTGTTTACGCACTGGAACTGTCAGTCAATGCTTTAAATGGTATATGTCGAAACGGGTTTAAAGCGCTCACTTTCTATTGCTGTCTGAACTACGCGCGCTCTCAGACTTCCATGTGACGTACATATGTTGCTTGCAACCAATGGCAGCAATTGTGCCGGAGTGGCCTACCTTCTTTCTCTAGTTACCTTGGCCATCAAGCCGTGGTCGAGTGAACGTCGTACCTGCGCTAGTTTAGTGTTTGTGACCGTTTGAAATGTGTGCTGCAATAGAAAACCCCGCCAAATGTGAAGTGCGTGCTGTTATAAGGTTTTTTACAGCCAAAGGATATTCTGCAGCAGCTATTCATCGTGAGCTTTGTGCCGTGTACGGACCAAGAGTTATGAGTGAAGGAGTGGTCCGTGAATGGGTACGTTTATTTAAAAGTGGACGAGAAAACGTTCATGATGACAGGAGTGGTAGACCATCATTGGTGACGGACGAACTCGTTCAGACAGTTGATGCAAAAGTTCGTGAAAACCGACGTTTCACAATGTCGGAGTTGTCTACTGATTTTCCACAGATTTCTAAGACTCTCTTGTACGAGATAGTGACAGCAAGATTGGGTTGCCGTAAGTTCTGTGCACGATGGGTGCCCAAAATTCTTACCGACCACCACAAAACTCAAAGAATGGCCTCTGCATTAGACTTTCTGTCACGTTATGAGGACGAAGGTGAACCATTGTTAAACAGAATCGTGACCGGGGACGAAACCTGGATTAAGTACGTGAACCCTGAGACAAAAGAACAATCAAAGATGTGGGCACATTCAAATTCGCCTACCAAACCAATAAAAGCCCGGCAAGATTTTTCTGCCCGAAAATTGATGGCAACGGTGTTTTGGAATGCAAAAGGGGTGTTGTTGGTTGAATTCATGGAACGTGGGACGACCATTAATCAAGACGTGTACTGTGAAACACTAAAAAAATTACGACGGGCTATACAGAACAAACGCCGTGGTATGCTGACTTCCGGTATCGTTTTTTTGCACGATAACGCCCGTCCTCACTCTGCTCGCAGAACAACAGCCCTTCTTGAGTCCTTCAAGTGGGACGTTGTCAACCATCCACCTTACAGCCCAGACCTGGCGCCAAGCGATTATCACCTCTTCATGCATGTGAAGAAATGGCTCGGGTCCCAGCGGTTTGATGACGACGAAGAGCTCAAAGATGCGGTCACAGGCTGGCTCCAGGGACAAGCGGGTGATTTTTATGCAGAAGGAATTTCAAAGTTTGTGAACAGATACGATAAGTGCCTCAATTGTTATGGAGACTATGTAGAAAAATAGTGCAAAGATGTAGTTGTAAGATGTATATATTAAAATATTTTTATTTAACTTGGTGAATTTTTTGCAATCAACCGGAGGTTACTTTCTGAACGGCCCTCGTACATACTTGAAGAACAAGATTAATTTGTTTAGTAATATAGGAATTGGCCCAGTCCTTAGTATTTGTAGCTACTAGACACCTTCAAAAGCAAAACACCTATTCAAACATTATCTAGAATTCTTGAACACATATGTGCAAGCTGAACTATTTTTGGTTTTGTTCCATAAGCACTGCATTTAGGGATACTCAACTCATATATTTTACTGCCACCGAACACTCAAGTCAGGAATATTACTTATTTATAGTTCTACACTCATTCTGAAGTTTTTTTACAAACAAAGTAAACTATTTTTCACTTCCGATTCTACCTCTCAGACATTCCCCAGACACGACTTGTGTGTTTAAAAACTACAACAGTAAGTTTGTGGGCATAAATACATTATAATTACCATACAAAGTAAACTATATTTATAAATTCCAGTGGTGGCTATAAAAATTAGTAACTAAACATGGTACAGTAACTGCGAAATCAAAACTATTTGAAGGATAAGTCTAGGACTACAAATGGCCAGTTGCTAACAAATGTGTGTAAATTTACTGGTTTGCTCTTTTCTTTTTTTCTAGGGAGCATTAGTGGTGTTAGAGAGAGCACTTCCAGAAGAGTTCCATAAAGCCATACCAGAGATAATAGTCTATCTCACTGAGGGATTTGGTAACTCAACTCGCATTGATTATGGCACTGGCCATGAGATGTGTTTTCTGATGTTCATGTGCTGTCTTTTCAAGATTGGTGCTCTTAAGGAAGGAGACAAAATAGCAGCTGTAACCCATATTTTTAACAGGTGAACTAACGATAGAAGTGTTACTGAAAATATTAATTAAAAAGCTATGTCAAATTATTTATTGCACTAATAGACTAATTTGCATTAGTTTAATCTAGATACAAAATAAGGGTGTCCAGATGTGCTGCATTTCCCAGATACACCTGCCTATTTTGATAAGTTGTTCGGGAAACAAAAATTCCAGTGTCTTGCAGTGAGGGATCTGATATAAGAATATAAATTTGTTTCAGTAAGATTCTTTGGCCATGGATGTATGAACGAATCATTAGAATGTTAAAATCATTTCATTTAGGAAGAATTGCTCTCCTCCTTTCCTTCCTCTCATGAAGAAGCCAAACAAACACAGCATTGTAAATAAACAATGGAGTGTTTTTTCTGTGTCCTGTGTATAGCTAGAAGCCCACCAGCAATCCATTTAATGAAAGTATAACTTTCTGAGTGAACTGAACATTCATCTTGAAGAATTGAAAGAATCAGTTCACGATGCTCCGATTTTCACCAAAACAGGCGATCCATTACTTTTCCGGGCATGTTTTCGTCTGTCCTCAATGAGATTATCTTGCAACAAAAGGGAATATGTATAGATGTAGTGTGTATGGGCTGAACACATCTCATTGAAAGGAATAGATAAATGCAGTACTTCCTGAGTGTTGATATATGGTCTGTAAAACATAATACCAAACATATTCGTAAAGAATGTGGTTATCTATATATTAGGCCAGAAACATCTAACAAGGTTATGCTACACATACTTCAAATGTAATTGACTGGTGTAAGTTAAGAGGAAGATGCTTAGTTCAGCCAGAACTACACAAGTGTATCTAAAATATCTAGTTGTGTCAAATTTGTTAAAAACTTGGTCAACCTTTAAAAACTTTCTCCACTTGTCAAAATTATGGCAGAACATGTTTCAAGGAAACATCCTCATCATAGGTTGATCAGTTGGCTGACTCTCATATGGTATCTGCTTTCCCCTTCCCCTGCTGTTGTTCCTATTGACGACTTGTATGATGTCATCTGTTACCATTATTTCAAAATTTTTCTCAGGGGTCCCCCGTCTAGGGCATATGTGGATGGCGACCACAAGGTTCCCAAGCTGAGCAGAACTTACTTCCACTTACTGGTGTTTTGCTCCTCACTTTAGCTTTTCTATCTGACCTTGTGAGCTTATCTTGGCCATCTCTTGTTCTCTTCTGACCCCGATGCTATTAGGCTACCCGAGGGCTAGGGAGTCTTTATCTTTCCAACCTTTTCACTTCTCTGATTTCTCTATAACCTCTCAACCCCTAACATGCCGACCTGTCATGGCATGTAATGCATCCTCTGATTGGTAATCAGAGGATATGGTCTTTGAATTTATTTTGATAATTCTCCCGGTCAGGTCGGTGAGACCTGTAAACTGACAGGTGCGGTCCTCCAGACATTCTGGGGGTTGTGAGAGAGCGATGTGACCACCAAAACGTAAAAATATGGTGCTCTCTAAAAAGCGGTTATTTTTACTGCTAATTCTTTCCCATATAAATTATGAAATGAGGTGTTGAGCACACAACTTTAATAACTAAGGAAGAGTCATGATATTTGGAAATTCTAATCAATATAGCACCGACATTGTGATACATAGTTACATATATGCAGGAAAGTTGGGCCACTGTTTCTATCCAGGAAGCCAGATTCAGTTCCATGCAATAACACACTTCTCATGCCATCTGCCGGTGGTTGTAGAAATGTGGTATAGGCCACTATTGCTCTCCTAGATTTTGATATGGGGAACATGTCTATGCTAATAACTCAGTTTCTGAATTTTTGTGGGTTGGGCCGCTGTTGCGCTTAACACCTCAAATATGAGTCGAGGAGTAAAATATTCCGGAGTTAAAATAGTCCCCCACTCAGATCTCCGGGCGGACTACTTCTCGAGAACCAAAACATTATATTAATAGAAGATTTAACATCAGAATTCTTCAATGGACGCAGATAATCTCACACAAGCAAAAAGAATAGAGCTCAATTAAATTGTATTTGACAATAACATAGATATATTTTTCAGTCAAGAAGCAAATCTAACAAATGATCAACTTAAGTACTTCAATTTTACTGAATTTTTACTAAACCTACTACCCAAAAATAGACAGATGAGTAGTGGAATATTAGTTGGACTCAAAAGGGTATTAAATCCTCCTTTTAAATTGTTAAAGAAATGGATAACACAGATAAATCTGAATTAATAAAGCTAATTTTGGGATAACAAAACACATCTACATTTATACAGTATTTACAATCTCCCAGGAATGAACCAGATCTCTCACTTATTGACCAATTAAATAAAACAATCATAATTGGGGATTTCAATGCCCATTCCAAAAGATGGGGTTATGAAAAGTGGATTCTACAGGGAAGATAGTGGAATAATTTTTGAATACTACAACCTTTGAACTGATTTATAATAAAGAATGAGTGAGTGAGTGAGTTGGGTTTAAGGGCCCGTCGACAACTAGGTCATTAGGGCCCGTATAATAAAGAAGATCCCACAACCTTCATACATTACTCTGGAATAGGTCGTAACCCAGACCTCTTATTAGCTACAGCAGATATTGTTTCAAAGATTAAAAAACATGTTATAGAAGACCCAAGTTCTGGTCACAGAGCAGTAATTGCCGATATAAAACTAGATTATACAAATGTCAGTCAGCATAACATGAATCTGTATTGGAACTTGGAATAAATATAAAACTGAACTGGAAAATAAATTTAAAGAACAAACTCACAGCTGCATGGCCAACCAGATCGTATGAACAAAAATTTCTGTAAAGCCATCCTAGAAACTGCAAAAAAGCATATTCTCGTGGAAGAATAACAAATTTCAAACCCTTTTGGAACCCCCAGTTAGAAGAACTAAAAAATCTGATGTGTTGCATTCACATGACTTTCTCTACTCTTGTACTATTCTTACAAACTCTTATTCCTAAATCTTCTTCGTGTTAGTTAAGATAAACATTTGTACAAGTTATCTTATTGCTTATTTCCTTGTTGGTGTAAGGGGAATGTTAGAATACAGTAGGCTTTGTGTGATAGTCAAATCTTTTAAAGCTTTGAGATTCTGTTGTCTTTGCACACTTAGCATATAAAAAAATGAACAACGATGATCCATTTCACGAAAGTTCTAAGAGTTCCGAAACTCACACACATAACAAGGAATATCTCCGAAATGGTTCACCCTACAAGAAAATTTATTGAGACATAAATTGTGTATTTTAATAAGATCTACATTTTTTGTATCGTATGATTTGGTCTATCTCTAACGGTTTACCAGTTATGCAAAAGTCATCCAGAGTAAATACAACTACAGGGGCTATAGCCAGAAAATTCAAAATATACATTTCATTTGTCATAAAAATATCTCAAACATATGACATTTTAATCAAAATCGTTAGCCATTTTCAAGAAAGTCAAAATTTTCGAAAAATTTTCCATGTAAAGGGTAGTTTAGGGTGGGGCTATTTTCTTCAAAATGTTGGTGTCGCATCCTTGAAAGACATTAAACTTAAATACCAACTTTGGTTTTTAACCTACTTTTCGTTTTTGAGTTATGCTGTCCACATACACACAGACACATGGACCTTTTTCTAAAAATGCTTTTTTTGGATTCAGGGGGCCTCAAAACCTATATTTCCGGTTAAATCTTGACATTGAATTTTCAGGTGGAATACAATACTTCCCCTACTTACCAGTAGAGAAAGTAAAAAGGAAAGGGATATAGTTAGAAATACATCTGAACATATAAAATACATATCAGTTACACAAATATGGCGAAAGAAATGTGCCTTACCAAAAAAAACAAATTAATACTTCTAAAAAGAATCATTTTAATAATTTCCTACAAAAAATGGATTATAGAACAGATGGTAATAAAGCCCATAAGTTCATAAAAAATGTCAAGGGCAGCAAAGAGAAAAATAGCATACTTATCATACATAACAATAAAATATTAACAAATGATGCAGTCATAGCCGAAACCTTCAATAAATATTATGCTAATTCACATAAAGTAACAAGAAATAATCAAAAGGAATGTAAACAGTTTAAGAAAGAGAATGTGATCCTAATACTCAACACAATATCTTTTTTCAAAATCTTAATATGCAAAAACTGAACATTGCAATTAATAATCTAAAAAACAAGGTATACAGCTTTGAGAATGAGTTGGAGTCAACTCGAAACGATACAAGAATCAGGCATGAAGTGAGCACTGTTTGCCGATGACTAAGTAATGTGGACTTCAAAGCCAAAAAACAAAAGTACAGAACTAGATGCAACAATCCTTAACCAACCTACAAAAGTGGACCAAAGAAAATTTAATGACTGTTAATACAACAAAATAACTACCAAATACTTTCACTAAGGAAAAAACCATTAAAAATAAAACTAAACTTTGAGGGTCAACAACTTACATGGACCAAACAAATAGAAAATGTAATACAAAGAGCAGAAAGGTGCCTTTCACTGTTAAAACATCTAAGAGGAATGAAGTGGGGATGTTCCAGAGCAACTCTTAACATGACATACAATGTCATTATAAAGCCATTTACTTACTGCAGCAAAGTTCTTGTAACAGCAAATAAAAAATAAATACTCAAATCTTTCAAAACCAAAGTCTGAGAC
Source organism: Tenodera sinensis (assembly GCA_030765045.1). Classification (NCBI taxonomy): domain Eukaryota; kingdom Metazoa; phylum Arthropoda; class Insecta; order Mantodea; family Mantidae; genus Tenodera; species Tenodera sinensis. The sequence continues at coordinate 306,802,375 of CM060964.1, forward strand.
TAATTACAGATGCTATCAAAACCACACCAATACCAGCTATGGAACTACTAACCAACCAATACCCCATTGAATATGAAATAGAAAATTCAGCTCTTATTCAACACGAAAAGTTGATCAGACTCCCATTCAATACACGGAACAAGAGAAATTTTACACATGAGTCATTCCACGTCAAATTGCACAAAATATGGCAAAAAATGACCTTGATCTCTCAGATTTTCTTGAATTTTTTTTTGGTGTTTTGGAACAAAATATATTTGACCCATGTTTCTTCGTTTTATAAAAAAAAAAAATTATTTTGCCAGATATTAATTTTTGAAATGTCCCAAAAATTGCATGCTCCTCACTCTTCAATCATACCTCCGATTGTAATGAAGCAAATTACTTGATCTTTGGCTCAAATTAAAGAAAAATCACAGTATTTCGTGAGGTATTTATTAGAAAATTTTATTAATTATTAATATTATATTTTATATGATTAAAGTTTTAAAGTTAGATAATAACATAAACTCGACCATTTAAAAATCTGGAAAAAAAAACTAAAAATACAATGAAGTTTATTCAATATTCTCAGAAAAAATCAGAATGGAGTCTCTAATAGTTCAGTTGTAATTAACTTTACAAATCAGTGCAGCAAACTCGTGTGGCAGCGGTGATGGCTACCATAACCTCGCACAATTGCCACCTTCCATTACGGCAACTGTCCACTGCTTGGGGTTCCATGAATGTTACAACAGTACAGTAAGGAGAACACTGCTAGCTGACACTATATGTACACTATTAGCATCTTCAAAATGTTTTTAAAATATGCATTTTAAACTAATGTTTCCATACAACACACAACTTTACCTCCTTCTTTGAAAGAAAATTGTTTCACTAAAGCCTCAGTTTTTGACAAAGGAATGGAGGAGTGTAATTTTAAAGGACAGCTGGACCCATCGTTCTTGGCCCCTGACCTTGACTGGAAGTCCTGTTGGCGAATCCATAGCTTTTGTCCCTTTCATCAGCTCATATTGTATAATTCTGCGAATGAAACCATGCATATGGGGAGGGAGGAGGAAGGTAGGATGTCTGCATAATCTGAGACAGTCCTTGCTATTTCACAGGTGCTTTTTAGTGCAGAGTGCAGTTGAAGACATAGATCTTTGCGATAAAGAGTGAATATAGTGCATTTGTGAGACATTGATCATAGAGTAAATCAATTATGCCACCTGTACGTTGTAAATTAGGGACCAAAACATTACAGTCAGAGTGGAGAAATTATTTCAAATGTATGGACGTACATGAAGAAAGAAGCTAAAAGCAAAGAACTGCTTACATCAGAAGATTTTTTCAAAAAAATTCAAAAGCTCAAAAGCACGTATCAGATGCCACAGGAGTATCAGAAAGAAGGTGCATTGTGGAGACATTTTTCTGCATGGACTGTATTGCCTTAGTAAGAAGAAGTTATGAGTAGCATAGCTGACGCACCAATTCGCATGCTGTCTGCAGTCACCTGGCTTGTTACTCGCTTTCAAGGGGCCAAGAACGGCGAATCCAGCTGTACAAATGGATCACTACTTCCTGTCCTCCGTGAGCGCTTGTAGGCCTCCAGAAAAAACATTGTAGCAAATGCACTAATGCAAGCTCCATAGTTATCAACATCTTATTTTATAGATAAAATATCCGGGAATACGTGTGTATTTTTTTTAGATTTTTAACACATCGATTTAAATTCTATTTTTGGTTTTACAAAATATACCATAAAAAAAAACAGTCCAAAATTTGTGTGTAATAATGATTGGTCGAAAGTTGTTAAAAGTGTTGTATTTAACCTTTCCAGTGCGCTAAACCCCAACTCTCAACTCTATATGGCCTTAGATAACAAGTGATTTTATATTACGGTGCGCGCAGAAATTACTTAATTTCTAATAGCCACAACTAAGCAAGTAATTTAAAAATACTGGTCTCCTTATTTGATGCCTATTATTCATCAAAAAATTTTGAACCTCCTACGAAAAAGTCGTGTTTTACGGGTGTGTGATTTGACGTGGATTGACCCACATACACTAAAGACTCAGGAGAACTTTCTTTCCAAAATTCAAGACATCAAGAAGAATTTAGTCCTTCCTAATTCATGCGAAAACTTCATATATAAAGTCAATCCAACACAAACATTAGACATCACATATTTATTTACACCTGACAGAAGGAGTTAAGAAAAGTGATACTCCAACTAGTGTTCTAAAATTATTGGCATTAGAGACAACCCATACTAGATTTGCGGAACATGAATGGCTCCATATTTATACTGATGGATCACTGATATCAAACTGAGATGGAGCAGGGGCTGGAATCACGTGTCACCTCTTTTCCTATTACATACCTTTAAGTTATGGAACTACAAACTGATGGAGAAATTGAAGCAATTCGAATGGTCCTAGAAAATCTTTTGTATTTAATCTCACATTTTCATCAAGCAGTTATTCTCTCAGATTGCAGGGTGGCAATTATAGCAATTACTTCCATGTTGTCACCAAAAAACCAAACAATTATAGAATGTTGGAAAATCTTTACCCACCTAACAGCACTTCAAAAACACCTAGTCTCCCAGTGGATACCAGCTCACTGTGAACTGAGTGGTAATGACAAAGCTGATTTTCTTGCAAAAAAGGGTACCAGCAGTGTACAGAAATCCATAGTTAATATACCATTTTATGCAGCTAAAAGGTTAGTCAACTCTGAATTCAAAAAAATTAGTACAAAATATTACTATGAAAAATCAAAAAATAAAAGATAGGAACTACCAAACATTAAAACAGTAATTCCTGGGTATCCTTGAAAAATGGCAGTTGCAACCTTCAGGTTGATTACTGGACATGTTTTTCTGGCAAAACATTTGAACAGATTGGGATATATTCTTCACCACTCTTGTCCTCTATGTGATCTGCAAGAGGAAATGGACCAAGACCACCTTTTCTAGTGCCCCATCCATCAGTGAAAAATATTGGAGAGCAAGAGGATGCCTGCCTATGTAGCGTGAAGGTTAGTTTGTCTGCCTCACGTTCAAGAGGTTGCGAGTTCGAATCTCGCTTAGGGTAAGTTATCCGGATAAGGTTTTTTACCGAGGTTTTCGCTTATCCTGAGAAGATGAAAGTCAGGTAACTTAAAGCTCTATGGACCTCGGGCTCATTTGAGCATCGTTTCACCCATTTCATTCATTCAGTGTCCGATGTGACACTACTTTGGAGGACATTAGCAAAAAAAAAAAAAAAAAAAAAGCAAGAGGAATAATGACTTCATTGTCAGAAATCCAGCTTTAGCAAACAACAACTATTTCAAAATTTATGACCCTATATAAATGCTTGATAATGCATATATTCTCCTACACTGTTAATTCTAAATCATTTTTGACTGGTTTTAAAAGTTTTATTTCTGTGCTAATGTTATGCAACCAAAAATAATTAACTATGGCTGATTTTTGTTTGAATTTAATATTTCTCAAGGGTTCTTTCAACCTTATTTCCGACTTCATTTTAGTCATTCCAAAGTATAGTTTTTACAATCTTCACAATTAGCACAGTATATTCTCGACAATTTGTTATTGAAGTTGGCGCATCCTTAGTTGGTGATTGACATTTCAACCAGTGGAGACAACTGTGTTGCCACTTTCAACACTGCCACCCACTTGGTGACCAAATACATAGCAGAAGCACAGTAACTGCCATGCAAACTTGCAGGAATTAGTAATGACTGTACAAGTAATAGATCATAGCAGATTAGGGCAACAAACACAATTCAAATCTAAAATAGAAACAAACTTAAGAGTCCAAAAGCTTCACTCATATTAATAATTGTGGCAAGTTCTTGAAAATGCTGCAATTATTAAGATAAGTGAAGCTTTTAGTCTCTAAGTTTCTTTTTATTTTAGATTGTTGCTTCACTGTTAACAGCTTCAGTTTTTTCATTGAATCTAACAATTCAAATGTTGTTGTTGTTGTTTTCTAGTGCCTTGCATCTGGCAATGAAGCCATTAGCATTCGTGCTTTCCAATACTTTTGAACTGTAGTTTCTTCTGATCTTAATGCTTCACAGGTCTTCAAGTGGTCTTCGTTCATTTCTGCTGGATCGTTACGCAGGACACATATTGGTGAGGCTGAGATACCTATTCTATAGAGATGACTTGCTAAGCAGTCGTGATTTGTCAATAGTCGGAAGGCTGCAACCGCTGTTTTCCTTGGTCTCTGGGGGATTATATCTGGATTGGAAAGTAGTGTAATCCATTTTTTATCTTTGGCATTTGTTTCTATTTCTTGTAGGTATGAATGAGAAAAATTTTTAATGATCAAGCGTTTTATTGAGGAATATGAGAAATTGAATTTAGACTTTTGTTTTATTGTTGTGCCTTTCTTTGCAAGTGAGTCCGCAGCTTCGTTCCCCATGACTCCACAGTGTGCTGGAATCCATTGGAGATGAACAGTCTTATTAACTTTTTGGAGTTGTGTTAACATTTTGTAGCATTCTCTAATTTTTGTTGACTTTTTTGTAGTATTTGAACATATTCCCTGAATTGCAGCTTTAGAATCTGAAAGAATTACTGCCTTGTTAAATTTATTTAAGGGAAGATTTAATAATTGTCGGAGAGCAATGTATATAACCTCTATTTCTCCATCATAATTTGTTGTGTCTCTGCCAACAGAATGATAAAAGGAAAAATGTGAACAGGTAACTCCAGCTCCAGTAAGGTTTTCCTTGGAGGATCCATCAGTATATATGTGCAGCCATTCTTCTGTGGGATACCTAGTATTGATTGTTTCCAGAGCTAGAAGTTTTTGTATTTCTTTTGGTGTGTCTGATTTACTTATTTCCTCTATTAATTCCAAATTGAAGGTAGGTTGCAATAATTCCAATGGATTTTCTCTTATAAGTAGATTTTCTCTGGTGTTAGGAATGTTCAATTTGGATTTAATCTGTGTTACCTTTTCTAGGAAACTACTATGAGTTTTAAGGATTGAAGGGGGGAGGTTCTCTTCTGTCCATTTAGTTTGGCAGTCGTAACATTTTCTCGTGTTGGAGCAATGCTTGTTCTTCTATTTTTGTTGTTATTGATGGAGTCCGTGTTAAGGCAAGCATGGCATCAATAGGTGTGGATTTAACTGCTCCAGTGATTAGGCGAAGAGCCTGATTTTGTATTTGTTCAAGTTTATTGATGTTAGCATTTGCTGCTGTTATTAAAGCTTCAGAACAGTACAAGAGGTTTGGTTTAACATACATTTTGTATGTTGTGTTAAGGACTCTCCTTGAGTAGCCCCATTTAGCACCAGCTAACCTTTTCAGGATTTGCAGTTTCTTTTCAACCTTTTCTGAGATGTTTGTTATATGTTTTTTCCAACTTAGCTTCCTGTCGAAAGTGATGCCTAAGTATTTGGCATCATCAACTGCTTTGAGTGGTTTACCATTATAATTTATGTTAATATTAACTGGTTTGTATTTTAGTGTAAATAATTCATAATTTGTTTTTTCCACATTGATAGTCATGAGGTTTTTGGAACTCCATTCATGTACTTTGTTTAGGGCTGTTTCTATTCTGTCTTTAATTAATTCAGGTTTTTTACAATTCAAATGTTTAAACTCACTGATCATCATATTTTGATTGATACTTATGTCAGCGTTTATTAAGAAATAAGCAATAATCATCAGCATAATGCAATATTACAAGAAAATCCTTAAGGAAACTTAAGTTCTTGTTCACTTGGCTGTAACAAAATACGAGAGCCGGTCTAAATGAATGTGGATCTATTTTAATTACATCATGTTAAATAAAAGAACCATACCCGCAGTTTGATGTTTTATCCCAATGTGAAAATGCTGCTCATTTGCGAATCACTATCAGCAGCACTATTGACACTGCTGCTTTTCTCGTTATCTTCATCGTCATGGTCATCATCTGAATTGCTAGAACCTCTCACAGATATGTCATCCATTCTTTCTTCCAAAAGGCCTTCATTTTCCTATGCTTCAGATATATCCAATTTTCAGGTACTCTATTCGCTAATATCTCTTCTGTTAATCAAATCACAGATGATACTTTAAAGTCTTTGTTATCATGAGCAACTTATCCCTTAATTTGAGCCCAAATCAACTCTATTGTGTTAAAATGGCAATGGTATGGAGGAAGTCTTAAGTATTTTGTGTCCATGTTTTGCTGAATTTCATCTATTACATACTGTGGAAATCGCAGTTTGTTTATTTTTTACTAATTCTGGTCATTCACATTTTTTAATATGGGGTAGTAAGGGGTAGTGATGCGCCTCCTATAGCCTCTCCTACCCAATTCCCATCCTCATCCTGCCCGTGGTGCACCCTGCTTTTAACAGATGAGGCTCTGGGGACCGAATCACAGCGGTATAACTGTTTCATCTAAAATGGAGGAAATGTCATTTACATATGTGCTGGCCTATCACAGCACAACAGCGTCCCTCAGAGGCACATGAGGGGAAGGTCGGTGGATCTAAATATCATCTATTTAGTCCTCCCGGCTAGGTCCGATGGACCCGTTGACCAACGATAGGTGTGGTCCCCCTTGCGAAATGGGGTTTAAGTCGGGTGATGTAACTGCCACATTGTAAAACTGGTGCCCGTTAAGAAAACAGTTACATGAAAGCCACATACATGAATATTATTCTTACAGGAATTAAAATAAATATGAAAGCTACTATCCAAATCCAAAAAACAATGGAAGAACAAGATAAATCAGAAATAGTTAAAATTGAAGTATGGAAAAGTAACTACCACTATAGAATTTACAGTATCTACAATCCTCCAGACAATACACTAGATCTAAATTCTATTCCCATAGAACCCAAAAGTATTTTAATAGGTGATTTTAATGCACACTCCCCTAGGTGGGGCTACAGAGATATAAATTCAGCAGGAAGAGTCATAGAAGACCTATTAAACTCGTCAACAATGGAATTAATATTTAATCCAAATGATCCACCCACTTACCTTCATTATAATGGTTCGGGTACAAATCCTGACCTTCTGATGGTATCATCTGACATAATTGACAATACAAAAAGAGAAATAATAGAAGACCCAGGTTCAGGCCACAGAATCACCATAAACTCCATAAGAGGTCTAATAAATAAAAGTAACAAACCAAAAGTTAAAACTTCTTGGAATTTTAAAAAAGCAGATTGGTCCAGTTTCCAAAATGAGATAGAAGGGAAGTGTAATATACTGTTAGAATCAGAGTTCAAGTCAACAGATGAAATGAATAAAAAAATTTGTGAAATATTATTGACAGCAGCCAAAACACATATCCCCAAAGGAAAGTTAAAGAAATATAGCTACTTTTGGTCTCCATCTTTATCTAAGTTAAAACACGAAAGAAATATAGCAAGAGTCAAAGCCGAAAGAACCAAGTGTCCAGAAGATGTACAAAACTGGAGAAGAAAAGCAGCCATTTTTAAGAAAGAATTAATTACAGCAAAAAGGGCCAGTTTCACAAATTTTGTAGAACATATGGACTATAGGAAAGATGGAAATAAAATATACAAATTCCTTAATAAAACAAAATTATCAAAAAATACAACTGAACCATTAAAATATAATAACAAAAGCTTAACTACAGATAGGGAAATAGCAGAATCCCTTAACAAGTTTTATGCTCCGTCACAAAGAATACCCCAAGCGTTTAAAAAACAAGATAAGGCTATCCAAAAAACTAGCAGAGAAACTAGTAAGCCAAAAGGTATACGAAATGATATTTTTATTCAGGATTTTAATGAAACAGAACTGGATTTAGCAATAGAACAATTACAGAACAAAAAATCTCCTGGACCTGATAAGATCCACCCAGAGTTTATTAAACACCTTGGCAGGAAAGGAAAAGAAATCCTACTTAAACTGTATAACACGTGTTGGAGAATGACTGTACCTTCCGACTGAAAAAAAGCCATTATCATCCCGATTTTAAAGAAAAACAAACCCTCAAACAATATTAATAGTTTCAGACCAATATCTTTGACCAGTGTTATTGCAAAAGTGATGGAAAGAATGGTGGCATCTAGACTTAACTGGTTCCTAGAATATTACAACTTAATTAATAGTTCACAGACCGGCTTCAGACAGAATCATAGTACAAGTGAAAATATACTCCTACTAAGCCAAGACATCAAGGAAGCTTTCAATAGAAAGGAGGATACCTTGGCAGTATTCATTGATTTTAAATCAGCATATGACTCAGTCTGGAGAAATAAATTAGTTGAGAAGTTGCAATCAATAGGTGTGAAAAGTAACATGCTTAAGTGGATAACTCAGTTTATTTCACAAAGATTTTGTGCCACAAAATATAATACATTTCCAAATATAAACAAACACACCGAGGACTTCCACAAGGTGCTGTTCTGAGCACAACACTCTTTAACATATATATTAATGACCTTCCATCAATAATAAAAACTTTAGAAACCAAAATTGCTTTATTTGCTGACGATGTAGTCATTTGGACTTCAGGCTCTTCAAAAAAACCTGAATTAATTAAAGACAGAATAGAAACAGCCCTAAACATAGTACATGAATGGAGCTCCAAAAACCTCATGACTATCAATGTGGAAAAAACAAATTATGAATTATTTACACTAAAATACAAACCAGTTAATATTAACATAAATTATAATGGTAAACCACTCAAAGCAGTTGATGATGCCAAATACTTAGGCATCACTTTCGACAGAAAGCTAAGTTGGAAAAAACATATAACAAACATCTCAGAAAAGGTTGAAAAGAAATTGCAAATCCTGAAAAGGTTAGCTGGTGCTAAATGGGGCTGCTCAAGGAGAGTCCTTAACACAACATACAAAATGTATATTAAACCAAACCTCTTGTACTGTTCTGAAGCTTTAATAACAGCAGCAAATGCTAACATCAATAAACTTGAACAAATACAAAATCAGGCTCTTCGCCTAATCACTGGAGCAGTTAAATCCACACCTATTGATGCCATGCTTGCCTTAACACGGACCCCATCAATAACAACAAAAATAGAAGAACAAGCATTGCTCCAACACGAGAAAATGTTACGATTGCCAAACTCTAAATGGACAGAAGAGAACCTCCCCCCTTCAATCCTTAAAACTCATAGTAGTTTCCTAGAAAAGGTAACACAGATTAAATCCAAATTGAACATTCCTAACACCAGAGAAAATCTACTTATAAGAGAAAATCCATTGGAATTATTGCAACCTACCTTCAATTTGGAATTAATAGAGGAAATAAGTAAATCAGACACACCAAAAGAAATACAAAAACTTCTAGCTCTGGAAACAATCAATACTAGGTATCCCACAGAAGAATGGCTGCACATATATACTGATGGATCCTCCAAGGAAAACCTTACTGGAGCTGGAGTTACATGTTCACATTTTTCCTTTTATCATTCTGTTGGCAGAGACACAACAAATTATGATGGAGAAATAGAGGCTATATACATTGCTCTCCGACAATTATTAAATCTTCCCTTAAATAAAGTTAACAAGGCAGTAATTCTTTCAGATTCTAAAGCTGCAATTCAGGGAATATGTTCAAATACTACAAAGAAGTCAACAAAAATTAGAGAATGCTACAAAATGTTAACACAACTCCAAAAAGTTAATAAGACTGTTCATCTCCAATGGATTCCAGCACACTGTGGAGTCATGGGGAACAAAGCTGCAGACTCACTTGCAAAGAAAGGCACAACAATAAAACAAAAGTCTAAATTCAATTTCTCATATTCCTCAATAAAACGCTTGATCATTAAAAATTTTTGTCATTCATACCTACAAGAAATAGAAACAAATGCCAAAGATAAAAAATGGATTACACTACTTTCCAATCCAGATATAATCCCCCAGAGACCAAGGAAAACAGCTGTTGCAGCCTTCCGACTATTGACAAATCATGACTGCTTGGCAAGTCATCTCTACAGAATAAGTATCTCAGCCTCACCAATATGTGTCCTGTGTAACGATCCAGCAGAAATGAATGAAGAACACTTGAAGACCTGTGAAGCATTAAGATCAGAAGAAACTACAGTTCAAAAGTATTGGAAAGCACGAATGCTAATGGCTTCATTGCCAGATGCAAGGCACTAGAAAACAACAACAACATTTTTTAATATCACGCCTGACTGGCACATTGTGGCAAAGAAGCCATTCTAGCATTCGGCTGTTCTAGTTGCCGTTGTTGGGGCTTTATTTAAAATAACTAAATGATATGTTGCATTGTCCATTATTATTAAATATAGTTCATGCAAATTACGCAACAGCTGTTCCGTGAACCATTTGTTTAAGAGCTGCATGATTTATTTCTTCATGGAAGTCTCCTTTCTTCTTTCATTTGAACAGTAGGCAACAATTAGGAATAAGCCATTGGGAGTTCCCAGCATGAAGAAGTATTATTCTTCCTCCTTTACCTAATGGTTCCCCAGTTGTTGAATTTACTGTCATCCATCCACCCTTTGTTGATGCTGTGGCTAGCATTTACCCATGTCTCGTCTAGCCAAACAGTAATTTCTAAATCATGGGTACATATTTCCTGCAAAAATCTAAATTGCAGATGTCTGGTTTTTCTAATAGAACTTTACATCCATTAGGAGTTTTATAGCGGAAGCCCAGTTCCTTCACTATTTTCCAAAGGGAAGTCATGCTGCCTATAAAAAGTTATACTTCTTGTAACAAAGAATGCAATTTTGATTTAGTAAGATGTTCTTTTCACGTGCAATATGCATAAATATGATAAATTGAGGAGCGTTTTTTCAAAACTCGATAGATGCACAAAATGTGTTTCTGAGAAAAACGTTTTTTTCTATTTATTGGCAATACTAATTGGTTGGCACAGCAACTATATTAATCATTCAATTCTCCTTCCTGATACTGTTTCATTGAATGTGAAAAGAAACAAATAGCATAGTTTAACTAGTGCAAATTTGGGGTTTGAAAATGCAGAGTTTTTTCAAAAACCGATAGATGCTGATCAACTTTTATGCGTGAGCGAGAAATTAACACATGAAGTTTTGTTATTTTTGTCATTTATTGTTTTTGTTGCTTTTTATTTATGTATTTATCTTTTTTTTTAAATTTATTTTCACCTTTTTATAATACATAATGTACTATACAACCAACATATTAATGCTTATAAGGATTATTTTATTCAGTGTAAACTTAGAAACCAAGTACTGCTACATTCACAATAACAATATATTTTGTTTTATTTATATAGCAAATATATTGAAAACACACAAAGAAATTTCAAACAATATGAATAAGTAAGCTTTAACCTTTATTAGTGCTTGTGCAGTCTGTACATGGTTCTTAGTTCGTTTCTCTTTTTCACATCTGCCTCTTTGCCAGTCCCAGGTTGAGCATGTGACAGTGTGTGGTGTATGGAATGAAAGATTGAAGAAGTTGTAAAATATGTGTTTATATTTTGACAATGAGCAGACTGGTAGATTTCTTAATCTTCCTTCGTTGCAAAAGTTGGTCCACATTTTGCTGATATTAAGCTCTGGAGGTAAATATCCTCCTTGATTTTGGTTTTCCATAGTGGCTTTCTCTACATTGGTACTTCTTAATGTCTTGCAATCTGTTTTGTTTACCATGGAAAGGTGTTGGTGAAATCCACTGTCTCAGCTAAGAACAAAAATGCAACGTAAGCATAACGAAGCTTACAGAAGCACCTGCCTGCTGTGCAAGGGGTCCTGGGTTCGATTCGCAGCAGGGGGGTAGGAATTTTTCTTCAGCCAAGACTATTCCTCATCCTTCCCTGAGTCTGGAAGTATGAGTGAAAGTGTGAATGTGCGTGTGAATTCAATAGGCAAGTCCACCGATATGACCTCTGCAGTTAAAGACGGGATATAAATGGAACAAAAAAAAAAAGCTTGCAGAAATGAATGTGAAACCAAGCACACAACCTGAGTTTGCAGTTATTGCCAATGATGCAGCAGTGAACAAAGCTTGCAGAAATGATTGAGAATTCCAAGAATCGCAACAGTGAGATGGCAGTCAATGCCAACATGCGTTTCATAGAATTCAGGTTGCTACACTCTGGATCATAAAATCATAAAATTGCATCTATCGACCTTTGCTTTAACTGAGCAAGTGCATCTATCAAGTTTTGAAAAAACTGCTAATATTCCATACCTTCTACACAGGACAAGAATCGAATTTTGCAAAATCTGATTTCACAGAATGATTCAGAAGGTGAAAATTATGCCAATACAATATATAGCTCAATTTTGTAAAATTTTACATTTATCGAGTTTTGAAAAAATGCCCCTCAATTGCATCCTGCTGAAACGGATCAGAGTTCATAATTGAGTTGTCTCTCCATCTCTTCTTCCCTGGAGTTTCAAGTTTGGATGAAGATGGTTGGTTCACTTCCACCTCACATTTTTCTTTGCCTACTCTATTGCATTCTTGCTTATTCCCACTGCACATGCTATTACTTAAGCAATAGAAATTAGAGTCCCCTCATTCTCTCTTTCTTCTTCAGAGTATTTCCCTACACAACATATAACTTCACACCCCTGTCCTCTTATTGGCATACCTATTCTGAAAACACTGGTTCATTTTCTCAGAAAGCTTTGGTTTGTCTTTTTGACTTTAATTATTTTCAGTTGGCATACTTAAATAAAAATATTTAACCCTGATGCGTGTGCACACACACACACACGTGCACCCACAGAGTGCGCCAACTGTAGAAGTAGTATTTTTCAACAGATGATTGAGTAGATATCTCATACTGTATTTATTTTGTGGAGCTGATTTAATATTATAATCCTTAAAACTCTGTTGAACATTTTAGGATGATATGCAGATTTGCTGTATTTTTCTTTTTGATCTCTTTTTTCTAACTTACCCACATCCCCAGTTGTATTCTGTTATCTATTAGTCTTTTTAATTACTCATTTTGATGTAAAACAATATTCAAATTTGTAATGTGTTTAATGCACTCCAGTTCTTGTTTATATTCATCATGTGTCAATGGGACATTAACCAGTCTGTAAATTAAACTATGAAAGATGGCATGTTGATGTGCTTTTGGGTTGAATTTATTGTTTTTAAGGTAATTATCCATATGTGTTGGTTTCCTATATATACCATATTCTAATCTCTCCTTATTTCTTATGATTTTCATATCCAAGAAAGGTAAACATCCATCCTTTTCTGTTTCCATGGTAAACCTTCTGTCTTGCAAATTCAGCAGGTTCAAAGAGTCTTGAGCTAATTTTATTAGGAACAATGTTTTCAATCACCCATTGAAAAATACTATAGCTAATAAAAAAATTTTTAAAGAATTATTTTAGGCCATTTTGGCAACACTGTCTTATCACGACCATACATAAAATACATAATGAATATCACTTTACAATTATACAAATATCAAATAATGTACATTCACAGTAAATTAGTTTTGTATCCATTAAAAACTGCAGTGTCTTCATGTTGGGTCTGTTAACTGCATTAGGAAGATTGGAGATGCCAGCTAGTTGTTTACATCTGCTGTATTGTAGGCAGTCTGTAAGGATGCGCTGCATGGTTAGAGGAGTATCACAGCTGGTACAATTTGGAGGTTTGTCCTTAGTGAGAAGATAACACATTAGTTTGCAGTGTTCAGTTCTAAGCCAGGTGATGATAACTTGGTCTCTTCTTTTGAGTGTTTGGTAGTGCAGAACAGGCTTTGTGTAGCATAAGCGAGCTTCATGAACTTTGCTGTTGATTAATGACCACTTCAGCTTCTGTTTTTGCATGTATATGAATTAGTGTGAAGAGGCAGTCAATGAATCACTAACTGGTTGTTTAGTTGCTTCTTTTGCAGCTTCATCTGTTGTATTGTTAACTTTTATGCCAATGTGAGAGGGAGTTCATATAAAGTGTACCTTTTTATCAGTCTTATTTATATTGTAACATAACAATCAGATTTCATGGATCAGTATGTGGTTTGGCTCAGAGTTGTGTGTGATAAGTAGTACACTTAAGGGATCGGTGAAGATGGTGTGGTGACTTTTAAATGGATGAATTATTCATATATAGAAGAGCTTCATTAATGGAAAATGCTTCACAAGAGAAAATGGTAAAGAAGTGAGGCAAGCTGTAGAGCATTATTTGATCAGAATATACTATGCATCCCTCTTTGGATGCTGATCCATCAGTGTAAATTTTCGTGGTAGGGTTATATCTATTCAGGAAAGAATTGCACATTTGCTTAAGGATACAAGAAGGTTTTAAATTTCAAGTGAGATGAAAGATGGGTATCAATTGGTGAACTTTGTATATGCCAGTAGGACATCGAGAAAGCTGGGTTGGATAATAGGGATTTTTAAATTGATTCCTTTCAGGTATTGGGGAATTCGAATGTGAAACAGACTTAAGTGTCGCTCTGTTGGTATCAGACAAGCTTTATGTAGTGGAAAGACTTAGCTATGCATTTTATGAGATGGATCTGAGGCAATCATTATGGCATGTGTTGTTGTTGTTGTTGTTTTCTAGTGCCTTGCATCTGGCAATGAAGCCATTAGCATTCGTGCTTTCCAATACTTGTGAGCTGTAGTTTCTTCTGATCTTAATGCTTCACAGGTCTTCAAGTGGTCTTCGTTCATTTCTGCTGGATCGTTACACAGGACACATATTGGTGAAGCTGAGATACCTATTCTGTAGAGATGACTTGCTAAGCAGTCGTGATTTGTCAATAGTCGGAAGGCTGCAACCGCTGTTTTCCTTGGTCTCTGGGGGATTATATCTGGGTTGGAAAGTAGTGTAATCCATTTTTTATCTTTGGCATTTGTTTCTATTTCTTGTAGGTGTGAATGAGAAAATTTTTTAATGATCAAGCGTTTTATTGAGGAATATGAGAAATTGAATTTAGATTTTTGTTTTATTGTTGTGCCTTTCTTTGCAAGTGAGTCTGCAGCTTCATTCCCCATGACTCCACAGTGTGCTGGAATCCATTGGAGATGAACAGTCTTATTAACTTTTAGGAGTTGTGTTAACATTTTGTAGCATTCTCTAATTTTTTTTGACTTCTTTGTAGTATTTGAACATATTCCTTGAATTGCAACTTTAGAATCTGAAAGAATTACTGCCTTGTTAAATTTATTTAAGGGAAGATTTAATAATTGTCGGAGAGCAATGTGTATAGCCTCTATTTCTCCATCATAATTTGTTGTGTCTCTGCCAACAGAATGATAAAAGGAAAAATGTAAACAGGTAACTCCAGCTCCAGTAAGGTTTTCCTTGGAGGATCCATCAGTATATATGTGCAGCCATTCTTCTGTGGGATACCTAGTATTGATTGTTTCCAGAGCTAGAAGTTTTTGTATTTCTTTTGGTGTGTCTGATTTACTTATTTCCTCTATTAATTCCAAACTGAAGGTAGGTTGTAATAATTTCAATGGATTTTCTCTTATAAGTAGATTTTCTCTGGTGTTAGGAATGTTCAATTTGGATTTAATCTGTGTTACCTTTTCTAGGAAACTACTATGAGTTTTAAGGATTGAAGGGGGGAAGTTCTCTTCTGTCCATTTAGAGTTTGGCAGTCGTAACATTTTCTCGTGTTGGAGCAATGCTTGTTCTTCTATTTTTGTTGTTATTGATGGGGTCCGTGTTAAGGCAAGCATGGCATCAATAGGTGTGGATTTAACTGCTCCAGTGATTAGGCGAAGAGCCTGATTTTGTATTTGTTCAAGTTTATTGATGTTAGCATTTGCTGCTGTTATTAAAGCTTCAGAACAGTACAAGAGGTTTGGTTTAACATACGTTTTGTATGTTGTGTTAAGGACTTTACTTGAGCAGCCCCATTTAGCACCAGCTAACCTTTTCAAGATTTGTAGTTTCTTTTCAACCTTTTCTGAGATGTTTGTTATATGTTTTTTCCAAGTTAGCTTTCTGTCAAAAGTGATGCCTAAGTATTTGGCATCATCAACTGCTTTGAGTGGTTTACTATTTATGGCATGTGTTAGGCTTAATAATTTTCTTCAAATATTTAAAGATGGTCCATATACTTCCATTTGGAGGCTTGAGATTGGACTGGTAAGAAATATCCCTAACGCCAGCCTTGGGGCAGTAGACTGAATGGAGTGTAGGGTTTTGAGAGTTGAATGCTTCACAGAGTTGTATACAATTGCTGCATAGTCCAGTTTGGATCTAATGAAAGCCTAATAGATTTGAAGAAGCATGAATAAGTCTTGCATTCTTATGTCCTTGCGTTCTTGCATCAAGAACAAATAACAAATTGCCAGTTTTAAATTCAAACAAATATAAAAATCAACCATAGCTCATCACTTTCTCTACTATGTATAGTAACTAGGGGAAGTATTGTATTCCAACCAAAAATTTGATGTCAAGATTTCACCAGAAATATATGTTTTGAGGTACCCACAATCCAAAACAGCGTGTTTAGAAAAAGGTCTGTGTGTGTGCGTGAGGCGGTTCTGTGGCCGAGCGGTTAGCACGCTCGCCTACCACCTAGGCTGCCCGGGTTCGATCCCAGGTGGTATTCGTGGTGGACGAAGCGGTGTCAGGGCGGGTTTTCTCCGGGTGCTCCGGTTTCCCCCACCATCTTATTCCACCGGTGCTCCATTATCATTCCATGTGTCATCGGTGTCACCGCCTGCGGTGCCACTACAACAACAACAATGTGTGCTGGTGTGGGCATGGGCATGCATGTGTGTGTCTGTGTAAAAAGTCCGTTAAAAACTAAAGTTGGTATTTAAGTTTAATATCTTTCAAGGATATGACACAAAGATTTTGAAGAAAATTCCTCCACCCTTCACTGCCCTTTACATGGAAAATGTTTTGAAACTTTTGATATTCTCAATAATGACTAATGATTTTGATTAAAATGCTATATGTTTAAGATATTTTTATGGCAAATGAAGTGTATATTTTAAATTTTCTGGCTGTAGCCCTTATAGTCCTGTTATTCTCTTGATGAGTTTTGTGTAACTGGTAAACCATAAGAGATAGACCAAATCTTACTGTACAAAAAATGTAGATCTGGTTAAAACACACAGTTTATGTCAAATTATCTTTTTTGTGAAGTGAACCATTTTGGAAATATTCCTTGTTATTTGTCAGAATTTTGCAATACTTGTAGACCATTCTAAAATGGGAGGTCATTATTTATTTTTTTTATCTCTGGTTCACGCAAAGAGAACGGACTTTCAAAGTCATCATATAGCAGCTACTCTTTTAAACATTTGACTATCGTTTAAAGACTGCTGTATTCTCCTTGCACCTATGAGAAAATTAGTAATAAGATAATTTCTAGAAATGTTTATTTCGATTATCATGAAGTAGATAGAGGAATAAGTGTTGTAAATATAGTTTATGTAAGAGTAGAGAGTTATGTGAGTGCAACACATCAGATTTTTTTATTCACTCTCTGTTTATGCTATCATGTAGGAGAAGTTGAAATTCCTGCACTCCGTACACTTTACATTTTTATCACGGACATTAATAAAATGTATTGAGTCCTCCAACTATTGATATTTATACTTATTGTAGTCAACTTGCAGTATAATCATAAAAGTTAGTTGCATTTACCATTTAAATCTTACCATCTCTACTTTGTTTCTTTTGACTAACATATACTTATGATTTAATTCATGGCGCATTTAAATATAACTTTTTCAGTGCAAACAGCCATCTCACCACTTGTTGACTGGCTTGGTCAAGACTAGCAGGTGTGACTAATTGATCGCTATTTAATATAGGCTAGTTACAGTTGACAGTAATTGATTATATGTTTCTGTAAATATTTCTCTTATTCACCATGGTCAAAAAATACATTAACTTCTTTTCAGAAACCCAGAAGTGAAAATACTTCATAAACTTCTTCTTTGCAATGTAAATAATAATAATAATAATAATAATAATAATAATAATGATAATGATGATGATGATGATGATGATGATGATGATGATGATGATGATGATGATGATGATGATGATGATGATGATGATGATGATGATGATGATGATGATGATGATGATGATGATGATGATGATGATGATGATGATGATGATGATGATGATGATGATAATAATGATAATGTTTATTGTCTATAGACTTCATACAAGTTTCAGACATTGTCATATTTTACAATACAATGGGTATACAAAAGTTACATTAATATTATAAGATTAAACTAAATTGAATATATACATACATTTGTTATATAATTAAGAAGTTTCTATTTACAACAGATAAAACCATTTACAATTCATTACACATAATTCATTATAATTCATCTAACCTATATATACATTTCTGAATTAAATATGTTTTCAGTTCTTTTTTAAATTTTTGTCCTTTGTGTTGTTTAACAGTTGTTGGCAGTTTGTTGTATAATATCTGTCATTTAATTAATGGATCCTTGCAAGTTGATTTGAGATTTACATGCTTCCTGTGGTAGTTATCCCTTCCTCTGGTATAATAATCATAAAGTGTGCTGTTACTTGTGCCATTATTTTCCTTCTCAGTTGCAATTACAACTACCTTATATACATATAGTCCAACTACAGTAAGAATCTTATTATCTCTAAATACATTTCTACACGAATCAGTACTTGCTAATCTATAGATACAACGTAGACATTTTTTTTGTAGCACTAATACTCTATTCATGTGCGCATTACAGGTGCTTCCCCATAATTGTATGTCATAGGAGATATGAGGATAGATGAGTCCAAAATATAAAGTTTGTAACATGTTTTTGTCTAAATACAATGATAATTGTCTTAAAACATATATATTTGAGCTTATTTTTTTACATACATAGTCAATATGAGCTTCCCAAGTTAACCTATTGTCTATGTGAATCCCTAGGAAGTTATGGTTATCAACTTTTTCAATTCTAGTGTTAAAGTGTGCATCATCAGTTACTACATTTGCTTTACGGTATTCAAATATGATCATTTTGCTTTTCTTAGAATTAGCTTCTAAATTTATGCTACTTAAGTACGTTGCTAGCTGTTTTACAGAGTGTGAAATTTCTGTTACCAACTGAGTACGAGATTTTTCACTGCAAATCATTGTGGTGTCATCTGCATACGATACTATAGTATTGGTAGTTATATTTGGTAAATTATTTACATATATTAGATACAAAATGGGACCCAGAACAGACCCTTGAGGTACTCCAGTTGTTACTACTTTTTGTTCTGATACATACTTTACATTTTTTAAACCTATTTTATGGTTGATTTCTGTTGAACACTTTCTATTACTTAGATAAGACTTAATTATATTTAGCATTTTGCCTCTTATGCCATAAATTTCTAGTTTATTAAGCAGTATTTGATGTGAGACACAGTCAAACGCCTTTGAAAGATCAATGAATACTCCCGCAGTGCTCAAACCTTTGTCTAGATTTTCCTAAACTTTGTGCATAAAATCAGCAACTGCTGTGGTTTTTGACATACCTTTTCGAAAACCGTGCTGGTGGCAATTCAATACATCGTATCTATTAAGAAAGTCAACCAGTCTGACTAATAAAATCTTTTCAAAAACTTTACCAATCACAGAAGTTAAGGTTATTGGCCTATAATTATCAACACTATTTCTATTACCCTTTTTATAGATAGGTTTTATGATTCCCAGTTTTAAGCAATTTGGAAATATTTCATTTATTGAGCAGTTTATTAGGTGGGCTAAAATAGCTGCGAGCCCATTTTGACACTTTTTCAATATTTTAGTAGACATACCATCCCACCCTGAAGATGACTGTTCTTTAAAACTGCATATTATTTTTGTGATTTCGTCTACGTTTGTGTTATTCATGAAGATGGTATTAACGATAATATTCTGTATTTCTGTGTTATTGTGTGATATATCCTTCTCCTTACTTCCCAAGGTTGCAAAATAGTTGTTAAATAAGTTGCTTATTTTGTTTGGATCATCTACATGTTTACCTTCATGAAGCAATTTAATATTTTCACTGACATTGCTGTGTGTGGTGTTTCTATCCTTGACTAAATTCCATACTGCTTTGTTTATATTGCTGGAGTTATTTATCTTTTGTTTATAATGTTGCAATTTTAAATCAATTAATGTCCTATGATACTCCTTTTTTAATTGTGTATATCGTTCCCTGTGCCGTTCAATTTTTGTCATCTTGTGTAATTCATAAGCATCTTTCATTTTATTTCGCAGGATGTAAATTTCATCCGGTAATTTAATTTTCTGTACAGGTCTCTTTTTGGTTGTCTTGGATGCATTGTATCACAATGTACTATTATAATGGGGCTTTTCATGGACAAAGATAAAGATTTATACTGTAACCAAGGGGTTTATAATTTTAAGAATGCAAAGCTTTTTATAAAGCATTTTATGTCTTATGCTTATCATAGTATAATGTAGTGCTATTATGAACACTTTTGGCTTACTTGCTGATATTTATATCTAGGTATTTGCGCCTAGTAAGAAAGCTGCAGCTCACCTACAGGATGGAACCTGCAGGAAGTCATGGAGTGTGGAGTCTTGATGATTACCAATTTGTGCCATTTATCTGGGGCAGTTCACAGCTCATTGGTATGTTCTGTAACTTTTGAATAGTGATTTTATCATTATTTTATTCAACATAAATAATAACTATAAAAAGATATTTGGAAGCATAGCAAACTCTTTCTTTCTCCAAGTTAATAACTGGATAATCACAGATGATTCAAAACTTGTATAAGTGCATAATTTGTGTGTGTGAGAGAGGGAAAGAGCAAAGTGGCGGAGGGGGGGGGGGGGGGGGGAGGAGAGAGAACAGGATCACCCAAAAACGGAAGGTTAGCTCAAACTTGGTACTCAAGTTCAGCATTTTTTAAGGAGAGGACCTGAAGATCTCCAAGAAAATCCCTTAACTTCCAAGTACCCTTTAAATGTAACATTTTTCCATACATATTATTTTCTAAGAAAACAGCTCTATTAGTTTTGACTAAAATACTATACATTTAAGATATTTATATGATTAACAAAAGTGTATAGTAAGGTCGGGTGATATCGGACAAGCGTAGATTCGGCCTTGGGAATAGATAGCAGAAGTGAGCGGCCAAGTAACATATCCCTCATACTGTTGCAAGCACAGTGTTCACCAGCGTCAGTTGAGAGTCAACATTTCCAGTGAGAGATAGTGGCACTTTGTCCTTCCTTTGTATTTCAGCAACGCAGTGTTAAGTTTTACTCAGAATACAGTCAACAAATACAAGTGAAATTTCATTTTATGCATTTGAATAAATTCATTATTTTTAGGTTCATAAACTATGAACTTAAAACGCATTTGTTTTGAAAAGTGACTACATCAATCCTTGTTTATGCATTAAGGCGTCGTTCAACTGATATCGGACACAAAACTAGCAAGTGGCCTTTGGGAAGAAAGAAACATGATATTGGCAGTAGACAGTATCAGAAATAAAAATGCGTCCATTTGAGAGGCCAGTGAGAAATTCTCAGTTCCCAAAAGCACTTTAGGGGATCAAATTAAAGCTCTTGGAGCTGGAAAAGAGATTCCACTAAAATTGTACACCTCAAACAAAGGAATGTTTCACAGGACATTCATGGATGAGTAAGAAAATGAGCTGTATAACCATGTAGTGGATGTAGATGGTCAACTGATGCTGTTAAATAAAATTGTGACTTCCAGAGGGACGCTTTATTTTATAACTGTGATATTTGCATAAAGGCCAAAAACCATGAATATAGACATTTTACATTAAAGTGCTACAAAATAAGACTATGTGATACCACCCTCCAGTTTTAAAGTACATGAAAATGTTACATATTCTTAATATGAAAATTGTGAGGTGATAATTTTCATTATTCAAAGGAGAACCTAAAATACATATTGTTATAAGGGTAAAGATTAATAATAATGAGGAAATCTTTAATATAATTTCTTCCAGTAAAAGTTGTAGAGTAAAAACGTTAACTGTCTGATACCATTTGACCTTCCCCTATATTTTGAGTTTTCTGCAAATAGTCTGTAAAGTCCTCTTCATTCTGAATTAATTTTGAATAATTGGTAAACAATAACAATAATACTTGCTCCAGGTGTGCTGGGGCGGCTGAGTGTTTTGATTTATGATTTCCATGCTAGAGGTCTGTGGTTTGATTCTCAGCTCTAGGCTGGCAATTGTAAGTCAACTCTGTCCAAGCCTTCACCTCTGGCTAGCTCATGTGAAGAATCCCCAAGGCCCAATATGGTTTGGAGTCCTCGGTAAAAGCTGTAGGTTATCGTATTCCGCCCCATACTTATTGTTACCCTACCATTGGCGATAAAAGTTACTGCCTGTAGAAGGCATCCAGTTAATAAAGGGTCCAGCCTTCACTTGGTAGAATGAGGTTTTCCCAAGTGTTACAAGAAACTGTACAGGGATTGTTGTTGTAAACAAACACTGCATGAAATATATAGTTGTCATAATATAAAGTACACAATTTGTCAATTAAATTTGTCACTAAGCATTTCCGAGCTATTCATTGCTATCACTTGGAATTTTCCACTATATCATTCATATTTTTAATTGCTATGTTACCACACTTCTGTTCTGTTTTACATATCATGCAAAAAGCAGAGTAACTAAAGGGCATGCGAAATAAGAAGACACACGAGGTGGGGCTAGACGAAGGTGGGCGAGAGCAAGCAGCTTATCCTAGGGAGGCAACTTTGCCCAGTTCGGTAACATGCTGTCTAGTGCAATATTTGATTTTCGCTTTCCTCTTTGCGCTCAACAAATCCAGCAACGGCTCATTATTATAAAGTATTCCATTGAAAAGAGCTGGAAATTTTGAAGCTGGCTGTCCAAGAAACAATATTTTAGGTGGTCTGTAGTCCAAGATATCAGTAATTAAATAAACTGCCACCAGCGATAGCAAATGACACTTAAAAGAGTTGGCCTCAGAAGAAAGTCAGGTGGTGACAGCTAAGGCATGCAATGTAAGTGAACATTCAGTGAACTTTGTGATTTCAAGTATATGTTCTTTAAAGTATATAGTTTTAGGTATTGTATTTTAAGGGGAACACTGGGTGAATTTTCAAAAGTCCCAAGTACTTTCCTGGATGTTCTAAAATTATAACGCGTGTTGCATCTTTCATAAAGAAGTGTGACTGCAAAGTTTGGTGCATGTATGTTAGGTAATTGCTGGACTACATGTTTTAAACCACAAATGTAAGTTATTTTATAAATGATTCTCCTCACGATGTGATCACAATTTTTAAAGAATACTGCATGTTTATGTTCCTGCTTGAGCTGTAAGATAAGTTTGCTAAGAAATAGAGTTTTAATACAATTGGGTCTAAAGAAACTAATTTGTTCAATTGTGGGTTTCTATTTCTGGCTTTGAAAAAAAAAAAAAAGAATGTATATATACCAAACATTGGTGAGCATGTTGTCGTAACACACTTGCCTTACATTAATAACTGCATAGCAACTTTTAGTTAGCACACTGGGGAAACTATTTCCGTATTTTCACTCTGATAACTTAAAAATTACATCATAAGGAACATTTTCAATGCTGAAAAATGTCTAAAATACATAACCGAGAAAGCCACACTGGAAAAATAATCGTAAAAACTGGCATGAAATTGTGCTTAGGCATTTGCTATAAATAATGTACATTTTTACTTAGAATATATAATTTAGAAACTGATTAGCAAATAAGCAGAAATTTTGTGTAACAATGTTAGAAAAATATGAGAAATATAAGAAAATGGCTCAAGTGCACAACTATCCCCTCCACTTAAATTTATTTAAATTGCCTCATAACTGTAATATTCACTCCGATAACAAAAATATTTACATGAAAACTTTCTAGAAAATCAGATATAATAAAAATTTAAAAAGCCAGAATTGTAAGTTTAATCACTTAGGCCCAACTTTTGTCATGAAGGATATAAACTCCCTTGAAACAATAGATTGCGAATGAAAAGTGCCTGCTTAGTCGAGGAATTTGTATTTGAAGCAAATAATAGGATTACAGAGCTATCGTCTCTTTTTAAAGGGAGAGAAATTGTTATGATTTGTTTTAATTCAGCACCTTGCAATCCTTCACCGCTTTCACTACTGTCTCTCTTTCGCACAGCGATATGATCCGGCAACAGCGCACCATAGGGATTAGGGATTGGAGATACTCATGTGCCTTCTTATTTTGTGCACCCTTTAGCATATAGCAACCTGCCTTTTACTTTCTCTATTGCCTAACTATAGTAAGCAGAGGGATTATTGCATTTAACTCAAAAATTCAGTGTTGAGATTTCACTAGAAATATGTTTTGAGGTCCATATGTGTGCATGCATAAATAGGAAACTTGGTGTTTAAGTTCAGTATCTCTCAAATATGTGACACAAAAATGTTTCAAGAAAATAAATTCCCCACCCCAAACTACCATTCACATGGAAACTTTTCCTTATTTTTTTATTTTCTCAAAAATGACTAAAAGCATAAAAAAATTGTATTAAAATACCCCATGTTTAAGTTATTTGTATGAAAAATATGTCTTAAAATTTCTGCAAGTAAAGTATTTGCATCTTTACCAAACATTTGATACTGGGATTTCACTGAAAATGCGCTGTTTTGAGACTCCCTGGATCCTTCTCCCCATTATAGAAAAAAAGGTGTGTGTTTGTGGGTCTATGCATGTATTTTTTTAAAAGTTTGTAGAAAAGGGAAAAGAGAAATTTGTGTGGATTCAGCACATTAGATTTTTGAACATTTCACTGTGACCACACTTATCTCCCTTTTACCCACAGCAAAATATGTAGTCTTAATTATTATTTATTTTTGCCAACAAACTTACTGTTGGTGTTTTTAAACACACAAGCCGTGTGTGGGCAATGTTTGAGAATTCAATGCCATTCTGGCAGGTTGTTATAGTAGCTGAATGGTTAGAGCAGCCGCCTGGTAAGCGGAAGGTCTGTGGTTCAAATCCCAGCTGTGGCATTGAATTTTTAAGTTCCAGTTCTACCTCTCAAATATGTAGAGTCTGTTTACTCAACGCATGTGCAGTTGCTGCTCAAAGGAGATGTGCGCTACCCACAACTTAATGACTGTCATAAATCCATCTCCATGCTTCAGAAAAGGCAAACCTCTATCCCTGCCCTTGAAGAACAATAGCAACTCTGACTTTAAGGAAGTGTTGACTCCACGTGGAGTCTCAGTTGCCAAAATTCTGAATTCCAGTTCTTTTCTTTTTCATTGGCTTCAAAGGTTCATGTTAAGATGTTGCAACTCGGCCTGAAAGGACTCAAGAGGAAGGGACCCTGTTGTAAAAGAATACTAGCATCCCTCAAAGGAGCGACCGAACTGCACACACATTCACTAAACAGATTCTACTGAATCCATTTCTGCAAATGTCTATCTCAAACATGAAGTGGATAGAAAAATAAATGTTGTCAGAATATTTTATAGAAGAGAGAGAAAAATAGATCACAATGGGTTGATACAAGCATGTGAATGTAACATATCAGATTATTCATTCAATAGATTCTAAACATGCACCTCTGGTAACCAAGACTTTTGAATCGAGAAAAGAAAAATTAAGTTAATGTTAATATAAAATACCAGAATAAATTTCAGCAATTCCCTGATGTTCTGGGATCATATCTCAGAATGTCATTTATAGTTTTGTTGTATTATGATTCATATACTAAAACTCAATTAAAATTGATAAAACTGTACTATTTCTTTTAGTGATCACAGGTACAGACTGTAAACACTGTTTTTTAAATGAGCAATTGTATTTGTTTGTCCACAGCACATCCAAAACTAGAACCTAGATCATTCTTACAGCAGGACGTTGTTGAAGCCCAGGCCAAGGAGTATATGTTTTTTGGTTGTATTCAGTTTATAAATAAGGTGAGATTATTTTCATCGGTCTTATATCAAACAACTCCTAAATAATGACCAAAATAAGAGTATAAAGATGCTTTGAATTTAATTCTCAGAGAAACAATGTGTTGTATTATGATTGTTAAAGGTGAAAACAGGATTATTTGCCGAGCATTCTAATCAGCTGTGGAACATCAGTGCAGTACCTTCCTGGTCCAAAATAAATGCAGGATTAATCAAAATGTATAGAGCAGAGGTAAGTTAATAAATGTTTCCACAGATCTGTCAACTTTTATTTTCAGGTACCGTAAATGTGTCCATTAAAACACATTTCCAAACAGAATTGAAGAACATTTGTTAAGTTCACAACTAAAATGCAGTACCTGTCATGAGGCTTCATGCATGAAAAGAACTGTTCACATATACCTATAGATAGAACCGAACATGCTGAAAAGCCTAGAAGCAAATCTATGCAAACATGGAAACTTTGTGCATGGAAAGTTTTTTGGAAAAGGTACATGCATCTGTTTATTTTGGAATGTGTCTTTCATTTCCATGTTCATTTGCAGATCAATAATTTCTAATAGTAATATCATTGGAGCACCGTATACCTAAACTGAAAATGATGGCGTATGACATGATGAATAATGGTGCTGCAATTTTAACTTTTTAACATATTGTAATACCTTACGACAAATTAAACATTTTACCACAACTCCATACTCTGTAAACACCTTACGACAAATTAAACATTTTACCACAACTCCATACTCTGTAAACAGGTATAAAGTTTCCCACATGGATACAAATGTACTAGGTGTTGATGGTCTTTTACTACTACATTCTGCTGCTTCAGCCATAAGGTGTAAATCTACTTCAATATAAAATAAGAACAAATTAGAAACTAAAAGCTGCACTTATCTTAGTAATATTGCAAGATCTTCCAGACCTGACATGTTTCAAGTTGTATTCAACTATAGCTTTGAAAATAAGTTGGATACAACTTGAAACATGTCAGCTCTGGAAGATGTTGCATATTACTAAGATAAGTGAAGCGTTTAGTTTCTAATTTGTTATTATTTTAGATTCTGGTGCTTCACTGTTAATAGCTTCAATTTTTCCTTAATTAGTACTTCAATATGTAAGCCAATAAGCAAACACATTGACTTAATGAACTACAAGACGAGGCACCATGGCTTCACAGTGCTCCATTGTTGTTCACCTGCTCCCACATCATAAGTCCAACAATCGCCGGCCCCTGGTTTACCATGTTGCAGCATGCATTGGAATGAAATGCAGTGGTTGAAGCAATATGTGCTGATGTGACTCAAAATAACCTCAAACATGAAGAATACTTCACTGTCAATAGTGCTTCTATTTTTAATATTCAATATGTGCTGAGTTTAAGTCCTGGTGTTGGTGAAGTTTGTTATTGATTTGAACGTTACAATGTATTTGACAGTGATGGCTGCTGCCTAAAATGACAGGGGTTCACTACTTTTATTGCATTATGCAATATACCTTTTTAAATAATACAATTTTCTAAATTACTTAAAATATTTCTGTAGCTCTAAAATTACCTTAAAATGAGCCTGGCAATGTTCACAGGGTTGAATCTCCTGTAGAGATACATTTATAGAGAAACTCCTCTTTCCTTTTTTGTGTGAATCTGTCTATGACTCTCTCATTGAAATCTGAAGTTCTGTGGATTGTTTCGTTTTCAATAGATAGCATGTCCATTATCATTCATGGTCCTTCTAAGAAGCGTTTTGATCTGTGACATGGAGGAACAACTCTCTGCTTCACACATCATTAGGATAGTACCAACTAATTTCAACAACCTTATAACATCACCAAAGGGTTCTTGCAAGTTATATTTTCAATTAAAAGCTTTAGAAGGACTATTGCACTTTCCATTTTTTGAAAATCATTTTGAGAATAAATTATCTATAGTTTTGTTTTTAACTTAGCTTTATTTCATGATGGATAGAACTGCACATCAGAAAGAATTTGTTTAGGAAATTTATTTTTCATTGAAGGGAACAAGTGCTGGTCAAGTAACTTACAGGCTGGAGAATTCAAACCTTTGTTCTGATCAACCTTCTCTCTAATTTTCAAAATTTTGTTTTCAAATGATGCTCTTTCTTGCTTAATTGAGACGGGATGAGTCATTTGCTTTTGTAATTGGCTGTACAAGATATCTATGTGGGCATTATTTTATAAAATACCTCTAACCAAAAGGAAAATTTTGTCTGTTGCAGCTTCAGCCTTAGGCCATATGAATGATTTATTATCGTCGTGTGGTTACTGGTGTCTTCAATCTGTTGGAGACATTCTAGATAATATTAGATTAGATTGGATTGCATTCAGCAAGTTCACAAGCAGCCATGGAGGCCAGTGAACATTGAACATGTTGATTGAAATGTACAATCATGTCAATATACAGCATAGCATATAAAACACATTTACAGGCACACACAAAAAAAAAAAAAAAAAAAACACAAAAAAAAAAGGGTAATGAAGAAACAATCAAAACTTCCCTGTAATTACAAGACTTATGTATATAATGTATAGTACCTGGGCGACCGAGCTTCGCTCGGCGTTTCTCGCCTCTGTTTTTGTGAAATCTTATTTTTTGTGGGAAAAGATATTTAGATAAACCTGAAAGGCAAAACGTTAACTAAATAAAACTACTTGTCGTAATTGTTAAGAGTAATGTCCTAGATACAAGAGATATAGAAATACATAACAATATTTCATAAACACCATCATTTCAGCTGTAAAACGTGTATTGCTGAAAGGAGGCCTCCCCCATAGATATCCACCCAGTTTGAGGTTTTCGTCGGGCATTTGTTCCATTATGGAGTTCAGTTCTTTGCTGCTGTGATTGACTCCAGGACGTTAACACATTGGCCAAGGTCCTTCATACTTCCGTCGAGTTCTTCCATGGCTTCCTTAACCCAAGCCAGTCGCTCGTTAGTATTCTCCGATAGACCTGTCTTCATATTGGAATTCCCGTCTTCATCTTTTCCGTTTCGGAGTTTACATTTTTAATTTGGCTTTCATTCTTGTTCCCATATTTTCTATTCCATAGTTTACATTTTTCCAATTCGGTTTTCATATTTGTTTCCTCTGCCGCATTCCGGAATTCATTTCATTTCTCATTATGTCCATCTTGGCTAACATTTGTTTCATCAACTGTTCCATATCGTGCTTTTCGTCGCACTCCTGACACCAATTGTGATTACTTTACTTTTTTAACTATTTCTTTATTTTTTATTAAAACACCGGAGCGACACTAAGCAAAAGCAATCTTGAAGAATAACAAATACTACAGGAAGAAAAGCTGGTTGATAAAGCCATGTGAATGTACTACGCATTTATGTTTCAAACATATAGAAAATTGTATGAATTGTTCGTAATTGTTCGTCGAAGCGGGAGTAGTGAAAGAAATGTGATTGTGTTTTACTAAAGAAAAATGAGTTGAAAAACCTTGTGAATGTTATACGTTGCACTTATATTTCAAGTGTATGGAAAAATGTATGGATTGTTTGCAGAAGAGGGAGTAGTATGTTAGGTAAAAGAAAAGGGAGTAGAGAAAACCATGTGAATGTAATACATTGCGTGGTAAAATGGATTGCATAAAAACATTGCCATGAAAAAAATTTGATATGTCACTTTTCATGGCAATCAGTCAACCTGTTTTGGAATTTAATCACTCAACATAAGATATTTATAGGCCTTGGTATGTATGAAGTTGATAAACCATAGGGAATAACATGTGAATTGTTACGTAAAACAAAAGTGAGTAGAGAAAGTAATATGAATGTAATAGGTAAGTTGTATTTGTTTTAAAGATATATCAAATTGTATGAATTATATGTTGAAGGGCGAATAGCGAAAGAAGACTGATGGTGCCTCGTAAAGGAAGAATTAGTAGAGGAAATTGTGTGAATGTAATACGCTGCATTTATATTTCAATCCTAGAATATTATATGAATTGTATGTTGAAGGGTAAATAGAGGATACATGAATGTGCTACGTAAAAGAAAAGCGAATAAAAAACAATTTGAAAGTAATATATTGTGTAGTAAAATTGTTACCATAAAAACTCTCCATGAAAAAAATACATATACGTGCCGAATTTCGCGGTGATCGGTTAAGCGGTTTTCGAGATTAACAGTTAGATATATACAAACATTCAAGTTGCATAGATGATATGAATTGTTTGTAGAAGAGTGAGTGGAGAAAGACATGTGAAGGTGTTACCTAAAAGTGAGTAGAGTAAACACTGTGAATGTAACATGCAGCATTTCTATATCAAACATACACAAAATTGTATGACTTATTTCTAGAAGAGTAAGTAGAGAAACAGTTATGAGCATGTTACCCAAAAGCAAGTAGAGAAAACAGTATGAATATAATATGTAGCATTTCTATTTCAAACATACTGAAAATTGCATGACTTCTTTGTAGAAGAGTGAGTAGAGAAAGAGATGTGAATGTGTTACCTAATAGTGAGAGGAGAAAACAGTGTGAATGTAATATGCAGCATTTCTATTTCAAACATACAGAAAATTGCATGACTTATATGTAGAAGAGTGAGTAGAGAAAGAGATGTGAATGTATCACCTAATAGTGAGAGGAGAAACCACTGTGAATGTAATGTGCAGAATCTCCATTTCAAACATACAGAAAATTGCATGACTTATTTGTAGAAGAGTGAGTAGAGAAAGAGATGTGAATGTGTCACCTAATAGTGAGAGGAGAAACCACTGTGAATGTAATATGCAGCATCTCTATTTCAAACATACAGAAAATTGCATGACTTATTTGTAGAAGAGTGAGTAGAGAAAGAAATGTGAACGCATCACCTAATAGTGAGAGGAGAAAACAGTGTGAATGTAATAGCACTTCTGTTTCAAACATACAGAACATGGTTTGACTTATTTTAAAAGTGGGGATAAAATGTTTTTGGTGCAAAATCATGTTTTTTATGGAAAATTGTTTATAGAAGACTGAGTAGAGAAAGGGATGTGAATGTGTTACCTAAAAGTGAGTAGAGAAAACACTGTGAATGTAATATCCATATATACAAAAATTTAACCAAATCTTTAGAGTCGTTTCTGAAATACCGGGAATATATATACAAGAATTACACTGTAGAAGTGAAAATAAAAAATGTAATTTTTTATGTAAAATCGCGTTTTTTGGGGAATTACACATATATAGATGAACTTAAAAAGCAAAACTCTATCTGAATACAAAATTTGATCAAAATCGTTAGAGCCGTTTCCAAGTTGTGCGGAATAAATATAGGTATATATTTATATATATACAAGAATTGCTTGTTTAAATATATAAGATTTACAGATATAAATTTAACTTTGATTTAAACTTTCACAAGGCTCTTCCTACCACATCCTACTAGAATGGTCTCTTTGTTGTCATGAGCAGTAAGAATTCTCGATTTAAAGTTTCATCTTGTGGCTGATCCCTGAGGGACTCGTCATTTCACAGTTGCTTTTAGAACAGCTAATCTGTGAGGTGAACAAGAGGAAAATATTTGTACTATCTTTCACAAAAGTAAATACCCACCTTCAGTGAGACCTGCGTGAAGGGTCATCTAATTCTCAGGCGTTCCTAAACAGATGGTATGAGAATGAAATCAGTCATATATATATATGCTTCCCTTGCTGTTAAGAGGGGATAGCAGCCATTGCCTCACCTCGCAACTTTGAAAAGCGATATTTCAGCAATCACTCTAAATTAAAGCATAAATATTGCAAATTCAACATCTGCAGAAAATATGTTACTATAGGGTTGTGATTAAATAGTGGACCAGAAGTTAAAAACAATGTCAGTGTTGAGCTCTTTGCTTACCAAAGTAAGCTTAATAGTCCACACTCAATCCTTGTGTTCCCTGCTAGCCGAGGTTAAAACACTTTAACGCATACCCAAAGTGGCCCTGTGAACGTAGATCGAATTCCACCCACCGCAAAATTTTTTCTCCCCTTCCTTTCTGCTTTAACGGGAACATCGTTATTTATATAACCTGAGCCAAATATACAATATTATCATATTGCTGCAGTACAATTGAAATTTTAGAACTGAAAGCTTTAGAAGATATCGATTACAATTGCTGTAGACAACAGGGAATATGCCTACTTCAACTGTCAATCATTCTTCTAAAATTAGTATCTAATATTTTCCTTTAAATAACCCACATTAAGGCAGTTTTCTATAAATATCGACGGTTACTAACATATTAAAGAATTTACTTCCATGTGTACTGTCAATGCTTCGTTAGCGTACAATGGATATAAGAAAGCACTATATCTTCTTCATGTTAAAAATTATACGAAAAATAAAATGTTTCAGCCACAATAAAATAAAATAATTATTTTAGAAAATTAAATTCCTTGGCATGATTACATTAATTTATACTTTTTATGCAGTAATAGGACACAAGTATCATATTATGTAAGAATAACACTCAAAACATCAAAGGAAAATGAAGGTAGTGTATCACATACCATACGAAAGAAAATAGGGTGTCACTGATCACAAAAATAGATAGTTAAAAGAACCTGATGGCAGTGATTAATAGTTAATGATGTATTAGACAGAATGCAATTCAGTTGTAGATTACCTCAGCCTGAAGCAACCTTTGGACCTGACAGCTTGTCATTTCGCTTATTTCCAAGGTCTACACAATGTTGCTATGTGCCCATTCACTTAATTTCTAGACATGTGCCTTTATCCTGATTCTGCATTCCTGTTAAAAAGCTCTGGAGAACTAAAGTCACTTGTTAATTGTGTATTTCAGAAAATAAGTATGCAGAAGGTGAGTTTTGAACCACAGACACTCAGTACTCTCAATCTCTGCGCACAACCACGCAACGACTTCGGCCATTTCTGGATCGGCTAGCTTCCACTCTATTCCTCTTATATTAAGCTACATTCTCTCATTAAGTTTGCAACAAATTTCCTTGGAAGGCGGAAAGTTCGTAACACTATTAACAAAGGTTTAATACTTTGCTTTTGTTTCTGGATGTTCGTTTACACTTATTTAGGAAAAGAGGAACATTGTCTAGAACAAACATGGGTATCACAGTGTTCAGTGTGGATGGTAAGATCCTTAAGTTGTTTTTATTAACGACAAACAAAGATGAAACATTTAAAGTTATATAATAATATACGTTCTCGTTGATAGACATTTGAAAATACTGCTCTTCGAGTTCACGTCCATACGTCACAGAGGATTGATTTAGTGATGTAATACATTTAAAATATGATATACCTAATAGGTTTTATAGTTCAACGATACTAACTTCATAGTCAAACTATTAGGTATTTTAACTACCTTGTGTTGCAGTAGACACCTGCTCCACAAACTTGAGGTTAGAATTGAATCTGTTTACAACTCTTTAATTTTACCTTTCTTTCAGGGTGCACAGATCACTTACTGAGGAATAGCTTAAATCGGTGTGTTGCTAATGTTATGACTCAACTGAGTTGCTGTATCTACACCTGCCTTCCACAAGTTTCTTGTTTTCTTCTGAAATGAAAAATTAACAAATATGTTTAATTAGTCTAGAGGTTTTTTTATCAGAATTGAAGAACTTGAATAGTCACAGTTCAGAATCTGAGTTAATGTGTCGAAAGGAACAAAATGGCTAGGTGCTATTTGCAAACATCTGCTTCACATTCAAATAACCCTCATCTGTTTCATGTTATGTTTAATATATCATTAATTACTTTATTCAGTGACACTCACTTCTTGTAATAATACATTTTATGACCATTTATACCATATATTATGGTATTAAACACTTTCCCATGATAAACAATATATTAAATTCATTTTATTTAGACACTTTGATCCTTATTTACACATAGCATGGTATTTGTGCGGTATTACTACATAATTAAGTAACAATGAGTATAATCGTCCTGAGCGATAAAATTTTCTAAAGTAATACTTATTTTCTTGTGCCTGAAACCTTTTAGCTTTCATGCATGTTGATATTTTCTAACATAAACAAGATATAATGCATTCTTATATCCATAGTAAGCTAACTAAGCATTGGCAGTGCACGACAGAAGTAACATGGAAATAATCTTCCGATATTTATAGAGAGATGCCTTTGAATTTGGCATTCAAAGGAGAATATTAGGTATTGACTTCTGGAAGAATGATTGACAGTTGAACACAACAAATGTTCCCTGTGTTGTCTACGGCAATTGTAATCAATACCTTCCAAAGCTTTCAGTTCTAAAATTTCAATCGTGTTGCAGGAATATAACAATATTGTATGATGGTGTTATATCTTCCCGTTAAGGTAGAAAGGAAGGGGTAAAAATTATGCAGCGGGCGGGATTTGATCCATGTTCATAGGGCTAGTGTGGATCCGCGTTAGTGCGTTTTAATGCTCTCGACTAATACTGAGTACAGGAATTGAGTGTGGATTATTAAACTCACTCTGGTAAGCAAAGAGCTCGACGCTAACATTGTTTTTCACTTCTGGTCCACTATTTTGTCAAAACCAAAATTGCAAACAGATTCGATTCTAACCTCAAGTTTGCGGAGCAGATGTCTACTGCAACACAAGTTGGAGGGTTTGACTATGAAGTTAGTATCATTGAACTACAAAACTTATTAGGTATATCATATTTTAAATGTATTACATCACTAAATCAATCCTCTGTGACGTATGGACGTGAAATTGAAGAGCAGTATTTTCAAATATCTATCAACGAGAACGTATATTATTATATAACTTTAATCGGTTCATTTTAGTTTGTCGTTAATAAAAACAACTGAAGGATCTTACCATCCACATTGAACATTGTGATCCCATGTTTGTTCTAGACAATGTTCCTCTTTTCCTAAATAAGTGTAAACGAACATCCAGAAACAACAGCAAAGTATTAAACCTTTGTTAATAGTGTTACGAACTTTCCGCCTTCCAAGGAAATTTGTTGCAAACTTACTGAGAGAATGTAGCTTAATATAAGAGGAATAGAGTGGAAGCTAGCCGATCCAGAAATGGCCGAAGTCGTCATGTGGTTGTGCGCAGGGATTGAAAGTACTGAGTGTCGGTGGTTCAAAACTCACCTTCTGCATACTTATTTTCTGAAATAGACAATTAACAAGTGACTTTAGTTCTCCAGAGCTTTTTAACAGGAATGCAGAATCAGGATAAAGGCACATGTCTAGAAATTAAGTGAATGGGCACATGCCAACATTGTGTAGTCCATTTGCTTCAGGCTGAGGTAATCTACAACTGAATTGCATTCTGTCTAATACATCATTAACTATTTAATCACTGGCATCAAGTTCTTTTAACTATCTATTTTTGTGATCAGTGATATCCCATTTTCTTTCGTATGGTATGTGATACACTACATTTGTTTTCCTTTGATGTTTTGAGTGTTATTCTTACATAGTATGATACTTGTGTCCTATTACTACATAAAAAGTATAAATTAATGTAATCATGCCAAGGAATTTAATTTTCTAAAATAATTATTTTATTGTGGCTGAAGCATTTTATTTTTCGTGTAATTTTTAACATGAAAATATAGTTGTTAGCTAATGCTGGATTTCTGACAATGAAGTCATTAATCCTCTTGCTCTCCAATATTTTTCACTGATGGATGGGGTGTTAGAAACGGCCGGGCATATTTGAAGGTGGTCTCGGTCCATTTCCTCTTGCAGATCACTTAGAGGACATAGTGTTGAAGAATATATCCCAATTCTGTTTAAATGTTTTGCCAGACAATCATGTCCTGTAATCAACCTGAAGGTTGCAACTGTCGTTTCTCGAGGATACTCAGGAATTACTGTTTGAAAGTACCCATCTTTTATTTTTTGATTTTTCATAGTAATATTTTGCAATAATGAAAAATCAAAAAATAAAAGATGGGAACTACCAAACATTCCTGGTCCTCCAGACATTCTGGGGGTTGTGAGAAAGCGATGTAACTGCCAAAACATAAAAATATGGTGCTCTCTAAAAAGCGGTTACTATTACTGCTAGGTCTCTTCAATATTTATGAAGAAGATATAGTGCTTTCTTATATCCATTGTACGCTAACGAAGCATTGACAGTACACATGGAAGTAAATTCTTTAATATGTTAGTAACCGTTGATATTTATAGAAAATTACCTTAATGTGGGTTATTTAAAGGAAAATATTAGATACTAATTTTAGAAGAATGATTGACAGTTGAAGTAGGCATATTCCCTGTTGTCTACAGCGATTGTAATCGATATCTTCTAAAGCTTTCAGTTCTAAAATTTCAATTGTACTGCAGCAATATGATAATATTGTATATTTGGCTCAGGTTATATAAATAACGATGTTCCCGTTAAAGCAGAAAGGAAGGGGAGAAAAGGCTTTGCGGTGGGCGGGATTCAATCTACGTTCACAGGGCCACTTACCACATACCATCTGTTTAGGTATGCTTGAGAATTAGGTGACCCTTCATGCTTGTCTCACTGAAGGTGGGTGTTTACTTTTGTGGAAGATAGTACCTTTGTGATAGTATTGAAAAACAGTTTTACTTCTTTATTCTGACATGTAGCTTGTGCAAGAATTAATTTTAGTTTGTGTGCATAACATTGCACATAATAGATAAAATTACACTCATCTCTTACAGTTGTTTGGAGCCCTGCATGTTGGCCATGCATAATGCTAGCACCATCATAATTTTGAGATGTTATGTTTTCTTTTGGCTGCTCTTGGGCAACATCAGTGAAGACATTTTAATGCAGACCGTTAAAGAGGAAGTATTGTTATCAAATGGATTTAAAAATGTCCAAAATCTTTGAAGAGACTCTCCAGTAGGTAAAAGATAATGAAATACTCAACCAATTGAAATGTAGAAGATATATCAGAAGTTTCATCTACTATCACAGACACAAAATCTATGTTAATTTCCTCATGACACATATTACATTCACTTTAGTAATTTATTTTGTATATCTTTGGTTGTACAGCTGGCTCCAAATGTTTTCCGAGTCATGTGTTCCTAGCCGTGCTGGGGAGGCAAGGTAGCTTATCGGTAGGTTTGCCAAGTGTTCTCAAAGGTCAACTTGCCAACCCATAACTTCAATAAGGGTGAGGGGCATAATGTGTTTGTAAGTCCAAAGAAAATCATTCCAATTTCTCTTAGATTTGGTCATAAGAAAGTAATCTCAGTGTAAAGAAAACAACATTAATGTTATAAATCCAAAACAAACTCGCAGCGAGGATGGAAACTGAATATTCTGCATTAGAGGTGTCATATCACTCTATAATGAAATTAAATTTAAAACGTTTAAACAATTTTAATATACCATGTTTTTATTTAAGTTATTCATGGCGACACACGCATGTGCACTGTAAAATTTCCAAATTGTATTCAGAGAACGTGAAATTGTGTATCTGATGTGAAATTTCACATCAAAGTTTAAAACATTGAATGGCTGTTTATCAAAAATAGCAGGAAAATAGAACTTCAAAGGAAAATGAAAGTTTAGCGTAACACAAGTAATAGAACTACTGCAAATCGCAGACGAGCATGTTTAAAAAAACTATGAGTCATCAACCCTTATAGGTTATAATGTAGCTTCTCCCCCTCAACTTTCTTGCCTATCACCCATTAAATCTGAACCGGTTTATCTATTATTAGTGTTATTGTTATTATTGTTATTATTATTATTATTATTATTATCATCATCATCATCATCATCATCATCATCATCATCATCATCATCATCATCATCATCATCATCATCATTATTATTATTATTATTATTATTATTACTATGATTATTATTATTATTACTATGATTATTATTATTATTACTATGGTTATTATTATCATCATCATAATCATCATCATTATTATTATTTTGAGTAATAGACTATCACTAAATTAAATAAAGAGAAGTCCTAATTGAGAAGATAGAGATAATTATGCCTACAAATAGGGTAGGATAATAGATCACTGCGGCCCTCTGTTAACTGTTTTAGAATGGAATGGCCCTTGGCCTAATTAGGTTGAGCACCCCTGCTTTAAACAATAGTCAAATCTTTCAAGAGCTGGTTGCTATGTAATGGCTTTGAAATTTTGTTTTTCTTGCTTACCAGGAGATAAAAAGCAAATAATGTATTCCTATTTGAGAAAAATACAAGTATTGGAAAGTTGAAGTGAATAACAAGGAATATCTCTGAAATGGTTCT
Organism: Tenodera sinensis; assembly: GCA_030765045.1. Taxonomy (NCBI): domain Eukaryota; kingdom Metazoa; phylum Arthropoda; class Insecta; order Mantodea; family Mantidae; genus Tenodera; species Tenodera sinensis. The sequence continues at coordinate 306,840,447 of CM060964.1, forward strand.
TTCCACAAAAAAATGTATTGCACATAAACTGTGTGTTTTAATGAGATCTACTTTTTTTGATCCGGACAGAAGAGAACCTCCCCCCTTCAATCCTTAAAACTCATAGTAGTTTCCTAGAAAAGGTAACACAGATTAAATCCAAATTGAACATTCCTAACACCAGAGAAAATCTACTTATAAGAGAAAATCCATTGGAATTATTGCAACCTACCTTCAATTTGGAATTAATAGAGGAAATAAGTAAATCAGACACACCAAAAGAAATACAAAAACTTCTAGCTCTGGAAACAATCAATACTAGGTATCCCACAGAAGAATGGCTGCACATATATACTGATGGTTCCTCGAAGGAAAACCTTACTGGAGCTGGAGTTACATGTTCACATTTTTCCTTTTATCATTCTGTTGGCAGAGACACAACAAATTATGATGGAGAAATAGAGGCTATATACATTGCTCTCCGACAATTATTAAATCTTCCCTTAAATAAATTTAACAAGGCAGTAATTCTTTCAGATTCTAAAGCTGCAATTCAGGGAATATGTTCAAATACTACAAAGAAGTCAACAAAAATTAGAGAATGCTACAAAATGTTAACACAACTCCAAAAAGTTAATAAGACTGTTCATCTCCAATGGATTCCAGCACACTGTGGAGTCATGGGGAACGAAGCTGCAGACTCACTTGCAAAGAAAGGCACAACAATAAAACAAAAGTCTAAATTCAATTTCTCATATTCCTCAATAAAACGCTTGATCATTAAAAATTTTTGTCATTCATACCTACAAGAAATAGAAACAAATGCCAAAGATAAAAAATGGATTACACTACTTTCCAAACCAGATATAATCCCCCAGAGACCAATGAAAACAGCGGTTGCAGCCTTCCGACTATTGACAAATCACGACTGCTTAGCAAGTCATCTCTACAGAATAGGTATCTCAGCCTCACCAATATGTGTCTTGTGTAACGATCCAGCAGAAATGAATGAAGAACACTTGAAGACCTGTGAAGCATTAAGATCAGAAGAAACTACAGTTCAAAAGTATTGGAAAGCACGAATGCTAATGGCTTCATTGCCAGATGCAAGGCACTAGAAAACAACAACAACAACTTTTTTTGATCCAGTGACTGGATTCATATCTGTCATCTGATTCATATCATCTCTCTTATGAATTATGGAGGAGCTGGAGCACGTGGATTTTGTCAATTCTTTTCCTTTTATAAAAAAGTGGGGAAATTTACAACTAATTTTGATGTTGAAATTGATGTCATATTTACATCACTTCAAAATTTGTTTCCATGGCTATATAAATGCAAAAATGTAGTTATTCTGTCCTATTCTAAAGCTATCCTCTTAGCTAATTATTATTTTATTTATGCCAACAAACTTACTGTTGGTGTTTTTAAACACACAAGCCATGTGTGGGCAAAGTTTAAGAGGTAGAACTGGAACTTAAAAATTCAATGCCACAACTGGGATTTGAACCACAGACCTTCCGCTTTCCGGGCGGCTGCTCTACCACTGAGCTATTGTGACAAACTGCCAGAATGGCATTAAATTCTCAAACCAGTTCGTATTTCTCCTGGTAAACCACAAAGGCAGTCTCACATCAGAGACAAATTACCCCAATGGTTGTTGCTTCTTATTTGTGATTCCCAAAGTCATAATTTTGTTTCAAAGGCCTTCATGTGATCAAACATAGTAGTGATCAGTATTGGTCTTTACCTTGGAGATATGAATTAAATTTGTTCAGTTGTATTGTTATGTCTACTAGAAAGGCAAAATTACACATCTGCTCTGCATCTTTAAATTCAACAATAGATTTGTCTTTTTCCTCTATAGATGTTTGTATTTCTTCAACATTTTGCCACATCTCAGCCATCTTATTTCAGTATAATAAACAATATCTTCTAATTCTGAATCAAGATTTTGTAAGAAATTTTGAAATTCTGTATGTTGCAAACCATGTGAATGAATGAAATTCATTACTTGTACAACGACTATCAAAACACTAACACTAAAGAAATTGCCATTAAACTTGAAAAAAATTTGATCCAAAGATTTGTAAGCTTCACAAAATCATTTATTAAATCTTCATTTAACTCGATAGAATATAACCACTTCTTCAAAAGTGTCAAAACATTTTTCTCTAGAGATGCTAGGAAATGAAGCAGTTGCATCAAAGGAAACAAGTTTATCCTTAGCTGACAATACTATGTTGCTGATCTTTTTTACTAATTCAATAGAATTTTTGATACTTAAACTTTCAAATTATTGTAAGGCAGGCATTGGCAAACATGTACTCAATGAGGTATCAGTATGACGTCTCAACATGCAACCCGCAATACACATGACGTAATGTAGAACAGGGGATGGCATTGACCTTCGTTCAGAGTCAGTGCTGGACTCGCTCGCTACAGAGTACAATAAGGAATAGTACACATACTTGAATCCAGCTATTTTGGTCTACGATACTTTAGATAGGCTTAGATATTTGAGCAATATATTTGAGTTCACTTCTATTTGCAATGTACCATGAAAATCTAGTGATATATCACAAGTAGCCACTCTCAGTATAGCACGCAAATTAACATCTGTTAATCGCGATACAAGTTTTTTTTAGATTCAGTTTCTTTTCTTCTACACATTTCTTAAATGTTTGAAATAATTCTGTCCCTGTTGTATGTTCCCTAAGTGGAATGACTGCAAGCATATATTCTTGTATCGAGAGGTTGTTAGTAACTCCACGAATGAAAATTACCAATTGTGCTGTGTCAATGTTGTCAGTGCTTTCATCCAATGCGAGAGAAACGGCTATAAATTCATGGACCTCTGTTTGTAGTCTTTTTTCGGTTATTTCTGCTATTTTATGTATCCTTCTCAGTATGGTTCGTGGTGATAATGCAATATTACTAAAAATATCATATTATTCAGGGCAAATTATGTTGGCAACTTTACTCTCACATGTTTTATGAAATCTCCATCACTAAAACATCTCAGTGACTGAGCAATCTCCAAAGCAACAGCATAGCTGGTGTGAAGTTGTCTATCAGTTATAATATTTGAATTAATATTAGGTGTATTATCTGAATATTATTCTTTGAGCTGTTGCAGTTGGTTAGTCCGATCTAGACCTGAAAAAAAAATAAAATGAATAAAGGACACTACGTCAGTGTTATGCTACTTTGAATCGTGGTGTAAATTTATGAATACATGCTTGTCTATAATTGTATGGTGATATTATGACATGTATCATAATGCCGCTTGATGTTCCATTGATGAGTGCCTTTTTTAATTTTAGAGCACAACAAACACCTTACGTTCCTTACATGAAGAGAGAAGAAATCATCAAAGTGCTATTCTAGATATCAAATTAATAGACCAGGAATAATTTGATGCACTCTAATTCTATGAATATACTAAGACTTTAAGTTAAATAAACCAAAATCCTTCACAGTTATAAATAAAGTAGTTTATCTAATTACACTTCGACAGACATGTTTAGAAGTGCAGGTAAATACGACAGGACAGTCCGCCCATGATCGGTGTGTATGCACAACCAGTTAAGGCTGCGAGGGAGGGGGAGACAGAGACAGAGTAAGCGCTGCCCCTGACACGTCATAGTTGCGAGGCCTCATTGAGTACATGTTTGCCGATGCCTGTTGTAAGGTGCTGAATTTTCTATTCAACCATTTAGCTAAGTTTAAGTAGGTAAATTTACACAATTTATAATGGGCCTCATTTTTTCCCCTGGTTTATGACCTGTATGGCAAAGTATGTTATAAAAACTGCAGGAAAATGTGGCCCGTTAAATGTGGAGGAGATAAATAGGGCCCTGTGAGTGTCAAAGCCAGCCCAAATGTTCACTACAAACTGGTGGTGATAATTTGTAACTTTAATAGGTCTAGGATTGTCTTGTGCCCAAATGTGACTGTTATATGTGTTAACATGCCCTCTCATGTAGAAACCTCCTCCACCCACAATATGTTTGTACAAAATCTTGGTTAATCAATGCATTTTTACATGCACGCACTCACTCACGCATGCACGCAGGCAGGCACGCACATTGGTCTTCAGCCACCAAGGACCTTTTAGCCATCTGATGATTGATCCCATTATTTTTGCTAAGTTCACACAGACGCACACACTCACACATAAGCACAAGCACCCATGCCAGAGGCGAAACTCAAACCCGCAACCCTCTGCATGGCAGAGCACCAAAGACACACACTCCAGCGACCATGGTAATCAGGGCCAGCATCAATGTGTTTATGAACTATAGTCGGGGTGGAAGGTCAACTGGCCCTAGTGCTTGAACTTGAGTGAGATTATATGTATGTAATTGCTGTTTGCGGAGACTTCTAGTAATGAAGACTGACTTGTATGCAATGCATATTTTATAATGGGCTATCAAACTGAAAGCCTTTCCAGTAAACAGAGCTATTTAGTATATGCTGATAGCTGAGATTGATAAATGGAACCACAAAGTCACAAAGTGCTGCATAATTTATGACGCAATCCCTTACCATTTACAAAATGCAGGTTGTAGGTTAATGATAATATAAACAGTGTTAAAAATGGAATAAAGTGATATTTGAAAATGCGTAGAAAACAAAACATAAGTGATATTACAATACCAAAGGGAGAACAAGTATCTATGTGACAGAATTTAATCTTACCTGACGCTGCATTTGAAAAACATTAACACCCTCAAGCTCAATAAGAAGACATTTGCAGACATACATTCACAATAAGAAAATACTCAAATATAACTCCTGAATCACAATGGTGCTGTTTTTGCAATTATTTTTACGGAATGTGCTGTGCTATGAGACTCGTTTTCTATCTAGGTCGTGGTAACGGATGGAATGAAATATCACACAATGTTTCTTTACCACAATGTATTAATTTATTAACACTTCATCGATACTTTACATTAAGTAATTCCTCTCAGCACCATTCCAAATGCTTAAAAACCTTTCCACTTTTTCACTTAGTGGAACTTATGCTTGATGAAAGTTTGGTGAAAGTTCCATGTTCACACTACATAAATATGATTGTCTTTTCATCTCGAACATACACACGCGAGTGAACAGTTTTTTGGCGTCGTTTGACGCGACACCGCCTTTTTTATATTCATCCGCACATGCGTCAATCAAATAGTTCTTTCTCGTTAGGGAAGCGATCCCTAATCATCCTCCCCTACTTTTATTATGGAACACATTCAATTCTAATATTTATACATATATATTAAAATCAAATATGGAAAGATTTATGACGTCTTTGTGCAAACTTAGTTGTTCGTAACAATGAACCTTATCAACATGTTTTCGTCACTCAACTATCTCATACCAACATCAAAAAACGAATTACACTTTTAACAAACATTCACATGAACGATTTTCTTTTGGGGTCTTCTAATATTCTGTCTCACATGCCCCTTGTTTTGTTTTTCAAGTTGTCACCTATATTTACAATCTTGAAACGCAATACAATACTTCTCCCTACTCCTCTGATGCAATCACTTTGTACAATTTTATTTATTTTTTTTTTTTTTTAACAGTCTTCTTCGCTGTTTGTCTTTGTCTTTTGTTTTGGCATGACGCAGCATGTCTTTATAAATTTCACATATTCAGTTACTACACAATACATGTTCAGTTATTATACATCACATATTCAGTTATTATATAATACATATTCAGTTATTGTACAACACATTCAGTTATTATACAACATATGTTCAGTTATTATACAACACATATTCAGTTCTTATACAACACATACTCACCTATTGTACATTTGACATTGACACAAATATAATTTAAGTGTATCATGGTTTATTATGTGGCTTTTGACTTATGTTCCTTGTTATGAGGAGAGAAAAACAGGATACAAATTCTGAGCTAATGATTATGATCATATTTATGGCAATATTTTATTCAGTTCTTTGCCTTCTTTGTCTTGTAAGCTTATTATGTATAGGCAGGTCGTTGAGTCAGTTCTTATACTCTGATGTTACTAATGGTACCATTTTTTAATTGGGTTCTTATTCATTATTATTTGGTTCAACATTTCTTCAAGCTTAGCATTGGCTATATCCATCTTAATTCATGGGCATTGCTTTTCTAATTATGGTTTTTCTTACTTCACTAATTGTCACCTCTTTGTCTCTTATCTCTATAAGAGAAAACTTCTATACTTATAATTATTCTGCAATTGTATTATTTTTCTTCTCAATTCACCCTCGACACCTTTGTGTCAAAAATATTTTTTCTTTGTCATCACAATTGATTACTTTTTATTTTTGTCCCTGACATCCTTACGTCAAAAACACGTTATTTTCCGTCGCTATAATTCATTTCTTTAATGACAATCAGTGTCCTCATCTGTCTTTGTTGACAATGCTCTTTATGGTCAATATAGCCAATGACTATGTTGATTTTCTTTTTTTTTTTTTTTTTTGTTGTATTTTCCAATCTGAACATAATTTTCTATAAGTAACCCATTAAAAATCGTTATTTTCCATCATCTCTACTATCTCTGCCTTACATGGTTGTTGGCAAAGACTATTTGGTCCTTTCTTTGTATGGTTTTAACTTATTTTTATGGTATCTTCCTACCAACTTGCCATTTGTATTCTGTAGCTCATACGTGTGGTCACCCAGCTGTTTTGTTATGACCAGTGGTGCAGTGTACAGTAGTTCCATCTTTTCTCTTCGTGTAGCCATCACGGTGTCGATGTCAATTGTAAATTGCTTAGGGTTTGTGTTGTTGGTCATCCAGTCAGTTGGGACGAACTTAGTTGTTGTAATTTCCCTGAGTGTTGGTGGTGTTGGTTGTTTCTGTATTCTGTGCAGCATCTGCCCTATTTGGCACATTTTCATCTACTTCCTGCTGTCTTATGTTGCCAGTGTACCATTGGTTTCTGCCCCTTTGGCGTGAACCCCTGTTGTATGACGGTCTTTGGTTGTTGAAGTATTCCCTACAGAATCGTATGTAGTTCACTTGATGGGTACGATCTCCTGGTCTTCCACGATCATATGTATATGTTCGGTATCTCGATTCACCCCTTGGTATCGTGTCGTGGTACCGCTGTCTTGTGTTCTCCATCCTTTCGCCATGATTATGTGGTTGTGGGAAATGGTGTGCCCCTCTCCCCCTGTCATGGGTGCTCCTAGTATTTCTATCTTCTCCCTCATTCTGGTTGTTCGTAGCCGTGCTCCGGTTTAAGATGGGTGAGTTTGGGTGACCGTTCCTATGTCTATGCTCATTAGGCCGACCATTTTGTGTTTCGAAGGCTGTCAGCAATTCTATCATATCTGCAAAATCTACTGGCCTCGCAACAATTAACCCTGTTCTCACCGTGTCTGGGAAATGTCTTGTTATGCTGGTAATTAGCTCTGCTTCCGACAGGTTAGGGTCTAATAGCTTTCCTTTGTTGGCTACTTTCATAAAATAATCGACTAGCGATAACCCTTTGGTTGGATCATATCTACCTGTCGCTAGCTCTACCCTAGTTTGGTTTTGCTTAGCTGGGCCCCAATACCTTGATAGGAATAAATTTCTGAATGAGCTATACGACTCATGACCAGCTAGTGTTAACCTGAGCCATTCTAATGCCTTGTTTTTTAAGCTTTTCTTGACTATCATCATCCTAAACTCATTTGGTATCCTTTTCACTTTAAAATACTCTTCCATCTCTTTAACAAAGAGTTTTGGATCATCTCCCTTCTCCTCGTCAAATGTAGGTGGTGTGATTTCATGTAGTATGCTGTTGTTGTAACATGTGTTGTGTGTTGTGTCATTGTTTGGTTGTGAACCTCTTTCTCTGTATGGTGAGTCAACATTTTGTACAACATTCAAATAACTCTCATCTTGTACATTACTTACATCTAAATCATCTTGCCTCTGTAGTGCATTCACATCATTTACATTAGCCAAATTTTCTTTTCCTTTTTTCATTTCTTCACAAATTGATTTTAAATCATTCTTTATTTCTAAGTGACTTTGTTTCATATCATTTATAGCATCCTGTTGTGAATGTACTACATCAGTCATAGTCTTAATTTTAGGAATTACAATTTGTTCTACAGTTTCATTAATAATGTCTTTCTTTACTACCTCAATCTCTTTCCTTAATTCCTCAGTTATTTCTGCTTTTACATTTGTAATCTTACAGTCTACACTTGCATTACATTCTGTTATTTCATCTCTACATCTACCAATTTCTCCTTCTAATACAATCTTATTTTTCCCATCCTATCTCCTATGATTCTATCCTAGCTTCTAAGGCTTCCTTTGTTTCATTTAAGTTTTTATGTACTAATTTTAAATTAGTTTCCATTACTTTCATATTTTCTTTACACTCCTGTCTTCCTAATTCTATTTTCTGTTCTAAGTCCTTTCTCACTTCCTCCATTTTCTGACCTATCTCTTCCTTATTCTGTTCTAGTTTCTGGCCTAAACTTTGTTCTATGTCCTGCTTTAATTCTACCTTATTTTGTTCCATTTTCTGACCTAAACTTTGTTCTATGTCCTGCTTTAATTCTACCTTATTTTGTTCCATTTTCTGACCTATTTCTTTTTTATTTTGTTCTAGTTTTTGTTCTATACTCTGACCTAAACTTTGTTCTAGTCTTTCAAACACGATCATTAATAACCTTTGGTCTTTTCCTATTGCTACCTGTTCCTCACTTTCTGGTTCTATTTGATAACTAGACCTATCTGCCCCTTCCCCCACTCCTGTTTCTATCTCTTTTCACGACATTTTAGTTTCTTTATTCAATTCACTTAGGGTTAAAAGTCCCACTACTTTGCCGCTTCGCAGTAACATAAAAATGAAAATAAACTGGATGTAAAAATAAAAATTTTTGATCCTACTTTTTTTTTTTCGTTGATTTGTCCAGTCTCCTGGGCAGTTGGCTTCGCTAGACGATCTCTGGTGTTTTCCCGCATTGATTATCCGTTCATCGGTGTTCTGATGTATCGTTGATTATCCGTTCATCGGTGTTCTGATGTCGATATCAAACGATGGTCTAGTGGCGTCTTCTTTCTTTTTGGGGCGATATGGCGTCACTTGGTATTTCGTGTAAGTTCATTTCCCGTAATTTCCATTCCATCCTAAATTCGTGCCCCACGTTGGGCGCCATTTGGTGCTGTTTTTGCTATTATTATTATTATTACGGAATGTGCTGTGCTATGAGACTCGTTTTCTATCTAGGTCGTGGTAACGGATGGAATGAAGTATCACACAATGTTTCTTTACCACAATGTATTAATTTATTAACACTTCATCGATACTTTACATTAAACAATTTCTCTCCGCACCATTCTAAATGCTTAAAAACCTTTACACTTTTTCACTTAGTAGAACTTATGCTTGATGAAAGTTTGGTGAAAGTTCCATGTTCACACTACCTAAATATGATTGTCTTTTCATCTCGAACATACACACACGAGTGAACAGTTTTTTGGCGTCATTTGACGCGACACCGCCTTTTTCATGTTCATCCGCGCATGCGTCCATCAGATAGTTCTTTCTCGTTACGGAAGCGATCCCTAATCATCCTCCCCTACTTTTATTATGGAACACATACAATTCTAATATTTATACATATATATTAAAATCAAATATGGAAAGATTTATGACGTCTTTGTGCAAACTTAGTTGTTCGTAACAATGAACCTTATCAACATGTTTTTGTCACTCAACTATCTCATAACAACATCAAAAAACGAATTACACTTTTAACAAACATTCACATGAACGATTTTCTTTTGGGGTCTTCTAATATTCTGTCTCAACAACTTAAAATTATTTGTTGTTATTCTAACTTACCATCAGTGTTCCCATGTCTGCCGAAGTAAAAGCAGAAGATTTGATTTGAAAAAAGTGGGAGAAAAAAGTAGATTTCTTTTAACTGGCACTTTTTCTTAGTGTATACATATTTATGACACAACAACAACAACAACAACAATAATAATAATAATAATAATAATAATAATAATAATAATAATAATAATAATAATAATAATAATAATAATAATAATAATAATAATAATAAAAGTAATAATAATAATAATAATAAAAGTAATAATAATAATAATAATAATAATAATAATAATAATAATAATAATAATAATAATAATAATAATAATAATAATAGCAGTAATAGTAGTAGTAGTAGTAGTAGTAATAATAATAATAATAATAATAATAATAAGAATAAGAATAATAATAATAATAATAATAATAATAATAATAATAATAATAATAATAATAATAATAATAATAATAATAATAATAATAATAATAATATAGTAATAATAATAGTAATAACAGTAACAGCAACAGTACAACCATCACCACTACAACAACCACACGACAACCACAACAAAACCAAAACAACCACAATCACAACAACCACAACAACAACAACAAAAACAATAATAATATTAATAAAATATTTGCTCCAAAATTCTTGCGCTGTAGAGTTACTGCCACCTGCAATGTCAGTATCGCACAATAGCCTCCATTGTGTATCTATTTGTTGATTTCTTCTGCTTTCACCAAATTAAGAAACTGTGAAGCAAGTGGTGCAATTGACTGAACTGTTTGGATTTTAGCTGGTTCTAACACTTCCAACATTGTAAGAATAGGATCACTTAATTGAAAACGACTTAGTATGTCGCGAACTGACTCAGTGTAAAAATCAACGTAGCATAATTTGAAAACTTGTACATATTTGTCAGGAAGGAATGTGAAGATAATGAACTTTAGCACCAGAATACATGTTTCCCACAAGAGGAAATACTTTTGGATCCCTGTACTCAACTTTATCCATTTCAGTGGAATTCAAATGTTCAGGTTTAATGTAGCAGCCAAGGATAGTTCACAATGCAGAAACAACAGATGCGGTATACTGTTATGTATACAGGTGGATTATATTAATCTTTTGTTTTTACGCAGGAGGGAAATGCCTTGCCTGAAAATCTTTTTCGGAAGAGCAAATTTTATGATGTTAAGGAAAATAGTGCTTAAAAAAAGAAAATACATAAAAAGCAGGAGATTGTGAGGTGTGTTCAATTTTAGCAGTAATTTGCAGAAAAGCAGATCTGCAAAATCAGTAGACCTGGCAACCCTGCTTACTGTGTATATACATGTTAAAATAAAAGAGAATGTAGTGTATAGTATCAATAATTTACAAAGGGGAATTGAACAATAATTTTCAAAGAGGAATTGAACAATAATTTCCAAAGAGGAATTATAAGTATTTCTACGGGGGAATTTATCATTTATTTCCAGAGGGAAATTTACACATTCTGTGAATACTTCATTTCTTTTCTATTTACATTTCTGGTTATTGTGAATCAGCCTTTAGATGTCTTGATATCATGTTCTTTGTAATGACACAGGTTTTACTTAAATTAATAGTGTTGCAAAGGCCATGAAATATGCAACTGTTATCTTGTCAAATTCTTTAATAGTTATTATAATAATTGACAATCAATAACTTATAATAGCATCCCTCAGTTATTTGTATGTATTATAAGGATAACTCACTTATCAAGAATTTTAGCAAAGAGAGATACTGTATGCCCACGACAAGAAGGCTAGAGGGGAATGAAGGGCAGAGGGGGCTTGAACTGTGTATCTACTCAGGTAGCAGATCTGTTTACTAGGAAATGAGTGTATGAGAGTGCATATTTCTAGCTATAGGTAAGTTATGTGACAACATTGTGTATTTTAAACGAGCCTAGCACAAAATGATTATGCTACTCATTCCTGAGACTTGCCTTCTTGTCTTGGGCACACAGTACTTGGTTCTCATACCCTTAAACCATAAAGCTGATTAGACTATATTTAAAAATTTAAAAATATTTCTACTTCCCATGTGTTAGGCAAACAGTATTGTGACTTAAAGTAGAAAAGAAGTGTATATAATTTTGAACTTACTGCTGCATTTCTTGTATGTTTTAGATTCTTGGAAAATTCCCTGTCATCCAGCATGTAGTCTTTGGATCCCTGCTGTCATTCTCAATAGCACAGCCAATGCGTCTGCCCTTCAACATTCCACGAGCCTAAGCAGCAGCAGTAAATAATCTGTTAACAGCATCTCTGTGAACTAAATTCATATTTTTCCTGATCAGCCATTAAGCTGTGTGGTAGAACTGTGATGTTTCATTTTATAAGTTTTTGAGTGAACAAAATCCTTTGATGAGACATTAAAGTACAGAAGTATGATTTTAATTAGCAGTCTCATACATATGATACAGCATTTTATTATTATTATTATTATTATTATTATTATTATTATTATTATTATTATTATTATTATTATTATTACTATTACTATTACTATTACTATTACTATTACTATTACTATTACTATTACTATTATTATTATTATTATTATTATTATTATTATTATTATTATTATTATTATTATTATTATTATTATTATTATTATTATTATTATTATTATTATTATTATTATTATTATTTATATTTATTCTAATAATGGTTATTCATTTTGGTTACTTTACCCATGAACCTGCTCATTAATACTTCTCATTCTGATTAGAAGCTGTGCTTGCAGTGGCATGTTACAGACAATGCTTCAGTCAGGGTTGCCATACATCAAGGAAAAGTAAACTGCCTTGGAAAAATGGGCTTTTTAATTCAAGATTGTGAATTTTTTTATGTTTTGTATGCGCACCAGCCATGACATGTCCTTTTTTTTTTTGTTTTTTTTTTGTTTTTTTTTTGCCCAGTCTGGAAAATGAATTCCAGCCACTTTCTGGTTACTTATTTCAGTCATGTAGCAGTAAATGTAGATACATTTAAAACTTGAACTGTGCTCTTTTTTTATCAAATCACCAAGGTTGGACATTGGGGTCTTGTCTGACCACATGACCTCTTTCTGCATCCATAGAGGACATCATGGGCAAGAGAAGCATTGGAGGTGGCATTTGATCAATGTGTTGAGTTAATAAAGGTAGAATCAGAACTGAAAAATTCAATGCCACAGTTGGGATTTGAACCACAGACCCTCCGCTAATTCTATCTTTCAAACATTGCCCACACACAACTTGTGTGTTTAAAAACACCAACAGTAAGTATGTTGGCCTAAATAAATATCAATTACAGTGCTGAGTTATGTCTGGACACTTAGTCACAGTTTGTCAGACCAGGAGCCACAGTTTCTCAACTTACTGTACTCCTTGGAGATGCCAAACCACCCATGGTGGCACTGGTAGCACTACTGCGACACTCAGCCATTCAACCTGGTCATGTATATTTTTGCTCACATTGGCTGGTAGAAAATAATGGCAATCCTGCTTATAATGGCACTTAAAAATCCTGTTAAAGTACTTGATCTAGAGCTTCTTGCCACTGTAAAGCTCTCTACATTTTGGACTTGATATAATGTTCTCTCTGAAGGGTACAAGACAAATTTATCCTCCACACCTGCAGCCTACCTTACTACTCGCACACTTTTCCTTGAGCCCTGCACTGTTGGTGCTACGAATGGTCCAACTCAAGAAGGCGTATACTTTGCCAAAGGAACAACTGAGCACTTTTGTCCATGCTCCAGTGTTACCACTTGTGCATTAACTTTGTTGGTGTTCTCTTGAGTCCAATTCATTTTGGTTTATTTTAGTGTTAAACCAGTTCATACACAATTTTACAATGTATTTCATGTATTACTATGCATAATGTATTATGTTATTTTATAAAATGATCATGTGTATCTATTGAATATTGTAAGTACTGTATAGTAACCTAATAGCTTTCTCCATGTAAGTCAGTAAATTACCTTGTGACATTACATTTTAATACAGTAAAGTTCTGCTCTTTTTTACTGTGTATGTAAGTGTATGTATGCTTCTGTACAGCATCAAGGATTCTCCAGTAGCTTGGCCTGGGTTTTAGTTTGCGGTCCATTCTAGGCGACGACCCAGTCTCCGTATATACGGTGCTGCGGTTCGTCGCTGAAATTGGATTCGCCAAACAAGTATAACTTGTGTTTTTTATTATTAGGATTTTAATTTTAGGATTTGCAAATCTGTAATCAGATTTGTAGGTATTTTTTTATTCAGTTTTTATACAGAGTATTTTACCATTCACATTTTAACGTTTTAACATTAGCGGTTTGGTCTTTTAGCTGTTTTAGCATTTTTAGGTTTTGCGTTTTAGCTTAGTTTTTAACCAGCTGTCTGAGTGTTTTAACCTATTAACTTGACCCAAATGACCTAGCTGTCGACGGGCCTTTAAACACCACTCACTCAGTCACTCACTCACTCACTCACTCACTCACTCACTCACTCACTCACTCAGTCACCCACCCACCCACCCACCCACCCACCCACCCACTCACTCACTTACTAGGATTCTCAAGCTCAAAAAGTGTCCATTCATATTATGAAAGGTTATGAGTAAAGCCACAATTCTTAGCCACATTACCATGTGCATGGGGATGTTCCATTCAGTGATGGTTACTTGACATTCCTTCTGGGTGAATACACTCACGATATAGCTGAGACTTCTAAATATGATGTGGTTCTAAAAAATTTGGCTTTAGTTCTAAGGTAATGGAGTTGTAGCCATTATTGGAAAGAAACTGTTATTCTTTATTAATTCTATCTAGTGGAAAAACAAGAATCAATAATATGCTTAAAGCAGTCTTTAATTATTTGTCAGTGAAATAAACCTAAATCAAAACAATTAATTTGTTCAATATGTGGAGGATAATCTCATAAGTAGCCTTTTACTTCAACAGTTGACTAACTGGAAAAAACAATGGCAGAAACTATAAGTGGTGAGAAATTGCCTTGTGATTGACATCCCTGATGCCACGTGGCAATCTCTGTATGATGTTGCTATATTTACCTGCTGTTCATCTATAGCAGGCCTGCACAGGGTTTCCGCTCCCGAAGCTGGCTCGCGAGCAGAGTACAGGTACTGGCAGCGCTCTTGTTTACGAGTGGACAGAGAGGAGAGGTATCGTACAGTGCGTACTACTCGGCTACACTTTAAGGAAGACGTCACAGTTTTGTTTGCTATCTTAAGTCTTGGGATCTGCGCGGAGTGAGGGAACGCGAGGGGAAAGGCCATACTGGGAATGTACAGTCATACAGTACTAACCTGCTGATGTCTTCACATTAGCAACTTATCCTTTCTTTCCCGGCACAACAAATATTATGCGAAAGAGCGTCATCAAAGGGAAGATTTTTGGTGGTAATTATTTAAAAAATTCGCATTAATAACTTAAGTTAGCGCTGTTTTCTGTTGAATATTATACTAAAACTTCGCATTAATTTCCCACAAAACAGACTCTCGGATAGCAATTTGGTATCCAGTCCTAGAATCTGTCTTTGTAAGCCAAATTTTGAAAAGTGTGTGAATTGAAAAATATGCCAAGTTACTGATCCTACAAATGTGTAACATGTGGTATTTTACTTAGGTTTTCAGTAAGATTGTCTTAAATTCATTATGCAAACGCTTAACACTAAAATACGTATCTTTAAGGACAGTAGGTTTCAAACAACTTGCATGTAGTCCTTCCTTTAATTTTGGAGGAAATCGCCAACCCCTGTTACTAATAATGTTTCGTGTTATTTCACTTATTTGAAGATAATACAAGTAAATATTCTGTTATAATGTTTAATCAAAATAGCTAAGAATATTCATTTAAGGTATAACAGGACTTGAAAGCTATTTACTTTTTATATAAATATAGATTATATCTAATATAAGTTCGTATTAAAAGCTTTATTATTAATACTGTGTAATTATTCTCTTATTTATTTATTCATTCATTCAAAATAGATTGACGTTTTTACATCTGGGATTGAAAAATAAAAACATCTATCTTTAAGAGGTATGTAAGTGCGTAAGTGGTGTACTTTGCAGTTTGAGAATGCTAACCCAAGGGCCAGGGTAGTACCTATAATTCAGCCTAATCATCAGAAGGTTGCAACTATTTGAATCAACTTTAATAACTACATCAAGTAGTTTTCTATTTACGCGTGAGATGTACTGTTCTACTTCGCAGATCCAACTTGTATCTGTGCTATGTATCCTTGTAGGCAATTCTGAAGGGAAAGCTGTTTGTGCACCCATGATCTATAGTGTCTGCACTCCTAGATCATACAATGTCCACAAGATATAAAAGAGTAAAGTTCTGAATATAATACATCAGAATGATTAAATTCTTACGGAATCTTACAACACTACTGAACACTTTGCTGAATGAAATGCGTCACCTCTGACATAGTGCATTCTTATTACCTGACTGGTCAGTGTCCCGACAAGGCCCTACCAGCTGACACAGCACAAGTATCAATCACAAGCTAATTTCTCACTGATCATAAATCCCATGACCTTATATAACATAATTTAAGATATGACTGTATAAAAGACATGAAAAGCCCTGTTCAGTGAATGGCAACAAAGCTATCTGGGAGCTCAAAGAAAAGTGTTTGAGTAGTACATTGGAAAGTTTTAGGCTTTACCGTAACAGTATTTGCTTCTGTAACCTGTACCTGCATAAAACACATGAATTTAAAGGACTATGCAATAATAACAGAGTAGTTCTTTTTCTGTTATAAGAACAAGGAACATTCCACTTGTTTAAAACTGGGATTTCATTCATGCTGCAAGTTTCAGTTGTTTTGCTGTGTGGTGAGCAGGGTTGCCAACCCATACAATAATTGTAGGGGTGTACGATAATTATGGGGGCATACGATAATTTGAATGTTTGTACTCATGGTAGTCAACCCGTATGATAATTATGGGGGTGTACGATAATTTCGACATCGACTAAATATCATTTTCACTGGTTTGTCACACCAGCGAAATGAAATTAATTACAAATATTGACACCACTTTTGCCCTCATGGCCTGTCTCCACCCCTCTAAAGCAACCATTTCATATCCCACTAATCCTTCTACCCTTTATCCTCTGGCTGCCAGTGTGCTCAGGTCTGGTATTCTCAATAAAGAAGGCACTGTTCAGAAAATTGATGATCAGTGGAGAAAACTCGGAATACGTGATATTCCGTGTAAAATAAAGAACATGCCTGAACCTGACAGTTTCTGGGGTGCTGTTAAACCTGTCACCTTGGTGGAAATACTGATTTCAAAGAACTGGTGGAGTTTGCATTATCAGTGATTTCATTACCCAACTGCAACACTTCTTGTGAAAGTTTTTTTTCCAAACTAGGGTTAATAAAAAGCAAAATTAGAAACAGATTGGCACTAGATACAGTAAATGGACTGATTCGGTCGTCTCAGCTTATGAAAGAATGTGTTGGGTCCGGAAATCTGCAAGTCACCAAGAAGATGTTAAAGCTTATCTCAACAACAAATTTGTATAATGCTGCAACAATTGAGGAAAATGAACTTTCAGATGAATAGCGCGAGAAACATAAGTGCTAAAGTTTTAATACTGGTAGAGGTCATCAATCTTGTAAGTGGATATCACAAACATCAATACTATTACATTTTCATAAGTGTTATGCTGATACATTTACTGTTGTAACATTTGGTTTATGATGTACGATAATTTTGAATCTAAATCTATAATTTTGAGTGGCCGGTACGATAATTTTACTTTTAAACAGTGGTAACCCTGGTGGTGAGTCACTCTCCCAAATGATCTCTTTGATGTTACTGGCTGCTCTTGTTCTTCTATTCCTGCCATGCCCCAAACAAATGTCAGCTGCTCAAACTTAAATGCTTTATGTATCACTTTGGCAAAACTGTTTTACTTCTGAGAAGTACACCACCTCAGTCAGATGCAAATGAAATCCAGGTTTGAAATGATGGAGTGTTTGTTGTTAGTAGTATTAATTTTCAGGAATCAAATTATGTGTAATGGTAACTGACATTTTGCATACTATATATAGGGAAGTGTACTGCAAGTGTGTACAAAAATGTTAATGTGATGCAAATAGTAGGCTTGTATTTAGGAAATCTGTTGCCCTGTACAGTTCTTATTGCTTTCCTCAGTGATTTGCTTGCAAAAATAGCTCTTTTTGCCTATTTTCTTCCATCTAGAGCAGGCAAACCATTTTGTAACAGTGTTATTCTCTGCTTTTCTCCATCCAGCTTAGTGTGTTGGGGTGGTCAGACTTTTATGCTAACGCAGTGCTAATAGAGAGTGATCCAAATACATGTGAACCACTACGCTGTGTTTTTCCACTGCACATGTGGAAAGACCATAACAGCAGCTGATATACACAAAGTCACAAGCATCACTTGTTTTTCTCTGGTCTGCTCACAATCAATATTGGCTGACGCGATATCGTACGGCTGCATTATTAGCAGTGTGTTTTATTATTTAGTTCTGTACTTAGTCACAATGTGTATTATGGCTCAGCATTTGTTTTCTACTGCACAGCATGTATTTATTTATGATTCGTATGTGTTAACTCAGTCAGCTCACCAAGGTAAAGTATGATTTGCAGAAAGATTTCCATTTAAGATCTTTCATGGACGAGTGTACACAAAATTATCATTATTGGACCTCTGACAAACTTAATATTGTTCATGAAATACTCCTTCATGATGAAAAAATTGGTGTATGGTGTGCCGTTAGTGGAGAAAGAGTTATAGACCCAATTTTTTTTGAGTCAACAGTTGACAGCTGTACATACCTGAATACAATTTTGCACCCTTTTTTTAGAGAATTAACCGACAGGGAGCGTGGTTTTGCCTTTTTTCAACAAGACTCTACAACTGATACAGCCAATCTTTCGATGAGAACTATTAAAAGTGTGTTTCAGGACAGAATTATTAGTAGAAATTTGTGGCCCCATTGGTCCCCCGACCTAACCCCCTGTGATTTCTATTTCTGGGTTAACTTAAAGCATAAAGTGTACAAGATACACCCACACACCATGGAAGAACTAAAACAAAATATCCGTCAGGAAATTGCCAGCATTTCTCAACATGAACTATGGCTAGTGATGGATAATTTCCTAAAGAGGTGCCAAAAATGTATGGACAACGACAGTGGCCAGTTTCAGCATCTGCTTTAATTATATTGGTAAGTAAAGCCTTTAAAAGTAGTTTTTAAAATGCTGTATGTTTTTATCTGCACTGTTCTATGACAGCGGCAGTCAGCAAAGAGCACAGAGTAAACAGACAAAACACAGCGGAGCCGGTTCACAGACTTTTGGATCACCCATTAGAATAGAAGCTTCTTAGTTGTTAGGCAAACCAAAGAATAAAAGAGAGTAGTGGGCTAAATCTCATGTCCCCTCCAATGGCAACCCTGATCTAGTGTGTCCCCAGGAGGAAAATTTGTATTCTTCTTGCCTAGTTTTGAATGTATACCTTTTGATTTTATAATGGGAGTACACAAGTCATCTGAAGGTCAATAAAGAATAGCAATCAGAACAAATAATAATTAGTCATTAGCAGGCAGCGAAACTTGGACACAGACAGGAAAGAGAGGGATGACTTCTGGTTAACTGAGTTGTAGAGTAATGTAATGTTACTTACAAACCGAGAATGGGTCTTGCCCTGTTGCAGTTCCACATGAAAATCAAGATATGCCAAATTGTGTGTAATAGGATCTTTGATGGGAAACAGTCCACCTGAGAATAACAAAGTACAAGAATTGTGCAAGTACTTACACTTTGCCTCCGTCACATGTAATCTCGACTGCACCTCGCAATACAGACGAGTGTTTAAGTGAAAACTGCAGAGGATTTACTTTTTAAGACTTTAAGAAAATATATTTTAGTGCACTGCATGCTAATTCTTCAGCCATTAAAGCATATCATGAAAAAGAAACGGACCAGTAAAAAATCTCAAGTCAATGAGCACGTATTTTACAATGAACAAATAGTATTTTTATTATGAATACTGTAGATACACATGGTGTAAATCTGTCACATAAAATGAAGGTATTTTGATTTGAAAATTTGCATATATAATTTTAAGTGTAAAAAGTGAACATTTATTATTCATCAATTAATTATACATATGAGCTATTTCCCTGGATAAATGAAATATTCACCATGAAAACTACTGATTTTACTTTTTAAACACTTTAAAGTGTTAACCATGGGGTAATATATTGAGTGTCCCAAAAAAACACTGACGACACTTAATATGTTGTGCGGGATGGCAAACTGGTCAGTTTTTAAATAGGAACCCCTGCCCGGAAATGCATGGTTTGGATGTTGGAGAGCATCGAAATTTGAGAGCGAAGGGTTGTGACAATTTGTTAAAATTTACTTTGGTATCTTAATTTGGAAGGTATGCAACCCTTTAACCATCTGTGTACTGGGATGAACGACCTGAGCATAATAACATTCCTGCGCTTGCGCTAAATTCCCTCATAGAATCCTTGGTGCTCATCCTACTGTAGTACTTGTGTAGTTTCCAGCACAGTAAAGTTTTTTACAGCAGTGCGACATGTACCAGTACACAGCTGCTGAAATGGCTGACTTGAGCTCCAGCACACTTTAGTGTAAATATGCAGAATCACTTCAATGTTGCATGTTCAAATCGACGGATTGGTAGAGGTGGACCTATTCTATGGCTAGCATGGTTGCCAGATGTGGCACCTCTTGACTATTTTCTGTGGAGCTGTATGAAGAGTATAGTGTATGGCTTTCCTGTAATGTCGACAGAGAACCTTATGGCTCAATTCTGTAGAGCGATTGAAAATCTTCAAAGACAACTGCATGTATTGGGTCATGTGCATGAGACTCATCATTGTCAATATAGGCTTTGTAATGACATAGCAGGTACACAGTTAGAAGCCCATTTGTAATGTACACATCTCGATGTTGGGTTTATTGACAAAATGTGAACATACACCCATTTCACACTTCGATGCGCTACAGTATCCAAACCGTGTATTTCCGGACAGGAGTTCCTATTTGAAAACTGGTCAGTTTGCCATCCCTCACAACATACTAAGTGTTGTCAGTGTTTTTTTGGGACATCCTGTATAGAGCGGAAATTAATTGTTCTTTCACACTAGCTGTGTGTAGGAGAAGGTTGTAAAGGGGTAGAGATAATATAGCCTAATGGCGACTTCATATGAATTTGAGATCTTGTGTGGTTCACTAGGAAAATGTAAGTTGGAGAATTTGATGTCATGTCAGCACATTTGCCATGGTAGCTCAGTGGTTAGAGCAGGCAGACAACAACTGGAAGATCCATGGTTCAAATCCCAGCTATGACATTGCATTTTCAGTCTCATTCTACCCCTTTATAGTATGTATGGTGTTATGTCACATTTATGTCTTTTTTTTTTTTTTTTTTTTTTTGCCACTCACTCCCTCTGCACTGCTGTGGCATAGTTACGCCTAAACTGTTTCATCAGTGTCCAAGTTTAGCTGTCTGGTCATCAGTTCCCCTTTGGCTCCCAGCAGTACAGTATACTATTATAGAGTACCTTACATTTACATTGGTAGTTCAAATGCTGTGTATCTACTTACAGCTAAGTGTGCTTGTTACCCTAAAGAAGTGACCTGTTTTCACTTTTCATTCTGTTTTCTGTGCAAGACTACAAACTGGTGTTATGTGACAAGACATGTTGCAACAGTGCACTGGAACTCCAGAACAAGTTTATGTGTAACTGTCAGCTGTGATCATAAACCAATGCTTAAAATGGGAAGAGAAGATGTCAATATGCAACTTATATGAGTAATTGCAGAGTTATGGTGATAATTTTAAGAGAATTAATAACTGGTTAGTAAGAGCTAATGCCATAATGAAATAGAAGTATACAGCAGGCAGGCTATGCAAAGAAAAAATATTCAAATACAATGATTAGCCTCTTGTCAGGCCTTACTAATTACATGAATAGAAAATTATTTATACCTTATATATTCATGTAATGTTATCTGCAACTCACTAGAGGGCCCACAGTCTCCCATACAAATGTTCTTCCTTTGTTTTGCATCTTGGACATACATACCATGCTGCATCTTCCCTTTTGCAACCATGACTTAGCATAAGGTTCAGGTTTAAGCATAGTGACAGGCAGTCCAGTTAAGGAAACAAACATTGAACTAGAAACAGTTGTAATTTTAAGTAAGTTTCAAAAATCAGTCATTATTATATTCATTTTACTAAAACCACAGGTAAGAAAGGAAACCAGCATTTACCGTAGTCTACCCGGACCGCTGTGAATGGGAGAAAGGGAAAAACATAAGGAGACAATGTGGACCGGTATGGTTCACAGATGGATCCAAAATGGACAAAGGAACAGGGGCAGGCATTTATAGCTGTGGCAAGAAGTTATTCTGGAGCTTTGGCCAATATGCAATGGTCTTTCAAGCAGAAGTATATGGCATTATGGCAAGTGCATGGGAAAGTATGAGTAAGGGTTATGAAGGTAAACATATTACTATACTTTCAGATAAGTCAAGCAGCAGGGCTCTTGAGGTGGGAAAAAAAAAAAAAAAAAATAATAATAATAATAAAATAAAATAAAAATCTGTATAATAACCCTGGCACCTAATTACTTACACCAGGGCTAATATGCCAGATCTTTAAAATTTATTTATTCTACACATTTATACATACAACATACTTAACAGAAAAATTTTAAAATAAAATTACAAAATAATATAATATATAACAAATTATAAAGATAGATAAATTAAATTATATATCATAAAACAAAACACAAGAAAATAAGAACAAAAACACAAATTATAACATTTCACACATAATCACTCTAAAAAATAAATACTCTAAAACAATAACAAATCATTTCAAACAATCAAAATACAATAAAATTTCTAAATAAATTAATATATATATATTAAAAGAGAGAAAAAAAACAATAAAATTTTAAAATTAAAACAAATTAATCTCCTCAATACAACAAAATATAAATTTCATACACAACATCACTCACAACTACAAACTATTACTGAACAATAAACAAATATATAAAATTAAATTATTAATAAAATTATAAATTATATTATTACTATTAATATCATTATCATCATTATTATTACCTATCATTATTATTTAAAATTTAATTAATTTAATATTATACCTATAACTAATACTTTTTATAAATATATATTTTTTAAATTTAAATTTACATATTTATTAAAAATTTTAAATAAACAACAAAAACTACAAAATCTACAAAATGTGTGTAGTATAAAGTTCAAAATCTACATAACACAAAATTTATAAAAACAACATACACAAAAATGTTATTAATAAGATGGTTTATATACTTTAATAAAATAATAATGTGAACTAAAATCACTAATATTTAATTATTTTTAATTAATTTTTACAAAATTATCTTTCACTATTATTTCCTAAACATCCAGAAGTTTTATGAAATAAATCACATTTCACTTCACTAATTCAACTTTCACATCACTAAATCACTTATTTACTTTTAATTAGATTAACTAGATAATCAAGGTCATAATTCACTTAAAATCCTATCACTAACTTGATCATTAGCACTTGCGGTCACTCAATCCGTCGCCGATCTTCCTATCAATGCATGATGCAGCAATCCCGACTTGGTGAAGACTCGACTCGCCTCGCCACTCCTTCCTGCTCTCCCTGGTCGTGGGTTGTCGCCTGCCTCACACCGATAATACTTCCTCTAGTATACTGCCTCTCCATCCTGACTGTATACTATTGTGCTCGGTCCCTTTACCTCGTCTGGATAATTAAATTCCATCCCGTTCCATTTCATCATATATATGTAGGTTTTCACGGTTTCTTGTCATGTTCCTGGTCTGAATTCTGTGTGATTGTCTTTCTGCTGCATTTATCGTTATGTTTCCTGCTTGTCGAGATTGTTCTATAATTATCTTTCTAGCGTGTAAACTAATCTTGTTTGCTAGAGCCTCTAAATGTGGAAACAGATCTTTGTTACGTATTATATCAAAGAGCTGATATCCTTGTAGATTTTCTCTTTCCTCAAGCGTAAAATTGGTGTTTTTTGACATTCAAACATAACATGCTCCGGTGTGTCCTGCTTAAAGCATACGTCACACTCATCGGTGTTCAATTTATTAATCTTTTTCCAATAAGTGCCGTAAGGTCCATGGCTAGATATATAGTGTACAAGTCCTTTCGTATTATTCAAATGTCTGAGTGCCAATCTTTCGGAGATATTCGTGAAGAAAGAAAAGGCACACCTTCCTTGATTTATAATTTCCCATTCTTCTTGCCAAATATGCATCAGTCTAGTTTTAATTTCCCGCTTAGTAATGCAATACTGCTCCAAAATATCAGTAACTGCGTTAAAGTGGAGGAGACCAGATCAAGATTGGTCTGGGAATGCCGAAATGCTCTTAATAGAACTGGCTAAGACCAATTCAGTATTACTGGTGTGGGTGCCAGGACAGAAGAATTTATGGCAATGAGAGGGCAGATGAGCTTGCTAAAGCAGGATCATCAGTCCAATTTATTGGACCAGAACCTAGACTAGGACTGTCATATGGATCTGTTCGAGGGGTTCTAAGCAAATGGACTGACAAAAAGCATGAAGGGTACTGGTTTTCAGTTGAAGGGCACAAATATTCAAAGTCAGCCATTAAAAAGATTGACAAAGGCAGAACCAAGGAACTGCTAACGATGGATAGATTGAAACTTGGTTGGACAATAGGTCTGCTGACAGGACATTGTCGACAAAGATGCATTTATGCAAGATTGGAATAAATGTAGATCCTACGTGTAGGAGATGTGGCAAGGTAGATGAGACAGCCACACAGTTGGTGTGTGAATGGAAAGCACTGGCGAGGGAAAGAGTAAAAAACTTTGAGAAAGAGTCCATACAACTGCATGAGCTTGCAGAAGTCTCCATGAAAAGACTTGCTACCCTTGTTAGGGATACAGGTATTCTAGGAGACTGAGAAATGAAGGAGTGCACAATAGATCAACGTGGTCGGGGTGCATATGGCATTAAATTGACACTCCTCAATAGATTAAATTAGATTACTAAAACCATAGTTACAAGTGGCACTGCTTATTGGTATGGTGTATATAGCAGCAAAATCCTTCTTTAATTTCTCACTCGTAAACCTCCCTCCTGTTGTCTTGTTCTGAACAAAATCGCTAAAAATATCCTGGGAATTGAATTCAAATCTTCAAAGAGACGTTTTGTATTTCTCTTTAGTCTTGCTTAATATCATCATACACACAAAAAAGTGAGCCAATTTGTTGAACAAACTGTTGATTTGCATCGTCTTCATTCACCATTCTCATTTTCATATTGTCTACAATGCTCTGTATAAATTGATCTTGTCAACAGCTGGAAAGCTAGCCTTACTATTAATTTTCACACTTCTGTAATCCCCAATTTCAGTACAGTAAACTACTAATGCCTTACAGTCATCTGGTGAAGATCTATTTGAATACAATTTTATGTTTTCACTTGCATGTTTTATGGTGCAATGGCACATTTATAGTACTTGTGACAGATGTTTGAATTTCAGCAGCACATCATACATAAGTCTTAGTTATTTGAAACTATGACAATTCTGTTTAGCCAATTCTTCAAATTGGTTCCACTCTTTTCTAGCAACTTCTTTAGAGTCAGCATTACAGTGTGCATATAATACAGAATAGGAATACCACAACAATACGACACAACAAAAAGGAGTCAATCCACCTCATGTCTATAATACGACCAATCTTTCTAAGTTTACTTGTTGGATCCTCTGCACACCTATCAGGTTGATTCCAATTTTTTGAAGAGATGCTGTATAAGTTATGCAGTTTGTTGACAAATATGCAGAAATTATTTGCCCTTCCACCAAGGTTTGTAATGCATCATGCACAGCAGTGACTAAGACAATGCCACAATACCAATTTAAGAAACTTTTCTTTTAATCGTGATCCTATCCAGATTTCTTTCCATTTAAAGCATTGCATCATCATTTGTGAAGCTAATCATATAATTTTGATCATAATTTTCGTCTTAACCATTTCTTCCAAGACATTCTAGGAGGGCATTGAATATAGACTTTCCAGAAGGACATTGAATATGTTTGCTCTTTGATCTGTAAGTTTCACTAATTCTAAAAACAATGCATATATGTCATTGTCATCACTTCATAAGTTTTGTTACTGTCATTCACATCAATAGGAATAAACCCCTGGCACAACAGCCCATGAAGCGCCAAGGCTTGCCACCCAGCCGATGCGTCTCCTACCTCTGCTGCTTACTACAGGTGTCATTGGTGGGGTACAGTACTGGAGGGTGGGACATGCTCAGTGCCCCGAGCTCTCCTGGCCAGTTATATGCATGTATTTAAATATTCAGGGTATTTTTATTATTTATCATCAGGGCTAGGCGTTTATACACCAAAATAAATGTCACAGGTTTAGTTCAGCTCGGCGCTGTGCATGCACACGTGAGGGGTGGGGGTGAGGCACAGTATGCTCATCAACACATTGTATTACAGTGCTGTTGCTGAATGCATCGAAGGGTGAGTTGGTGTTTATATTTCTTGTTGTTTCTTTCGTGGAGTGATCATTCAGTAATCCTTTTGTTACTGTTATGTACATAATTATTTTATATATTTTGATAACAGAAGAAGTTTCACATTTGAAAATTTCAGAATGTTTGTGGTTGTGCACTGTAACAAAATTGATATGGAAAATATTAATTGTAGTAGTTAATATTTTCAAAAGTCTATTTAATTGCAGTAATCATTCAGGTAATCATACTGTAAATTGTGAATATACTATATTTCCTCTATTGTGTTCATTTACATGCCCTACAGCAATATTAATAACCAGTGTGCAATGTGTATGAGTTGAGTTTCGTACATGGACAAAGTCAGATGAGTTGTTTAAGTGTTTCGTGAACCTCCTATATTTCAACATTTGTACACAAATGCACATTCCCGCTCTGTTCCATCTGCTATTTGCATGTTATTGTCGTCGTGCCTATAGTCAAGTTGTAGTGAACTTCAGTGTGCCCTGTTTATCACAGTTGACTCATCAATTATAATACCCACCATTAATCTATCACTAATAATCTTCTCTATGATTCAAATTTTGTTTCTTTGCTAATATGCATTATAATGTCAGAACACAACATTGCTGTGCAAAATTCATCCCATTATCAAGCCCACTGATAACTTGATGTATTAAATGTGCATGGTCCACAAAAGATGGTCTATCCTGTTTTTGCTGTATGAAAAATTTTGCATGTTATTTCAAAATTATACTTATTTTCATTGACAAAAAGTTTTCCAAAGTTTGCTTTTCAACCTCCAATAATATTTTTTTTGCTGTACAATATGCATAACTTTTCCTGTATTCCAATATTTTCTTTTGTAAGGATTGCTGCTGGCTTTCTGTAGTAGACCTGTAAGGTTTTATAGCCCACAAAATCCACTGTTATGACAGACACACCAGAATTTGAATAAAGTTTCAAATCTTTTACTTTATGACAAGTGTGTTTGTAGCTAATGCTCAGGGCTTAGCAATAAAGCCATTCTCTTCTTGCCTCCCAATATTTTGAAGTCAAGTCTGGATACAATTTAAGTTCACAGATTGATAGATGTTCCATATTCATTTCTTTTTGTTGCATAACAGACTATTTGGAGACAATATCAATCCAATTTTATGCAGGTGTTTGCTGAGACAGTCATGTCCAGTGGTAAGTCTGAACATGGCAACGGCTGTTTTTCTAGGTAATTCACAAGTGGTTTCAAGCTTTTTAAGAATTTTTTCTCCTTTGGAATTTAATATATTTGTAGTTAATTTAGTTTCATAATCATTCATTTTCTTCTTAATACATTAACTGATTCCAGTGGTACTTTCGGTTGTACCTTATTTTGAATTTTGGTTCCCTTTTTTACTTCTCATTGTTACTCAATTCACAGTGTGCAGGAATCCACTGGAAGACTATGTTCTTGCTTAAATATTGTATCTGTTTAACCAAACAGTGATTTTTTTTTTTATTTATTAAATCCTGAGTTAATGCTATTGCTTGGATTGCCATTCTAGAATCTGACACTTAACAATGTTTTTACAACTAACAATGTTTGAACCTTCCAACTAGGTACGAGGGACCCAGTGACCAATGGCAAGAGCACTCCTTTATACTTAATAAAGGTTGGAAAAGGATGAAGCAATCACCATATCATAAAAAATGGTGTTCTTAATAAACATGATTGCTACTAGCTCAAATGAAAATGAATCCCAATGTAAAATGATAAGTTAAACAGCCAAGAGTATTAGAATGGCTAACAACTTGTATTTTTATTTAAGCTATTAGCTGGTATTGATTCCAAATTGGTAGTTTTAATCAAGTTCCTTTATGAAAAATTCTTTAATTTTCATCAATTAATCATATTGGTATGTGACTCAGGTGTCACATCCTTATCAGTTGTTAACACAGGCCAGCTGTCCATGGCATTACTCTGCGGCAGTTTTTTCAAGTGGCAGCATTATTTTTAAATACAGTAGTTCCACCAATCCAAACCACGCTAATCTGAAAATCTGCCTAATCCAAATGGCTAGGAAAAAATATGTACCAAATTTGTTTTGAATTTTAAAACAGGAAGAAATAAAGATTAAGATTAAACCAATTTTTCCAAGTAAAAACATACATTTATTAGCAGAGAAAAACATTAAAGAAATGCTACAAGAGTATTCTGTCAGTTATCTTACACACAAAAACTAAAAAAAACGGAAGGCGTAGACTTGTAGATTGTGACTAACACACCCCTAATTCCATGAAACTAGACGTTCTGCTAGCTCGACACCCTCTCAGTCCACATTAGGTCGAGTTATTGGAATTCTACTGCAGTGGAGTCAATCGTGGCCCCGAGTGGCAATGCCACGCAGAGAGCCAGTCCTCGTGCCCAGGGCATAGTGGGCCAATATGTTAGAAACCAGTTCAGGGCAGTTTTCCGTGTGATGCGGGCAGAGCAATGGCTGTGTCCGAGAGGACAGACATGAGTCATTTGGATTTGCCTGTTTTGAATGGGCAAAACAATTCCTCTGCAAAGTTGTCAGTTGTAGTATTCAGTACCTAACATGCAACCAGTATCTTGCATTAAAAAATACAATATACAAAGATTATGAACATAGATAAAGTAAACAGTGCAGCAGTTCAGCTGGAGCAGATAGAAGTACAATGTGAGTGTCGCCTTCATGAGAAATTTGACAATTCATGCTCAGATGCACTGATCAAATTCTACCGGAAACTTGACAATAGGCGTTTCCCAAATTTGATTCCCAACACAGCAAAAACTATGACATTGTATGGTAGAATCTACCTTTGTGAACAGGGTTTCTCTATAATGAAACTCCTGAAAACCTGCCACAGAAACAGACTCTCGGATAGTAATTTGGCGTCCAGTCTTATAATCTGTCTTATTAATGTTATTGAGCCACGTTCTGAAAAGTGTGTGAATTCAAAAATATGCTAAGTGACTGATCTTATAAATGTGTAACATGTGGTATTTTACTTAGGTTTTCAATAAGATTGTCTAATATTCATTATGAAAATGCTTAACACTAAAATATCTATCTTTAAGAACAGTAGTTTTCAAACAACTTACGTGTAGTTCTTCCCTTTAATTTCGGAGGAAATCGCCAATCCCTGTTACTAATAATGTTTTGTGTTATTTCACTTATTTGAAGATAATCCAAGTAAATATTCTGTTCTTTATGTTTAATCAAAACAGCTAAGAATTTCCATTTAAGGAATAACAGGATTTGAAAGCTGCCATTTACTATTTGTATAAATATAGATATATCTGATACAAGTTTGTATGAAAAGCTCTATTATTAATACTGTGTAATTAGTCTCATATTTATTTATTTGTTTACTTATTTATTCATTGATTGATTCATTCATTCATTTGAAAATTGATTTTGACATGTTTACATCTGGGATTGAAAAGTAACATCTATTTAAGAGGTATGTAAGTGCGTAAATGGTGTACTTCACAGTTTGAGAATGCTAATCTAAGGGCTAGGGTAGGTTTAATAATTCCTATAATTCAGCCTAATCATCAGAAGGTTGCAACTATATTACTATTTTAATCAACTTGAGTAACTACGTCAAGTAGTTTTCTATTTACAGGTGAGAAGTACTGTTCTCCTTCGTAGGTTCAACTTGTATCTGTGCTATGCATCCTTGTAGGTAATTCTGAAGGAAAACGTAAGGTATACACACTCTTAGAAAGGTTTTATCCGTGGACACAACCAAGCTGCAAGTAAACAGGCATCAGATGCTAACACTTCTAGTGTTGATATGTATTACGTCATATTTGGCCCTCTGGTTGCAGAACGTGCCCAGTAGAGCCCTCAACTGCCTTTGACCTTGATACCACTGTTCTACTGTATTATTATACAGAGACTGGTCAAACATATGGCTCTCATAAAACTAATAATGCTTCTAACCAGCCAGAGGGCCGTTTGAATTGCAAGCAGCAGATATCATGGTTACATTTGATGTGTTTTTCTCTGCTCTGAAAGTGCAGTATTGAGCTGACGCTCTGTCGTGTGGTTGAGTTATTACCAGTGTGCTTTATTATTTTGTTCTGTACTTAGTCACAAAGTGTATTATGGCTCAACATTTGTTTTCTACTGCACAGCATGTATTTATTTATTATTCGTATGTGTTAACTCAGTTCGCCAAGTGAAAGTGCGATTTGTAGAAAGATTTCCAGGTGATGTGTGATATCTATCTCTGGGGTAACTTAAAGCATAAAGTGTACAAGACAACCTACACACCCTGGAAGAATTAAAACAAAATATCTGCCAGGAAATTGCCAGCATTTCTCAATGTGAACTATGGCGAGTGATGGATAGTTTCCTAAAGAGGTGCCAAAAACGTATGGACGACAGTGGCGCCCGCCTCGGTAGCGTGATGGTTAGCGTGTCTGCCTCACGTTCAACAGGTCGCGAATCTCGCTTAGGGTAAGTTATCCGGGTAAGGTTTTTTTCCGAGGTTTTTCCTACCCTGGGAAGACGAATATCGGGTAACTTAAAGCTCCCTGGACCTCGGGCTCATTTGAGCATCATTTCAACCATTTCATTTCATTCATTCGTCCGATATGACACAATGTTGGACGATAATTAAAAAAAAATACGACACTGGCCAGTTTCAGCATCTCCTTTAATAACATTGGTAGGTAAAGTCTTTAAAAACAGTTTTAAAAATGTTGCATGGTTTCATCTGCGCTGTTCTATGGCAGCGGCAGTCGGCAACGAGTGCCAAGGATGCGTACAGGCAAAACACAACGCAGCCGGTTGGCTTTTGGATCACCCATTAGAAGAAGTATTGCATTTCACCCAAAATTGGATGTCAACATTTTCTTTTTAAAACTGATTTCTGCGTAGGTGTGAACTCAAAAATATAAATTCTGATCAATACCCAACTTAGTATTTAAGCTCAATATCTTCCTAAGATGTGACACAAAGATTTTCAAAAAAATCCTTCCATCCCAGATATGGACGGGGGGGGGGGGGGGGGGGGGGGGGAAGGTTCGATGTCCAGTTGATAATGAAGGAAAGTCAAGCCTTCGAAATATGTTCCAGTAAAATATAAGTAAGTGTTGTGTAGTGTTATTAATTTACCCACCTTTTTGAGCAGTCTGTAGAGGTTATAGATAAACGATAACTGTAGAGAAGATTGTGTAAATGTAACATTTTTTCTATATTACGCTATTGGTCTGTGCAGAGAGGTGTACAGCCCAATGTAATCTGATTTCTGATTACGAACATAATGTATATTTTTATTACTCTCACCGAGTAATAACTTTTCTTTCTGCATGGAACAATTCTTTCCCGATTTTGATTTCATTGCTCTTAAGTGCAACTGTTTTGTGATGAAAGGTGCAACAATGGAACTGGTCCCCTACCCCAGATGTAGTTAGCCTTAAAATATTTCTAGAGTGTGTAATAATATAACATGTAAAATGGAACAGTAAAAAGAGAATGGTTTCACTAGGTTTGTAAAAACAACTTCTATAACACACATGTAATTCCCATCTTAAATAATAGAAAACTGCAATAAAACTTAATCTTTCGATTTAAAAATCTATCCATGCATTGCTGGGCAAACAGCAAGCTATAAATATTCCTGTTGCATTTCTCCAGTATTCATTTGATTTCAAATTTTTTTTTCTTTTCAAGCAGAGAATTAGCTGTGATATTTAATCACATTAACATTATTGCGCAACATCTGCATTAATGTTTGCCATTTCACATCTTTATTACTGTGCAAGTACACTGACATTAGCATTTTACTAAGTTTATTCATTGCAGTTTGAAGCTGAAACACGCGCCCGTCAATTGAAACCTGCGCACGTAATAATTTATATAGCATTGAAAACAGAATATAGGCTTTACCGTCCAACTTGGGGTTCTAATGACCTAGCTGTCGACGGGCCCTTAAACCCTACCCGCCCACCCCACCCACCCCACCAACCCCGTCCAACTTGACTGGTCATTCGCAGGTGGAGCGAGCGTACAGCGATGACCTCAGGCAGGTAACGGTGCAACAGGAAGGGCAACCACCCCTGAAAGAAAGGGAACAGCAATAGGTCTGAAAACCCCAAGGCAGCAACGCTGAGGCATACGTGCTTGATTGTAAAGTGAATTTGAACATGTAAAATGGAACAGTAAAAAGAGAATGGTTTCACTAGGTTTGTAAAAACAACTTCTATAACACACCTGTAATTCCCATCTTAAATAATAGAAAACTGCAATAAAACTTAATCTTTCGATTTAAAAATCTATCCATGCATTGCTGGGCAAACAGCAAGCTATAAATATTCCTGTTGCATTTCTCCAGTATTCATTTGATTTCAATTTTTTTTTTCTTTTCAAGCAGAGAATTAGCTGTGATATTTAATCACATTAACATTATTGCGCAACATCTGCATTAATGTTTGCCATTTCACATCTTTATTACTGTGCAAGTACACTGACATTAGCATTTTGCTAAGTTTATTCATTGCAGTTTGAAGCTGAAACACGCGCCCGTCAATTGAAACCTGCGCACGTAATAATTTATATAGCATTGAAAACAGAATATAGGCTTTACCGTCCAACTTGGGGTTCTAATGACCTAGCTGTCGACGGGCCCTTAAACCCTACCCGCCCACCCCACCCACCCCGTCCAACTTGACTGGTCATTCGCAGGTGGAGCGAGCGTACAGCGATGACCTCAGGCAGGTAACGGTGCAACAGGAAAGGAAGGGCAACCACCCCTGAAAGAAAGGGAACAGCAATAGGTCTGAAAACCCCAAGGCAGCAACGCTGAGGCATACGTGCTTGATTGTAAAGTGAATTTGACCAAGCGGAAGGACTGTAGCCAAGTATGAAGTTTTCAAGAGAACGGAGAGACACTTGCCTGGGCTTCATGGTGGGAGATAGACGCGTGAGTCGATAGTGTGCGGTGCGACTGAACGTACTCGTCGCGCAAACAACGCTAATCAAGCATATTTCAGGGGGCATAGGTGAATGTAACGTATTCATTAAAAAGAAAGAAGGCAACACGACTTCAATTCATTACCTGGACATTTATCAGCTGGGCAACCCTGAGATAAAGATCTCGTACCTACCAAAACACACCTTTTAACACAGTTGAAAGGAGAAAAACCCACCTAAAAAGCCGGAGCAATCAAGAACACCCACGCCTTCCCAACTCACACTTCCTCAACTAGACCAGAAACTGCAGTATCCCAAATATACCGTACCAAGATATTGCAAACTGTGAAATACAATGTCCAGTTATATAATGCAACTATCTGTGAAAAATATATCAAGACGGGATCAAGTTTTAATATCCCGATTAAGACTGGGGCACTCCAAAATTACCCACAGGTACCTTCTAAAACAGGACCAACCACCAATCTGCCAACAGTGTAAAGTACAACTGACGCTCAAGCATATCTTTAACCAATGGCAACAGCACTACAAAATATCCAGTGAACTTCAATCAACGCTAACACCTCAACTGATTGTCTCAAGTTAATTCAGTTCTTCAAAAGGCGGTGGCGGTGGCGGCGGCGGCGGTGGCGGTGGCGGATGCGGTGGCGGTGGTGGTGTAGTAAGTAGTAGTAGTAAGTAGTAGTTAGTAGTAGTAGTTAGTAGTAGTAAGTAGTAGTTAGTAGTAGTAAGTAGTAGTTAGTAGTAGTAGCAAGTAGTAGTAGTAGTAGTAGTAGTAGTAGTAGTAGTAGTAGTAGTAGTGGTAGTGGTAGTGGTAGTGGTAGTGGTAGTGGTAGTGGTGGTGGTGGTGGTGGTGGTGGCGGTGGCGGTGGCGGTGGCGGTGGCGGTGGCGGTGGCGGTGGCGGTGGCGGTGGCGGTGGCGGTGGCGGTGGCGGTGGCGGTGGCGGTGGCGGTGGCGGTGGCGGTGGCGGTGGCGGTGGCGGTGGCGGTGGCGGTGGCGGTGGCGGTGGCGGTGGCGGTGGCGGTGGCGGTGGCGGTGGCGGTGGCGGTGGCGGCGGCGGCGGCGGCGGCGGCGGTGGTAGGGGTGGTGGTAGGGGTGGTAGTAGCGGCAGCAGCGGCAGCAGCGGCAGGAGCGGCAGCAGGAGCAGGAGCGGCGGCGGCGGCGGCGGCGGCAGCGGCGGCGGCAGCGGCGGCGGCAGCGGCGGCGGCAGCGGCAGCGGGAGGGGGAGGGGGAGGGGGAGTGGCGGTGGCGGTGGCGGCGGCGGCGGCGGCGGCGGCGGCAGCGGCAGCGGTAGCAAGTAGTAGCAGCAGCAGCGGTAGCAAGTAGTAGCAGCAGCAGCAAGTAGTAGCAGCAGCATCAAGTAGTAGCAGTAGTAGTAGCAGCAAGTAGTAGTAGCAAGTAGTAGTAGCAAGTAGTAGTAGCAAGTAGTAGTAGCAAGTAGTAGTAGTAGCAAGTAGTAGTAGCAAGTAGTAGCAGCAAGTAGTAGCAGCAGCAAGTAGTAGTAGCAGCAAGTAGTAGCAGCAAGTAGTAGCAGCAAGTAGTAGAAGCAAGTAGTAGTAGCAAGTAGTAGCAGCAGTAAGTAGTAGTAGTAGCAAGTAGTAGCAGCAAGTAGTAGTAGCAAGTAGTAGCAGCAGTAAGTAGTAGTAGTAGCAAGTAGTAGCAGCAAGTAGTAGCAGCAAGTAGTAGTAGCAAGTAGTAGTAGCAGGTAGTAGTAGCAGGTAGTAGCAGCAAGTAGTAGTAGCAAGTAGTAGTAGCAAGTAGTAGCAGCAAGTAGTAGTAGCAAGTAGTAGTAAGTAGTAGTAGTAGCAAGTAGTAGCAGCAAGTAGTAGCAGCAAGTAGTAGTAGCAAGTAGTAGTAGCAAGTAGTAGTAGCAAGTAGTAGCAGCAAGTAGTAGCAGCAAGTAGTAGTAGTAGTAAGTAGTAGTAGTAGCAAGTAGTAGCAGCAAGTAGTAGTAGCAAGTAGTAGTAGCAGGTAGTAGCAGCAAGTAGTAGTAGCAAGTAGTAGTAAGTAGTAGTAGTAGCAGGTAGTAGCAGCAAGTAGTAGAAGCAAGTAGTAGTAGCAAGTAGTAGTAGCAAGTAGTAGTAGCAGGTAGTAGCAGCAAGTAGTAGAAGCAAGTAGTAGTAGCAAGTAGTAGCAGCAAGTAGTAGTAGCAAGTAGTAGTAGCAAGTAGTAGCAGCAAGTAGTAGAAGCAAGTAGTAGTAGCAAGTAGTAGTAGCAGGTAGTAGCAGCAAGTAGTAGAAGCAAGTAGTAGTAGCAAGTAGTAGTAGCAAGTAGTAGCAGCAAGTAGTAGCAGCAAGTAGTAGTAGCAAGTAGTAGTAGCAAGTAGTAGCAGCAAGTAGTAGTAGCAAGTAGTAGCAGCAAGTAGTAGTAGCAAGTAGTAGCAGCAAGTAGTAGTAGCAAGTAGTAGTAGCAGGTAGTAGTAGCAAGTAGTAGTAGCAAGTAGTAGTAGCAAGTAGTAGCAGCAAGTAGTAGTAGCAAGTAGTAGTAGCAAGTAGTAGCAGCAAGTAGTAGTAGCAAGTAGTAGTAGCAGGTAGTAGCAGCAAGTAGTAGCAGCAAGTAGTAGTAGCAAGTAGTAGTAGCAAGTAGTAGCAGCAAGTAGTAGAAGCAAGTAGTAGTAGCAAGTAGTAGTAGCAGGTAGTAGCAGCAAGTAGTAGAAGCAAGTAGTAGTAGCAAGTAGTAGTAGCAAGTAGTAGTAGCAGGTAGTAGCAGCAAGTAGTAGAAGCAAGTAGTAGTAGCAAGTAGTAGCAGCAGTAAGTAGTAGTAGCAAGTAGTAGCAGCAAGTAGTAGCAGCAAGTAGTAGCAGCAAGTAGTAGTAGCAAGTAGTAGCAGCAAGTAGTAGTAGCAAGTAGTAGCAGCAAGTAGTAGCAGCAGTAAGTAGTAGTAGTAGCAAGTAGTAGCAGCAAGTAGTAGCAGCAAGTAGTAGTAGCAAGTAGTAGCAGCAAGTAGTAGTAGCAAGTAGTAGCAGCAAGTAGTAGAAGCAAGTAGTAGTAGCAAGTAGTAGTAGCAAGTAGTAGAAGCAAGTAGTAGAAGCAAGTAGTAGTAGCAAGTAGTAGTAGCAAGTAGTAGTAAGTAGTAGTAGTAGCAAGTAGTAGTAGCAAGTAGTAGTAAGTAGTAGTAGTAGCAAGTAGTAGTAGCAAGTAGTAGTAGCAAGTAGTAGTAGCAAGTAGTAGCAGCAAGTAGTAGAAGCAAGTAGTAGTAGCAAGTAGTAGCAGCAGGTAGTAGCAGCAAGTAGTAGAAGCAAGTAGTAGTAGCAAGTAGTAGTAGCAAGTAGTAGTAGCAAGTAGTAGTAAGTAGTAGTAGCAGCAAGTAGTAGTAGCAAGTAGTAGTAGCAAGTAGTAGCAGCAAGTAGTAGTAGCAAGTAGTAGTAGCAAGTAGTAGTAGCAGGTAGTAGCAGCAAGTAGTAGTAGCAAGTAGTAGAAGCAAGTAGTAGTAGCAAGTAGTAGTAGCAAGTAGTAGCAGCAAGTAGTAGTAGCAAGTAGTAGTAGCAAGTAGTAGTAGCAGGTAGTAGCAGCAAGTAGTAGCAGCAAGTAGTAGAAGCAAGTAGTAGTAGCAAGTAGTAGTAGCAGGTAGTAGCAGCAAGTAGTAGTAGCAAGTAGTAGCAGCAAGTAGTAGTAGCAAGTAGTAGTAGCAAGTAGTAGTAAGTAGTAGTAGCAGCAAGTAGTAGTAGCAAGTAGTAGTAGCAAGTAGTAGCAGCAAGTAGTAGTAGCAAGTAGTAGTAAGTAGTAGTAGTAGCAAGTAGTAGCAGCAAGTAGTAGCAGCAAGTAGTAGTAGCAAGTAGTAGCAGCAAGTAGTAGAAGCAAGTAGTAGTAGCAAGTAGTAGTAGCAGGTAGTAGCAGCAAGTAGTAGAAGCAAGTAGTAGTAGCAAGTAGTAGTAGCAAGTAGTAGCTGCAAGTAGTAGAAGCAAGTAGTAGTAGCAAGTAGTAGTAGCAAGTAGTTGAAGCAAGTAGTAGTAGCAAGTAGTAGTAGCAGGTAGTAGCAGCAAGTAGTAGAAGCAAGTAGTAGTAGCAAGTAGTAGTAGCAAGTAGTAGCAGCAAGTAGTAGAAGCAAGTAGTAGTAGCAAGTAGTAGTAGCAGGTAGTAGCAGCAAGTAGTAGAAGCAAGTAGTAGTAGCAAGTAGTAGTAGCAGGTAGTAGCAGCAAGTAGTAGAAGCAAGTAGTAGTAGCAAGTAGTAGTAGCAAGTAGTAGAAGCAAGTAGTAGAAGCAAGTAGTAGTAGCAAGTAGTAGTAGCAAGTAGTAGTAAGTAGTAGTAGTAGCAAGTAGTAGCAGCAAGTAGTAGTAGCAGGTAGTAGCAGCAAGTAGTAGAAGCAAGTAGTAGTAGC
This sequence comes from Tenodera sinensis, assembly GCA_030765045.1. NCBI lineage: Eukaryota > Metazoa > Arthropoda > Insecta > Mantodea > Mantidae > Tenodera > Tenodera sinensis. Next base: position 306,878,164 of record CM060964.1, read on the forward strand.
AAGTAGTAGTAGCAAGTAGTAGAAGCAAGTAGTAGAAGCAAGTAGTAGTAGCAAGTAGTAGTAGCAAGTAGTAGTAGCAAGTAGTAGAAGCAAGTAGTAGAAGCAAGTAGTAGTAGCAAGTAGTAGCAGCAAGTAGTAGTAGCAAGTAGTAGCAGCAAGTAGTAGCAGCAAGTAGTAGTAGCAAGTAGTAGTAGCAAGTAGTAGCAGCAAGTAGTAGAAGCAAGTAGTAGTAGCAAGTAGTAGTAGCAAGTAGTAGCAGCAAGTAGTAGAAGCAAGTAGTAGTAGCAAGTAGTAGTAGCAGGTAGTAGCAGCAAGTAGTAGAAGCAAGTAGTAGTAGCAAGTAGTAGTAGCAGGTAGTAGCAGCAAGTAGTAGAAGCAAGTAGTAGTAGCAAGTAGTAGCAGCAGTAAGTAGTAGTAGTAGCAAGTAGTAGTAGCAGGTAGTAGTAGCAAGTAGTAGAAGCAAGTAGTAGTAGCAAGTAGTAGCAGCAGTAGGTAGTAGTAGTAGCAAGTAGTAGTAGCAAGTAGTAGTAGCAAGTAGTAGCAGCAAGTAGTAGAAGCAAGTAGTAGTAGCAAGTAGTAGTAGCAGGTAGTAGTAGCAGGTAGTAGCAGCAAGTAGTAGAAGCAAGTAGTAGTAGCAAGTAGTAGCAGCAGTAAGTAGTAGTAGTAGCAAGTAGTAGCAGCAAGTAGTAGTAGCAAGTAGTAGTAGCAAGTAGTAGTAGCAGGTAGTAGCAGCAAGTAGTAGAAGCAAGTAGTAGTAGCAAGTAGTAGCAGCAGTAAGTAGTAGTAGTAGCAAGTAGTAGTAGCAAGTAGTAGCAGCAAGTAGTAGAAGCAAGTAGTAGTAGCAAGTAGTAGTAGCAAGTAGTAGCAGCAGTAAGTAGTAGTAGTAGCAGCAAGTAGTAGTAGCAGGTAGTAGCAGCAAGTAGTAGCAGCAAGTAGTAGTAGCAAGTAGTAGCAGCAAGTAGTAGCAGCAAGTAGTAGCAGCAAGTAGTAGTAGCAAGTAGTAGTAGCAGGTAGTAGCAGCAAGTAGTAGAAGCAAGTAGTAGTAGCAAGTAGTAGCAACAGTAAGTAGTAGTAGTAGCAAGTAGTAGCAGCAAGTAGTAGCAGCAAGTAGTAGTAGCAGGTAGTAGCAGCAAGTAGCAGTAGCAAGCAGCAGTAAGTAGTAGTAGTAGCAAGTAGTAGCAGCAAGTAGTAGCAGCAAGTAGTAGTAGCAGGTAGTAGCAGCAAGTAGTAGCAGCAAGTAGTAGTAGCAAGTAGTAGTAAGTAGTAGTAGTAGTAACAATAATAACAATAACAACAGTAATAGTAATTCTGACATATTCTTTTTATGTTTTAGAGAGGAGTAACTTGAAACATTTGTACCACTGCTTAATATTGTCATTGTCTAACTAAAACCTGGTAACTTGCTAATGCAATAATAATGTTTAGAATAAGAATGATATATTTTATATTAACAATTAGTATTTTGATGAAAATAAGACTTTTTATTTAGTTTAATTGAAAATGTATACGTAGTAATGCCAAATGTAACCATGATATCTGCTGCTTGCAATTCAAACGGCCCACTGGCTGGTTAGAAGCATTATTATAATAGTATGCTGTATAATAAATATGATTATAAAAATTGATACAAATGTAACCTCTTCCAATAATAATAATAATAATAATAATAATAATAATAATAATAATAATAATAATAATAATAATAATAATAATAATAATAATAATAATAATAATAATAATAATAATAATGATAATAATAATGATAATGATAATGATAATGATAATGATAATGATAATGATAATGATAATGATAATGATAATGATAATGATAATAATAATAATAATAATAATAATAATAATAATAATAATAATAATTAATAATACTAATAATAATAGTAATAGTAATATAAATAATAATAGTAATAATAATAATAATAATGGTAATAATAATAATAATAATAATAATAATAATAATAATAATAATAATAATAATAATAATAATAATAATAATAATAATAATGATAATGATAATGATAATGATAATGATAATGATAATGATAATGATAATGATAATGATAATGATAATGATAATGATAATGATAATGATAATGATAATGATAATGATAATGATAATGATAATGATAATGATAATGATAATGATAATGATAATGATAATGATAATGATAATGATAATGATAATAATAATAATAATAATAATAATAATAATAATAATAATAATAATAATAATAATAATAATAATAATAATAATAATAATAATAATAATAATAATAATAATAATAATAATAATAATAATAATAATAATAATAATAATAATAATAATAATAATAATAATAATAATAATAATAAAAATGATGATGACGATGATAATTATAGATAACGATGTATAACCTGTCTTTCGAAATATAGAATTACTTTTGTGCATTTTATTTGAATTGTACATAATTAATTCCAATTTAGTACAAGAACGAACTAATGTGTAAGCTTTTTTCCTATTTCCCATTTGCAATGTTTCACCAGCCAAACCTTAATATTACTAATAATCACACTTATCACTGACCAACTCTCCTTTCTGAAGCAGGAAAACGGCATAATTAACTTCTTCTATGAAAGGAGGCCCTAATTCTTTTGCGGCTAACCTATCCTGATAATTTAATTTCCTGTTGGCACATAAAATAGTTTCAACAGAGTTCATGTGGACCTACACCCGAATACCGAACCTCAATTCTTATTAATCGCACATGTAAACAATTGCCTTCAAACTGCCGATTGTGGAAGCGGTTCAACTCAAATAGCGATGCAAGCGTTAACGAACATGGTAACTTGACTATGGATAAGAGAAAGCCCACTTAAAGGTGCATTCTCCTGTTAGGAATACAAAACGAAGTGGAGTGTTAAATTTAAGGGCCCGTCGACAACAAGGTCATTTGGGCCCCAAAACGAAGTCTGTATGATAAAATCATAACTGAATATACTATAACTCAACCACAAGCCCATGTGGTAGTCCTAGTTTTTACTCATGTCAGCTAAATTTTGCTGTGTGAATTGGCATATCTGATCAATGTGCTACCAGCTAGCGAGATTTATGCCAAACAGAAATGTGAAATGGGTAAAAGATACAGACACAGAGGGAACACTTCGCTCACTTCGACCTACACAGATCTGGTGGCTACCACTCCCCAGGAGGCAGGGATGAAATGAGGGGACCGAAGGTGTCACACAGGGTCGCAGCTAGACAGGCCACAGAGACGCGCGGAAGTCCCTAACAAGTGCTCAGATCTCTTCATCCCGGGGCCAGGGCCGGCCAAGCAGCCATCCCACCGCGGGTCCCGTGTCGCACTGAGCGTCCCCCGACGGAGGACAAGCCTGGTCGGCCATCTAGCACCGAGAACAGCAGTTAGCATGCGCAATCATCCGCGCCATCCGCCCGGCACTGCCAACACTACACGCCTGAAATACACCTGAAAGATGATAAGGAAATGAAATGAAGGGAAATGAAACCGTATGAAATAATGCACCCCAGCTTTCGCCTAAGTGACATGGACCATGGGAAAACCATATCAGAGTGCGCGGCCATGGGGATCGCACCCGCGATCTCCAGAATGCGAGCCACAGACGTTACCCCTGAGCCATCCCACTCGGCAACAGAAAAGTGAACAAGGGTTCCATTACATGAGACGTTAGCTAGTCACATTCAGCAACTAACGTCTGCCGCGGTGTGCTGCCACCTAGTAGCATTGACGCGAGAGAGAGAGACATAAGATGACGTCCATGCTGACAAGTGTGCACGTTAGTAACTATTTTAGCCCATAAGACAATGATGTAATGCCAGCTACGCATGCGCAAAGGCTCCTAAAAACGTTCACAACTGGAAATGTGCTAGTGACCATGATGCCAAACTTCATCCAGTTTAGAGGAATAGCGCAATAGATTTAAATGCCATATATTTTAGATTGCCGCATCTTTATAGCGTTCAGTAGTACAAAGTAAAACTAACCAATAATACCACAAGGTGTCAAAAGTCAGGGTGTTCACTGCTCTTGTGCTGTTTTACAGCAGCCGCCACTGATTGTAAAAATAAAAATAGTCATTCGCAAATACTTCAAAATATTTATATGACATTTGGAATGCCGAAAAATTGGTTTTGAGAAAACTAAATGTTATTAAAAAAAACATATATACAAAGCAGTACAAGAAATTATGCTCGCCTCCGTGGTTTGCAGTAGCGTGTCTCCCTCACATCCAAGAGTTCCTGAGTTCGAATCTCGGTTAGGTAAATTATCCGGATAAAGTTTTTTTTTCCGGAGTTTCCCCTCATCCTGAGAAGATAAATATCGGGTAACTTTATGCTCTATGGAACCCGGGCTCATTTGAGCATCAGTTGACCCATTTCATTCATCGTCCAACATGACCTACCAGTTCAAAGGACGTTAAACTTTAAAAAAGGATGGTGCATATGAGATTCACACCGGGAACTTGCATGTGCTCCAAAACTTAACTAGTGACTGTTCATCTTAAACGAAAAGAAAATGCCCCAGTTAACTTCTTGAGAACACTTTACATTTTTATCCAATAAGCAAGCTCCTTTCTGCCAGCCATGTTGGTTGCGTGCATGAGCCGCACCACTTTGTGTATATCTCTGGCATGTCAAGTATCAGCTCAATTGCGTAGTTCATATTCATAGTGCAGGTCATGGTCATCCATGACGTAACTGCAACTGGCTTAAGTTTAAACAGTGCCTGTTCACAGGCTAATCACAGATGTTGCTTTCCATTAGTCCATCAAGGTCTTCCCCCGAACCAAGGTGCTCTAGAATCCAAACAATTGCTTGCTATCGACAACGTTGCAGTTCAATACCCTTGCAGTGCTCCTGAGATGTAAACCACCCATACCGCGTTTATAATACCTGTCTCTGTTTAGCTCAGTAATCAGCGATATACATATATACAAGCAATTTCAATCCTTTTGCACAGCAGCCTATCGCCGCAAATTTATCGTTTTGGTTTCAGCACTTTCTATTTATCACTCCAACATGTGCTTGTTTTAATATACTCAACAACTGGGGGAATTAGAGCGTATCTGTAGCTTCATTGTCCATTTAATTAGCGTTGCAGCTCATCATGCTTCTATTGTCTATACTACTACTTTTTTACTTCACTACTTATAGCAAGTAGATGTTTTGAGGCCCCCTGAATAGAAGAAATTTTAGAAAAATGTGTTTGTGTGTGTGTGTGTGTGTGTGTGTGTGTGTGTGTGTGTGTGTGTGTGTGTGTGTGTGTGTGTGTGTCTGTGAACAGCATACCTCAAACACAAAAGTCGGTTAAAAACCAAAGTTGATATTTAAGTTTAATATCTTTCAAGAATGCGACACGAGGATTTTAAAGAAAACTGCTCCACTCTAAACTATCCTTTACATGGAAAATTTTTCGGACATTTTGCTTTTCTCAGAAATGGTTCTAACGATTTTGATTAAAATACCATATGTTTAAGATATTTTTATGGCAAATGAATGTATATTTTGGATTTTCTGGCTATAGCCCGTATAGTCTTGTTTACTTTTGATGACTTTCGCATAGTTGGTAAACCCTAAGACATAGACCAAATCTTAGTGTATAAAAATGCACATCTCGTTAAAACACACAAGTTATGTCCAAATGCATTTTTTGTTGGGTGAACTATTTCGGAGATACTCTTTGCTACTTGTGTGAGTTTTGCAGTACTTAAACTTTTCTCAAATGGAAGATTGTTATTCACTTTTTGATCTCTTGGTTATGCAAGGAGAACGGAGTTTCAAAGCCTTCATATAGCGACCAGTTTTAAAAGATTTGACTATCACTCAAAGCCTACTGTATTCCTACATTCCCCTTGCACCTACAAGGAAATAAGCAATACTAAGATAATTTATGCAAATGTTCATACACATGAAGAAGATAGAGGAATAAGAGTTTATAAGAACAGTTAGTACAAGAGTAGAGAAAGTCATGTGAGTGCAACACATCAGATTTTTATATTACCTTATCGTAATGTGACCATTGAGCATCTGATTTCGGAACTAAGAATAGCAGTCTTACCGTACTATAAAAGCAATTCAGGATTAGTGCGGCAAACTAACTTTGCAGTAGTGTTTTGTTAAGTAGCTACACAAGAATGACATATCTTGTGAATCAATAGAACAAATTAATGAGTTTTTTTCAAACATTCCAAATTACCTAGTTATACTGAAGGATCTAAACATGGTTAAATTAATTCTGGCACATTATCAACAATACTAGTATATCGTCTTCTCGTTCATTAAGCTTTTTCTCTTTGTTTTGATACCGAAATTATACACACAAAATTAATTGTTTAAAAAGAATTTAAAAATAGTAATTAGAGTAATCATTTTCAGCAAAAAAAAATAAAAAATAATAATGAATAGAGAAAACGATCGCCACCTTTTTTTTTTTTTGGCTGGGGTAGCGTTGGCGGCGTCGTGGCCGAACAGTTACACCATTCACCTACCACCTAGGCGGCCCGGATTCGATCCCAGGGACCCCCATATCGTGTTCGTGGTGGACGAAGCGGCGTCTGGGCGGGTTTTCTCCGGGTTCTCCGCTCCAGCCCCCGCCACTCATTCCACCAATTGCTCCATCATCTTGCAAATCATCCATATATTCGCCTGCATTTCATATCATACTCACTATCATACCTGCTGCCTGGCTGACCACTCGCTTTCAGGTCTTCACTCATTGGTTCCTGTACTCCCCGACAGTCGTCTGACCCTATACACTAGCTTGTAAGTCCTAGTGTGGGGGGGGGTGTAAGTCCTGCATAAGGGGAGGGTGATCAGATAAAGAAGAAGGTAGCGTCACTTTAATCAGAGCAAACGGATACTCTTCGCTTGTCTGCCGGAG